>CM032637.1:22056648-22712603 GCA_019097785.1 Fraxinus excelsior
CCACACAAGCATAAAAAGCAATAATTTAAATCTAATGCTAAAAGATAAAAAGAATAGAATTTTTTAAACATGCAAACATGCGAAAATTTCAATAAAAATATGAATGAATAGATGAATGAAAACTCATGATCCACCCCAGACTTAATTGAAATATTGTCCTCAATATTTAAGCATGAATACTAAAAAAATAAGGGAAAGATGCTACCTGATCATGGCAATGAATCAACAAATACTTGAGGTATAAGGAGCCTGAAAGTACTCAATTGGATGATAATGCAAGAAATGAAAGAAACGAAAATCATGCAAAACAAACTAAAAAGAAAATTCTAAAAATGGAAATACAGAAAAGTAAAGTGACGGACGGACCAGAAGGTGTCAAGGGTGGTAAACCGGGCCTGCAAGAGGAATTTCTTCCTCCACAGGCACTTATTGCCCATATGCTATCTTTAAACGTTGTCCATTCACTTTAAATACCCTACCATCTTTAGGGTCCTCGATTTCAATTGCCCCATGGTTAAAGACCTGTTTCACCACAAAAGGACTAGACCACCTAGAACGAAGTTTCCCTGGATGTTTATGGAGTCGGGAATCATACAAGTAAACTTTTTGATTTGGTTCAAACGTTTTTCGAAGAATGTGTCTATCATGAAACGTTTTCATTTTTGCTTTGTAAAGTTTAGCATTTTCGTAAGCATCATTTCTCAACTTCTCCAACTCAGTTAACTTAAACTTCCTGAGTTTACTACATTCCTCTAGATCAAAGTTAAAGTGTTTGATAGCCTAAAAGGCTCGGTGCCCAAGTTCTACATGCAAATGGCAAGGTTTTCCAAATATAAGTCTACACGGTGACATGCCTAAAGTGGTCTTAAAAGCAGTTCGATATGCCCTAAGTGCATCATTCAATCTCAACGACCAGTCCTTACGATTAGGGTTTACAATTTTCTCCAAAATTTGCTTGATTTCCCTATTGGCTAATTCAACCTATGCACTGGTCTGGGGATGATAATCAGTTGATATTTTATGAATGACCTCGTACTTTTTCATTAGAGACTCAAACGAACGGTTACAGAAATGTGTACCCCTATCACTAATGATAACCATTGGTGTGCCAAACCTAGATAATACATTTTCTCTAAGGAATTTCACAACTCTTTTATTGTCATTGGCTTGACAAGCTGCTGTTTTGACCTATTTGGACACATAATCAACAGCCACAATGATGTACAAATAACCAAATGAAGGTAGAAACAGTCCCATAAAATCAATACCGCAACAATCAAAAACTTCTATCACTAGAATAGGGTTCAATGGCATCATATTGGGTCGAGACAAAGCTCCAAGCTTTTGACACTTCTCAGAAGATTTACAGTAAATGTTAGTGTCTTTGAATAAAGTAGGCCAATAAAAACCACATTGCAAAATTTTTGCATCAGTTTTTTTCATGGAAAAATGACCACCACAAGCCTGTGAATGACAAAAGTCTAGTACTCTAGGTATCTCCTCAACGCCTCAAAATCTGATCAGGGCAGTATTTGAATAGGCATGGGTCATCCCGATAAAACTTACGCACCTCAACTAAAAACTTTCTCTTATCATGTGCACTCCACTCTCCTGGGATTTCACTTATAGCTAAGTAATTAACAATATGAGAAAACCAAGGTAAAGAGTAAATAGAAAATAGGTGTTCATCTGGGAAGTCATCTCTAATGAGCAATTGATTCACATTGTCCTGAAAAGTTAACCTAGATAAATGGTCTGCTGCCATATTTTCTACCCCTTTTATCTTTAATAACAATGTCAAATTCCCGTAGGAGTGAAATCCACCTAATCAGTCGTGCCTTAGCATCCTTATTGGAAAGAAAGTACTTAAGAGCAAAATGGTCTGTAAAGACTGTGATAGGATAACCAATTAAATAAGACTACAGAAACTTATCTAAAGCAAAGACTACAGCTAGTAGTTCCTTCTTAGTTGTGGAGTAGTTCATTTGAGCACTATTTAAGGTACTACTAGCATAGTAAATGACAACAAATTTACCCTCCCTTCATTGGCCAAGGACAGTACCTACCGCATAATTGCTAGCATCACACATAATTTCAAATAGTAATGACCAATCAGGTTATTGCATTATGGGTACTGAAGTTAGCTTGTCGGTCAAAGTGTTAAACGCCTCTTAGCAAGCTGAGGTCCAATCAAAGGTAGCATCCTTGGCTAAGAGATTACATAAAGGTCAGGATATGGATGAAATTTTTTGTATAAACCTTCTATAGAAACCTGCGTGGCCAAGAAAAGATCTAATATCTTTGGTTGTCTTAGGTGCGGGCAGTTTGGAGATCAATTCAATCTTAGATTTGTCAACCTCTATCCCCTTAGATGAAATAACATGACCTAGGACAATACCTAAAGATACCATAAAATGACATTTTTCGCAACTCAAAACTAACCAATTTTCCTCACATCGGGTTAGAAATCTCTCCAAGTTTAACAAGCATGCATCAAAAGAAGTACCAACAACAGTTAAGTCATCCATAAAAACTTTTATATAGTTTTCTATCATATCACTAAACATACTCATCATGCATCATTGAAAAGTAGTAGGAGCGTTACATAATCCAAATAGCATCCTACGAAATGCATAGGCACCAAAAGGACAAGTGAATGTGATCTTTTCCTGGTCCTCCAAAGCTATTTCAATTTAATAGTAACCAGAATAACCATCCAAGAAACAGTAAAAAGGATGGCCAGCCACACGCTCAAGAACTTGGTCCAAAAATGGAAGGGAAAAATGGTTCCTGTGAGTGGCAGCATTCAACTTCCTATAATCAATACACATGCGCCATCCGGTTATAGACTTTGTAAGGACCATTTTACCAAGTTCATTTTTAACCACCGTGACACCAGACTTTTTAGGAACCACATGCGTTGGACTAACCCATTTACTATCTGCAATGGGGTCAATAACACCAGCATCTAACAGTTTAAGCACCTCATTTTTAACAACTTCTTTCATGGTGGGTTTTAACCTACGCCCAGGGTCTCTTTTAGGATTAGTCCCCTCATCTAGGTGAATTTTATGTGAGCAAATTAGAGGGCTTATACCTTTGATATCAGCTATAGTCTATCCTAGTGCAGATTTATGTTCATTCAGAATGTTCAAAAGCTATTTACCTTGAGAAGCATTTAATTCTGAAGAGATAATTACAGGAAAATTGTCACCTAGTCCAAGAAACACATGTTTCAGTCCTGGGGGTAGGGGTTTTAGCTCCAGTGTTGGACTCTCAATACTTAATGGTTGCTGCCTTCCAGTTCTAGCTGGTAAGTTCTTCAAACTTTGGTTGCCATGGTCCCATAACCCTGAAACTTAGCAAAAACAGCACAAATATTAGCATATTCTTCATTATGGTAATGTGTAGAAATTTCAGAATTTGTAAGAAATGAGTTTAAAGGATTGAAATCAATGGTTGCAAGTGCATCTTCCTGAGTGAGTGCATCAATCATGTACGTTTGATGACACTCATCATCTTCCATAAACTGCTTAGTGATGTGAAAAATATTGACTTCAAGAGTCGCATTTCCAAAAGAGAGCTTCATTAGACCATTTCTGCAATTGATAAGAGTATTAGCAGTAGTAAGAAAGGGTCTACCAAGAATAATAGGTATTTTGGAGTTCACATTCACATCAACTTTCAAATCTAGAACTAGGAAGTCAACATGATAGTAAAATTTGTCTATTTGCACCAAAACATCTTCAACTACTCCTCTAGGTCTTAGAGTTGAACGATCAGCCAATTGTAAAACTACGGTTGTAGGTTTAATCTCACCTAGACCTAGCGGTAGATAAATGGCATAAGGCATTAAGTTAACACTAGCTCCTAAGTCAAGAAGGGTTTGTACAAACTCACAACTCCCCATGATGTAAGAAATTGTAAGACAACCAGATCCCTATATTTTGGTGGGACTCTCTGTTCAATCACTGCACTCACTTGCTTGGTCAAGAAAGCAGTTTCTTGACATTAGGGTTGTAAGCAAAAACCGTCAAACCGAAAAATCGAACCGAAATCGCATTTTAGAAACCATCGGTTTGGTGCCACGTGGACCCGTCCGTGAAATGGTTTTGAACCAAACTAAACTGGTCAAAAACGGTTTGATTTAGGTTTGAGAATCTTAATTGCGATTTAAAACCAAACCGAACCGGCGAAAAAATATATAAAAATAAAAAAAGCGAAATTTTTTGAAAATTCAACCAAATATATAAAATTCAATAGTTTTGTCATTTGTGTGTAATTTTATCAATTTATAATTTTCTATTACATATATATTATTATTACAAAATAATCCTAATTTATATCTAATAATCTCAAAACTAACATAATCTATCAAATACCCTTTTCCTTCAGAATTCAAATTTCTACAGTTGCTTCTAAGTCTGCATTCTCAACTGGAGGTTGGATACTTGATTCTTTTAGGATTTTATTAAGTGCAAGGATGGTTTAGGCTTGTATATGCGGAAAGAATTGGTTGCAAATTAAGAATGAACATACAATGTTGTGCCAATATTTAGATGAAGTAGAAGCATTTGATAATTCAATGAAAGTTGTGGAGGTGGTCTATATTTTTTATTACCATCTTTTTAAAGATTTTCTTATCTATCTAGTATCCAATACTATGATGATGTAACGAATGCATTTGTTTGACAATGGAGACTATGAATCATGTGTGACAACAATTGATGTTTGAGTATATGTGAGAAACTGAATTCGTAACAATATACAACAGTAAGATTGTGTAATTGTTATGTTTAGATATTATAAACAATTATTTTATTACTATGGTTGGTTATTCTCTCTGTCTAATCAGTAATTTTATTTTTCAGATATGATGATCACGAGGTCTTGTTAAATATCATTATGTTTTTTGAGTTTTATATGTAGTTTAGTAGACTTGTATTGTAACGTTATCATAACATCTTAACCTAAAATGGCAAACAAAAAACTATATTTTAGTTTCTAGTGATTTCACTTTGATTTAGTTGGTATTTAAATTTGTAGTAGATATATTTAGTTTGTTTTAGATTTATTGCTAATAAGATATAAATATATATTGAATTCAATGAATCAATGTCATAAAAGTAGACAGACAAAAAAATATACGGCGAATCGGACGGTTTAAAACCGGACCAAACCATTAGGTTTAGGTTTGAGTTTTTTTTCAAACCGTTCAAAATGGTTTGGTTTAGGTTTGGATTTTTCTCAAATCGGCTTAAACGATTTGGTTTGAAAATTTGTCAAAAATCGGTAAAATCGGACCGCTTACACCCCTACTTGACATGATACTTCCTTTTCACAGTGCATAAGTCTTTGAGGACTTTTGCATATGTAGGAATTCAAGAAATCACATGCAAGAGAGGTAGATTGATTTTTACATGCCTAAGGTGTTCTAAGATCTCATCATGTTGGCTATTAGCTTTCACATTAGGGTTTAGAGCTTGAGGAAATGGTGCTCTAGCTAGGTTTTCCACCACCTTATCACTAGGCTCACCCTCTTCAGAATTACTAGAGTCTTTCTCATTTTCTTCTGCTTCCCTAGGCTTAACGATTGGTTCTACAACCTTCCCAGATCGAGTGGTGATAACATTTATCTCTTTAAGGTTGTTTTGTACACATGAAGTTGTCCCTTATGGTTAGGTTGAGGTTGAGCCAGATATTTCCCACATTCCTCTATTGCTAAGGTATTTGTCAATTTAGTTATATGGCTTTTCATTTCCTTACTCTCCTTAACAACTTGATTGACCATGGGTTCAAACTTCTGATTTGTTTTCCCCTGAGCCTCCATAAAAGCATGTAGGGTGTCCTCTAAAGAATTCCTAGACGTTGAGGGTTTATATGATGGTGTATTGAAAACTCTAGGCGACTGAGTAGGTTGCTGGTTATCAGATTTCCAGCTGAAATTAGGATGATTCCGCCACCCTCGATTGTAGGTCTCAGAATATGGGGCATAAGGCTTTTTGTACACATCTAAAGTATCACAGTGTTTATTATAAACCCCCCTCATCTCAGCTAGAGCAAAATACTCTTACACTGGATGATCAAGTCCCCCATACACACCACACGGTCCAAAAGACTTAACACGAGCAACAGTAGATGTAGGCTTTGAACTACTAATGCGTATGTTCTCAATTTCTCTAGTTAGGGCTTCTACCTTAGCTCTAAGATTGTCTTCTTTCCTAAGATGATAGATGCCTGCACTTGAAGGATTTCCTATGGCTCGTGACCTATTGGTAATATCAGTGGCACGAGGGCCAGTCCAGGTGTGGGCTTTCTCAACTAAGTCATCTAAATATCCTATAGCCTCATCTGGATCTTTTTGTAGAAAATCACCATTACACATTATTTCATCAAACTGACACTCTCTAGATGTTAACCCTTCATAGAAATAGCTCAGGATGCACCAACTCTCATAACCATGGTGCGGACAAAGAGCTTGGAGTTCTTTATACCTTTCATACGCTTGATATAAGGTTTCACTCTCCTTTTGGATAAAAGAAGATATCTGCTTTTTCAAAGCAGTAGTTTTGTGGTGGGGAAAGGATTTGCCAAAGAAAACTTGGGTCATTTCAGCCCATGTTCCAATCGAACGTGGTCTCAATGAATACAACCAACTCTTAGCCTTTTCCTTAAGAGAAAATGGGAAGAATTTGAGCCTAATTGCATCCATTGTACCATGTTGATTGTGGAAGGTTGCTACAACCTTCTCGAATTCCCTAACATGCACATACGGGTTCTTATTTTCAAGTACATGGAAATTTGGAAGAAGTTGAATCATTCCAGGTTTAAAATCTATGTGTGGCATATTGGGTAGAAACATAATACATGAAGGTGTAGATGTGCGTGTGGGGTGCAGGTAATTAGGCAAAGTTCTATACGGTGCATCATACTCACTATCAAACATTGTGTTATGTGATGTAGTGTTCGTGTTAACAGATGTGGAATCAAAAACATGGTTAAAAAAATGTTCAAACTCTATGAGAGGTATTTCCACAAATCTCATCGCTCGTCTTGATATCTGCTCATAAAAAAAGTAAACAAAAATAAAAATTGAGAATAATAAAGAAATTAATTAACTGAAGTAAAAACAAATTAGTAAAGGAACGATATCACCCTTTTATGATTGAATTTCTTGACTTTTGTACCATCTCTCCGACAACGGTGCCAAAATTTGATTACGCCCAAAGAGTTACGCGATGTTTTAGTGTAGATTTGGGGTGTCGTATCCACAGGGAAATGGAAAAATGATTCAAGGGATTCAAAAACTTAGGGTTCTCGTGAATTTGATGAAGGGAATTTGTTTATTGCATAAAAAATGTAGTAAATCATCGAAAATAATGATGAGAATTAAGATAATATGTAAAATAGTGAAGCGTCAGGATTCTCTCAACTAGATTGGATCAATCAACATCAATCATTCATGCATTCTCTACTCAATTAGAAGTTTTTGTCCTAACTCTCTAATCGGATATTTAACAATACAAACCAATTAAATTTCACATGTAATCCTAAAATTTATGATTCCCAAATCACAATCGTACAACAATTTATTGAAATCAGATAAAAAAGTGACTATATATCTCTAACATATAGCAGTAATTAAATTACACCAATAAATATTTGAAAATTAAACTTAAACAAGTATTTTAATTATTTAATGGAAGAAACGTGATTAAAATCCATGAAAATCTGAATAAATGTTAAATATAACTCAAATCTAATTCAAAATACAAGAAACATAAACCCTAAAATTATTTAGACAATGAAAAATGCATTACATGAATGAAAGATGTCGAGATAACCAATTCCAATTGAGTTCCTCCCTTGCTTCACCAATGGTTTTAACTTTCCATGGAGTTCTTGATGTCAAAAATGTGGAAAGAATGGTGTAGAATAAAGAATGGGGTGTTGTGGAACGTTCTCGAGTCTTTAAAGGTTGAAAAATCATGCCAAAATAAGTTATCATAAGTGTTTGAGTCGTAGAAGAAAACTTGAAATTTCGTCACGAAAATGACCCATGATGCCGCAAGTGACAAAGAATTGCTACCCTTGAATTCTCGATAGATGACCATGCAGCCGTATGGTTATAATGTTTCTCTGTCGAACAGCTTTTAGTATTTTGGTCGTATCCTTGTCCTCCAATGTTTGATTAAGGTGATTCAAGATGTTTTGAAAAGTCAACTCAAAGGGCTACAACTTTCCTTCAGATGTCAACTTCTAATTCAATTGTGTGCCATGTCAAAAACTGGTCTCAATATGAGGCTAAAAACTGGTGCAAAACCTTTCGGCTTGAAAGTTGATATGAGATAATGTCGTGGCTATATTTTACCCATTTGACTTCTTTCTTCATCCAATTGACCTCTAACACTCTCGAATCTTCATCACAAGGTTAGTAATAAGTTTGTAGTATTTGCACTTTAGTCCCTGAACTTTCACTTTCCTCCATTTTTTGGTCATTTTTCACTTGTTTCTCCTTATTTCGCTACGTTCATCATTTTATCCTGCAAAACATGAATTGCATAGAATTAAAATATATTCCAACATTTTAATGAACAATTGCTCATATTTTGACAGTCAAATAAGTATGTGAAAATGCACTTATCACCAACCCATGTTTCCCTATCTTACTCCTGATTCTCTTCCTAAGGACTCCTTAGTCCGTTCGACAGTGTTTAACACACCGTGAAAGGAGGTTCCAGTGCTATTCACATTAGATTTCTTCCGACCGAGTGTTAAGTTTTGTTGCGCATTGTGTGCACGAATCTATGGCATGTCTCCTACACTTCTTCATTACCGATGGAGAAGGCACATTTCCTCTGTCTTTCTGCGTGGCGATTTCATTAATTTTCCTTCATTCATATGCCACCAGATCTGGAGGGCCTTTCATACGACGGAGACGAGGGTTGGGCTACTGATAAGTGTAGTTTCTACACTTATTCGAGGTCCTAAATGATGATATTTTACTGTTCTTTGGATTAAATACTGTTTAATTTGTGTTATATTTTATTGCATAGGTAAAACTCAATGTTTGATGGAGAATTGAAGAAAAGAATGCAAAGATAGCAGAAAAATGGTCCATTGTATCAAATACAAAGTTCGGGGGCTGAAATGAAAATATTCAAAAGTCATGTCGAACCTCGCGATGATTATTTGAGAGTGTTAGACATCAATTGGATGAGGAAAGAAGCCAAAGGAATGAAATATGGTCCAAGTATTATCACATATCAACTTCCAGCCGAAAAAGTTATGCTTCGGATTTTCAGGCTCACATTGAGACGTAATTTTCGCATAGAAATATTTCGAATTGGAAAACTAATACTTCTATGAGAATTGTAGACCTTTGAATTATATTTCTAACTCAACTTGAATCAACTCAATTGGATATGTGTAGAGAAAGTTATGATCAAAATACCGGAAGTTGTTCAGAGACAAACCTGCGCGCGCGCGTAGACAATTCATGGAGCGCGCTCGCACAGCCTTATTTTCCCCAACCCGAGAGTCAATTGGTTCTACGATGCACGGGAAACAATTATAACGGTGCGTGCGCACATGCCTTTTCCACAAAAGAATCTTTAGTTTCCTTTCGCAATTCAAACTCTTTTGGAAACCAAATTGAACGGGATTTTGACCTATTTTCCGGCTCTTATAAATAGAAAATGAGGGATACACATAAGGAGAACCTCATTAGACCTAAAAATCTCTATATTATATATATTTTGGAGGTAAAGAACATGGCTAACAACGTGGAATCAAGGCGAATTGCATAGGATATTGAAAAATTTTCATTCGGATTCAAGATTCACATCAAGAACGTGGAAAATTTTCAATTCTTCATTATTTCTTCTTTCCGGGTGATGATTTTCCAATTGTTCCTTTGTAATTTAATTTTAAATATGTTAGGCTAGTTTTTCATTGTATTGGATGAATGTTTGAACCCTATTTTCATTTATTTTAATTCAAGATATCAATTTAGGATTTTCGTGTTATTAGTTGATTGATTTTACATACCCATTGCACTACTTATTGTTTGATCACCAATTAAGTAGTTAGTTGCTTGTTGTAGTGTAGGAATACTCACAATAAGTCTAGAACGCGGTAAAATCAACATGTGTAGTCAGAATTAAGAATAATCTCTTTCACGCATGCAATCTTATTGATAATCTAAACCAGATGCATGACTTTCATATGAATTCGGACTAGGAATAGGATCGTCTCGTGTTGGTCATAGGTTGGTGTATCTTGGAAAAGAACATTTAACATATTAACTTTATCGATTGTCAAAAAATGCATGAATGTACTAGATTAATTATTGAGAATTGAAATAGATGAAAATAGGGGGATTCATGATTCCAATACAAACATTCACGTATTATATAAATACTTTATTTGTTTTGTTAGTTTAGGATTAGTATAAAAATCATACAAACCATATATTTTGATATGACCACAATTCGAATTTAATAGTAGCTATTAAACTACATATTAGACCTTATTCCTCGTGGGAACGATACTCTTAACTCACAAATCTTATTACTTGTACAACGATCCCGTACGCTTGCGGGTTTCTTGCGGGTTTCACGCGAACAAGTTTTTTGCGCCGTTGCCGGGGATAAAAGATTTAATTTTTGTTTAGTAGTTTATATTAAATTCAATTTTTTGTTTTTTTTATTGATTTTGGTTACCCACCCTGATCTCTCTTCTATCCAGGTGTCGTTCAACAATGCATCTAAGATTCTAACGCGGCATGTTGAAAAGATTTTTGCAATGAATAATCTTGGCATGTACGACGAGAAAGAAGATATATATTGTGAATTATGTTATGGGGTGCATTATACTGGCTACTGCGTGAATACATGCACTGAACCCTTTCAGCTCAAGCTTCTACGATTTAAACAATATTTAAGATGTCGAAGACTAGCAATTGACACATCTTTTGAAGCCTACATGCCTGTGGGTGAGTGCATCCCTTCCGATACGTTTGTGGAATTTGGTCCTTCCATGTTGAACGAGGAAGCAATTGCAAAATACTACACTGATGTTGCCAAGTTAGATGAAGACAAAATGTGTATAGGAGATGGCGTATTCTGGATTTAATTTAAAAGGTGGGGATATAATCCACTCGAAAAGTTTGAAAGAAAAGAGTTTACATTGCCCGTGGATTTAAATTGTGAATCGGCCATTCAACCCGAGGAGATATCAATTGATGAAATATCAATTACAAATGAACAAAACAAAGAAGAGGCAATTCATGAAGAAGACGTTAACACACATTCTGTCGATTTCACTGATTGCCCTATCATTGAATTTGTAATTAAGCCTGAAGAGAATGAAGAAGTATACATAGTTAAATTCAAATCGGAGGAGATAGGCATATCATATCACATTGGAGAGAGCAATGTTAAAATTTGTAGAAGTAATGATGAGTGGGGCAAAGTCAGAAGAGACAAACTGAGCAAGGCATCAAAAGCATTCTTCAAAATTCCATGATGTCGAAATAACAAAGTCAAGCTAAAGACTTTAAACAAAGCGCTTATTGGGAGACAACCCAATTTTTCTTCCATTTTATTTATTATGCTTTCTAGAAATAAGATAATTTAGATTATTTTTTTTATTATTCAATTTTAGGGACTCATCATCCATATCACGTTTCCCCATAGGTCTTCGATATGTTATTTGATTTATTAGATGTTAGAGTTAAGTAACACTTGTTCCAGTTATTTGATCTTAATGCTTTATTTGATTGCATTGTGCAGGAACATGACGTCGCGGAACATTTAAACCAATATTGACCAAGAAGCCAACGAAAGCAATATGAAGCTAGTCATTGGATTATGAGTCATATCAGGGAAGTCTTTCCTTTATTTCTTCCCCACCCCTTTATATGCGGATTTAGAATTTAAGACATTGAGGACAATGTCTAATTTAAATTTGGGGGTGGAAAACATGAGTTTTCATTTTCATTTTTATTTTGTTTTCAATTTTGTGTGTGTTTGTATCATTCTTATGTTTATTTATTTTGTTTGTTTTTATTGCTTCATTTTGTGTGCTTTTATTGCTTTAGATATATATAAAAAATTGAAAAATTGAAAAAAATTCAAAATATTTTCTTTTTGTGTGCTTGTGTGAGTTAGTTGACCTGACAGGTAATGAAAAATATATTGAATCATTAATTGATCTATGAATGGTGAATAAGTTGCATGCTTAGATTAATTTTTGTTTTTCCATGTGAAATCTGATATATATTGAGCACATGAATTAAGTTAAGCATTGCGGAGGAATGAGTTGATTTCATAATTGGATAGGTTGAAATAGTGGACCATATGTGCTAAATCCAAAATCACTAAATTCTACCTCCTTAGACCAAATTTATAATAGTTTGGGGGATTTCATAGTTGTAGGAAGATATTGAGATAAATAAAGATTCCACGTGTGAGATTTAAATCTTGTGTGGATTGTCTAAGGTCAATGAGATGCAATTGGGTGAAAATTTCAAATTAAAGGTCATTTTACTTGGATGGGTGCTTAATGAGGGACATTGCACTAATCAAGGAAAAAAACACATTTTATTTGAAAATTTCTCTTTGTAGCCTTTATGACTCAAGTTATTAAGCCTGTAAGGGTGTTAAAACCCGTTGCCCTAAAGTCAACTGACTTGGGAGTCATCGGCCTAAAACTTGTTACATGGGTCATTTAGAAAGCTTAAGGGAGAGAATGCTGCAAATAAAGAAAAAAAAATGTGTTGAAAAAAAAATGAGAGAGAAAAATATAGAAAAAAAAAAAGATCAAGTGCATTAAACAGAAGCATCAAATACCTTGATTATGTCCCAAACACTTGTTTAAGAAAATTTGACTTTTGATCAGAGATTATTAGCCTAATTAAATCCTAGAGACTGAAGCAATCAAATTTAATGGAGAATCCTTATTTATTGATACATTGACTTGCAATTAGTGAGATTTACCTAAACTAGAGAGGTGAGGATAGTATAGATTCAACATTAATTTACACACTTGAAAAGAGCGAAAAGAATGAGTTTGGGGATATGTGAATCTTACGAGTGATGAAAAAATATATTTGACCATTGAGAGTCGGGAATTGAAACAACTCATGAATTCATAATGATATACTTAATTCTTCACACACACACGTCGATTTTACATTGGAGAAGTAGATTTTAATTTCTGTGTTGTGATTTTGAAGCTATGCATAGATCTGATATTATGATTTTAATCATGAAATAAAAAGTCAGGTTAGCTAGCTAAATTTTTTTGCTTTACTTGATTGACCGGCCACCAATTAGGTAATTAGCATTGTGTGTTTGTGTGTTTGATAGATTTTAGTTTTGTTTGAGGACAAACAAAGAATCAAGTTTGGGGGTGTGATAAGTGTAGTTTCTACACTTATTCGAGGTCCTAAATGATGATATTTTACTGTTCTTTGGATAAAATACTATTTAATTTGTGTTATATTTTATTGCATAGGTAAAACTCAATGTTTGATGGAGAATTGAAGAAAAGAATGCAAAGATAGCAGAAAAATGGTCCATTGTATCAAATACAAAGTTCGGGGGCTGAAATGAAAATATTCAAAAGTTATGTCGAACCTCGCGATGATTATTTGAGAGTGTTAGACATCAATTGGATGAGGAAAGAAGCCAAAGGAATGAAATATGGTCCAAGTATTATCACATATCAACTTCCAGCCGAAAAAGTTATGCTTCGGATTTTCAGGCTCACATTGAGACGTAATTTTGGCATAGAAATATTTCGAATTGGAAAACTAATACTTCTATAAGAATTGTAGACCTTTGAATTATCTTTCTAACTCAACTTGAATCAACTCAATTGGATATGTGTAGAGAAAGTTATGATCAAAATACCGGAAGTTGTTCAGAGACAAACCTGCGCGCGCGCGTAGACAATTCATGGAGCGCGCTCGCACAGCCTTATTTTCCCCAACCCGAGAGTCAATTGGTTCTACGATGCACGGGAAACAATTATAACGGTGCGTGCGCACATGCCTTTTCCACAAAAGAATCTTTAGTTTCCTTTCGCAATTCAAACTCTTTTGGAAACCAAATTGAACGGGATTTTGACCTATTTTCCGGCTCTTATAAATAGAAAATGAGGGATACACATAAGGAGAACCTCATTAGACCTAAAAATCTCTATATTATATATATTTTGGAGGTAAAGAACATGGCTAACAACGTGGAATCAAGGCGAATTGCATAGGATATTGAAAAATTTTCATTCGGATTCAAGATTCACATCAAGAACGTGGAAAATTTTCAATTCTTCATTATTTCTTCTTTCCGGGTGATGATTTTCCAATTGTTCCTTTGTAATTTAATTTTAAATATGTTAGGCTAGTTTTTCATTGTATTGGATGAATGTTTGAACCCTATTTTCATTTATTTTAATTCAAGATATCAATTTAGGATTTTCGTGTTATTAGTTGATTGATTTTACATACCCATTGCACTACTTATTGTTTGATCACCAATTAAGTAGTTAGTTGCTTGTTGTAGTGTAGGAATACTCACAATAAGTCTAGAACGCGGTAAAATCAACATGTGTAGTCAGAATTAAGAATAATCTCTTTCACGCATGCAATCTTATTGATAATCTAAACCAGATGCATGACTTTCATATGAATTCGGACTAGGAATAGGATCGTCTCGTGTTGGTCATAGGTTGGTGTATCTTGGAAAAGAACATTTAACATATTAGCTTTATCGATTGTCAAAAAATGCATGAATGTACTAGATTAATTATTGAGAATTGAAATAGATGAAAATAGGGGGATTCATGATTCCAATACAAACATTCACGTATTATATAAATACTTTATTTGTTTTGTTAGTTTAGGATTAGTATAAAAATCATACAAACCATATATTTTGATATGACCACAATTCGAATTTAATAGTAGCTATTAAACTACATATTAGACCTTATTCCTCGTGGGAACGATACTCTTAACTCACAAATCTTATTACTTGTACAACGATCCCGTACGCTTGCGGGTTTCTTGCGGGTTTCACGCGAGCAGCTACCATATGCTTACCTTATTTATAGGTCAGTCACAACCTTAGGAGCTAGTTTTCTTGATAGGGTTCTAAGGCGAGTTTCTCGATCGATTGGCCATACCACCATTGCCCAGAGTTAGTATCATGCTTCTTTTGAGCCCCCTCGACCAGTTGACCTGACTGTGCCGACTGATCCTATTGATGACCATTCTTTTGACCCCTCCGATTTTCCTTCTACTCCTCCGTCATCTGATATCCCGTCTACTTTGGCTCTTCATCCATTCGAGTCGGTTTCTCCTCCTCCTGATTCTGCTCATTCTGTTCCCATCGACCCTTTGGTCGCTCTTTTTGGACAAATGACTATGCTTATCGAGTAACAAGCTCATATGATGGCAGGGATCACATAGCTGTGTGCTACATGAGATCGACTTGCTGCCTAGGTCACTACACTTTGGGGAGCTGTTGGCTATGTTCAGCGTGGACTTCGATGGATTTGATACCAGTGGGACGACGATGCTACTTCCGAGAAGAAGACGAATTCAGACGATTATGCCGATGCTTCATAGTTCTAGGCTAACCATTTGTCATTTGTGACAAAAAAAGATAGTAGTATATTTTTGGCAGTCTATATGTACTTTTGTTTTGTTGATAGAGAGTCGATAGTAAATCTCTAGATTTTGATCTTATACTTATGTGATATATTTTTTCTTAAAATTTTGGATGTAATTAAATTTTTGGATATATATATATATATATATATGTATATGTATAATGAGATTTCTGATTTTCTGTTTTACATTTTATGTGTGAGGGGTCGTTGAGGTAAGACAGATATATTTACCTACTGTTTTAAATCAATAAAAGTTAGTAGTAAGGGCGAGTATTTACATATTTAACTTCAGTTTCACTAAATTAATTTTTTGATGTTTTTATAGTGTCAATGTTTTGTTTTGGTATGTTGGGTTGCATTGATACTATGTCTTAGTTTGTTTGTGATATAAAACTGAAAAATATGATTTATGAGTTACAATTGCTTAAATAATTCTTACACTTAAACTGTTTGAACTATATTTATTATTGATCCCCTTTTTCACCCATTTTACACTAGTATTTGAGTTGTCTATTTTCAGAAAATAGGTACTGAAACATGAAATGAAGATTTCATTCAAGACAGTCTTTAATTTAAGTTTGAGTCATATTTTGAGTCTATAATCTTCATTTAATTACTACCTTGACTTAGATTGTAATTTTGTCACAAAATGTCAAATGGGGAGTTTGTTAGAATTTAGACAGAAAGCTGTTTCACAAAATAATAAAAATAAATAAATACTTAATATGAGTTAGGCATTTTGTGTAATCTAGTGTATTCACGGTTTTAGATGTTTTGTAATTGGTGATTCTGTGAATAAAAGGACTGAAATTGATATATTGTAAAAGTTTAAGGAGTAATGTGCAAATAGTCAAAAGTTAAGGGTTTAGGCTTAAGGTTTCGAGAATGGGAATAAAAGGAAAATTACGTGAATTTTCGCTGGACTGTCGCAAAGGTTTGGCTCGAACTACAAAAGTAGAAATATCATTGCTAGACGGTCGCCAGACCTTCGCGCTTGAACGACGGGGTTATACGGGAAATTTTTATTTCACGATTTCAAGGTTTTTTCCTTGGTCTATTTGTTTTATATCCTACCTATAAATACCAAAACTCTTTTGTACGAAATTCTTAAGGTTGAACAATTGAGAAAGCTTCATCTGTGAGAGATTCATTCTATATTATCTTTCGACCTTCATCATGTGAGATAGTTTTGGTGAGAAAAACACCATTCCATTAATCCAAATACCAAGCCACTACTTCATCTACCTATGGTCAGAGTTCTGAAGACCGAAGGAAGTTGACATGAGTTCCTGTTTGTGAAGAACGGGTTATTCTTTGTGACCCATGGGAGATAAGTGAATTCACATGGCCTGGAGTGTTGCAAGGCAGCAGATTTCACGAAGAGCTTTGGTAACAGGAGCTAAGGATTGGTACATGGGAGCACGGGATCCTGGGAGAGCTGTAAGGAATGCAGTCGGGAGATCAGATAGTATGGGTCGTCCAGTCTGATAGACTGTAAGTTGTTAAATTTGTTTTTAATGGATTGACCGACAAAGTGCCCGAAATTTTTCCTAGTTGTGCCAAAGGGTTCGGCCTTTTTTTTTTTTTTCTTTTACTACCTTTTCTAAACCTAAAAAATATAGATATTTCGTCATTTTCTAAATTTTAAATATACTTATTTTTAAAAAAATTCTTTTTTAAAATATTAAAAAAAACCCTCATTCCTTATTCGGGTTTGGAACCGACTACTCTAATTTCGAGTGGGCGGAGTTAAAAATTGTACACGAACAACTTGTTACGTGGACAATTTTTTTAAAAATTATAAAGGTATTAAAATAAAATTTTGTGATGAATATGATTAAATTAAATATCACTTACTTGACTACATACAATTTCATCATATTTATCTTGTAGTCGAAAATGAGCGTCTTTCCATCCTTCACGCACATTAATGCTTCCAAAATATCTTCTTTCAGTCGGCTCCTATCCTCCGAGAGATCCCTCTTACCTGTACTAAAAGCAGACTCCGAAATTACAGTGTTAACCGGAAGGTATTAGTAGATCTTTTGTCATAGTAGAAACCACTGGCCATCGATGTTCGTACCGTCACCAGAATTCTATTACTTCTTATAAACTTGTCTTAATTGTTTTGTTATTAGGCATATTATGATTAATGTAATCAATTAATTCAGCTTGAGTTCATTTTGACTTGCGCTTGATGTTTGAGTACATGTGTTGGAAAACAAACTGTTACTAGTACTAGAGGAACGACATGGAATTACAATTGAATCATATCTATACAAGTTAATGCCTTCGAAAAAATTTAAAACTTCAGCTATGTCATTTGCTATATCAGTGGAAGGAGTAGTTGTAGAGCCAGAGGGTACCTAATTTAACATTGGTACACATTCATTGAGCATATAAATGATATATATCACATAAAGGTTGTTCCAAATTTCTGTAAGTGATAGGTACATTAAAAGTTAAAGCTTATGAAATTTGATCAATTGCAAATTTAGTACCCGATAATTATATCGGAAGTCCATGACGCATGCTAATGGACATAACATATGCAAATCTTCCCAATATTTTCTAAACTTTAATTCCAGAGAATATATAACTGAACTAAATCGAGGTCATCTTTAAATCTATAAAAACCCTAACAATTATATAAAGACGTTCAAAGACCATACAACTAGTGGAATAATAAACACCAGATAAAATATTTGTAGAATCATAAAAACTTGTCAAAAATTTTTTAATTTTAAAAACTGAACTCCAATCGGACTCAGTCAAAATAGCATCGTCTTCGTCTCTAATATGCCAATTGTTATAAAATTTATTTATTAACTGTTCAAAACCTTTACATGATTTTCATAATAAGTAAGTGGAGTTTCATCTATACCCTACGTCACTGATAAATGTTTTCGTATACGTCACCCATGTTTCGGCACAAAATTCCTCAAAAGCTTGTTTATTACTAGGTGAAATCGTGATATACACTAGTGCATTCCTAATTCATTGAATTTTTCCTTAATATGTTTTAAACCGTCTGATACTATTAAATTAAAAACATGGCATACACATCGAATATGAAACAAAAAACCACCGAAATCGAGTTGAAGTACTCTGTGCAATTTATTGATAACTACCTTATTTACACTAGCGTTGTCGAACGTAAATGAATGAATTTTACTCTCGCAACGAAATTCTTTAACAATGTTCATAATAGCACTAAATATATTTTATGTGTTAAGTTATGAGGGAACTCAATAATTTTAAAAGCAATAATTTTTTATGCATGATCCAAAGTGGGTCTATGTAGTATGCAGTTGTAGCTATATAACCTCTTTTATTAATCAATTCCCACATATTTGAAGTTAAACATATCACAACCCTATATTTTTGTAAATCAGCAATCAATTGTGTTTTCGAATTAAGGAAATATTCTATTATATCAGAATGAAGAGTATTTCGACTTACCCCTACGTACCTCGGTTGAAGATATTATTTCACATAGGAGACGAAATGTTGGTTGTCTGCTATTGCTAGAGGCAACTCAGTTGCGGCAATGAACTTCACCATTCCCTTTTGAACTTTCTCCTCTGAATACATCCACGTAGAAAGTGGCGTAGTAGTAGCACCGGTGCCTAGACTACCAAATTGTAGTTGCGTTTGACTAGTATGAAGAAACTTATGTTTGTCCGCACATGTTTTGTAGTGACGATTGAGGTGGGTGGTTCCAATGCCCTTTTGTCATGTCAATCCTTGTTGACGGTATTTACATACTGCTTTAGTTTCTAGAAGTCCATTGACCACACGACCAGTTTGAACCAATTTAAAATGGTCCCAACATTTTGCCTGCTTTTCCCCTTTCTCTTCCCTCTCGCATCGGGAATATTTATTACACGTTCATCATCCTATTCCAAATCAATTGGATGACTAGCACCAACATCAATGTCATCCAAATCAATTGGATGACTACTTTCATGAGCATTGAAATCCTGAATATTTTCTGGAATGAATAATTCATTTAGACCAGCGAATTCATTCTCAAATTGACCATGGGGCGTGAAAGGTGATTCGCCTTCGACACCAAACAAGTTTTCAAAAAAAATTCAAAAAATTAGTGTGGATCCATTTGTAATGAGATAATTGATATTGAATAATTGAAATGTAGATTATTAAGTAGTGTAAGAAATCGATTAAAAATAAAATATAGAAGAGTATAGAATAATATTGATAATGAAATGTAGAGAGTAGTGAGTAGAGTAGAGATTAGAGAATGAGAGAATAGAGATTGATAGTAAGGTTGGTGAATTGGTGGAAAAAATGATTTAGAGGATGGGTAAATATAGGGGAAAGAATGAAATTGAAAA
The DNA here is from genome assembly GCA_019097785.1 of Fraxinus excelsior. Classification (NCBI taxonomy): domain Eukaryota; kingdom Viridiplantae; phylum Streptophyta; class Magnoliopsida; order Lamiales; family Oleaceae; genus Fraxinus; species Fraxinus excelsior. Next base: position 22,076,688 of record CM032637.1, read on the forward strand.
AAAAATTAAAACCGAAATGATCATTGAATTTACGTACCCGAGCGGCTCGTGGCTCATTTTCAACGAGTCGACGAGCCGCTCGGCTCAGTTGCCACCCCTAGTTTCTCTGTGATTTACTACTTTCATTATATTGATTGATCATACAAATTGCGATATTCAAATATAGGACTAAACTCACTTGTATGAATAATCATCTAAAAAAGAATTAAAAAGTGACTTGTTGTTGTTTAATTCGTTAATAATTTTAATTCCGCATTTTATACCTATTCACCGCCCTCTAGATGTAGTTAGGGTCGAACTACACGTTTTTCAATGGGTATTCCTAATTCCTCACACATATTTCACAAATATTTTTTTAGGATCTAATCGACAAGTGTCTAGCTCCATTGTGTCTAGCTGCATCAATACATATTTACATCATCACGAATCATATACCCTCCAAATGATATATATGATGACACAAATGATATATATGATGACATATTAGATACATATGGAGCGGATATTAGTTATGTGAAGGCATGGAGATCGCATGAAAGTGATTAAAAGTGATCTAACCACGTCATTTTATAGACTGCCTTCATGTTTTTATATATTACAACAAATGAACATTGGAACAGGGACAATCATGGAGGAAGATGATCTAATTAGGTTTAAGTATTGATTCATGGCTTTGGGTAATTCGATTAGTGGGTAGAAAAACTATATACTTGTCATTTTTATTAATAGTACATATTTAAATGGTCATTACCGTGGAACTCTTTTCACAGAATTTACAAAAGATGTGAACAAAAATATATTTGTACTTGCATTTGGGATAGAAGACAATGAGAATGATAAGTCGTGGACGTGTTTTCTTGATATGTTCAAAAGGGCATATGAAGCGAGAGAAGCACTATGTATAGTTTCAAATCGACACAATTTTATAAAAATGCAATTGAAGCTTTATTACCTGAGGCAATACATGGAATATGTTCGATCTACTTAAAAAGTTGAAGACACATTTTTTCATATCAGGTCACAACATAACTCATGTCTTCAAATTTTTAGCTCGAGAGTATACATTAGATGAATTTAAATATCACATACAACAGTTGGACATAAAGGTGTCAATCGAGCCGAGCGGCTCGTCGGATCGTGAAAAAAATCAGCCCTGCTTGGTTCGTTTAAAAGGCGACCCACGAGCCTAGCTCATGGGCTCATTAAATTAGACAAGCCACTATAAAAAGGAAAAAATTTAAAGCAAACAGTGACCGTTCCGAAACGGTCACTGATTTTGCTATTATTATTTTTTCAATTCCAATTTTTCCCTATAAATACTCTTCCACTAATCCATTTTTTTCCACCCAACTATCAATCTCTCATTTTCTACTCTCTAAATTTCTAATATCTTGATTCTCTTCTACATTTTACATTATTAAGTTATAATATTGATTTTAAAATCTATTTTCTACACTATTACATAATTTACATTCATTTCTTAATTCTACTTCAACGTTCAATTTCAATTATCTCATTACAAATTTTCAATTTACAAATGGATCCACGCACATTTGTTGAATACTTGTTTGGTGTCGAAAGAATCACCTGTCACGCCCTAAAGTCAATTTTCGAATGAATTCGTCAGTCTAAATTAATTACATATTCCAGAAAATATTTCAAATTTCGATCCTCATGGAAGTAGTAATCGAATTAATTTGGATGACGTTGATGTTTTAGAGCCGGAACAGGATGATGAACCTGTATTAGATATTACCGATTCAAGAGGGAAGAGAAAGGGGTAAAAGTAGGCAAAATGTTGGGACCATTTTAAATTGGTTCCAACTGTTCGTGTGGTCAATGGAGTTCCAGAATCAAAAGTCGTGTGTAAATACTGTCAACAACGATTGACATGGCAAAAAGGTATGGAACCACCCACATCAACCGTCACTACGAAACATGTACGGTCAAACATGAGCTTCTTCCTGCTGGTCAAACGCAACTACAATTTGGTAGTCCATGCACCGGTGCTACTAGTACGCCACTTTCTACGTGAATGTATTCGGGGGGAGAAAACTCCAACATGAATGGTAAAGTTCATTGCCGCAACTGAGTTGCCTTTAGCAATAGTGGACATCAACATTTTGTCTCTTACGTAAAATAATATCTTCAACCGAGGTACGTTGGCTAAGTCGAAATACTCTTTGTTCTGATACAATAGAATATTTTCTTAATTCAAAGAAACAATTGATTGCCGATTTACAAAAATATGGCGGTGTTATATGTTTAACTTCATATATATAGGAAGTGATTAATAAAAGAGGTTATATAACTGCAATTGCACATTACATAGACCCATTTTCGGTTGCATAAAAAATTATTGCTTTTAAAATTATTGAGTTCTCTCATAACGCTAACAACATACTTAATGTTATTCTGAACATTGTTAAAGAATATCGTTGCTAGAGTAAAATTCGTTTATTTACGTTCGACAATGCTAGTGTAAATAAGGTAGTTATCGATAAATTGCACAGAGTATTGCAACACGATTTCAGTGGTTTTTTGTTTCATATTCTATGTGTATGCCATGTTTTTAATTTAATAGTACAAGACGATTTAAAATATATTAAGGACGGAATTCAACGAATTATGAATGCACTAGTGTATATCACGATTTCACCTAGTAGTAAACAAGCTTTTGAGGGATTTTGTATCGAAACTGGGGTGACGCATATGAAAACATTTATTAGTGACGTAGGACATAGATGGAACTCCACTTACTTATTATTAAAATCATGTAAAGGTTTTGAGCATTTAATAACTGAATTTTATAACAATAGGCATATCAAAGATGACGACGATACTATTTTGATTGACTATGATTGGAGTTTAGCTTTTAAAATTTAAAATTTTGCAAGTTTTTATGATTCTACAAATATTTTGTCTAGCGTTTATTATCTCACTAGTTGTATGGTTTTTGAACGTCTATATATAATTGTTAGGGCTTTTCATACATATAAAAATAACCTTAATTTTAGTTCAATTCTATATTCCATGGAATTAAAGTTTAGAAACCATTGGGAAGACTTACATATGTATTTCTGTTAGCATGCATCATGGACCCCCGATATAATTTATCGGGTACTAAATTTGTAATTGATCAAATTTCAAGAGTTTTAACATTTGATGTACCATCACTTATAGAAATTTAGAACAAACTTTATGTGAAATGTATGAATTATATGCTGAACGAATGGGTACACATATTAATCGGATACCCTCCAGCTCTACACCTACTCATCCCACTAATATAGCAGATGACGACATGACGACGCTGAAGTCTTAAATTTATTCGAAGACATTAACTTATATAGATATGATTCAACTGCAATTGCATGTGGTTCTTCTAGTACTAGTAGTAGTTTGTCTTCCATCGTATGTACTCAAACGTCGAGCTCAAGTCAAAATGCATTGTCCGCTGAATTAATTGATTACTTTAATCATAATATGCTTAATAACAAAACAATTAAGAAAAGTTCATAAGAAGTAATAGAATTATGGCGAAGGTATGAACGTCGATGGCCAGTGGTTTCTACTATGGCAAAAGATTTATTAACACATCCGGTTAGCACTGTAGCTTCGGAGTCTGCTTCTAGTGTAGGTAATAGGGTTATCTCCGAGGTTAGGAGCCGACTGAAAAAAGATATTTTGGAAGTATTAATGTGCGTGAAGGGTTGTGAAGACACTAATTTTGAACTGCAAGATAAATATGCCGAAATTGCATGTCGTCAAATAAGTGTTATTTAATTTAACCATATTCATTAAAAAAAAAAATTAATACATTTATAAGTTTTTAAAAAAATTATACACGTAACAAATTGTTCGTATACAATTTTTGACTATATCTACTCGAAAATTCGAAATTGAAGTAGTCAGTCTCAAGCTCGAATAAAGGAGGAGTGTTTATTTTTATTTTTTTTTATCATTTTAAAAAAGAAAAAGGTTTTAGAAAATGTATATTTAAAAAAATAATGTTTAAAAATGTATATCTTTTTTTTAAAGGTTTAGAAAAGATATAGTAAAAAAAATAAAAAACGAGCTACGAGCTCGTGGGCCGAGCCCAGCACCTCTTTTTTGTAATAAGACAGCCGAGCTCGTGGGGCAATGGGCTGGGCCGGGCCGAGCCGAGCCCCGGCTCGACCCATTGCCACTACTGCCTGGACACAAGGTATGAAAAAATCAAGGGATATCTAGTATGGAAATAACATCTTTTTTCTTTTTAAATTCATCAACTTACAAGATTATACGACTTATATTCGATGATCCTATTTTTTGTAGGAGGGTGTTGGTCATGAAAAATAGTAACGATTACACATGACAGTGAATGAATATTTTACTATGACGTCAAACATAGTCGAGTCGATGAATACAGTCACATAAGCAACAAAGAAATACTGTGTTGATGCACTTCTAGAGGTTTTAAGGCAAGCAATACGAACAATGCAAATGACACATTAACTGTAACAATGCGAATTCTAGCAACTCGCTATGCATCATTAAACATTGAGTTCCTTAACTTTAGCCGTAAAAACAATTAATAAAGAAAAATGTTAGAGTTCGACTTAATTTATAAATAATGTAGAATTAACCATTTTGACAATTTAAACTTAGAAAATATGGAACAAATTGATTTTGGAAAGAGTTTGGGAAAAATTTAGCTAGCTAGTGCAGTTCCCCCCTTTGACTAGCAAACGAGGACCAAAAAGTATGATAACTTTACACACAAGTATAAAACTCATATATGCGCAATATATCAAAAACTGGGGCCATGAGAATGACATTTGATTCACAAAAACATTTTTCAAAGATGATTGATAATAATCTCGATTTTGGTGAGACGCGGTTTCCCATAAACACTATAATAAATTTGAATTTTGCTGTTTTGCCCAAAAAATTTGACATAGGGGTTGATCGATCCTCACATTCACGCATGGGGACTCCAACATGTTTTAAATTATATTTATATATACCTCATAAATGGTCATTTTACAATTAAAATCATGCTGAAATTCAAAGTATACAAAGTGTAGTGAATTTTTAATTTTTACGGGTAGAATGCTAAAATTTATCAAGTACTATACGTCTCTCCTCATAAAATTTAAAGGAATTCAAAATAGGGTTTATTTCACTACAAGTAAAGTAATGTGTTGAGCAACTAAATATAATTATAAATTTTAATATTACTAAAAAATCGAGTCCCTGTTTGGGTTCTTTTTTTTAAAAGAAAAAAAAAACATTTTCTCAAAGCTCATTTTAATCACATTCTCCCATAAAATAACGTTATATGAAAATTCAAAAAATTTCTTTATTTTTAACCATATATTCTCCAAAAATCATTATTTTAAAACACATTTTCCCCTAAAATTTAATTTCAATGGAGCCTAAACATGTGCTAAGATACTTCGTGCAAGGATCTGTGAGCCAATGTTTCACGGGTTACATTTCTTCTTAGCACAGATAAAGGCACCGTGCGGCAATAGTCTACTCCGCTAGACTACCTTCCGCCTTCTTTCGGTCGTTTTGGGACGAAAGTAAATTTGCTCACAATTTAAAGAAAGCTTACAACATGAAATTGAAATAAGTTTGATCATTGATTGCTTGAAAGTTAAACATTACAATATACGAAAGCATGAAATTTCAATGGCTAGAACAGGGGGCGAACACTATAAAGTTTGAAAATGTTTGAAAGACTAATATCCCCTATAATAGCAATCGGAACAAAAACTCAAGTGACGGAAGTAGACGTTTAAAGTCTCTAGAATCATGCTAAACTTTTTTAATTTCTAATTATTTTACAATTGAAATAAATCATTTACAATGTGTAGCCGAAGTTGGGCAAACTACGGTTGCAATAGGGTCACGGGGCTTAAGTAAAGCTGTGGTCCGTGACATTCTTCCCCATTTATTTTGGCGACGTCCTCAGAGTCATCAATGAATGATATGCTTCAATTAATGATTTGAAGGCTTCAATGTCTTTTTCACTTTCCCAAGTATTCTCCTCGTTTTGTGTCCTCTCCATTTGACCAGGTACTCTTGATGATATTTTCTAGAAGCTCGAGTAGTTCGATAGTCAAGAATATCTTCAACAACCTTCTTTTCAGCTCTTTTCAGTTCAAACACAGGTTTCTTTGGTTCATTCCTAGATGCGTCCTCCTTGTCGGCAAAGTACGACTTGAGTATACCAATATAAAGGACATTGTGGATTTTATGATTTTTAGCTAACACAAACAGAAGCAAAATGAGCAGATAAAAGAAAAAAAAAACATTTTCTCAAAGCTCATTTTAATCACATTCTCCCATAAAATAACGTTATATGAAAATTCAAAAAATTTCTTTATTTTTAATTATATATTCTCCAAAAATCATTATTTTAAAACACATTTTCCCCTAAAATTTAATTTCAATGGAGCCTAAACATGTGCTAAGATACTTCGTGCAAGGATCTGTGAGCCAATGTTTCACGGGTTACATTTCTTCTTAGCACAGATAAAGGCACCGTGCGGCAATAGTCTACTCCGCTAGACTACCTTCCGCCTTCTTTCGGTCGTTTTGGGACGAAAGTAAATTTGCTCACAATTTAAAGAAAGCTTACAACATGAAATTGAAATAAGTTTGATCATTGATTGCTTGAAAGTTAAACATTACAATATACGAAAGCATGAAATTTCAATGGCTAGAACAGGGGGCGAACACTATAAAGTTTGAAAATGTTTGAAAGACTAATATCCCCTATAATAGCAATCGGAACAAAAACTCAAGTGACGGAAGTAGACGTTTAAAGTCTCTAGAATCATGCTAAACTTTTTTAATTTCTAATTATTTTACAATTGAAATAAATCATTTACAATGTGTAGCCGAAGTTGGGCAAACTACGGTTGCAATAGGGTCACGGGGCTTAAGTAAAGCTGTGGTCCGTGACATTCTTCCCCATTTATTTTGGCGACGTCCTCAGAGTCATCAATGAATGATATGCTTCAATTAATGATTTGAAGGCTTCAATGTCTTTTTCACTTTCCCAAGTATTCTCCTCGTTTTGTGTCCTCTCCATTTTACCAAGTACTCTTGATGATATTTTCTAGAAGCTCGAGTAGTTCGATAGTCAAGAATATCTTCAACAACCTTCTTTTCAGCTCTTTTCAGTTCAAACACAGGTTTCTTTGGTTCATTTCTAGATGCGTCCTCCTTGTTGGCAAAGTACGGCTTGAGTATACCAATATAAAGGACATTGTGGATTTTGCACCATGAGGGGAGTACAACTTTGTATGCGACTTTGCCAATCTTCTTCATGATGGGTAATGGTCCATTATATTTTGGCACCAATCTTGAATCTTTCACTCTTGTTAGTTTATAACAGTTTCTGTCAGGGAGTTTTACCATTACCATATCCCCAACATTAAATTCAAGGAAACGACGCTTTAGATCTGCAGACTTCTTGTACCGTTTCTGAGCTTTCTCAAGATAACTCCGAACAATTTCAATGTTTCGTTTCCACTCTTGAGAGAAGCTTTTTGTTTGAGGGAACTTGGTACTTTGATCGATATCTATAGTATAAAGGAGTAACGATTGCTGGCCAGTAGCAATCTCAAAAGGACTCTTATTGGTGGAAGAGCTCTTTCGGGCATTGAAACACATCTGAGCCGCATCCAGAAGTTTCACCCAATTTTTCTGCGAAGTAGATATAAAGTGCCGAAGATATTCTTCCAGCATAGAGTTGAAGCGCTCTGTCTGTTCGTTAGATTGTGGGTGAAAGCTAGAGCTCATGCTCAAAGTTGAACCCAAAAGTTTGAACAACTCAGTCCAAAATATGCCAGTGAATCGAGGATACCGATCATTGACGATGTCCTTAGGCAGTCCCCAGTATTTGACAATATATTTGAAGAAGAGTTGAGCTGTCTCTTCGGCTGATACATACTTGGACGCTGTGATGAAAGTTGCATACTTGGATAGACGGTCTACCACGATGATGATGGTGCTAAAATCTCCAACCTTTGGCCAACTGGTAATGTAGTCCATCGACACACTCTCGAATGGTCTAGTTGGGACGGAAAGGGGCTCCAACAAGCCTGCCTTTTCTGATGATCTGACTTATCTTGCTGACACACAAGGCAAGTTTTCACATAAGTTGCAATGTTGTCCCGTATTTGAGGCCAATAGTATGCACGCTGCAGTAGTGTAAAAATGCATTCCTCTCCAAGATGCCCTACCCAAATCGTGTCGTGACATTCAGTGATTAATAACTTCCTCAAATATCCACCTTTAGGAACATAAAGGCGGTATGTTTTAGTCTTTATTGGGCCCTCATCGAGCTAGAACTGACGAGTTTTGCCCTGTTTGATGAGGTCAACCAATACTGAGTAGTCGGGTCCTTATCCAAAAGTACCTGAATTTGGTCCTTTGTATTTGTAGTAACTGTGCTCCCTGAAAGAGAAGCCATAAAGCAAATGGTGGCCAAGTTGGCCCGGCGACTAAGAGCATCGACAACATGATTGCTAGATCCAGGACGATACTCTAGCATAAAATTGAATTCTGAAAGAAGTTCTTGCCAACAAGCCTGTTTGCTTGATAGTTTCAGTTGTGACATAAAATGACTAACCGCAGTGTTATCTGTCTTCACAATAAATGGAGATCCAAGCAGATAGTGACGCCATCCCCTAAGCCAATGAACTACCTCCAACAACTCATTTTCGTGCATCGAGTAATGACGTTTTGCTGGATTCAGCTTCCTGCTCTCATACGCTACCAGATGTCCTTCTTGTACAAGGACTCTACCAGGTGCAAAGTTTAAGGCATCGATATGCACTTTGAAAGGTTTAGTCATATCTGGTAAGGCTAACACCGGGTTGGTCCACATAGATTTCTTCAACCTTTTGAAAGCATTTTGACATTGGGATGACCAGTCCTAATCCTTATCTTTTTTTGTCAATTTAGTAAGGGGAATGCAATTTCGAATATCCCTTCACAAATCGGCAATAGTAATTACATAGCCCGAGAAACGAATGCACATCATGTACATTCTTTGGTGGTTGCCAATCTTTGATGGATGTAACCTTCTTCGCATCCATGCGTATTTTGCCTTGCTCGATGATGTAACCTAAGAAACTGATTGACGTCTAAGCAAATGAGCATTTGGACGGTTTGGCATAGAGTTCATTCTCTCGTAGCCGATTAAAAACCTGTCTCACATGTTACACATATTCCTCCAATGTCTCGCTATAGATAACTATATCATCCAACTACCACCAATAAAATAATCCAAGAACCCATGAAGTACCTGATTTATCATCGTGCAAAATGTTGCTGGAGCGTTTGTTAGGCCAAAAGGCATCACTTTAAGTTAAAGGCTCCATATCTGGTTACCACCGTAGTCTTTGCTTCATCTCCCTCCTTGATCCAAACTTGCCAGTATCCGGATTTGAGATCAATCTTTGTGTAGTACCTAACCCGGCTCAGTTGATCGAAGCAATCGACGACTAGCGGAATATGATAATTATTCTTTACAGTGATCTTGTTTAGGGCTCGATAGTCCCAACACATTTTGAGAAAACCATCGGCCTTTTTCTGAAATAACACGGGAACTCCATATGGTGATTTCGCAGACACGATAATCCCACTTTCCAACATTTCTCCCAACTGTTTTCAAAACTCTTCAAGCTTCGGCTGAGTCATACGATACAGTGCCCTGGCGGAAGGCTTGGCACCTAGAATGTGTCCGATCTCATGATCAATTGCCATTCTTGGTGGCAATTTCTTTGGTAACTCCTCCGGCATGATGTCTTCAAATTCATTAACAAGCCTTCTGATAGGTTTTGGAATAGGACCAGTCGTCTCTTCGATCTCGTCTAGTAGAAAAGTGCACAGAAATAAGGATTCATCCTCTTGAAACCCTTGTTGAACTGTATGGTTGAGATACTCTTCTCACACATCTTTTCACCTTAAGTAGTGATGACGTACGATTTACTACCCATCATCATCAATGAATGGACATACGGAAATATTGCCATCTTAGTATCTCGAAGAAATTTCAATCCCAGAATAAGCTTGAAATCATCCATTTGAACTGCTGATAGATTTGTCCTTCCTTCAAAAGGACCTACTTTGGTTGCTATGGATTTTTTTATTCCAACTATTGGTTGAGTAACAGAGTTGATCGCCTTAACTTTTCCACTACCTTTCTTCAAAACAAGTCCGAGACGTTCTACTTCGGTACTTGCGAGGTAGTTGTGAATAGCGACAGCATCCACCATAGCCCTGATCGGCTTTCCATTGATCTTCACATCAATGTACATTAGGCCTTTCATCCTACAAATGCGAGCTTTCGATTCCTCCGTCTTTGGCTCTTTCGAGGGAACATCGTCCCTTTTAGTAGCTCGATGTGATATCGTATTGTACCGATGGGAGAATGTACCCACTATATCTTCATCCTCTTCAAAATCGGTCTCGCCATAATAGCTAGCTTGTGGGGCATCTTGCTTTGAACTCGATCCACCACCTGCTAGTTGACAATAAGTATTGACCATCCGTTTCTGAGGACACTCCGACACCCGATGAGGTCCTTCACATTAAAAGCACATCAATTTAGAAGTGACGTCAGATCTGCCCCCATTGCTTTTCCTTTATTCTAGTTATTACTGGTGCTGCCGTGATAGTATCCTTGACGGTTGTTTTGATAGGTTTCTCCCTTGTTTTTAGAGTAACGCTCTTCCTCATTTGAGTTTGAGCTGGGTCTATGAGGTCTGTTCCCACCTCCAACAAATTGACTAGTCTTTGAAGGCCGATCTTTTCTAGATTCCAGCTGATAGTCATTCGCACATTTGGCAGCTCCTATGGCTGTACTCAAATCAGTAACTTTCTGCCTCTGAAGCTCCGTGCGTGTCCACGGTTTCAACACTTCCATGAATGTGAATAGCTTATCTTTTTCCAACATATCTCGAATATTCAACATATGTCCTGAGAAGGCTTTCACATTCTCCCTGATGGAGCTCGTATGTTTCAGTTCTCGTAATACCCGTCGTGCCTTATATTCTACAATTTTTCAAGAAAAACTAAGATCTAATAGCTTCCTTGAGAAGATCCCACGAATCTATTCGAACCCTGTTGGCCTGAATATCAGCATACTTTATTTACCACCATAGTTTTGCATCCCCACCAAGATACATGGTAGATGTTATTACCTTTCTTGCTTCATCATTGATCGAAGCAGTAAGAAAGTATTGTTTCATATCGAACAAAAAGTTCTCAACTTCTTTACTATCACGTGCCCCTCCATAGGTACACGGTTCTAGAATTCTGAGCCTATGCATAGGCTTTTGTGCGGTGGCTTGCCCATTGCCCACCGCGCATTGAAGCACTAGAAATTGAGCTTTCAACACTTCCATTTCATCATGTAGATCATGTATGATAGTAGCAGCTTCAGACATCGTTATATTAGCCATACGGCTCTCATCCAGTTGGATGCGTAAATCCATAATTTTCGTCTCTACCACCTCGACGTTTTCCTCGAAGCCTTCCACGACATAGGCCAACTTAGTAGTTGCCAACTCAAATGCATCCACGTACTGTTACGTGTTCCTCTTTTGAACATCTACCACCTCTGTGGTGTTCGAAGAATTTGGGTCAAATTTTATAGTTTTCTAATCGAGGGTCTTGAGCCGTAGCTCTGATACTAACTTTCACGAGTCACCTTTCTTCTTACCACAAAAGGGGACATCGTGCGGCAGTGGTCTACTCCGCTAGACTACTTTCTGCCTTCTCTCGGTCGTTTCGGGAAGAAAGTAAATTTGATCACAATTTAAAGAAAACTTACAACATGAAATTGAAATGCATTAAAATAAAATTGATCATTAATTGCTTGAAAACTGAACATTACAATAGACGAAAGCAGGAAATTACAATGGCTAGTGCAGGGGGCGAACACCAGAAAGTTTGAAAATGTTTGAAAGACTAATACCCCATATAATAGCATTTGAAACAAAAACTCAAGTGACGGGAGTAGACGTTTAAATTCTCTAGAATCATACTAAACTTTCTAATTTCTAACTATTTTACAATTGAAATAAAATATTTACAATATGCGGCCGAAGTTGGGAAAACACTGGCTGCGATAGGGTCACGGGGCTTGAGTAAAGTTGCGGTCCGTGACACAATGGCACGTCAATCCTTCCAATGTCCTTCAATATGCGAATTTTCACTTAAATTTGTAAACAAGAGGGATGAGCATAACAAATTATAATCAATGAGATATTTGCTATTCCACATTCAATCCAAACATGAAATTGTACATAAATTCTCTTTCAAACATAAACTAAGAATTAGCTGTGAACTAGGACTGGTATGGTTCGATTCTAAAGAGAACTGAAAATCAAACCGAATCAAAATGTTTGAGTATTTTGTAAGCAGAACCATCGGGTGATTTGGTTCGATTTCATACCATAGTTAAGTTTTTTAACATTTGCAACAACACTACAATAATCCAACTAATGACATGTTTAATATGGATGGTATACCAAAAAAGGGTGAAAATAAAGAACATGGCAAGGTAGTTACTGTGAGATAGAAAAACACACAAATGCAAGTGCTCACAATAAACATATTGAAAACTATTTATAAATTATAATTTTTATACATCGAGCGTGAGAAATTATTAAAAATGAATGAGATGAAGCCTACATTGATCAAAGTGGAGGAAATTCAATTAAGAGGGAAGAAAAAGGGTAAGATGAACAGAAGTGCAGCCACTTAGTTTCGACTATTTGAAAAACTGTAGAAAAAATAAATAAATAAATAAATGAAAAAAAAACTTAGATCCCTCAATTTTAGTTCTTTGGAATTTCAATTACACAAAGTTAGGTTTGGACTGAAAATAGGATAATGATATTTTGGGCTCAATTGATTAGTTGGCAAATGAAACACGAAAATGATATTTTTGGATTAAATTAATTAGTTGATAAATTTATTTAGAAAAAATTAAAATAATGTCTTATTTATTAAAAAAAAATTTAAAAATTGGAGAGATTCGATTTTTGTTCCAAGATCTGAACAAACCCCATCAATTATCGACTCTGATATCTGTGTCAGTATTTAACTTAAGAAAAATCACTCGATTCGGGTTGGGTCGGGTCGGTTCAATTCGAGAATTTTATCCGATCCTACCTTGAACTAAAAGTAATTAAATTCATATATAATAGTATATCTAAAACAAATTATGGACAAATCATTAATAGCACTTAGCACCTCATCTTGAGTTATTATCAATTAATGAATCCTGAATTTGGAATCTAACATGCAAAAATTGAAATCCAATAGTACAGTCCCAAAATCTTGATCTCTTTAAAAATGATGGAGGGGGAATCTTGGGACTGGTCAATGATGAAAAAGAAAAATTACTGCTGCTTTAAAATCCATATAAATATCTGAAAGTAAAAAGCTTTCGGTAATTTTTTTCGGTATATATGTGCGTGGGGGACGTGAGCTTCATACAGGTCTAGAGTCTAGACTGGGTAATTGACGCAAACAAGGGCTTATCTTATTTTTTTGAACTTTAAAAACAGAAACATAATTTTGGAAAAAGGGATTCATAAATTTACGATATTGATGTCGTGACTGAGCGCTGTAAAAACAATCAGTATATATATATATCATGGGTAACAGTCCACTCACAAATGGGTGGGATCAGCAATTTTAAAAGTCACAAGCCCCCATCCATCTATATGAGGGGGCAGTCAAACTAAGAGCATGTTTGGCCAAGTTTAAAATCTAATTAAAATTAAAAATATAGTAGTTATTGAGTCTCACTCATCTAATAAAAGTCAACAATAATGACTAATTTTTTAATTTTAATTCAATTTTAATCTCTACCGAATACACTCTAAGTGTACATCAAGGTGCACACTCAACATTATTCTATATATACTGAGATAGGTTTAGAGTTTGGGTTCTTTATCCAATTATTATCCAATAGTTTGGATTATTAGGATAAAATGTTTCTACTTACGGAGTTTATTGTGCAAAAAGTCACAATGTTGCATTTTCACCCCTATTTATACATTTCATTGTATAAATCGTCATTTTCATTTAATTTCTAAATAAAAAAGCTATGAAATGACGAATATACATTCTATTTAAATAAAATAAAAAGAAAAATATATAACTAATTGTAACCATGCTCCAATTTTTATTTTTTATTTTTTAAAAGGTGCAAATCAAAAGCAAAATTTTTTTTTTGAAGGAAAATCATCATCTTCTTCCTCATCCTCCTTTCCCTCCCCCAACTCCCATCCTTATCCTGAAATCCCAAACCAAAACTAGTAAAACTTGCATTTAGACATCAAGGAAACTGTATTGAGTACAAATATTAATTATTTGAGGAGTCGAGAGTCGAAAGTTCAATATTAATTTTTTTCATCGAACACTGCTTATATTCTTACACCCTAACCGGGGCGGAGCTAGACCTTGAAAGTCATGAGGGCCTAGAGGTAGAGGTGACGGGATGGGGGTCCATGAGGGTTCGGGGGCAGCGCCCTCGATTTTTTTTTTTTTTCAAATATTCCGTGAAACTGTAAGCTCATAATTCAATGCTGAAGATCAAATAAAGATGAGAAATAACACTACAACCAAGTTGTGTGAAAGATCAAATTAATTACTTCTGTAGACAAAGTGATAGACAAGCTACAACAAAGATCAATCATAAGTAGATCAACTTAGTGATGATATCTTTTTACTCATGATTATAGAGATATGGGCAATAAAACACCTTTTTTTGTGTAACTGCGCTTGGAGAGGACTCTGGAAGCATAGAGTTGTAAAACCTTTTGCAACATAGCCTCAAGACGAGGCTTGTCACCATCTTCTTTTGCCTGTGCATCTAATAAAAATCACTTAATCTCCACTTTGTACTAGTATAACGTTTTATTTGCTTCTAAATCACCCAAGCTGCCCTTCTTGCTCTCTTTGGTTCAATTCCTAGGAATTCAAGCAGATAGACAGATATAAATAATTGCTATACTCTTGAAATTATACAGTATCACAGATATAAGCTTGCTGACCAGTCTATCAAAACTGCTCACTACAGACTAGTAATTCTGTCATGGTAAAATCAAATCCTTCAGCCCAAGGGGAAGGAGCAGGTGGATGAGGCAACATGAAGACATTAAATTACCAAATGTAACATATCGACCGGAGAAAATGAGACATCGAGACGACAAAACAAATCTTTCCACACAAAAGAAAATATTACATAATCAAGAAGCAGCAATCATACGAGACTAAATATCTCATGAATTTTTTTTTTTATACGTTATTAATAAAAAAAATCAAAAAACGTATAAAAGAAAGTACTAATCCTTTGAAATGGTTTGATTTCGACAAATTACAAAGTTTTCGATAAAACAGAAGCAAGCAACTAGGCATTGCAATCAACAATACCCACAAAGCAAAGCAAAGCAATAAAAGAAAGTTGAATTGCTGACATTAAAAATAGATTTGAAATCACATTAAAAGACAAATCAAATACTTACTTGTACTTCCCTTTCTACTCGCTAATTAAACTGTGAATATTCTTCAAGAACCCATGTGAATAAAGTTTAGCCAAACTCCTCAAAATAGAAAGCACATATTAGAAGTAAAAGAATTTTTAACCTTCTTCAACACTGGGGACAGTGAGCAGTAGTTGAGGTAGCCATAGTGGTGGTGAAAGAGATGGAGCGGAACCCGAGGCCCAATTGACAGATGAAGATGATTGGTTGGAAGAAAAATGTGAGTTTTGAATTCTTTTGTTTTGTTTTGTTTCTTCAGAAAGTATTTTGCGCAGTTAATATTATTTTGATTTAACTAACTTGTTTGAAGTTTGAGGGTAAGGATGAGGGTTGGGAAGTAGGTAATGATTTTCTTTCTAATTTTTTCTTGTTTTTTATTTTTTAATAATATATTTAGGATTCATCTGAACTTTTTTGAATTATGGTTGTAATTAGTTCTTTATTATTCTTTTGTTTTATTTAAATAAAATGTCACACTTGTCATTCCATAGCTTTTATTTAGAAATTAGATGAAAATGATGATTTTTGCAATAAAATGTGTACATATGGGTGAAAATGAAAAAAAAAAAAAAAAAGCAACGTTGGAACGTTTTACACAATAAACTTTATATTTGGGGACGTTATGTGCTAATAACCCCATAACCGATTATTATTTTTAATCCTCGAAGATAACAAATGTGATGATCTATCAAAATAATGATATTCAAATTCTTAATTATGTCAAACTTCTCAAATTTAATCCCACTGGCCGAAAATATACTAGGTAATAAGCTAATATTTCAGTTAACCATAGTTCTCTTTAATGAGCTAAAACTCGATTTCGGGCTTCGGCTTATCCAAATTAACTATTTCTTGATTCCATAGTTCACCATTTAATACAAGTTTTGAAATTTGCCTAATATTGATAGAGTGTTTATTAAGCCTCTATTTGGTACATATTAAAAGTTTCATTTTCATTCTTTTACTCATTTTCAAAAACACATTTTTCAATAAAATAATATGTTTCATCACATCAATAACTTTTCCTTATTTTTCAACCATACATTTTCCATCAATCTACTGTTCTAAAATATATTTTTCCAAAAAAATATGGTTCAAACACACCCTAAATACTAAATTGTCTAACCCAATTTATTAAATATGTTGACATCAAAATTTATTTTCAACTTAGTTTCTTAATATCTGAAACTATCAGAAGTGTTCATATCATAATCCTTACCATTTTGTGATCATTCTCATCACTAAATAATCTTGACTTGACACATTCCCATCTGAAAATATTTTTTTCAATATTTGAAACCTAGTCCCTAAACTTTGAACTTTTGCATTTAGGGTCCAATCTCTAGTTTAAGCTCATAAAAACTAGTATTCTCATTACGAGACATCACTGCATCATTATGAAGAATTAAAATCAAAATTCTAAAACTTTTTCATAATTTAAACTTTAGTCTTTAAACTTTCTAGAACTCATTGAATTACCCAAAACTCGACTTTTCATAAATAATGATTCTTGTATATTATAATTTGCACTCTAAAAATATTTTCTTTACCAACTAGGTCCCTGAACTTTTTAAAACATGCAAATAGATCCCAAAATCTTTTTATGTTGTCATATAATACGTAGTATCATGCTCTATAAAATTTTCGAGTTTTGCAACCTCTTCTCCTTAAAATAAATCTCGTCCTATAAATTTTCTAATGTACATCACTTCCATGATATCATTGCGTCACTCCAATATCTTTAATGATATCATTTCTTATCGATTTCTAATTCAAGATCACCTAGTGATCTTATTATAATATCATTGTTGAGCACTTATAACACATCAAATTGATTCAAACGATGACAATTTCTCAAAGATACCTTGCAATCTCAAAAATTGCGAACGTGGTTGCATTGGTTGAACGAAACCAATTAAATATTATTTCAATTTCCTTAGTTCAACATCAAATACTTGAATCAGTATTCAGCTCTTGACTATCTTATAACAATAACTATTTCATATAGACTTTGATCTAAAACTTATCCCTTGCCGTCTCTAAGTATATCACTTTTAAGTAATATAATCGTATACCTTGCTTATCTTTGATGCACAAAATAAAGTCGAAATCCTCATCTCCAAAAGTCACAAAAGAGCCCATAAAACCTCTAGTTTTTTTATATTGCAAGAACACATATGGAAAGAAATTAAGATAAATCCTCTAATATTCTTCTTCTTGAAGGTTCTTATCCTTTAATTACTTCATAAACTAAGGGGTACGTTGTAGACTTTCTTACTTTAAAGAAACTTTGGATAGGCTACATCAAATTCGAAATACCTTCTTAGGGATATCAGAGTCCTTTATTTTGGGTTGGTAATAACCCAATCTCAAAACGATTTTTGAGAATACCTTTGCATCTTTTAACTGATTGAATAGGTCCTCTATCCTTAGAAGAAACTATATATTCTTGATGGTCAGACTGTTCGAGCCCATGCAGTACATATGCATCCTCATTGATCCATCATTCTTTTTTTTTTTTTTTTTTTTTGAATAATAAAAATCCCTGTAGTCACTGTGCATCAAACAGATTTTTTCTGAATAATATAGTTTCAGATTTACTTCTAAGAACATTTAACACCCTAACCGATCTTAATAACTTCTGAAATTTAGTGGGTAAACTCAATATATATTACCTTAAAACATATTAAAATTTCGTTGATTAATTCATGCAATAAGGCCTTCATGTAAATTCCTTGAGTGCAAAAAATAGTTTCCCGTCCAACAAATGTTCTTTTCACTGAAACACATGTAACTAACTCCCTAGTCAACCAATCGACGTGATTCTAAATCTTAGAGGCGGGAAAGACATACGTACCAAAGTGACCGTTCAAAGACAGACCTATGTGCTGAGATTCACCATTTTATTCACATATCATTTAACATCAAATAAATCGTTTTCTAGGCCTCGAAAATCTCTTAACTATGTCAATGATTCATCACTTCTACCGTAATGCCATATCTTTTAAATCAACAAAAGGGTGATGCTAGACATACAGAAGATTCTTGCCAAAAAGTCAGCTGAAGGACTTAAAATGTCTATATTGTCCTTAATGAAATAAATGGCAGAATATGTCATGTATTTTTCAGTTGTTTGGTTGTTCAGGATTATATCTTATAATTCTTCCGTTTGGATCATAAGTCCTTAGAACTAGTCTTGGAAATCTTAGTTCAGTATTTTCTTGTAACCAAATCAAGTATTGTTATTACTCGAATTGGTGATATCTTATAGTTGTTCTTATTTTGTCTCACATTTCTTGATTTTCTTTTTTTCTAAGTTTTTCAAGGAGTATTCTAACTTTTGTAGATCTTAACTCACTAGTATTATCTTGAATTCTTCTAAATCTTTCAAAATCCTCTCTTTCTTTGTGGTTCATTAATCAAAACTATTATTTATACGATATCTTTTTAAACCTTTCAATTTGCCCTAAATATTCTCTATATTTTATTAATTTTTTAAAGACTTTAGGTTGGTCTTTTTTAGTCATGTTACCAAGAAAAATTCCTTCTAAAACTTCTTCTTCTATATTTTTCGTATTTAGTTATGATATCTCATATCTTTTTTATTTCTCTATAAGTTTCTACAGGATCAAATCCTATATTATTTTTACAAGCATGATCTATATCAAGATATATTTCTCCGAGTTTTTCTTGACCAACAGGAAGTATATTTTTAGATTTTTCAACTATTTTTAATAAAAATGAAATATGCATATTATTTAAACATAATTTAAGACTATTATCATTGGATGTGAATGCTTGTGAAGTGTTCGTGTAAATTAATAGTATTCAAAGCATGTAAACAACTTACAGTAATCGATGGAAATAACTAAGCTTTCCTTCCAGTATGTTTTTATAGTTGCTTTGCATGTACTTAATCAATCTTCTGAATCAGATGAATATTTAAAATATTTTGAAATCATTTGAGTCCACAATTACTTCCGCAAAAGGGTTTTCAATTAAAGTTGCATTTCTCACTCTAGAAAACTAACCGTGTTGCCACATACGCATCTCATAGTATTCAGAATTTCTGTTTTCACCTCTATTCAAACTCTTTTCAGAAACAAGTTCTTACTTAGAACAAGATTTTAAAAGATAAACTCACACTCAATGTGCTACAATTTTTTTTAGAAAACTGCCATTTTTCCCTAAAATATTTATTAAAGATGGGTACTTTGGCATGGCTAACATACATTCAAAAACAATGTTTTGAAAATCTTTTAAAACCTCTATCTGTACTGCCGAGAAATCATGAGAAACTTAACGAAATTCTTTTATTAAAACTTTGTTGAACATAACAAATTTCATCTTTATATTTATAAACTGAAATAGTACATGCTTACATACTAAATTTACATACATTTGGTACTCACCTTATGAAGTTTATAATTCCATAAATGATTACATTATTACAAGTTTTGCTATCTTCAAACTATCTAATAATATTTTTGAATACAAGTGGTGTATACAGATAACAAAGAAGAGAATTTGAGATGTGTTTCTTCCAAGGTTTTTCGAGATATCTTCTTTCGAATCACCCTCCCTTTTTATAGAGGTCTTGAGCTCTTCCTTTAGTGATAAGAAATCTTTAACTTTACAGTTGTCTTTCAACTATCCTTTGTTAGGTAGTTAAAGCAATCTAATCTTCACAGGTGCCCTTCATTATTTCTTGTCTTCCATTTTCCTTTGTTGGGTAGTGTTAGGTGGCCTTATCTTTTGAGTTGGATTGTGACATATCTTCATTCTCTTCTGTCTCAGTGACCACATATTTTTTTTAATAAAATGCTTTTATTAAAGTAGTGATAAATTGTCACTATCTTGGCTCCATTATTTTTCCATCCTCCAATTAAAGAATTTCGTGGGGAATTCTTCACTGTTGAGAGATGCTCTTTGGCTCATATCTTCCACAACACAGTGTTCACAATTATGATCACTGTAATCTCAGAGTATTTTGCACAATTCCTTTGATATATCTTCAGATCCGTTAACTTGATTTGAGATTATAGTGGACAGTAAATTGTCAAGAAGATACATATCTTCATCTTTTGTAGGGATCCTTGTATTGGAATAAATTATATATTCTTCAGAGGGATAGATCCATATTTTTTCTTTCTCAGTGATTAACTGAGTTACATGTTCAAATATCTCTTTATACCCTTTTGCTCTTCTGTAGAGTGTCATATTAATGATATCTTGGTATCCATTTTTAACAACATTTTTGACCAGTTGGTAAAAAATGTTGATTTGTAAGTCTCATTTTGATAACATGGAACGATGGCTGCATATATTCAAGAACATAATCTCATTCCATAGGTGGTGAATGGAATCTGATGTATATATTCGTACTTTTAACAACTTCAGTATATCTCTTTACTGATTTCCTGACATCGGCCGAAAGTTGAGCTATTTCCCTGAGATCTTTGATAGGATATATACATAGTATATTTCATACTTCAAAGCAGTTTCTTACCCAGTTGGCGGGTGCTCTTGGATAAAAATTTATCTTGTTGTATTTTCCATAATGAAGAGTTTTCATCCACTTTTCTATTTCAAAATACCAGTCGAATAAGTTATTAAAAATAACAATAAAGAATATCACTTCTTCATTGTTATCCTTTTTGAGAGCTTTACTTCGTGGCATATTTTGACAATGTCTTTTGGATCGATATTTGTAATAGTTAGCTTAGGTAAATTTAGGCTTGATGAAGAGCTACCTTCGCTAATTTTGATATCTTGAATATTCCTAATGAGATTTTTTCATATCTTCTTTACCAGTAAATAGGTTTGAGTATTCCCTGTAAATGAGTTCTTATTACTTTCTTTTCTTTCCCTTTATCATCGGGGAGAGCACTAGTATTCTCAAGTCTCTATGAAGGGATACTAGACTTGGTACAAATTACTTCTGCCTTAAGGGCTATATTTTTGCCTAGAAGGCTATCTTGTATATTTTGAATTTATGTTTCCAAGTAGGAAACTCTTATCTCAAGTATTTGGACTTTAGTCCTCAATTGTTCTAGCTTCATCCCTGATGAGATAATTAGGAAGAAAGTTAGCTTTTCATTTTATATATTCGATATCAAATTTGAAATAAGAAAACCAAATTTGAATCCTGATTATATATCTGTTAACAATAGTTGGATCAACATTATTTTTCAAAAATGCTTTAACTAGGTGTTATCAGTTCTAATTAAGAACTTCTTTGGCAATAAATAATCTTCATATTTTTGTACTCCTCGCTTCACAACAATGAGTTCCTTTCTGTTTGTCTCATATCTTGTTTTAACTCCCTTGAACGTTCCTGATGTATATCCTACAAGTATCTCATGACAAGAACAATTCTTTTCACATTTATATTCTTTATGATTCTATTTAACCTTTAATACTGCACCCCAATAATTGTTTGCAGTTTCAAAGATAAAGAAAACTTCTTCTTGTGGAATTATAAGTTTAGGTAAAACTTTTAATTCTCCTTTTACATTCCTTATGTTCTCACAATCTTGTTATGCCCAAGACCACATTATATTTTTCATTAATTTTGGAAGAAAATAATTTTTTAGCTTTCACAATTTTCAATGAATCTTTCAGCATAATTTAATATACCAAGGAAGCTTTGTAACTGCCTTTTATCTTTGATTTGTTCAAGAAATTCTTGAAATTTTTCACCAATATGGGATTGCAATTGTAACTTTCATTCTTTTATGAATAATCCCAAAAATTCTATTTCTGTTTTGGCTATTTCAGCTTTCTTTTGAAAAAATGTAATACCATACTTTTTCATAATATAACAAAATTTCTCAAGATATTCAATATGTTCATTTATATAATTTAAATGAATAAGTAAATCATCAACATATGCAATACAAAAGTGAGTAATTGGTTTGATGACCTCATCCATTTTTCTTTGAAATATTTGTGGTGCATTTTCAACCCAAATGACATTACATTCCATTCATATTGTCCTAAAGGACTAGGAGTACTAAATGTAGTTAGTGGTTTACTTTTTTCTGTAACTACGATTTGCCAAAAACCTGACTTACAATCAAATTTTGAAAATTTCTCCTTATTCTGTACTTGTTTAATAAGGGTGTCCTTATTAGGCAAGTAATATCTATCAAATTTAATAACTTCATTTAACTTTTTATAATTTATCACCATCCTGACTTTTCCTCTTTTTATCTCACTACGTTTTCTAATCATAAAGGATGTGCTGCTATGTGGGTTTTTACTAGGTCTAATCAGTTTGGCTCCTAGTAGTTCTTTTATCTGGTCTTTAAATTCTTTTTAGTCTTCCACATTATATTTCATTGGTTTAACTCTTACTATAATGTCTGAATTATTCAGTTCTATCTTTGCCTTTACCTTATCCATGTTCCATTTTTCTAATGGATTTTCAGAATAGGTTTCAGAGATTTCTTTTTTCAATTTTTCTAACTTATTTTCTGTTGTCATTTTTAAAACTGTAAGGGGCCGTTCTCTTCGGTCGTTTTGGGCCGTTTTCTATTTTCGGTTTTCCAAAACAATGAAAACGCGTTCTCTTTACTATTTTTGAAAACGGGTTTCTGAAAACGGGTTGAAAATTTACAAAGAAAACAGAAAACGACAAAATTGTCGTTTTGGGTGTTTTCAGTTATAATTTGACAAAAATTTCCAAAACATGTTTTCGTTGTTTTCAATCACCGCCAACCATCACCGCACCCGACCACCACTGCACCGCCGGAACCACTGCTACACCGTCAAAACCCACCACCGCACCACCACGACCAAAAACCCCCATCGCCTCAGCCAAAATGGCGACCCAACCACCGGAGATCTCGAACAGAAAGACAACCACCGCTCCAGCCAAAATGGCAACCGAACCACTACCAGATTCGTGACTAGGTAGACCACCACCGCCAAGCCAAACTGGCGACCCAACCACCACAAAATCGTAACCCAACCACCGCCAAATCGCCACCAGATCGCGACCTCTACTCAGCAAAAATGGCGACTCAACCACCGTAAAATCACCACCAGAAACCACTGCCAATTTATCGACCAGAAAGACCACGCCACCCAGCAAATGGGGACCTAACCACCGCCAAATCGCGACCTAGAGAATAGCCAAAATTGATTTGCCATTACCCCCACCGCCCCAACCAAAAGTCGCGACCCAACTGCCACCACAGCCACCACCGCAGCGTCGCGACCCAACCACCGCATTCAACCACAAATCGCCACCAACATGTCAGTGAAGGAGGAGGGGAAGAAGAAGAAGAAAAGGGGGGAGGAGGAGAAAAATAAAGAGGAGAGAGAGAGCGCGAGAGAGGCCGAGGAAGGAGGAAGGAAGAGAACACAATTTCCATTTTCTAATTTTTGAAAACAATTTTTCAAAATGTCAAAGAGAACGCATTTTCAATAATCTCAAAATGAACACTCAAAACACAAAACTCAAAATGATTTCAAAACACAAAACACAAAACTCAAACACAAAGAGAACGCCACCTAACTTGTTTGAATTTTTCTGTACTCCAACATTCACCATACTGGGTTGAGGAGCTTTGATGATTAATTTCTTTATATGCTATGCTAACAGGTTTAGTTATTTTCGGTGTAAATATTTTGTGTGCACAAGGAGTTGTGAACATATATCTATCAATATATTGTGTAAATGGTGCATATTTTAGTAGGAAATTTTGTCCTAATAAAATATCACAACCAATTGTAGTTGACATATATATTGTTTCAACAAATACTTCTCTAAAGGATATTAGAAAAGATACTTGTGTGGCATATTTGTTGTATATTACCTTGTTTTCACCAGATGTTGTAGCGGTAACAATCTTCTTAGAATTATATTTTCAGAATTCAGATGGTAGTATATTTGGTAAGCATAAACTTATTGTACTTCCAGTATTTAGATAAGCATGAAATTTAATTTTGCAATAACTTCTCAAATACAAAAATTGAATATTCATAATGTAACGATTGTAATTCATGCATAACGATCAATTAAAAAAACGTGCAGTTTATCAATTGGAATTGATAGGTCGATGCGTGCATTAGAATAATTATTTATTGTAATCATGCAATTTGTGTAATGCAGACAATATGCAATTCTTATACTACTAAACAATCAATTTAAAAGAATTTGATTGTTGTTCACGTACAGACTTCTCATGAATGGAGCGCTGGATTTTAATCAGGACCATTTATTTAAAGAACAATGGGATGTGAATATGCTATCCAAATTTCACTAAGATAGGAACACGAAATACTAAGATATCAATATTTGATGACAATTGTACAGGATGTCCAGATTTTGCGAATTTCTATACTATTGATTTCAATTTAATAATACAATTCTTATATAGTATATGAAGTCACATTTTTTCATGAGTAGCAATTCAATATTCTTTTAAATATTTATTCATACTTTTATTCAGTAAGCATTAAAAAAACATTCTTTAAAAGTTATGTATAAGGTTTATACTTATTCAGCATTATTAACACAATATTTTTGTAGAATATTTTTTGAATAGAGTAATATTTCACCAAGAACATTAACATAAAATTCGTCTAGAATATAATACATACAACTATTATACATTATCAAGAATAACAATACAATATTATTTTTAAATATTGTTATTATGTGAATTTTTATTTCTTCAACAGCAACAAAATAATCTAAATAAAACATTCGTTTTCAAATAATGCTACAATATTCATCTGAAATATTGAACGAAAAATATTACATTCAAGCAAATATTTATTTATCATAAATTGGTATAGTCAAAATAATATGACCAAATCGAACAATTATGTCACTTTGTTATGCAATTCAAAGTTTTTGAGTACTAACATTTTCTTTGAGCTAAAAAGAAGAATTTCTTTGTAAACCTAATTGACTAGAATTTCTTGACTTTCTTTGATTGAAGGATTTTTTTTTTCCTATTTTAACTAACTAGAGATTTGTGAGCAGAAAAAAAGAAATAAGTTTTGCTAACTGAATTGGCTAGCACATTATGCTGATAACGTGTTATAAAATAGAGAAAAGAAAAGAAAAGTAGAGAAGTCAATAAATTTGTATATAATTCATTGAGAACCAAAATTCTATATTTATAGATAACAATCAAGACTACAAAAAATACAACAATAATAATAATTAGGACTACAAAAATATGGCCATCATTTTCTAATAAAGATATAAACATAGTCAAATTATTATAATAATAGATTAAGATCTTGTTTGAACCTCATTTTTAAAAAAAAATCATTTTCAACCACATATCATTCAATAAAAAAAAATTTGACATGTAAATCGGAAAAAAAAAAAAAATCTTTCCTTTCTAGCTACACATTCCCCCAAAATCACTATTTTAAAATGTATTATTTTTTTTCCCTAAATTGAGGCTCAAACAAGAAATAATGCCCCTGTTTGACATCCATTAATTTCTTTTTCTTTTTCTCATTCTTATTCTTTATTTCAACCACACATTCTCCGAATAAAATAATATTCTCCAAATAAAATAATATTACACACAAATCAAAAAAATTTCATCACTTTTCCACCACACATTCTCACATCGATCACTATTCCAAAATTTCTATTTCTCCCAAAATGAGTTTCAAACAGGGGCAATATATGTTGTTCAATCATGCTTCATGTACCTCCCTACCCCATCGATAAGGGTAAATTTTTTAAACTTTTTATTGGGCAGGTCCCATCACATGAAAGGCACCCTCTACATTTGGCTTAATTCACGTTGTATTTTATTCTGAAAATTATATTTCTCATACTTTAACTCGATAATTTCACGAGTTAACCTAGATAGATTTTGAAAACCTTTTTACCAAAAGATAGTACATAACTCTTCACACGATGGTTCACATAAGGGACAATTGGCGCTCCTCTATTGAAGGAACAGCTGGACCCGAAGGCGGGACCAGGAGCCCCTCAATATGGGGCGCCACTTGCCCCGTGTGAAGGATTACGTGAAGGTCATGTACCTTAGCATAATCCTTTTACCAAATTCAGTAGAAACAATTTCCTTATCAAAATTTGTCCAAACCCGAAGATCTTTTCAATAGTATAGATTCTAGTCAAGAAATATCCACCGATTTTATCTGTGTATATACAGACGAAATCTATCCATTTGGAGTGTAGAATTGGGATAGATATGAGCTGGAAAAGAGTGGGAAAGGCAGCACAGGCTGTGGCAGCGCATGCTTTTCTTTTCAGTTTCACGGTTTCGCTTGTTCTAAAGCTCGATCATACCGTCTCCTATTCTTGGTGGTCCGTTTTTCTTTACCCAATTCCTGTTTTGTCTTTTTTGTTTATTCATGTGTTTTTTATTTAATATTTGAGCAAAGACTTTTGTTGTTTTGCTTTTAAATTTAGTTAATTGGGTTTTCGTTTTAGGAAATCGGGCGCCGAAAAGATTTTCCCTTTATTTATAATTTGCCTCTCTGCGAAATTGGTATGGAGATGATGAATTGGGGAAATGTGGATGCTTTTTAGGTCGTTGTTGTTGGTTTTCATTATTTTGCGGGTTTTGAAAGAGATTGTGGAAGGAATCAACTGGTGGACTATTGAGGTTTCTAAGGAATAATATGTGGAGACCACCAGCATATCTAAAATAAGGTCTGCAGGAAATCCGAAGGGAATAAGTGAGAGATTTCGTATATAGTTTGTGCATGTGTAGAGTTTAGAGACGGAAAAGAAGAATAATAAGTAGGTTGAGGATAGGAGTTCCTTTACCCAAGGTTTCTGCCAAATCAGTAATATATATTAGTTTCCCTTTTTGATTGGTTAACTTCACTAGAATGAAGAGATTAAAAAATTGATAAACCTATTGACTTCTTCAACTATAATAATCACTGGTGAATGTTGAGACTAGTACTAGGGGCTATGGGCTCAATTCATGAAATAGCAACAGAAAATCCTGAAACGAAAAACATAGACCAAAAGTGAAAAAAAAAATTCTAAAAAGTAAAACACTCTTTGACTTGTTAGTATGAATTCTAAAAACTGATATTCAAGCAGTTTATTGTAAAAATACAACAGAGAACATCCTCGAACAGCAGGAATCTTGTGAAATCGGCATAATCTCTTTGTAATTGCCCTACTTTTGAGCATTTACATCAGAGGATTGGGGAGATGGTTGTAGCTAGAGTATTTCCTCTTGGTGATACAATTTAGCAACTTTTCTGATTACTCATCTGAAAGAAAGGAATGGAGAAATGATTTGATTTGTACTTCTGGTTCTGTTAACATAAAATTCTGCATGGCTATTATAGATCCCGAAATGCTATGCTTCATCTCTCAATATCTAATCGGTATCTGATTGAGATTTTTCTACGCTCTAAATGTAATTCTGACACCAAGCAGTTTATGACATTGATAGTTTTTCCATGTCTATACATCATTTGATTGTGTCCTCAATGATGATCTTAAAATCAGTGAATATATCTTGGCTGTTGTCTATAACATGTCTCATTAAATCTGTTTGATATGCAGGATTGTTTTTCTTCCACTATGGCTATTTCATGCAGTTGTCGCCCGAGGAAGATTCTCTCTACCTGCCCCATCTGTTCCACATGATCGCCATGTATGCGAATATTTTTCTCTTATTCTTAGAATAACATTGACTATATGAATTCTGCTAGTCTGGTGGAAGTTGAATTGCATCTCCACATCAACACGTTGATCATGCTTCATGATTTGTATATATTTCTCTGTTTTATTTATTTTCTTTTGTTAAAAACTTGTGGGTAGTGGGCACCATGTCATGCTGTTGTTGCTGCGCCATTGCTTGTTGCATTTGAACTGCTTCTTTGTACATATCTTGAGAGCACATATGGTAAGGAAGAAAAACCCTCCAATAACTTTTAGTACTATTAAGGAATTGAATTTAACTTATCCTTTATTTTCTTGTTTATTGTCTTCCTTATGAACTGTAGCTCTATTATTTTGCAGAAGAGAAGAAATTTTTACCTTTGTGCTCGTAATCTGCTTTCCTCTTCCTCTTTCTTAAGTTGTGTTATGTTGGTGACATGATGAATTAATTATTTTAGGACACAATTTTATACCTGTTTTTAATAGAACTTTTGAAGACTGTTATTGATTTTGAAACTTTTTAATTTGTTTCCATGATGCAGTCAATCATTCTGCTGCAGTGAACTTGAAAATTGTCTTCCTTCCTTTGTTGGGATTTGAGGTTATTATCCTTATTGACAATTTTAGGTACAGTAATTCACTCGATTGTCCTTATTTCAGTCCACTCTTGTTCACAATTCACATGGAAAAAAAATTCTCTTAGCATCTGTAAGTTCCATGAAGTAATAATTTCATATGCACGTCATGCATTTTCGTTGGTACACCCAAATACCTTTTGTAGTATATATTTAATGAAGCAAGTTGTTTCTCCAACAACAATACCGCTGTGGAAAAGAAAACTCAAATACTTCTGCCTTTTGAACAAGCCTTATATTTTAGTGGGAAAATAATGGAAAAAGGTTTTCATAACTCGATTTGTCATGGAGTACTCCGCTTTTAGCTTTTCATATTCCTATTGATGAAGCAGAATGTGCAAGGCTCTATTACCTGGAGATAGCGAAAGCATGAGTGATGAGGCAATATGGGAAACTCTTCCTGTAAGTTTTTTGATTTAACAGAAATAATAGAATGTTATTTCTCTGTTCTTAAAAGTAGTTCAACAGTTCTTGGGGCTACACTTCTATTATATCAATCTGCAAGTTTAGCACGTGAATGGTTTAGTGAATCAGATTCTACTGGCTATTTTCTTGTGTGTCATGAAACAAGTCTAAAGAATTTTCGTATGACATGGTGTAGAAGAGATTGAAATTTATTATTGACTTTTAAAAAATTAATGGATATTTCTAGATTTTAATTTCAGCTTGTTTGGTTTTCAATATGGCTTTACTAATGACAGTTTTATTATAATTAGCACTTTTGGGTGGCAATCTCCATGATTTTCTTTCTTGCTGCTACAGTGTTCACCCTCCTGAAGCTGTGTGGTATGACACACACTCTCTCTCCTTTTTGCTCTCTGTATGTGTTCCCCTATGATTCCCCTGCCATAAAAGATAGAAGAAAAGAAGAAATAGTTTGCATGCCATAAATCTGTAATTATTAATATTATAATCACCACCACCACTACCACCAGTGTTACTATCTTTGATTGCATGCACGCTCATGCACCCCCACACTCATGCATAAAAAAAAAACGTACTTCAAGTCACTCTCGAACTGTGTTTCTGTACACTTCAGTTCCTGTTTCATCGACAAGAAGATTTCATAGTTTTAATAAGGTTTACTACTTGATTTTGCAGTTCTCTGAACTATCCATTCAAGTGCTTGATCCGTACTGAAACTGAATAAATGCTTAATTTCCCCTATATATAGCTTTAGTCTTGATTTCCAATTTCATATATTGTTTTATGTTGTAGGTGATATTGCTGCCCTTGGCTGGTGGGACTTGTTCATAAATTATGGGTATATTCCTGAACTTCAATAGTCTTTTACCTTCATCCCTTCTTTCTGTAATCAGTGTTTACATGGCTGCAATGCTGAGATATGGCTTATTTTGCGTTTCTGTAGTATCGCAGAGTGCTTTGCATTTCTTGTCTGTACAAAATGGTCTAATCCGGCAATTCATAGAAATTCTCATACAATGGAAGCAAGTTCATCATCAACTGCTATTAGATATCTTGACTGGAACAGCAGTTTGGTGGTATCTTCGGAGGATCACTCCCGGGATAGAATGTGTGGTCTGCAAGACATTGGTGGCCACATTATGAAAATTCCAATTATTTTTTTTCAAATCCTCCTTTGTATGCGCCTCGAGGTATTCATTAGACGTGTGGACACTGGTTAATTGATTAATGAACATTCTCTCCTTTGGAATTTTTTTATCAACTAAGAAATATGGTTTTTAATCAGGGAACACCACCAGTTGCTGGACATATTCCTCTTCCAATCATCTTTTCTCCAATATTTGTACTGCAAGCAGCTGGACTCTTGTTTTCTGCATCAAGATTAGTAGAGAAAATTGTTATTTTACTACGAAGTGAAGCTGTCAGAGGAAGATATTTTACATACTCTTCAAGAGTTCATGATTGCTTTGCTTTCTTGCACCATGGCTCCAGGTATTGTCCAAAGATTGGATATTAGATTGAAGGTCATGCCTCATCCAGTAGAGACGGGGGTTATTTACTAATTATCTGATTCAGGTTTTTTAACAATGGTCGGAATACCTCGTTCTAACTTTTGCATATTTGTGAATTTTCAATCAGGCTGCTTGGCTGGTGGTCGTTAGATGAAGCAAGTCGAGAAGAGCAGACACACCTCTTCCAAGATGGGGTCTCAGGGTAAGATTTTTAAACCCATACAATGTGTCTAGACATTGCTGCCAGAAGACTGTATATATTTATGATCAAATGTTGGCTTATTAAGAAATGACATCTCATAAATGAGTGAGCTAAAATGAGATGGCATGGTGCATATCTGGTAAAGCAAGAAGAGGGAGAGAATTAGAAATGACTGCATCTTCTCAGTTGGTTAAGGTAGCATCCAATGAAAATAAATTGTGGGAGTATTATTTGAGATGGTTTGGGAACATCCAAAGGAGGTAATTAGAAAGGATTTGAGCATTTATGGTTTGAGTTTGGAGGTGACTCTTGATAAAGCAAAGTGGGAAAAGGGGTATCGTTCTAGTATTTTGGGACTTATCGCCACTATGCGGTAAGTTCTAAGAAGAGACATCCTTGACACAAAGAAAAAAAATAATCTGATACAGTACGAATTTGCACAAAAACAAATTCAACAAAAAGAGAGAGCTGTGAGGCTGCAAAACTTATAATACATAAAACTCTCAACCTATCTATTTTGGGTTCCTAAACTTTTTGAGGGAACCATAGCATTTAAAAGAAGCTACCATAACAGTCAGTAATGGAAATCTGATCCTAATAAAAGAAGTTTGTTCTTAATTCACTTTATACCGTGCACTTTCTTTATGAAAAGCAATTTATGTGGCAAATAGGTTACAGCTTTTTTCGTGCAAGGTTGCATGTAAGCTACACAGTTAGCTACTGGTATTGTCATGACATCATGAAAGTAACTAATTTGACCTCGTGTGAGAAGTTGGGCAATGCAAGTTGCAGTGCTTTTTCCCTCACATCTTTTCAACCACTAATTTTGACATGATAAATAATTTTTGTTTGCTTTATTTTCTTTGGAACTTTGTGGTTTGTGCTACATTAATGCAGTACGAATTTTCAACCACTATCTTGGATCAAATCTCAAGTGATGCTACAGGTGTCGATGTGTGCCATGTGGTAGTTTAGCACAATGATTTATTTTTATTAATGATACAGTTATAATACTTTTTATGGTTATCCACCCGATATAGTGAAGAAAATGCCAAAGAAGGAACTCGCTGAGGAGGTAAATATAATCTCTTCAATTTAGAACGGCACAACCATATTTTCGTTCTATGTACTTCTCATCATATTCCAGCTTACTACAGACTTAATCTCAGTTTCTACTTAGTTCTTTTGTTTGATCCTCTGGTTTAAAGGTTTGGAGACTTCAAGCTGCTCTTGGTGAGCAAGTGGAAATTACCAAATACAACCAACAAGAGTATGAAAGACTTCAACATGTAACAATCTTAGTCTTGACTAATGGTTTCTTACGTAGTTGATGCTTCACCAACATCTAATACTTAATTTTCCATGCCACGCTGATGAATTATGTTGTATGCTGTTCTTTTCTTTCTTTCTTTAAATATCCTTTTTCCCCAATAAATTTAATTGTCAAGAAGTTATATTTTTAAAGTAAGTTGGATGAATATTTTTCAACCCAAAAGAATGATAGTAAAAAATATTTCCAATATTGCCGATGTCTTTTATAGTCAGAGATCATATCTCTATTACCTACATCTGTTATCAAAGATCTTAATCTTTATTAACTACATCTTCATAGATACAATAGCATATTGAACAACCTTAAAAGTGGATCAAACTGAACAAAAAGCAGCCTAAAAGAGAACCTTTTTCTCACATTCTTCACAATAAAGGCATACGTTTCTTGGTTTTTTTTTTTACTGAATTACATTTTCTGTTTGAATGCTCTTTAAAATTTATAACCTCATTCTGAAGTTGATTTTCCAACTATTTCATTGTAATTCTGTTCAGGAAAAAGTTCTGTGTAGAGTCTGTTTCGAGGGAGAGATTAGCCTGGTTCTTCTTCCATGTAGGCACCGCATTCTGTGCAGGTACAATTAATTGGCTAGTCCTCTGCAGCTCATTTAACATGTGCTTTCTTTGTTTGCATATTAATTGGTCTTTAATTTCGTGCAGCAACTGCTCTGATAAATGTAAGAAATGCCCTATTTGTCGTGTTTCTATTGAAGAACGCTTACCTGTATATGATGTATAGATAGACTTGTATATACCTAAGCTGTAATGTATTTGAAAGGGTAGATGCAGTTTTCTCTGCAACTCTTGGTATTAATGAGTTTTGCTTTGAATGAACTAACAGAAGCTAACTTTGACTTCACTGTAATACCCTTATTTTCATTCTGTTTCGCGGGTTTCGTCGCTAACAATTAAAAAGGGAAGCAGACGATTGTGTAAGAAACAAACCTCTTGAGACGAAGTCCCAAAAATAGGTGTATTATTGACGAAAATTTATAATTGGGGACAAACAAAATGCCTCCAAGGGGCGCACGTACACGAGTACTAAAAGAAAAATTTTAAAATTATTGAAATTACATATTCTTTGTTGAGAGTTTTTTGATTCCGGCTTTTCTTCTGTGTCTTCGTTTCCTTTTTATATTTTCTTGGTAACTTCTGGGTAGTAAAACCGCTCGGAATTGCTCAATCACTTCGTAACTATACACTTTCTTCATGGTGATCGACTTGTTGGGGAGAGGTTACCTCGTAACTGTTGCTATTACTCTGGCTTTCTAACTGTCTATCTTCGAATCGTGGGACATGTCGAATTTGTCTAATTACTGTTTCCATAACTGTTGGATTGGGTGACCATAACGCCTTAGATTCGTCTAACTCTTGGGTGATTCGACGGTTTGAGCGATGATATGACTATCATCCTGGGCGATCATATGACACCCTGTTCGCTCAACTTCTGGGCGTCTTGCAAGTTGGGCGATGATACTTCTTGGTTTCTGGACTTCCATTAGATTCGTCAGCAATTCAATCTGGGCCTTGGACTTCCGGATTGGGCTTTACAGTTTGGGCCTTTAATCTTGGGCTGCACCTTTAGTGTGTTAACAATTATCTCAATTATGGCAGAATTAATACAATTTATTAATCTTTGCCATATTTACTTTGTATTTCTCGAACAACACTTGAAATTCCCAAAAATTCTAATCATCACATATTTCTATTGCCTGAAAGGGTGCAACATTATAAACCCTCGTAATAACAACAGACTCACCATTTCACTGCTTCTGAGTCGCGTTGCTATATTTTGCGTTTCTTGTTCGTCATTTCGCAGTTCATCTTATTGCTTTCTTGCTACGTTTCTCAATCGAACCTCAACAAGCTTGCATTCTGTATTCAATGGCGACCTCGCAAACTCTATTTGATGACTCTTTTAGTTTCGAAGATTTCCAAAATCTTCTTATAAAACCTTATGTAAATTCGACTTTTTTTTTTCACAGGCCAACGCTGATCTTAATGAGTTCTATTTGGGTCAATCGTTCAATGGCGTTGAAGCTATTGGACAAACGGCGGTGGGTCAATTGTTCCCTTGTTCTCAAGACCCTTCGTTTGTTTCGCGGGTTTCGTCGCTAACAATTAAAAAGGGAATCAGATGATTGTGTAAGGAACAAACCTCTTGAGACGAAGTCCCAAAAAGGGGTGTATTATTGGCGAAAATTTACAATTGGGGACAAACAAAATGCCTCCAAGGGGCGCAAGCACATGAGTACTAAAAGAAGAATTTTAAAGTTACACTAATAAATTGAAATTACATATTCTCTGTTGAAAGTTTTTTGATTCCGGCTTTTCTTCTGTGTCTTCGTTTCCTTTTTATATTTCCTTGGTAACTTCTGGGTAGTAAAACCTCTCGGAACTGCTCAATCACTTCGTAACTATTCACTTTCTTCATGGTGACCGACTTGTTGGGGAGAAGTTACCTCGTAACTGTTGCTATTACTCTGGCTTTCTAACTGACCATCTTCGAATCGTGGGACATGTCGAATTTGTCTAATAACCGCTTTCATAACTGCTGAATTGGGCGACCATAACGTCTTTGATTCGTCTAACTCCTAGGCGATTTGACTGTTTGAGCGATGATATGACTATCACCCTGGGCGATCATATGGCACCCTGTTCGCTCAACTTCTAGGCATCTTGCAAGTTTGGGCGATGATACTTCTTAGTTTCTGGGCTTCCATTAGATTCGTCAGCAATTCAATCTGGGCCCTGGACTTCCGGATTGGGCTTTACACTTTGGGCCTTTAATCTTGGACTGCGCCTTTAGTGTGTCAACAATTATCCCCCAATATGACAGAATTAATACAATTTATTAATCTTTGCCATATTTACTTTGTATTTCTCCAACAACACTTGAAATTCTCAAGAATTCTAATCATCATATATTTCTATTGCCTGAAAGGGTGCAACGTTATAAACTCTCGTAATCACAACAAACTCGCCATTTCACTGCTTTTGAGTCACGTTGCTATATTTTGCGTTTCTTCTTCGTCATTTCGCAGTTCATCTTATTGCTTTCTTGCTACGTTTCTCAATCGAACCTCAACAAGCTTGCATTATGTATTCAATGGCGACCTCGCAAACTCGCTCTGATGACTCTTTCAGCTTCGAAGATTTCCAAAATCTTCTTACAAGGCCTTATGTAAATCCGACTTTTCTTTCACAGGCCAATGCTGATATTAATGAGTTCTATTTGGGTCAATCGTTCAATGGCGTTGAAGTTATTGGACAAACGGCGGTGGGTCAATTGTTCCCCTATTCTCAAGACCCTTCGTTTGTTTCGCGGGTTTCGTTGCTAACAATTAAAAAGGGAATCAGACGATTATGTAAGGAACAAACCTCTTGAGACGAAGTCCCAAAAATGGGTGTATTATTGGCGAAAATTTACAATTGGGGACAAACAAAATGCCTCCAAGGGATGCAAGTATACGAGTACTAAAAGAAGAATTTTGAAGTTACAGTAAGAAATTGAAATTACATATTCTTCGTTGAGAGTTTTTTGATTCCGACTTTTCTTCTGTGTTTTCGTTTCCTTTTTATATTTCCTTGGTAACTTCTGGGTAGTAAAACCGCTCGGAACTGCTCAATCACTCCGTAACTATCCACTTTCTTCATGGTGACCGACTTGTTGGGGAGAGGTTACCCCGTAACTGTTGCTATTACTCTGGCTTTCTAACTGCCCATCTTCGAATCGTGGGACATGTCGAATTTGTCTAATAACCGCTTCCATAACTACTGGATTTGGTGATCATAACGCCTTAGATTCGTCTAACTCCTGGGCGATTTGACGGTTTGAGCGATGATATGACTATCACCCTGGGTCGATCATATGGCACCATGTTCGCTCAACTTCTGGGCATCTTGCAAGTTTGGGCGATGATACTTCTTAGTTTCTGGACTTCCATTAGATTCGTCAGCAATTCAATCTGGGCTGGACTTCCGGATTGGGCTTTACACTTTGGGCCTTTAATCTTGGGCTGCGCCTTTAGTGTGTTAACAATTATCTCCCGATATGGCAGAATTAATACAATTTATTAATCTTTGCCATATTCACTTTGTATTTCTCTAACAACACTTGAAATTCTCAAGAATTCTAATCATCACATATTTCTATTGCCTGAAAGGGTGCAACGTTATAAACCCTCGTAATCACAACAGACTCACCATTTCACTGCTTCTGAGTCGCGTTGCTATATTTTGCGTTTCTTGTTCGTCATTTCACAGTTCATCTTATTGCTTTCTTGCTATGTTTCTCAATCGAACCTCAACAAGCTTGCATTCTGTATTCAATGGCGACCTCGCAAACTCGCTCTGATGACTCTTTCAGTTTCGAAGATTTCCAAAATCTTCTTACAAGGCCTTATGTAAATTCGACTTTTCTTTCACTGGCCAATGCAGATCTTAACGAGTTCTATTTGGGTCAATCGTTCAAATGCATTGTGTTCGCAAAATAATCCCGCAAGCGTACGGGATCGTTGTACAAGTAATAAATGTGATGATTGAGTTATCGTCCCACAGGGAATACGGCTTAATTCTAGTGCAATCGATATATCTAAATTCGAAACAATAACAAAATATGGTGGGTTTTATTTAACTATGTTCTAAAACTATGAAAACAATAAAATTATGGTTATTTAAATTAAATGTGAAAGAGAGTATTGGATTTCCGATTCCACTAAATGACTCTAGCATTCAATTCTCAACTTGTAATAATTACTTCAATCCTTGCATTGGTGACGATCGATAATTCCACTTCTACTTATTATTTTTTTCCAAGATATAATAAACCTATATTGATCACGACACGATCATATTCCTAGTCCGCATTCATATGATAAATATGCATTAAATTATAGGATTATCATACAAGATCGCAGACTTCACAAATATTATTCCTAATATTTATTCTTCATGTGTTACACATACATTGTTATACTTATCGTGAGTTTTCCAATACTACAAATAAGCAACTTATTGCCCTAATGGTGCCCAAATATTAAACAATATGAAAAAGCATGTATATGGAATCACTATGCGAGAATCAAACTAAAAATCACAAGTCTTGAATTAAAAGCTAGAAATCAAATAGTTTCATCATTCATCCAATATAAATAAACTTACCTAGCATCGTGTTACGTAAATCACAAAATAAGATTTGGAAAAATATCACCCGAAATGAAAAATAATGAATGAAAAATCTCAATTTCTTCTTTGTATTTCTTCAATCCGAATTTTTAATTTTCAATATTTTGTGATAATCGCCTTTGAATCTTGTGCTAGACCCTTTCTTTTTGTGAAAAATTGGATTTGATATGCTCTGGGTTGTTCACGCCGTTCATCCCCCAAGAAAGTAGGTTAAAATTGGTTTTTATGGAAATTTGGATAAAACTAGAAAATTGGGCCGTTCAGGCCCAGAAATGGCATGTGCGCGCGCGTCGTATATATCCTTGCCCGCGGTCCGTGTATATGTTTCACTCTCGATAAATAAAAGATAAGCCCGTGCGCGTGCGAGATATCGTGCGCAATAAAATCTTCCAATTGTTGCACTTTGGTCCCCGAATTGCATTCTTTATTTATTTTCGGTTCTTTCTTTGTATTTTCTTGACCGTCTATCTTCCAATTTTGTGTAATTGACTCTAACATCACTCCAATCATCGATACTAGGTCCGAATCATCTATTAACACTTTGCGATTTAGTCCCTAAACTTTGGATTAGGTCCACTTTAGCCATTTTTCATCCATTTTCTTCAATTCCATGGTTTTGCATCTAGATGTACCTAGCAAACAAAATATATATAAAATTAAGCCTCAAATCATCTAAAGTAACGACAATTGCTTTAGTTTAACGGCACAAATAAGTGTATAAAATACACTTATCACATTGAAGCTATTGGACAAATGGCGGTGGGTCAATTGTTCCCTTGTTCTCAAGACCCTCCGTTTGTTTCGCGGATTTCGTCGCTAACAATTAAAAAAGGAATTAGACGATTGTGTAAGGAACAAACTTCTTGAAACGAAGTCCCAAAAATGGGTGTATTATGGGCGAAAATTTACAATTGGGGACAAACAAAATGCCTCCAAGAGGCACAAGCACACGAGTAATAAAAGAAGAATTTTAAAGTTACACTAATAAATTGAAATTACATATTCTCTGTTGAGAGTTTTTTTATTCTGGCTTTTCTTCTATGTCTTCGTTTCCTTTTTATATTTTCTTGGTAACTTTTGGGTAGTAAAACCGCTCGGAACTGTTCAATCACTTCGTAACTATCCACTTTCTTCATGGTGACTGACTTGTTGGGGAGATGTTACCTCGTAACTGTTGCTATTACTCTGGCTTTCTAACTGTCTATCTTCGAATCGTGGGACATGTTGAATTTATCTAATTACCGCTTCCATAACTGATGGATTGGGTGACCATAACGTTTTTGATTCGTCTAACTTCTAGGCGATTTGACGGTCTGGGCGATGATATGACTATCACCCTGGGCGATCATATGTCACCCTGTTTGCTCAACTTATGGGTGTCCTGCAAGTTTAGACGATGATACTTCTTGGTTCCTAGGCTTCCATTAGATTCGTCAGCAATTCAATCTGGGCCCTGGATTTTCTGATTGAGCTTAACACTTTAGGCCTTTAATCTTGAGCTGCGCCTTTAGTGTGTCAACACATTCCTTTGAAATATGAGGGAGAAAGATGTATATCAAATTCCTTTGGTTCCAATTTTGGTATTTCTGGTATTGAGAGCTTAGGGGTAAAGAATGCTCATCAAGGCCCTACATCTTGTGTTTGAGTGTGCTTCGAAGTTAAAAGCGTAGGTTTTGTTCGCGAAAATATATATTTGAATTAAAATCATCGCAAGTGTACGATTTTTTAACAAGTAGTAAAATGAATTTTGAGTCTAAGTATCGTTTCCACATGGGTTGATTAGTTCTAATTCTAATTATATTGACCTTAATCGAAACAATAAAAAATGAGAATGTTGTTTTAATGAAATTATAACTAAATTAATGAAGTATGTATGTATGAATTAATTAATTAACTAAATGCGAATAGGCGATGAATATGATTTGATGTGTTTTTTAATATGTGATGAATGTATTAAGGTCACAAGTTTCTAAGTATTAATCTTTTTAACCCTAGTTTCACACTTCGACACACGATTGCAATATTGACAAATAAATGTTCTTAAATTATTCAACAATCTATTTCCAGTAAAGTTAAACATATTCTCATATATGATTCAACTATATTTCTATGATGAATGCAAATATACAAGAATGCACGAGTTTTTATGAAGACTTAAAGATTTACGTAAGACATATCAGTATATTTCTATCCCATATTGGATCCTATGATGATTTATATATATCGAATTTATTTCCCTTCTCTTGAATGCAAGAAATAAATCACCAAATTTACATAATTAGCATGCACTATAATCATGGAGAAAATAAGATCATATAAATCATTCAAATATTCAAAAATATGTTTTTGATGTCAAGAATGTAAAACTAAAAATTAAAAATCATAATACAAAGTTTATCATTCCCTAGTACAAAATTAATCTAGCCAGCATGGTGGAAAGAAGAAAATCAAAAAAATAAGTAAAGAACGACATCACCAAATTGTTTCTTGAGTTAAATCTTCGCGTCATAGTGTTGTTCTCGTTGTTCTTGTCTCTTTCTCTCTAAAAACCTTAGGGTTTATATAGATGTCCAAAATCTTGTTACCAAAGTAGAGCTTTAGTTGGAAAATAAAACAAAATCTCGCCAAAAATTTGTACATGTGGTCCATAGAATGAAGTTTAACCATCAATTTTGGCCCTGGAATGTACTATGCGGTCGCATGGATTTATAACAATGCGGCCGCATAGTTATAAGTTTTTTTCCACCAGACAGTTTTTAGTATTTTGACCATATCTTTCTCTCTCGATATCCGATTGAGGTATTCAAAATGTGTTAGAAAGCTAACTCAAAGGGCTACAAATCTTCCTGAAATATGAATTTTCAGATTCGAACTTCTATGCCAAAAATAGGTCTCAAACTAAGAATGAATATTCAAAGCATAACTTTTTCGGCTGGAAGTTGATATGTGATAATACTTCGGTTATATTTCATCCCTTTGGCTTCTTTTCGCATCCAATTGATGCCTAACACTCTCAACTCTTAATCGTGAGATCGATACAATTTTTTAGTATTTGCACTTGAGTCCTCAAACTTTGATTTCGCTTCATTTTAGTTATTTTTCTTTTTTTTCCCTCCTAATTTCTACCGTATTCATCATTGTTGTCCTGCAAAACACAAATTACATCGAATTAAGCTATATTTCACATATTTATTAACAATTTTGCACTTGAGTCCTCAAACTTTGATTTCGCTTCATTTTAGTTATTTTTCTTTTTTTTTCCCTCATAATTTCTACCGTATTCATCATTGTTGTCCTGCAAAACACAAATTACATCGAATTAAGCTATATTTCACATATTTATTAACAATTATCCATGTTTGTGGCATAGATTAAGTATGTAAAATGTACTTATCAACTTCCCCAAATTTGAACTATTGTTTGTCTTCAAACAACTGGGACTTAATTCCACATAAAATATGGTTAGACAAACCGTCGTGTCTCAGGATTGGAACTTAGTATTAAACAAAATGAACTACAATAGTGCAAAATCAAATCAATCTCCACATGTTACGTGCATAACTTGATTTGTATGTATGAAACTCATGTAGACATATTAAGATCATGATTAGCTCAGCATCCTACCCATATTTGTCAAATATTTCCTCACTTCGCTTGAGAGATGCACACATCTCCAAACTTAATCTTTTTACTCAATTATCCCGAGATGTGCTCTAAAGTCAAACTCATTTACATCTATTCCTTACCATCTTTTAGTTTGGATGGATCGGACTATCACAAGTTCACATTTCAACAAGTAGAGATTCTCTAATTTTATTTATTTATTTTTACTTTAACCTCTAAGATTAAACTAAGTTACTCGCCTCGTATTAAAGATATAGTTCTATTGATCGAATTTTTGGGGCTTAATCAATGCAAATCATACATATATGTATGTTATTCATCAATTTTTATTTTTATTTTTTTGTAACATCTTCTCATTTGCTTTCTATATAACCTTTGTAATGAACTTTTGACCGATGACTTCCAAGTCAGATGACTATAGGGCACCAGGTTTTAAACCATTGTAGACTTAATCGCTCGAATTATACAGGCTCAAAAAGATATTTTTATTTACTCAAAGATACTAGCAATGCCACTTTTCTTTTAGACATTTAGTTTCTAAAATCAACCCTTAATTTAAAA
Organism: Fraxinus excelsior; assembly: GCA_019097785.1. Lineage (NCBI taxonomy): Eukaryota > Viridiplantae > Streptophyta > Magnoliopsida > Lamiales > Oleaceae > Fraxinus > Fraxinus excelsior. Next base: position 22,118,369 of record CM032637.1, read on the forward strand.
CTTTTACCTCGTCACCGTCTCATTGGATCAAAAAGTTACCTAGAACTCTCTCGAATGGAGAGTTACCCCCCAACATCCAAACCTACCAGCCCACAACTCTTCGACCCAAACTCCGGCGTCGAGCATAAGAGTTCGGCCAGCCCACCACGACAAACCGGCCTCATGCCACAAAACCATGGTCAATCCGACCATGGAAGACACATGCAGGCAGCGACTGTAGGTGGAAACCTTAGCGTCACCGCTCGAGAATGCCCAGCAACAAGCGTCCCAATCAGTGAGAGCTTTGAGGCCTCATGCGAGCAGAACAAGGCTAGCGGCGTGGACCTGAAGCCAACAGCGAACGGAAACCAGAAGCTAGCCCACCGTGCTCAGATGATCTATAGACCCCACGCGCTTGACCGGATTGTAGCACAGGACATTACGACCACGGCTCAGGCGACGCAGCTTCCAAGCGTCGCTTAGGCAGCGTGTGTACCTCTGCAGAACCTACGCAATCTGCCTAGGTCATTCCATCTTCCATCCTATTGTCGGATGCACCATTTCAGAGGCATGCAGAAATGTTTGGTACAGGGGAGTTCAATTTTAGATTTAGAGTGGAAGCAAAGGAGTGTTTTGTGTCTATTCATGAATCCAGCATTGTTAGATTGACCGAATGGGGACCGAGGACATCGAATGCAATATATATGGGGAGGTTTAGTGCTTTGTGAATGTTGAATATGGTGGATAAATTAAGGGAGGCAAGCAAGTAGAAGGAGTTTGTTGCCAAATTTACTGAGTCCTCGAGAGCTTTATGACACAACGTTGTGGAAACAGTCGAGGTATGTATTTGACGATAGCACAATATGGGGATAAGCGTCGAAAAGGAGTGATGATGGTAGCGGACGGTGCGAATAGAGAGGGGTGGGTGTCGATTCTGCGAATGTTTCAGGCAGTGGTTGACTATTTTGCCTTTAGAGACAAAGTTAAGCGTCAAACGGTTAAAGTCAACAATCAACGAGGGAAGACTTATGCTGAAGTTATGGCAAACCGACAAGTCGAGCAGAACACAAAAAAGCCAGTGTTGTTGCAAAAGGACAACAAAGTTTGTGGGAATGATACTTGCACGCGACCCTCAATTCCCTTCAACGAGGGTCATTCTTCAATGCCTAAGTTGAAGGAGACAACGTCAAAGGTTGCTTTGGACAGTTCATTGAGTAATGCTGAAATAAAAGGCCCGTGTCCAGGGGTTGAAAGGTGAGGTGGATGAATTGTTGAGGCTACTGGGAGGTGGCACTCTAGAGGGCTCCAAGATGATTTGTTGCCATAAGTGCGGGGCTGGTATGTCTGAGTATCCAGCTATGGAGTTACAATCAAACTCGTTTCAAACTAAAGAAAAGCAGGTGATGGTTGAGCTCATTTGTGAAAATCAGGTACGGTATGATGTGGAGTGCAGTGGAGATGACGACGGAAAAGATACTGTGGTGATGGATACGGATGAAAGATACTATGGTGATGGATACTCGGGGTATAAGGCATATCGAGGGGTAGAACCTTCATCGAATGGAGGAGAACAGAGAACGAAGAGTACAAATGTGATGACACTGAGTGAGACCATATAGAAGAGTTGTGCATTTGTGATGGAGGAGGACATGATCACATCTACAGAGGGAGTTGGGCTGACAGAGAAAGAGACAGGAATAGTGATGGCAGATGAATCAAGTCCGGCATTGACACAAGAGCAAGTGGTGACAGGCTCAACTATTATGATTGTGAACACTTACAATAGGAGGCATCAAAAGTCTTTTAGAGATAACGAGTTAGGGAATGAAAAAACGATAGTAGTGTGGGTGGATGACGCCAAAAAATGAATAACGGACAATGGTGCAGTGCAGGTGGAAGAGGGGGAAGGACAGATCTTTGAGCCTATTGGATGTTGCTATACATGAGAGAGAGTGAAAGTTAATGCGCTTGATGTTAGACCTCCGGCCTCAAATTGGGTTATCCAAAAAATTCAGACTCGAAAAAGAAATTCATAATCCAATGCATAACGTGAAATAAATAAAAGGGAAGAATTGTTAGATTGTCTCCCAACCAGTGTTAGTTTATAGTTTATATCTTGACTTTACTTCGGTAGGTTCATGGTGGTTCAAATCGAAGGATTTCATCGGTGCACTCTTTGCAATTTCTAGCCTTGTATTTTCTTTTAACTCTCCAAACTAAATTTTGCATTCTCGTCTTTACCAAGAAATCTTCCAAATTTCGATTTTCTCTTCTGGCAATTTTGTTGAGGGAATATGTAATCTTCGTTGATACACTGACACTCGTCGAGGGCTGATGTTTGTTTAGGTGTATTATATAGTTTAAACTTCTTGCTCCTCATGTACCCTCAAGATTAGCTCTCATTTCTCCATATCAATCAAAGTTCGATTGGTTGCTAAGAATGGTCTCCCCAAGATTATTGAAATATTCATGTCTTCTTCTATGTGTAAAAAGAGGAAATTCGCTGGGAAGATGAATTTCTCCACTTTAATCAGCATATCTTCAATAATTTCCATTGGGTGAGTAAGGGATTACCAGCCAACTGTAGAGTCACTGTTGTTGCTGTAGCCTCTCCCAAACCGAGTTTTCTAAAAATAGAAAGTGACATCAAGTTAATACTCACTCCAGTGTCACATAAAGCATTAAAAGTACCAATTTTCCCAATTGAAATAGGTAAGGTAAAACTCCCTGGATCCTTGAGCTTGGGAGATAATTTTTTTTTGTATTCTTGCACTGCTCTCCTTTATTAGTGCCACAGTTTCAAATTCTAGAAGCTTTTTCTTCTTTGATATCACGCTCTTCAAGAACTTTGTATAGCTTGGAATTCGTTGTATTGCGTCTATGAACGAGATATTAATGTAGAGTTTCCTTAGCACATCCAAAAACCTCTCAAACTACCGGTCAAGTTGGTGTCTCTTCAACCTTTGTGGAAATGGAATAGGAAGCTCGTAAGGTTTGATAGGAGCGGTTGTCTTAACATGTGGTGTATCTGAATTCTCTTTAGTAGATACCTCTATCGTCTGTTTAGTCTGTTCTACTTGCTCCTCATCCTAAAAAGGTACTGTTTCCTTACTCGTACTCAGCCGCTTGATATGTAATTCCGGTAATTGCACCCCATTCTTGGTGGTGATTGCTTTCGCAGATGGATCCTCAGTTGTTTCATTTTCCAACATATTTATGGCTATTACCCGCTCTTTAGAATTAGTCTCAGTGTTACTTGGCATGGTACCCGGTGCTTTGCTTGTCATAGAAAGTGTCATCAGCCCAACTTGAGTCTCCAAGTTTTTAATAGCACCACTTTGATTTTGGAAGTTTGTTTCAGTCTTTCTCATTGTTGCGAAATAATCCCGCAAGCGTACGGGATCGTTGTACAAGTAATAAATGTGATGATTGAGTTATCGTCCCACAGGGAATACGGCTTAATTCTAGTGCAATCGATATATCTAAATTCGAAACAATAACAAAATATGGTGGGTTTTATTTAACTATGTTCTAAAACTATGAAAACAATAAAATTATGGTTATTTAAATTAAATGTGAAAGAGAGTATTGGATTTCCGATTCCACTAAATGACTCTAGCATTCAATTCTCAACTTGTAATAATTACTTCAATCCTTGCATTGGTGACGATCGATAATTCCACTTCTACTTATTATTTTTTTCCAAGATATAATAAACCTATATTGATCACGACACGATCATATTCCTAGTCCGCATTCATATGATGAATATGCATTAAATTATAGGATTATCATACAAGATCGCAGACTTCACAAATATTATTCCTAATATTTATTCTTCATGTGTTACACATACAGTGTTCTACTTATCGTGAGTTTTTTAACACTACAAATAAGCAACTTATTGCTCTAATGGTGCACAAACATTAAAACAATATGAAAAAGCATGTATATGGAGTCACAATGCGAGAATCAAACTAAAAATCACAAGTCTTGAATTAAAAACTAGAAATCAAATAGTTTCATCATCAATCCAATACAAATAAATTTAGCCTAGCATCATGTTATGTAAATCACAAAATAAGGTTTGGAAAAACATCACCCGGAATGAAAAATAATGAATGAAAAGTGAAAACTCAATTTCCTTTTTGTATTTATTCAATCCGGATTTTGAATCTTCAATATCTTGTGATTATCGCCTTTGAATCTTGTGCTAAACCCTTTCTTTTGGTGAGAAATTGGATTTGATATGCTCTGGGTCGTTCCACGCCGTTCCTCCCTCAAGAAAGTAGGTTAAAATTGGTTTTTATGGGAATTTGGATAAAACCAGAAAATTGGGCCGTTCAGGCCCAGAAATGGCCTGTGCGCGCGCGCCGTATAAGTCTTTGCCCGCGCGCCGTGTATATGTTTCACTCTCGGTAAATAAAATATAAGCCCGTGCGCGCGCGCAGGCAAAAAATCTTCCAATTGTTGCATTTTGGTCCCCGAATTGCATTCTTTATTTATTTCGGTTCTTTCTTTGTATTTTCTTGACCCTCCATCTTCCAATTTTGTGTAATTGACTCCAACATCTCTCCGATCATCGATACTAGGTCCGAATCATCTATTAACACTTTGCGATTTAGTCCCCAAACTTTGGATTAGGTCAACTTTAGCCAATTTTCAGCCAATTTTCTTCAATTCCATGGTTTTGCATCTAGATGTACCTAGCAAACAAAATATATATAAAATTAAGCCTCAAATCATCTAAAGTAATGACAATTGCTTTAATTTAACGGCACAAATAAGTGTATAAAATACACTTATCGAACACCCCCAAACTTAATCAATTGTTTGTCCTCAAACAAAGTAAAGCTTAACTATACAAAATAAAAAATTCAAATTAACTTGGTTGGATAATCTGCCTGTTAACCTCGGGATTGGACTTTTAGAGTTGAAACTATAAATTATTTCAAAATCACAATGTTAAATCAATCTCTACATATTCAATGCAAAATCGACGTGTGTGTGTGTGAAGATTCATGTCAAGCATCATAATGCCATAAATTGATTCAATTCCCGACTCTTAATGGCCATATATTTCATTTCTTCGCTCGTAAGATACACACCCCCAAACTTTCCTATTTTCACTCTTTTCCCAAGATGCAATCTAAGATTGATTTTGTGATATAATATTAATCCTCACCCTCGCTAGTTTGGTTCGATTTTTGCTAATTGCAGTTCAACAAGTCAAAAAGTGCGGATTCTCCTTATTCTTGATAGTCTCAACCTCTAAGAATCAATTAGGTTAACAATCTTTCATCAAGAGTCCAGTTCTTTCAAATGAGTGTTCGGGCCTTCCTCAAGACATCTAGCTTTTTTTTTTTTGACTTCTCTCTATTAAGCTTTCTAAATGACCCTTGTAGCGAGCTTTCAGCCGATGACTCCCAAGTCAGATGACCATAGGGCACCAGGTTTTCAGAAACCTTTACAGAATTAATTACTCGAGTCATTAAGGCTACGAAGAGAAGTTTTATAATAAAATAACACTATATATTCATTTTTTTTCTCATTTTCATTTTCATCCTTTTTTTTGTGCAATGCCCCTTATAAACACTCATTTTAAAAAATCGACTCTCAACTTAAGATTTCAACCTAATTTTCATCTTATTAGCTTCAAACAATCCATACAAAATTAGCACGCATAGAATCCATATCTATCTCAATGTCTCCCTACAACAGCTCAATCAACCCCAAATGGTCTTAGAAATGGTTAAGGGTGTAAGATATAATGGTTATATGGATTTAGTATCTATGGTCCATTATTGTCATCATACTCAAAAATATGAATCAATTTTCTCTTCACAATGCTAAACATAAATCTCGTGCTCAAAAATATCAAATTCCACCTAAATAGGCACCGACTAATTTAGCATACAACTTATCCATAATTTATAGGCCAACTCTATGTTCCAATATATACATCATCGTTAGCAGATTATCCGACCCACACAAGCATGTAGAAATATATAAAAAGAAGTAATAAAACTGATTTTTTTTGTAACAAAAGCACATACAAACAAACACACACAAACAAACAAATAAGACTCATGTTTTCCACCCCCAAACTTAAAGTAGACATTGTCCTCAATGTCATAAATCATAATTTCACATATAAAGGGGTATGGAAGAAAAAAATGAAAATACTCCCCTGATATGGCTTGGAATCCAAAGGCCAGCTGTCCTACTGCTCCCGTTGGCTCATTGGTCAATGTTGATTTAGATGTTCTGTGACATCATGTTCCTACACAAAACAGTCAATTAAAATATTCAAGATCAAATACGTGGAACAAGTGATATTTAGCTCTAACATCTATTAAACCAACTAACATATTGAAGACGTAAGGAAAAAAGGGGTGTGGATGATGATTCCTTGAAATAAATAAATAAAATTAATCTAAATCATCTTAAATGATTCTAAAAGCAAAAATAAAAACAAATAAATAAATAAAGGGATAAAAATGTTGGGTTGCCTCCCAACCAGCGCTTTGTTTACAGTCTTTAGCTAGACTCCTTGTTTTAAGCTCTTCATGGTGGCTTGAAAATAGAGTTTTCAGTCCTACATCTTAGACACTGGTTGCATTTCTTCAGTTCATCCTGGACTTTCCAAACAATCGTGTCTCCATTTTTGTCCCTACCAATAATTCCTTGTGCGTCTGGCTTACTTTTATAGCTCTCCCAATGATCCACTTGTTGGCAATCTTTATAATGGGATGGTTGTTTGATTGGATTTTCCATGGTGAAACTCTGTTGCTTATCTTCCACCCTTAGGACTATCTCATTAGTATCAAAATCCAGCAAAGCTCGGCTTGTAGACAAAAACGGCCTTCCCAAGATTATTGGCATCTGATATGCCTCTTCTATGTCCACGATGATGAAGTCAGCTGGAAAAATAAACTCCCCCACTTTAATGAGCATGTCTTCGATTATTCCGTAGGGGTGCTTCAATGATCGGTCTGCCAGCTGAAGGATTATAGACGCAGCTTTAGGGTTTCCTAATCCCAGTTTCCTGTAAAGAGGTAAAGGAATTAGATTAATACTTGCTCCCGAATCAATTAAGCAATTAATAGTATTTAAATTTCCTATAGAGCAAGGTAGAGTGAAACTCCCTGGATCTTTAAGTTTGGGAGGGATCTTGCACTGGATGATCGCGCTGCACTCTTCAGATAGAGCTATCGTTTCATATTCAGGCAGCTTCCTCTTTTTGGTCAACATCTCCTTCAAAAATTTGTAGTAATTTGGAATTTGAAGAATCGCATCAATAAATGGGATGTAGATATGTAGCTTTTTGAGGATTTCCAGAAATTTAGTGAACTGCCTCTCTAGTTTGGTGTTTTGCATTCTTTGAAGAGAAGAGATCGGAGATGTGAGTGTTGTGCCAAAAACTATTGTCTTAAGTTGTGGGCTGTCTGAAATTGATTGTCGATCCTTCTTTGTTGCTTTATTGGACTGCTCCGCATGTTCCTTGCTCTCAGTAGAGAGTTTACTTTTATCTGTCTCATTCCTCTTTGCGATGATTTCTTGCAACTGAACACCACTCCTAGTCGTGATGGCCTGAATTTGCTCGACTGTTGGTTGCCGTAGAAGTCTTTGAGGGAATGGAATGGGTGGCACATAAGCCTTGACAGAGGTGGTGGAAGTGAATGATGGGAGCTCAATAATTGCATAATTCACCGCCTCAACCGCAAATACCTACTCCCTTGGGTTCTTCTCTGTATCACTCGGCAAGGTACCTTGTGGTCTGTTGGCTATTGCAGCTGCTATCTGTCCCACCTGTTGTTCCAAGTTCTTGATTGAAGCTTGTTGATTCTGAAAGTTGGTCTCAGTTTTCGTGATGTACTGAGATAGAAAATCTTCCAATGATTGCTTCTTCTCTTGTTGTTGATGATGTTGGAACCCTGGTGGCCTGTTTTGGTTGTTTCCTCCTTGTTCCTGTCCTTGTCCTTGATTGTTTGACCACGAGAAATTAGGATGATTTCTCCAACCTGGATTGTATGTATTGGAGTAAGGATTGTTTTGTTGCCTTGGGAAGTTCTGTGCGTAGCTAATCTTTTCGAGTTGCGAGACTTGTGTAGATGCCAATGGACAACGTGCAGTCGGGTGGTCTGCTCCACAACCTTTGCATACAGGCAGTGATTGGTGTACCATGTTGACTGATTGAGATAGATTATCCATTTTCAGTGTAAGTACCTCCATCTGTGCTGCCAATGCTGTCATTGCATCCACGTTGTGTACCCCTGCTGTTTTCCTTGGAGCTTCCCTATCAGTTGGCCACATCGATTGATTCTCAGCTATCTTCTCATATAGTTCATATGCATCATCTATATCGAGTTTCATCACTGATCCTCCCGCTGAAGCATCTACCATATTCTTGAACTCTTGTTGTAGACCGTAGTAGAAGAGATATTGTTGAGCTTTCTTAGGAATGTCAAGGCTAGGGCATTTCCTGAACAAATTCTTGAACCTCTCCCATGCTTCAGGGTAGCTTTCTAAATCTTTATGCTTGAAAGTGTAGACTTCATTCCTGATTTGGTGGACTCGAGAAGGTGGGAAAAATTTCATCGTAAATTTTTGAACCATATCAGCCCATGATTGTATGCTTCCTGGAAGTAAGCAAAGAAACCATTCTCTAGCAACATCCTTCAAAGTATGAGGGAATAACCGCAAAAGCGTCTGCTGATACCCCTTCGTGACTGATCACTTCACATAACATGAGAAAAGCCGAAATATGTTCATGAGGGTTCTCCGTGGCTTTTCCAAAAAACCTGATGTCTTGGTGATTTTGGAACAAATTTATGACATCCGGTCTAAGGTGAAAATTAGGTTGTCCGAATGGAGGATAAACTACAGCAGGTTGCACTGGAACATGAATTGGATTGACATAGTCTCCAACTAAAATGGGAGCTTCATTCTGGATAGCTCTCTGTTGATTTGGTTGCGGTAGTTGATTGTCAACTGGAACATGAGCCTGATTTTGTTGTTGATTCTGATTATCAGCCATTCTCCTTGCTTGACGTTGACCTCTCCTGCGATTTCTGAATATCCTTTCAATTTCGTGATCTATTGGACCCAGACCAGCCTCGTCAGGAGCTTGCATAAACCAAGTTTACCTGAACAGAGTCAAGACAAGAGAAAATGAAGCGATGTAATACCAGCCTTCAACAACAAAAATAGTAAAAATAATGCGAATCTAGAATACCAATAGCTAAAATTAACACCATTATTCCCCGGCAACGGCGCCAAAAACTTGTTGCGAAATAATCCCGCAAGCGTACGGGATCGTTGTACAAGTAATAAATGTGATGATTGAGTTATCGTCCCACAGGGAATACGGCTTAATTCTAGTGCAATCGATATATCTAAATTCGAAACAATAACAAAATATGGTGGGTTTTATTTAACTATGTTCTAAAACTATGAAAACAATAAAATTATGGTTATTTAAATTAAATGTGAAAGAGAGTATTGGATTTCCGATTCCACTAAATGACTCTAGCATTCAATTCTCAACTTGTAATAATTACTTCAATCCTTGCATTGGTGACGATCGATAATTCCACTTCTACTTATTATTTTTTTCCAAGATATAATAAACCTATATTGATCACGACACGATCATATTCCTAGTCCGCATTCATATGATGAATATGCATTAAATTATAGGATTATCATACAAGATCGCACACTTCACAAATATTATTCATAATATTTATTCTTCATGTGTTACACATACAGTGTTCTACTTATCGTGAGTTTTCCAACACTACAAATAAGCAACTTATTGCTCTAATGGTGCGCAAACATTAAAACAATATGAAAAAGCATATATATGGAATCACAATGCGAGAATCAAACTAAAAATCACAAGCCTTGAATTAAAAACTAGAAATCAAATAGTTTCATCATCCATCCAATACAAATAAATTTAGCCTAGCATCATGTTATGTAAATCACAAAATAAGGTTTGGAAAAACATCACCCGGAATGAAAAATAATGAATGAAAAGTGAAAACTCAATTTCTTCTTTGTATTTCTTCAATCCGAATTTTGAATCTTCAATATCTTGTGATTATCGCCTTTGAATCTTGTGCTAAACTCTTTCTTTTGGTGAGAAATTGGATTTGATATGCTCTGGGTCGTTCCACGCCATTCCTCCCTCAAGAAAGTAGGTTAAAATTGGTTTTTATGGGAATTTGGATAAAACCAGAAAATTGGGCCGTTCAGGCCCAGAAATGGCCTGCGCGCGCGCGCCGTGTATATGTTTCACTCTCGGTAAATAAAATATAAGCCCGTGCGCGCGCGAGAGATTATGCCTGTGCGCGCGCGCAGGCAAAAAATCTTCCAATTGTTGCATTTTGGTCCCTGAATTGCATTCTTTATTTATTTCGGTTCTTTCTTTGTATTTTCTTGACCCTCCATCTTCCAATTTTGTGTAATTGACTCCAACATCTCTCCGATCATCGATACTAGGTCCGAATCATCTATTAACACTTTGCGATTTAGTCCCCAAACTTTGGATTAGGTCAACTTTAGCCAATTTTTAGCCCATTTTTTTCAATTCCATGGTTTTGCATCTAGATGTAGGTAGCAAACAAAATATATATAAAATTAAGCCTCAAATCATCTAAAGTAATGACAATTGCTTTAATTTAACGGCACAAATAAGTGTATAAAATACACTTATCACTCATGAACTGATTCATTGTCTCGATGTATTTATGTGTCTTTCCCATGAGTTTTGCAAACATCTCCTCCAATTTTGGTTTCTTCTCCTGCTAAAACTACCCTTGAGCTCGGTTGTGATTCTGATTGTGATAGTGATTGTGATTTCCACTTCAAGACAAATTTGGATGATTCTTCCACCCCGGATTGTATGTGTCAGAATGGGGGTTGTTGTGCTGACGTTGACCCCATTGAGCATAATCCACTTGTTCCATTCTTGTGTAAGGATGAGACATTCGATTGTGCCATGTTCTACCCTACACTCCTCAGAATTGGACTTCCTTACTTGTGTTGAATTTACCGTTTGTGTTATGCTCTCCACTTTGTGAAATAGGGAGTCAATCTTTGCAAATAAAGTCGAGTATGTATCTACCTCGTATACTCTAGTTGATTTCTTTGGACCCACTTGATCGGAAGACCACGTGGCTGAAGTATTAGTCATTCTCTTGAACAATTCCAAAGCCCCATCAATCGTTCTAGTGGTTAGGGATCCATTTGATGATGGGTCCACCATGCTCCTCAAAGTTGGAATTAATCCTATGTAGAAGAATCTGATTTGTGATGGTTTGTCGAACCCATGTTGAGGACATTTCCTTAGAATGTTCTTAAATATGTTCCATGCCTCATTAAATGACTCAGATTCATTCTGGCTAAATATTGATATTTCGTGCCTCAATTTCGCTACTTTGGCCAGTGAGATTCTTCATGTAGAATTTGTGGGCCGGATCGTTCCAAGTAGTTATACTCGCCATATGGAGTGAATCTAGGCACTCAAGTGCTTTATCCTGCAAAGTATGTGGAAACAACCTCAGTCTAATAGCATCTTCTGATATTCCTTGGTACTTAAAATACTGACACATATCCAAGAAGCAGGATACATGTGTGTGCGGATTCTTGTTGGTCATCCCGTAGAATTGGTGTTCGTTTTAGAAGAGTTGGATGACATTCGTCTTCAACTGAAAGTTTGGCTGTTCAAATGCGGGGTAGACAATATTGGATTGACTTTGAGCGGCAAATGGTGAAAATAAATCCCCAAGAAGAGCATTTCTATCATATTGTGCCTCCGCATTAGCTGGAGCTACAAGATTCGCTTTCGGTTCCAAATGTTGATCAGTCATTTGTATCTGTCCTTGATTTTCGTGCTGTGCTGTTCTAGCTATCCTTTGTCTGCGATGAAAAGTTCGTTCAATCTCCAAATCAGCTGGAAGGAGTTCATCGCATAGCGACCTTCGCATACAAGACCTGAAAAAAAAAATGAATGAAAAGTAACACTTAGGTAAATTAATAAAAATAAAAATTACTAACTAAAACAAAAAATAAGTAAAGATAAAACTAATGTTTGAATTAGTGTCAAGATAAATAAAATTAAACTAAATCCAATCCCCAACAACGGCGCCGAAAAACTTGTTTACGAAAATATTTATTCGAGTTAAAATAACCGCAAGTGTACGGTTCGTTAACAAGTAGCAAAATGGATTTTGAGTTTAAGTATCGTTCCACAAGGATTGATTAGTTCTAATTCTAATTATAGTAACCTTAACCGAAACAATAAAAATGAGAATGTTGTTTTGATGAAATTATAATTAAATTAATGATAAGTATGCAAGTGTGAATGAATTAACTAATTAAATACAAATTGAAGATGATTATAATTTGAGGTGTTTTTTAATATGTGATGAATATACTAGGTCACGAGTTCCTAAGCATTAATCTTTTTAACCCTAGTTTCACACCTTGACGCATGATAGCAATATTGACAAATCAATGTTCCTAAATTATTAAACAATCTCTCTCGAGTAAAGTTAAATCTATTATCATATATGAACCAACTATATTTCTATGATGGATGCAAATATATAAGAATGCGTGAGTTTTTATTAACATTTAAAGATTTACATAAGGCATAGCGATATATTTCTATCCCCTATCGGATACTATGATAATTTATATATGTTGAATTTATTTCCATTCTCTCGAATGCGTGAATTAAATCACCAAATTTACATAATTATCGTGCACTATAATCATAAAGAAAATAAGATCCTATAAATCCTTAAAATATTCCAAAACATGTTTTTGATGTCAAGAATGTAAAACTAAGAATTAAAAATCGTAATACAAAGTTCATTGTTCCCTAGTACAAAATTAATCTATCATAGCATGGTAGAGAGAAGAAAATCAGAAAAATCAGTGAGAACCGACATCACCAAATTGATTCTTGAGTTAAATCTTCGCGTCGTTGTGTTGTTCTTCTTGTTTTTGTCTATTTTTCTCTCTAAAAACCTTCATAAAACTCTCCTCCCTCGTTCTGGACGACCTTAGGGTTTATATAGATGTCCAAAATCTTGTTACCAAAGTAGAGTTTCAGTTGGAAAAGGTAACAAAATCTCGTCAAAAGTTTATACTATGCGATCGCATAGTACATTTATATGCGGTAGCATAGAAGGAAGTCCAACCATTAATTTTGACCCTGATGCACTATGCGGTCGTGTGGATTTATAACTATGCGGTCGCATAGTTATACATTTTCCCCGCATAGTTATACATTTTTCTTATCGGACAATCTTCAGTATTTTGATCATAGCATTCTCTCCTGATATTTAATTGAGTTGAGTCAAAATGCGTTGGAAAATTAACTCAAATGGCTACAAATTTTCCTGAAATATGAATATTCAAAGCCGAACTTTTTCTACGCCAAAAAATGCGCCTTAAACTAAGATTGAATATTCGAAGCATAACTTTTTCGGTTGGGAATTGATATGTGATAATACTTCAGATATATTTCATCCCTTTGGCTTCTTTGCTCATTCTGATGCCTAACACTCTCAAATCTTCATTCTGAGATCGACACAACTTCTTAGTATTTGCAATTGAGTTCTCAAACTTTGATTTCGTTTCATTTTAGCCATTTTTCGCTTTCTCTCAATTTCCATTGTATTCTTTATTGTTGTCCTGAAAAACACAAATTACATTGAATTAAGCTATATTTCACATATTTATTAACAATTATCCATGTTTGTGGCCTATAGCAAGTGTGTAAAACGCACTTATTAGGTTGTTTTCTTTCAGAAAATCTATATTGTCCACTATGCTCATTAAACGTGGACGTTACTATTACATAGGTACACAACTTGTATGGTATTGGAGCAATATGCCAGAATGATGGCTGTAGAATAGAACATGAGTATACCAAATGCTACCTCCATCTCGTAAAGATATGTTTGGTATCCTTTTTCATCCGCCTCAAATTATAGGCCACTTTCCTTTAAAAAATTATAGATAATTTTTAATTTTTTAATATATCTATATTTAATGTACCTTATTATTAATAAATATATACACTAATCTTAGTTAAATCATTAAATAATGTAGGGGTATATTCGGAAAAATGTAAGAAAAAAATTTGTATGTTCTAATATTAAGGATGAATATATTACTACTACATATTTTAATTACTACATCATATTATAATCACATCACAATTAAAATATATTTTTAAAAGTACTAAGCAATAAATTTACAATTATACTCTTAATCCAATAAAAATAAAAAAATTAAAAAAAGAAAAAAGAATACAATAGTTAGGGATGACAATTTGAACTGTTACAATTGAAAATCACGGTTAACCGAACTGAATGGAGCGAGAAAATATCAAACCGATGGTGTAATGCGGTGGTTATGGTTTTGATTTTAATGACCCAGTTCAGGGTGGGGGCGGGTATGGTATTTAGCGTTAAAAAACTAATTGGGCAATTGAGCTTTCTATTATTTTTTTCCAAAATTAATTGGACAATTTTGACAATTGAGCTTCTCCAAAATTCTGGCCCAATTAACATAACTAGTAAATCCTTAGTTTAGTAACCTAACTCTAACCCTACACGTGAAAATTGGAAACCAAACTTACAAAACACGCTTCCACTCAACCAATGAACCGAATCAAATCCGCTCGTGCTCTGCTGTTTGTATCTTAGCTTCAAATTGTAGTAATCAGCAACGAAGTCTACCATCTTGTGAGCATACTCTGTGAGTTGTTCTGCGTTTATTGGCTTCAAACCATTTTCCTCGTACAAAAACTCTGTGATAGGTGTAATTAACTCATTAAACAAATACCTTTAAATCGTATTTTTTGGCATGTTCTTGAGCACTTATGGAAATTTTAATATGTGTTTTGATGTTGTGATATAGATTGATGAAATTGAAGGAAATAAGCAAAAGTTGAAAAAAAAGAAGAGAAACTAGCTAAATTGTAAGAGATATAAAGTTCGAGGACTAAAGTGTAAATACTCAAAAGTTGTGTCAGACCTCAAAATGAAGATTCAAGAATGCTATGAGTCAATTGGATGAAGAAAGAAGTCAAATGGATTTTGATAATCAAAGTATGATCATACATCAATTTCCAACTGAGAAAGTTATGCTCAAGATTCGTAGTCTCATATTGAGACTCGTTTTTTACCTAGCAAATGTTTAAATTGGAAAATTATACCAAAAGAAAGGTTGTAGTTCTTTGAGTTAGCTTTCCAAAGCATCTTGAATGGCCTCAATCGAATATGGGGAGCAAAAGTTATGATAAAAATACTATAGAACGCCGAAAATTGCAGATTGACTGGCGCCAGCTAACCAAAAAAATAACAAAAAGGCTGGCGCTAGCGAAGTTATCACGACGCCAGCTCTGGGCGCCAAGGCGCCGCCTTCCGGGTAAGAGAAAAAAACGAAATTTTTAAAAGGTTTTCGTCCCGATCCACCTCCAATTCAACTTGTAACTTTGGGAATTATAAATACATATTTGAAGATCTAATTCAAGAGGAGAAGATGGCTTAGAAGACAACAAGAAAGATAATCGATCTAGAGAAAACAACAAGTTGGAGGAGAATTCAAGTATCAAAAGAGTTTTTCTTATTCTTTTCTTCTCCATGTTCTTTAATTCAGAATTTAATATGTTGTTTTTAATTATCATGAACTAATTATTTATCTAGGATTTGATGTAGTCAAACTTGAGATTATGGTTTAATTATATTATAATTATTTATGTTTGATTTTCCACATGTTTGATTGTGTCATTAATTTAATGCTTTCAATTACCTGATCAATAATTGAATGAATATATTCTAGTCAATTTCGGCACTCGAGAGAGGAATTTAGGCGTGTTCTTAGGATTGACACAACATAAATTTTGTAGCGTTCGAGAGAAGGTATAGGATTTATGAAATTTACTCTATAAAAGAATCATGAACTCGATAAATCTTTGATTTTAATTCAAAATAGAGATATTGGAATTGGAATTGAAATTTAAAATTAATTTCTTTCCGGTACTCGAGAGATGGGAGATAAATATATTATGATTCTTGTTTTCAAACATGAGAAAATTGACTACAATAAATAGATATGATTGAATCATAATTGATAGTGAGGTGAAATCATTTCCTAGGCTTTCTCGCATTGATATTCTCCTTTAAATTATTTTCATTCCATTTGAATAATCACACATTCATATTATTTTAGGATAAAAATACTGAATTGAAATTTGGTTTGTCTAGATAAAGTAAAAGCTAAAATAATTATAATATTTTGTAGGAATTAAATTACAATTCATGTGAGTTCGACACTCTAACTCTATTACTATATTACAAAACTTGACACCGTACACTTGCGGTATAATTCACGTTACATAAAACGCGTGCCAATTTTTGGGCGTCGTTGCCGAGGATTATTTTATTTGATTGCTACTAATATTATTACCAATTAGCTTTTACTTTACTTTAATTTAGATTTTTTATTTTATTTATTTATTTATTTATTTATTGATATTTCTGATAGTTTCTTGGTTTGTTAATCTTAGCTGTGTATGCGAAGGGAATTTGGAATTGTTACCTGTTGATCCTAAACTAGAATGCACATTTCGCTTGATAAGGAAAATAAAGAGGGACGAGAATGAAGCAATGGCAGAACCTGAAGCATGAGCAGTTAATGAAAATAACCAACAATGGGCTATTCGGAATTACGTTCGGCCAGTGGTGAATGATAATTACTCCGATATTTCGCACTCGACTATTGCTATAAATAATTTCAAACTAAAATCGGGATTAATACACATGGTGCAACACAATCAGTTTGGGGAAGCTTCGACAGAAGATCCAAATGCCCATCTGGCCTCTTTTTTTGGAAATTTGTGATACATTGAAGATGAATGGAGTTACCGAAGAGGCAATTAAACTTCGACTTTTCTCCTTCTCCTTGAGGGATAAAGCCAAGGTTTGGTTCCAATCACTACCATACGATTCCATCATGACCTGGGAGGGGTTAGCTCATAATTCAGACAATCTGACTTCGAGCCATTTTATGAAGTATGGGAAAGATTCAAAGACCTGCTTAGAAGGTGTCCTCAACATGGTTTTCAAAATTAAATGCAAATCAAACTCTTTTACAACGGGTTGAATGGTCAAACAAGGACAATAGTGGATTCTGTAGTAGGAGGAACTTTGATGTCCAAGACCCCGGATGTGGCTTATGCATTGCTAGATGAGATAGGTACTAATAACTATCAATGGCCAAGTAAGCGTTCAAGTGCTAAAAAGTTGTTGGCATTTATGAGGTGGATCCTATCACAACCATTGCAGCTCAGATGTCATCTCTCAGTACTCAAATAGCTGCATTAACATCGCATGAAACTCAGAAGAAAACAGACTCTATCATGGCCACTTCCACTTCATACCATGAGTCCAAGTCAGAAAAAGAGCAAGTCTAATATGTGAATGGCAGAAACTTTAATTAGAGAGGAAACTACCCAACAAATCAATACCATACAGGACTGCGAACCCATGAGAATCTATCTTATTGTAACAATGCTAATGTACTACAACCACCATCTGGGTTTAATAATCAGGCTTCTTCTGAAGGAAAGCCATCATTGGAAGATATTTTGGAACCTTTCATTTCAGAGACTAGATTGCGGTTCAACAAAGACGAGTCAAGACTTGACAACATCGAGACTTATATGACCAACTTGGGAGCCACAGTGAAGAATTTAGAGGTGCGAATTGGTCAAATAGCAACTGTAATACATTCCTAATTGACAGGAAAATTTTTGATTGACATAGAAGTTAACCTAAAGGAGCACTACAATGCCATCACATTAAGAAGTGGTAAAGAAGTTGAAGAAAAAAAAGGTTGTAGAGCATATATCGGATCCCATACCTACAGAGGAAAAGCAGAATGAAAAGCAGAAGACCGAAGCAGAAGCAACAAAAAAGATTCATAAACCTTACTCAATCTCATTTCCAGATAACCAACATATCTTGAAACCCTAGCTACCATTCCCACATAGATTTATTATGAAGAAGAAAGTTGATGAGCAGTTCTCAAGGTTCCTGGAAGTCTTCAAGAAAATCCACATCAACATTCCCTTTGCAGATGCCTGGCCTAATGCCTAATTATGCCAAGTTCTTAAAGGAAGTGATGTTAATGAAGAGGAAGTTGGATGAGTGTGAGATGGTTAAGCTGACAGAGGAGTGTAGCACTATTCTTCAGAAGCCTCCTCAAAAATTGAAAGATCCAGACAACTTCAACATTCTTTGCAATATTGGTGGTATCACATTTGAAAAAGTATTGGGTGACCTTGGAGCTAGCATTAACTTGATGTCTCTATCAGTGTTCGAAGAATTAGGTCTTGAAGAAGTGAAGCCCACAACCCTCACCTTGCAACTGGCAGACATATCAATTACATACCCCAAGGGCATTATTAAAGATGTATTGGTGAAGGTTGATAAGTTCATCTTTCCAGTGGACTTTGTGGTGTTGGACATGGAAGATGATGATAAAGTGCCACCGATTATTGGAAGACCTTTCTTGGCTACTGGAAGAGCGTTCATTGATGTTCAAGAAAGAAAGTTGACACTGTGGGTTAATGAGGAGCAGGTCGTGTTCAGCACACATCAACAAGAAATTTTTTTAGAAAAAGCTAACACCTGCCATATGGTCCAATCATTTGACGAAGTGGACCATGGCCGTCTAGAGCAATACATGGCAATCGACTACTCAAAGATTGTTACAGCTACTACCAAAAGATATACAAGGACCAAGGAAGTAGTAGATTTCATTTTAACTCAATAAGTCGACCCACCTGGGAGTTATAGTAAATAAACGACAGTCTCGCTTCAAAACTACTAGTGAGAGGGCAAAAATCGAGGGGAAGGACAAAGGAAATAGCGATGCGTACATTAAATCGCCAAGGCGCGCACCCATTGTTTGGACCCAGAAACGGACAAAAGCTGGAAATAAGTCCAAAGAAAATGAAGAATAATTTCAAATTGAAGAACCTTTGAAACCTCCCAACATTATCAAATCAAAAGTGGTTTCGGAAGCTATACCGGAGTTAAAACCGTTCAACTTTATTGGCCATGCTACCATGAAGAAGAATACAACGCCAAGGGTAAATTCTAGGAAGGAGAGAGAAGTGCCACCTGACGATCCAACTAGACACCTCGATTATGTTAAGCTAATGACATGAAAGAAGCGCTTCTTGGGATGCAACCCAAGCTTTCTTCTCTTTTATTTATTTTGTTTTCGATTTATAGGATAGTTTAGTTTATTTTATAATTTATTTAGGATTCTTCAGTCATATCCCATTCCTCTTAGGTCATTGAGTAATTAAGTTAGTTGTTAGATGTTTGACTAAGTAAAACTTGTTCCATGTAATTAATATCTGAAATTTAATTTTTCAGAAATATGATGTCGCGAAACATCCAAACCAATATTGACAAGGAGAAAACGGGATGCGTCTCAAGTTTGGGGAAAAAGATAGAAGAAACATCCATCAACACCAACACCAGCATCATCAACACCACAATGTCACAGGCAATGCATATAATTCTGAGAAGTTTCCTCTTTTTCTTTAATTTAACATTGATGACAATGTTTAATTTAAGTTTGGGAGTGTATTTGAAATTGTGTCTAATTGCTTTGGTTTTTTTTTTTGTGTGATTTGTGTGCGTGTTTTGAATTTCAAAAAAAAAAATTGTATTTGTGCATGATTGTGTGAGTTAGATAGCGTTGCCGACATTGATATATATAAGTGATAACATGCTTTGGTTTATGAATTGTGGATAAGTTATGTGTTTTGAGTTAAATTTCTGCTTATTCATGAGAAATGAAAAATATTTATGCACCTGAGTTGATGGTGATGTTGTACATGAGTAGGTTGATTCATGTTTATAGGTTGAAATAGAGAACTTGGATGCTATACCTAAATAGTCATTAAACATTATTATATCCTTAAACCAAATTTAGGATGTTTGGTTGGTTGAACTGTTGTAGGTAGACATTAAGATAGATATGGATTCCGTGTGTGCAAACTAATGTGTGGACTGTCTAAGACCAATGAGATGAAAATTGGGTGAAAACCCTGAAGTTAGATGTTAATTTTCGAGAATAAGTGTTTAATAAAAGACATTGCACTAATCACTGCATAAATGGGAAGCTACCCTAAAAAGATCTTAATGAGGACAATCATAATAATCTTATTGTAAGGCGTCTCTTCATAGTCTTTATGATTCGAGTGAATAAGCCTGTAAGGGTTTAAAACATGGTGCCCTAAAGTCATCTGATTTAGGATTTATCGGCCTAAAGCTCGCTACATGGGTTATTTAGAAAGCTCAATGGAGAACGTCCCTACATAAGATATATAAAAAATCTGAAAAAACAGGTGCAAGAAACATAAGATACACCACATATCGTGATTAAGTCTCGAATGTTTATTTTAAAGGATTAGGCTTTTAATAAGAGGTTAGCAACTTAGTCAAGTCTTGGAGGTCGAAGTAGTAAAAAATAAGAAGAATTCATATTTGTTGATATGTTGAACTGCAATTAGTTAAATCCGACCAAACTTGAGTAGTGTAAGAAGTATTGAATATCAACTGTAGAATACACCTCGGGGAGTGAAAAAAAAATAAGTTTGGGGGTGTGTGAATCCCACGAGCGAAGTAAGGAAATATTTGACTTTTAAGGTCGGAAATTGGATCAACTTATTATTGTACAGCGTTGCACTTAACTCTCTCCACACACACACACGCACCCATTTTGCAGTGAATATGTGAAAATTTAGCTTGTGCATTATAACTTTGAAGTGATTTATGAAATTGATGTTATGTTTTCAATCATGAGTTATAAAGGCAAGATATCTAGCGGAATTTGTTTTGAGTGATTTTGTTTGATTAATTTTCGTTTGAAGGTTCATTAATTATTTTCTAGAGTTTTATGTTTGCTCGAGGACGAGCCAAGAGCTAAGTTTGAGGGTGTTTGATGAGTGTAATTAACTCATTAAACAAATACTTTTAAATCATAGTTTTTGGCATGTTCTTGAGCATTTATGGGTATTTTAATGTGTATTTTGATGTTGTGGTATAAATTGATGAAATTAAAGGAAATAGCAAAGTTGAAAAAAAATGAGAAACAAGCTAAATTGTAAGAGATATAAAGTTTGAGGACTGAAGTGAAAATATTCAAAAGTTGTGTCGGACCTCAAAATGAAGATCCAAGAATGCTAAGAGTCAATTAGATGAAAAAAAAAGTCAAATTGATCAAATATAATCAAAATATGATCATACATCAATTCCCAACTGAGAAAGTTATGCTTAAGATTCGTAGTTACATATTGAGACTCGTTTTTGACCTAGACAATGTTTGAATTGGAAAATGATATCTGAAGCACAGTTGTAGCTTTTTCAGTTATCTTTCCAACGTATCTTGAATCACTTCAATCAGATATTAGGAGCAAAGGTTATGATAAAAATACTATAGGACGCTAGAAAATTGCAGATTTGCTGGCGCCTAATGAAAAAAATAACAGAAAGGCAGGCACCAGTTCTAGGCACCGCCTTCCGGGTAAGATAAAAAATGGAAATTTTAAAAGATTTTCGGCTCGGTCCACCTCCAATTCGACTTGTAACTTTGGGGAACTATAAATACATATTTGAAGACCTAATTCAAGAGGAGAAGACGGCTTAGAAGACAACGAGAAGGAGAATCGATCTAGAGAAAAAAAAAAAGAGATTGGAGGAGAATTCAAGTATCAAAAAAGTTTTTCTTATCATTTTCTTCTCCATGTTCTTTAATTCACAATTTAATATGTGGTTTTTAATTATCATGAACTAATTATTTATTTGGGGTTTGATGTAGCAAAACTTGAGATTGTGGTTTAATTATCTTATAGTTATTTATGTTTGATTTCCCACATATGTTTGATTGTGTCATGAATTTAATGCTTTCAATTGCCTGATCAATAATTGAATGAATAGATGCTAGTCAATTTCGACACACGAGAGAGGGAAATTTAGGCGTGATCTTAGGATTGACACAACATAGATTTTGTAGGTCTCGAGATAAGGTATAAGATCTATGAAACTTACTCCATAAAAGAATCATGAATTCGATAAATCTTTAATTTTAATTCGAAATAGAGATATTTGAATTGAAGTTTAGGATTAATTTCTCTCCGGCACTCGAGAGAGAGGAGATAAATATATTATGATTCTTATTTTCAAATATGGGAAAATTGACTACAATAATTAGATATGATTGAATCATAATTGATAGTGAGGTGAAATCATTCCCTAGGCTTTCTCGCATTGATATTCTTCCTTAAATTGTTTTCATTCCATTTGAATAATAATACATTCATATTATTTTAGGATAAAAACACTGAATTGAAATTTGGTTTGTCTAGATAAAGCAAAAACTAAAATAATTAGAATACTTGATAGGAATTAAATTACAATCCACATGGGTTCGACACTCTGACTCTATTACTATATTACAAAATTTGACACCATACACTTGCGGTATAATTCACGTTACATAAAACGCGTGACAATTCTTTGGCGTCGTTGCCGGGGATTGTTTTATTTGATTGCTACTAATATTATTACCAATTAGCTTTTACTTTAGCTTAGATTTTTAAATTTGTTTTATTTATTTTATTGCTAGTTTATACGTTCTTCAGTTTCTCTATGTTCATAAGAAATAGATAATCGAATCATTAATCTGATTGCTGAATTAATGTGGCTTTTTGCTGATGCTAATAATGAAATTCCAGAATTCAACATATATTTTGGGTTATATTGTTTGCGAGAGTTTGGTAATTTACCAATCTAGCAGGGAAGAATTATTTTTAAATTTCTTCTTTCATTTTTCATATATTTGTCAAGCAATATTTATTTTTATAGTTATTGTCATTTGCAAATAATCTATTTGGTAGGTACAAGAGATAGTTTCTTTATCCCTTTTTGGTGGGTCAAAATAAAGAATTTTGATTTTCTACAAATGCAGAATATAAATTTATTTTCTATAATAGTGTCTAATAAATTCTTGTTTTACTTCTTTAAACATGTATTTTTAATTTGTACAATTAATATTTCTTTTAGAAAAGTGATTGAAAATACTATAAATACATTCAAATTGATTGCATTTTCACCGTAACCATGGCCGAAACCTCAATTGATGTGTTTTATTTTTCATGTAATCAGATGCTTACCATGGGCCGACGTTTTCTATTTCGACTCCTCCCGCTTCAGGTGGAAGTGCTTCAGTTGAAGTTAGAGATAATGCTACTGGCATTCGAGAGGATGCATCAAATACACTAGGTACTTCACAAAATCCAAGTGAGGTAAATGCAAATCCTATTCATATAGATTTAGGTGATGATGAGGAGCCGACTGAGGAAATTAGAAAAAAAAAATTGACCTCTACAGTGTGACAACATTTCAAGCTATAGAGAATTAATAACGTATCCAAAGCAATTTGTAAACAATGCAAAAAACAGTTAGGTGGTGAGTCAAAAAAAGGGACAAGTCATTCACGTGCTCATTTGGATAGATGTCCCATTCGAGGTTAGAAGAATGTCAAATTGATGTTTTTGAATCAATTTAAAGAACCTAGTGGTAGGACTGTAATGTGGGCATTTAATTTTGATCAAGAGAAAGAGAAAGGTAGGAAGGAACTGACAAATATGATCATCCTACATGAATATAATCTTTCAATGGTTGAGCATTATGGGTTTAGAAAATTTTATAATACAATTCAACAATTATTTAAAGTTGTTTCTCATAATACCATCAAAGTTGATATCCTGAAAATTTATTATTACGAGAGAACGAAAGTAATGAGCTTGTTAGATGAGACCAATAGTAGAATAGTAGTCATTACTGATATATGGACATCCAATCAAAAGAAGGGATTTATGGCTATCACCGCACATTACATAGACGATTCTTGGAGGCTTCAAAGCCGAATTTTAAGGTACAATAGTTTTATAAAATAGACTTTAAGCTACTCTTGTTTATCTTCTGAATAGGGATGACAATTCGAACTGTTAAAATAAAAAATCGCGGTTAACCGAACTGAATGTGGCTAAAAAAAATCGAACCCATGGTGCAATGTGGTGGTTATGATTTTGATTTTAATGACTCGGTTTGGGGTGGGGCGGGTATGGTACAATCTGTACTTTCCAAATATTTGTGACATAAAGTTGGCAATCCGTGATTGGAGCACATCATCTTGTGAGGAAGTCAAATGGATAGCGTTAAAATGAAGGAAAAGTTTGACAAATATTGGAGTGGCATGTATGGAATTCTAGATGTTGCAACTGTATTAGATCCAAGATACAAGATAAAACTAGTTGAATACTATTTCCCTTTGATCTTTGGAAATGAAGCGCATGTAGAGGTTGAAAAAGTTAGATTATTTTGTCATAAGTTGCTCAAAAAAGTACAAGAGATTACGTCATTTAACAGAAAATACATCTCACTCTTCATTATCTTTGCAATCAGAGTCGTCTACTACTGTTGGAAAGCATTCTCGCATGATTGGTTTTGATACATTTGTTAGCTATTCTGTTACCGCCGATCATGTAAAAATAGAGTTTGATATTTTTCTAGACAAGCTAGTATTGTCAAGGGTGGATGGTTTTGATTTATTGATATGGTGGAAGGCAAGTTCAATAAAATATCTAACTTTACAGAAGGTTGCTAGAGATTTATTAGCCATTCCAGTATCTACAGTGACTTCTGAGTCAGCATTTAGTACAAGCGATAGATTTATAAACCCACATAGAAATAGGCTTCACTTGAAGACTTTAGAAGTTTTAATGTGTGCTTGTGATTGGCTTTGGACTCATATTCATGGTAGGATTTATTGTTTTATATTTGTTATTCATGCACTTTCTTTTATTGCTAATTTTCTCTCTATTGTGTGTTGAAAATTATACTCTTTCATCATACTCTGGAGCTTGTGCAAGGTTTAGCGAGAAGAACATTACGAAAAAGTACATTTTTTTGTTTAAATCTTCGGTTAAGACCATTTTTATTAGGTAGTATGGTTGTATTATTACTATAATTACATTTCTTATTTACTATGTATGAATCAATTTTGAGTCTCGACTCTCGACCTATGCTAGTAAAAGTTGTGGGGAAGAACGAAGATTGACTTATACTAGGAAGATTCTTGACCTATGTTGGTAATATTTTTTGGTAACTTCGAATTTTGTATTTGAAAGTTGGGATATTGTTTGCATTTTCAGCTACAATACTTCTCTAGAGGTGTGTGCCTCCACCTTGATTTGAGATTTTTGAGTAGCTGTCGATGTTAGTTTATCAGGTCGTCGTGTTGTTTAAGTAATAGCTGAGGCCTAAGTTATGATTGTTTGCCTCCTATATAATCATTGTTAGTTTCAATTGGTTGACAATGACGCTCTAACATCATGGTTACCACGTGTCTGCTTGGGAGAGGTCATGAAGGTGGTGGTAGCATCAAACAGGATAACAACAATGATGTCTTAGGTGACGATGGCTATAGGTCGAGTTGATCTCATATTTCTTTGACTCCTCTTTGAAACAATTATCGTTCTTTACAAGCTTTCTTCTGTTATGTAAAGTAGGTATGAGGTGATTATGAGCTCGGTTACAAACAATACTCATTGACACTTGGATTGAAAATTCACAAGTGATAGTAGCATTATTCTGAACAAATACACATCATTAGACACTTTAATAAATTAGACAGACAATAAATAAGTGGGTGAATGAGCGCCTTTCACTTTCATTATTTTTCATTAAATTATAATTTATTTTTTCTCTCTTTTCTTATTAATCACATATTCTTAAATAAAATAATATTACATGTAAATTCAATTTTTTTAAGTTACATATTTTTCAAAAAATTACTATTTCTCTTATTATAATGTGAAATAATTGGCCAAATAGGCGCTGAATATTCTCCATGGACAGTCCACGCTGTCAAGAAATGTAAGTTAGGATCAATTTATAACAAAATCTACTGATTGGGGGGGCCAGTGCTGCAACTTTCCCAATTTAAAAAAAAAAAAAAAACATGAAAATCCAAACATAGAAACAACCCAAAAACGTATATAAAAGAGACCCTAATTTTGCTCCAGTAAAATTCATTTCAGTCTTGTAAGAATCAAAACTTTTCAAAATTAGACTCAAAAAGACCCTTTAATCCAACTTATACTTACAGCAAATTCTCATACAAGATCTTGATTTCTTTTTCTAAATTTCGCCTCCCGGATTGTTCATCCGATTTTGGCAGATCCAAAATGCTTTTGGCTGATTACAGCTTCTGCATACGTGTGCAATTTAGGTAATAATTGAACTTTTTATTGAATGTGAGTTAATGAATAAATTCATATTAATGCGTGTTTCTATTTCGTAAACGTATGATAATTCGTTGGTTCAATTCTTAATTTTGATGCTTTTATGTGGATTCCCTCTTTCAGAAATAAGTTTGCTTCTTTACTCGGATGATAATCGCATTTTCAGTGCCTTTTATGAATTGAGTTTTTTTTTATTTTGTTTGTCTGATTTCAAGCATTTTCTTATTTTGCGATTTCTTGAATTGAGTTAATTATAACTTCCATTTACTTTGCATGAATGATGATTCAAATCAACCTGTATTTTAAGATTTTTCCTCATTTCCCTGGATATATGTGGTGGATCCTGTCATCTTGATTATTATTCTGCCAATTATTGCATATTCTTGGGTTCTATTTTGTGATAAGGAGCTCTCTTCTCCTGAGAAGGTTATACATCTTATACTAGTTGCAGTTCCCTTGGGAATTTCTCCCCTTTCGGGTTTGAGTTGGTGATACAACTTTGCGAATTTCAGTGATCAAGAAATATCCTATGCTGAAAATGGAGTGCATTTGATGGATGACTGGTGGTTTTGGGCTAGCTGAAAATGAACCGATCTCCTACTTTTTCTGTGAAGTCAGAACCTGACTTAAAAGTCGATGAAAGATCTTTGCAGAAATGGATCGTTGCATTTTGTATCATTAGGTTTGATCTAGAGCAGGGCCAGCTCATCGAGGAGTGTTATCCACCTGGTTGTCTTAGCCAAAATGAAGAGCTTGAAGTTGCCTTTAGTTCATTTCCAGATTCTGTTTCCCAGCATCATAACCGGTCAAGCATCCATGATTGTATCTTCTTCTTCCGCACTAGGAGAAAGGAAACTTCTCAAGTGGTCAATGTGGCACCATCAGACATGGTTGAAGTAGATAATAATGAAGTATCCCAAGAGCCAGTGACTGCAGGTGTGCTAAACCTAAGAAATAGAAATTTCCATAGCTTTACCTCAAAATACTTGCATGGGTTTGTGTTTAATAGGCAGAGACATGACGAGAGGTTAAAGCGAGGCGGTGAACAAAAATCAGTGGTAATTCTTTCTCACAGCCCCTACTCTAGTGTGTTTAGGCCTCTGTTACAAATCATGGGCCCTTTGTACTTTGACGTTGGAAAGAAAGCTCTTAATTATATTGCTGCCTATGTATCAAGGTGGCCTACCCCTATTCCTGGACAGTTAATGGAGCTTCCTATTGGCAATGCAGTACTTAAAGTGAACTTACCGCCTTCTCATAGCTTGCCATCAGATAATGGTGTATTCTTTGAGGACTCTGCTTCATCACTGGCTCCTCTGCTTCCTTCAAATCAGTCTATACCACATGGTTTATTTCATGACTCAGATCTTTTTGGCGCATTTAGGGGGCTACTGATGCAGCTCTGGAAGTTGTGGGAGTTGTTACTCATTGGGGAGCCCATTCTAATCATAGCACCAACACCTCCAGAGTGTTGTGAAGCTGTTGCTGGTCTAGTTAGTTTAGTTGCCCCTCTTCTTTGCAGCATTGACTTTAGGCCTTACTTCACTATTCATGATCCAGAATTTACACATTTAAACTGTCTTCCAGAGGGGGCTTCATTTCCTCCGATGATTCTGGGTGTGACAAACCTCTTTTTCTTAAAAGCACTGCGTAATATGCCTCACATTGTTTCGGTTGGTAGTCCTGCTTCAAATTCAATTCGTTCTGCCATTGGTTCCAGGGCTTCAACTGGGGGAAATCCTGCTGGACATGAAGGATTAAATCAGCGTCTTTCTTTAAGGAAGTTTACTCCATCAAATTTCTTAAATGCTGTGAAGTTGAGGAGAGATGGCCCATTATGTCTGATGACAGAGCACAAAGAAGCCATTTGGACAAATTATGCTGCAGTGACAAAGCCAGATACGTCTATCCTGAATAGGCTTGTTGATGCGGGCATGTCTCCAAGGGTTGAGGAGTCTATGTCAGTTGTTAACAATGATATATTACGTCGCCATTTTTTGGAGCTCACCACTAATTTCTTGGCCCCTTTTGGCCCATATTTCAAAGCATCAACACCTTCTGAAGGATCGTCTCCATTTTCTGATCCCCCTCCCCTACCCTCATTCAATACTGAGGAATTCCTATTGAGCTTATCAGTAAGAGGCCCTGGCAAATTTCTACTGAAGAGAATGAGGTCAAATTGGCTGGATCTATACAGGTAATGATGTTAAATTTCCACCTCTTGTTATATTGATTGGTATGTAAATTGTTTTAGAGATAAGTGAATTTCAACAACAGTGGGGGTGGAATCCTGTGTGCAGAGAAGTGCCTCATTGCTATATAATTGTGTTTATTTGATAAGGATCTGTGAATAAAGTACTAAGTATCAGGGTATTGTGGGTATAAACTTTTTGTACATTGTATGCCTACTTTTAATAATAATAATAATAATAATAATAATAATATATTTCAAGTCTATGTTCCTTTCAGATGGGTAGAATTAAAGAATTGCTTAAAAGTTCTATCATTTGGTCCTTCCCAAAGTAT
This sequence comes from Fraxinus excelsior, assembly GCA_019097785.1. Lineage (NCBI taxonomy): Eukaryota > Viridiplantae > Streptophyta > Magnoliopsida > Lamiales > Oleaceae > Fraxinus > Fraxinus excelsior. Next base: position 22,147,293 of record CM032637.1, read on the forward strand.
CCATAATTAGCACAAGAGCTGTTTCTTAACCCTATCCATGACCATTAAAAATTAGATTTCTGTTGAAAGGATGATTGTGCTCTTATTCTCAATTTAAATAGGAGATAAAAAAGAAAAAGTAAAATAAAACGAAAACGCGAAGAGGTTGATATTTAATAAGAAGAAAAGATTGAGGATGTAGTTGTTACAAAGGCCATAGGTTGGAATCTTTGCTGCAATTTCCCTTTTAACTATGACTGGCACAACCTAGACTACTAAGCTAGTTTCTATCAAAGTGACCATAAAGCTCTAGCCTCTAGCTACTAAACAATAAAGGAAGATGTGTTTGGCAGTGTATTCATCTATCTTATGGAGATAATATAATTGTCATTTGTAAGATTAATTTGTTGAGTTGTTTCCTCGCCATGAAGTGACTCTATCCTTCCATGCACGCTTCCCTAAATTACATTTTCTGCTTCCTTGTGAATATTTAGGTAGAAACTAATAACATATTTACTCCTATTTCTGTCTTCTATTTCACTAGAGCTTCTTAAAGTTTTTTGCAACATTACTATTACACTTTCCTTTACCTAGTCTTTACATTTTCACTACAAGTTAGGGTTGCAAAATATTTCTCAATTACTTTTCACCACATTACCGTCTTTTGTTTGGATACCTTTGACAACAAAAGGCAGGATATTCCTGCTGCAAAGCTTCTTTTCATAGCATACACCAATCCAAAATTGAATCCTATTCCAACTCCCGCCTGATAGATTACTTGTTTTGCAAATTTGTACTGTCTGATACCAATGCTCCTCTAGATGGTCATATCAAATGTTAAGAGAATTCCTAATACATCTGTTACCCTCCTAAGCTCTTATTTAATTCTCATTAGTTTGTTGCTGTTACTTGCATCGCTGGAAGATCTCAATTTCCCCAAGAAGCACTTCTTGTATTGAAGTCTTAGAAGTAGTCTTATCTGCTAAATTTTAGAACTCATCTGGTTTATGTCATTTTTTTAATCATTGAGATTGAGGTGGTTTATACTTCTATGCAGGCGGTTCTTGAAAGGACACAACTTTTTGCCATGGTTTCGGAGAAAGCGTGCTGTTGCAGAGCAAGAACAATATAAATTGTGGAGGCAAGCTGGTATTAATACAAATGTACAGAAGTTGATATCTAAAATGTCTGAATTAGAAATCGTTGATTTGTTCAATGCAATTGAGAGACAGCTTCTAGGAGAAATGCAGGCAAGTGCTTTTTCTAAATTCAAGTAAACTCTTGGTTCTCATATTGGGTTTTGGTAAACTTATGTACCAAGGTATGCCTATTGATATTGTAATCAGACAAAACAGTTTCAAGAACTAGATAAATGACACAAATAGAATGGATACTATTAAGGGCCCGTTTGGCGTGGCTTTTGAAAAGCCAAAAGGATTGGACCCTGTTTGACTAATTTTATGAAAGTGCTTTAGGTAGCATTTAGAGGTAGCTGATCCAATGTGACTTCCTCTAAAGGTACTTCCGGAATAGGGAGTGCTTTTTAAAAAAATTAATTTCCAAACAAAAATTAAGGCAGCTCCTCCAAAAGCTCTTCTCCAGGAAGCAGAAGCAAAAGAAAAAGCAAAAACAAAAGTCATGCCAAACACATCTTGACAGTCATATTATCCTAGAGGTCAATGCATGCCCTAAAATTATCCTCCCCCCAATGGCTGGGAAATTGTGGAATTGTATATTTGAAGGCTTTTTAAGTAGTCCATTTATGTTTCATGCTAGAGAATCTATTTTCACTCACTAAGGTGTTGGCTAATTTTTTCTTACAGTTGAGTGTCAAATTCAGATAAATCTGCCGTAAATTTTTCCTTCATGTAGGGTATATTTGGATCTTACTATTTCGACGTCAATATTTCCTCTTGATATTGTTACTAATTAGTGTGGATGCTGAGAACATTTTGAGTAGACTGTGGTCTTGTGACGGAATAGTGTATGGCATCGTTAATAAGAAGTTGAAAATGTAATCATAAAGCTGAAAAGTGAAACCTTGGCTTAATTTGTATATAATACTTACTGCTCTTGAGCTTAGGATTAATAACATGGTCCTTTAGCGTATCTTAACAGTTTGTTTGTCTATTTTGTATTTCCTAAAATTGTTCTCTTTTTAGCCCCTTAATTTTCATAGACATGGAGATCGCTGTGCTTAAAGATGGAAATCAACTTGATATTGGTCTTATATACCATCTAATTGTTATACATGAATATAAATTGTTCACTTTAAAAGGTTTTAATTGAATCTTCAGAACCAACTCCCAGTGTGCAAAGAATCCAAGCATGTTAATTTAGATGGAGATGGACAACTAGAACTTCTGACACTTGGTCTTTGAGTTGTTATTGGTTAAAAAAATTTCCTAGTAAGCAGCATTTACGTATTTTGCCTGTGCTGTAGGAAATCCTAAATCAATGTCATACTAAGCTTGGTATATGACTAATCCGCCCTCTCATAACCTTTAATAATGGTGTTTAATTTAGTATATGATGGTTCAGTGTCAGGCAGGATGAAGCTTGGTTGCATTTTTGGTTGTACAGGAAGTATGAAGCTAAATGTGAATTATTGATTTTGTGAAATCATGATGTAATTCGAAGCCTTGTAAATTTTCTCCAGAGGCAATATCTATTTCTCTGTTGCTTCCACGGTTCTGTACCTTTCTGGCAAAACTAGTGAAACTATTTGTTTAAGGTTTTCTGTTTTAGTTGTTGGGGAAAAGGCAGGTGTTTACAGTTTCATTTCACAATCAATTCTTCATTGATAGCTGAGTACACCAGCAGTACATAAGAGTGACTTCCAATTGTGTTCAGTAATCAAGTTGAGCTCAAATTCAGCAAAATTTATATGTAGGCTGTGTTGTCAAAATATCAGTCATTTTAGCATGACATAAAATTGATTTAAATTTTTTGTAAAATAAATATTTAATTGCTTTCATAATTAAGAAAACTGAAAGTAATATCTTAGTCTCATACTTCAACTTTAATAACTATATATTTTTAGTGATAGCAGAGTTAAAGCTTTCACATATTGGGTTTGATTGATCCCAGGATATTGTTTATTTCAATCAAGTTATGCCCGTTTTCTTTTATGCGTTCTGCTTTGCTTGTCTATTTTGCACCCCTAAAATACACTAAAGCCAGCTACCTTCTAAAGGAAACAAGAATGTGAAGTGAGAAAACAAGAAAAATTTCTTTGTCCCAGCCAGTCATTCAAACTGTATCAGTACAATCTATAACCTTTTTTTTCTAGCAAGATGACTAGCTTCACTAGATGTTTTTGCTTTAAAGAAAAATATTAGGTGCTATGTTGCTCGGACTCGGGTGCGGGTGTCGGATACTGGTACATATCTAGGAGTCGGATCCTTCTCATTTTAAAAATTAAGATACGGGGTACGGTTAAAAAGGATCCGAATTTTGGATACGGGTACGGGGGTACGTCTTACAAAATATATTTTTTTTAAAAATGACAAAACAATTATTTTATTTTATTGTAGTATAAGTATTTTTAGTTTTATAATTAATAATATTGAATTTGTGATTTTTAATTACTATATAAAATGTTGACATAAATAAAAATAAAAAATAAAATTTATCATAAAATTAATTTAAGCAATTGGATTACAATTTGAAATTAATTTAAATTTAAAGTTAAAATATTTTTTTTCCAAAAAATTCAAAGAAAAAAAATCAATTTCAATGTCTTATATAATATTTAAAAATAATTATAAAGATATAAATTTAAATTTAATACAAAAAAAAGATATAACATTAAATTATTTTAATTACCAAATAAAAAGTTTACACAAATAAAATATAAAAATAAAAATTTTAATACAAAAATAAATTTAAATTAAATGGGTTGGATCTTACAAATTCATCCCAATAAAATAATAAAATTTTATCCACTCTATTTTTACAAAGCCCATATAAAACATTAAAAAATTGGGTCCACAGCCCACATTAAATTAGGGCTCTTCCCCAGTCGTCTTCTCTGTTTTCTCTGCAACAATTTTTTTTTTGCAACTCCTCTTATGTTTTCTCTACAACAAGTTTATTTTTTCTCTTTCTCAGTCGTCTTCTCTGCAACTCCTCTTCTCTGTTTTCTGCAACAATTTTTTTTTTATGTTTCTTTCTCCACCTCCGTAAGTCCTCATTTTCTCCCTGTTGCTGCCGTATCCAAGGATCCGATCTATATCCCGTGTCGGTATCCGCGTCGTGTCGTGTCGACATGGATACTTCTCTATTTTTGGAGAGTCCGAGCAACATAGTTTAGGTCTTTGTCTTAAGTCGTGAAGCCTAATTATTGCCACTTTGTAGAGCTATTTTTTCTCTCTATAAACCTAGCGTCACTGTCGAGATGGTGGAGAAAGGTGGTGGCGCTAGGCTTTCCCTTCTTTTTTTTCCTTTTTTTCATTTTCTTTTCATTTTCCTTCTTTCTCTCTGTATCGGTGGTTTAGGCATTTTCAGGACATGCTAAACATTCGAGATATGTCGGAAAATGATAAGCTATTCACCTTCATGGAAGGGTTGAAACCGTGGACACGCACGGAACTTCAGAGACAGGAGGTCACTGATTTGAACTCAGCTACGAGAGCTGCTGAATGTGTAAGTGACTATCAACCGGAATCGAGCGAGGATCGACTTTCGGGAAATAGTCAATCGGTCGAAGGTGAAAGGAGACATTTCAGACCCAGCTCGAACTCAAATGGGAGAGAGCGTTACTCTCAGAATAGGGGAGGACCCTATCAAGGCAACCGTCAGAGTAACTCGCAGGGAAACTATCAAAATAGCTGTCAAGAAAACTATAACGGCAGTACCAGTAATGACTGGAACCATGGAAAAGTAAAGGATGGCAGATTTGATGTCGCTCCTAAATTGAGGTGCTTTCTATGTGAAGGACTTCATCGGGTTGCAGAGTGTCATCAAAAATGGATGGTGAATGCATAAACTAGCAAGTGGTGGCTTCAGTTCCAAACAAAATACCCCACAAGCTAGCCGTCATGGCGACACCGACTCCGAAGGGGACAAGGATGTAATTGGTGCATTCTCGCATTGGTGCAATACACTATCGCATCGAGTTACTAAAAGGGATGCAACTCCCTCAAGAGAGCCAAAGATTGAAGAATCAAGTGCTCGCATTTGCAAGGATAAAGGGCTAATGTACATTGATGTGAGGATCAATGGAAATCCAATTAGGGCTATAGTGGACACCGGTGCCACGCACAACTACTTCGCAAGTTCCGAAGTAGAGCGGCTCGGACTTATTCTGGAAAGAGGTAAGGGAGGTCAAAGCGATCAACTCCGCTGCTCAACCAATAGCGGGAATAGCAAAATCTGTGATGATCAAAGTAGGTCCCTTCGAAGGAAGAACAAATTTGTCGATAGTTCAGATGGATGATTTCAAGCTCATTCTCAGATTGGAATATCTTCGGGATACAAAGACAGCAGTGTTGCCGCACTCTGACCATTAATAATGATGGGGAGCAAACCATTCATTATTCGCACACATGTTGGGAAAACTGGCGAAAAAGACATCTCGGCCATACAATACAGTAAGGGTTTCAAGAGGAATGAACCCTCATTCTTGTGTTCTCTTCGAGTAGAGTATATTGAAGAAACAACTGGCTCTATTCCAACGCCTGTCACAAGGCCTAAGGAAGTTGAAGACATCATGCTAGATGAGTTACCAAATAAATTGCCAACAAAGAGGGCAATTGATCGCGAGATTGGACTTGTTCCGGGTGTCAAACCTTCCACCAAGGCACCATGCCGTATGGCTCAGCCGGAGCTTGAAGAGCTTTGGAAACAAGAGGGATGAGTGTTGGGAAGTGGGACTATCGTGGAGCGCACTTCCGCACTACCACAACATACAAACTACTGGCCTCAAAGGCAGGACGACATTGCAGGTTATGAGAAGACTTGCCTTGTTCGTCAGCAAGATGTGGCAGATCATCAGAAACATGCAGGCTCACTGGAGCCCTGTCGAGAGTGGATCGACGAACTACATTAGTGGATTGCCAAGGGTTGGAGACTTTGGCGCTATCATCATCGGGATGGACTGTTTATCTAAAGATTCCACGTTCAGCACAACGCCCAAGTATGTATCAGCCGAAGAGACAGCTCAACTCTTCTTCAAGCCTATTGTCAAATACTGGGGATCGCCTATCGTCAATGATCGAGATTCTCGATTTATTGGCATATTTTGGACCGAGTTGCTCAAATTTCTTGGTTCAACTTTGAGCATGAATGCTAGTATTCACCGAAGATCAGATGGGCAGACAGAGCAGTTCAATTCTATGCTGAGAGACTATATTCAGCACTTTACCTCTGCTTCGCAGGAAATTCGGGTGAAACTTTCGGATGTGGCTCAGATGTGTTCCAATGTTCGAAAGAGCTCTTCTCTCAATGAGAGTCCTTTTGAAATTACTACTAGCCAGCAACCGTTACTCCTCCATACTGTAGATACCGATCAGAAACAGTACAAGAAGTCTGCAGATTTGAAGCAACCAGTTCTTAAAGTGAAACGATCAGATATGAAAGTTGCTGAAAAGATTCTTGGCTACCAAACTACTCGAGCTTCTAGGAAATATCTTCAAGAGTACTTGGTCAAATGGAGCGGATGCAACAGCGAGAAGAATACTCAATGACTCCGAGGACATCGCTAAAACAAATGGGGGAGAATGTCACGGGCTGCAGCTTTGCTTAAGCCCCATGATCCTATCATTGTAAATAATTTATTTAAATAGATAGAAATTAGAAAATTTTAGTATGATTCTAGAGCCAAAAGACGTCAACTCTCGTCATTTGGGTTTTTGTTCCGAAATCTATTATAGGGGGTATTGGTCTTTCAAACATTTTCAAACTTACTAGTGTTCGTCCCTTGCACTAGCTATTGTAATTTTCTGCTTTCGTCTATTGTAATTTTCAGTTTTCTAGCAATCAATGAACAAGTTATTTCCATTGTGTTCAATTTCATGTTGTAAGTTTTCTTAAAATTGTAATCAAATTTTCTTTCGTCCTGAATCGACCGAAAGAAGGCGGAATGTAGTCTAGCGGAGCTAACTATTGCCGCACGGTGTTCCTTTTCTGTGCTAAGAAAAGGTTACCCGTGAAACAAAGGCTAGCAAACTAGTCACCACTAGAGTAGTGCTTCGCACCACTCGCGCCGCGCCGCGCCCCAGTCCCGGCCCGCGCACCTCGCAAGTACGCATTGGACGCTTTAGAGGTGCACTTTGCACATACGCCTCTTCGCGATGAGCTGTGGAGCCTTATAGTTTTCAGAAATGGGCTCATGGTTCGAAAACATGGCAACGAGAGGCCGACGAGCGGCATCCTAGGTGGCACACACGTAGCAAGTTGCGTCACTTCGTCCTGTATGGCAGTTGGTTCAATTGGACGTACGTATGGCATCTGCATGGTTGGTGACTGTTCAGAAATTGGTGAACATGCATGATGAATGGACACTATAATTCATAGTTTAATCTGGGCCGTCAAATCATGAAATAGTGCGATCCAATGGCTAAGATGAATCAAGCCAAGTGATGCACCAATTCATGAAATTTCACACCCCCATTCACGGAGACACTTCAATCTCTATAAATAGAGACCTCCAAATTCGTTTTTAGACACACCAAATCAATTAAATTCTATTGATTTCTAAATTCTCTCTCTCTCTCTCCATATTCTGTTCATATATATTCCGTTCGAGTACGATCATTTCTTGGTTCGACCGACAAGGTTGGTATTGTGCAGTATTGACTTTGGAAGAAGCGTTGTATCTTGGGAGACAGACGTCCATAATCCCATTTGCACATTGTTGGGGGGGCGAAATCTGTCTTAAGGAGATTTGCTTTGGCATACCTCGCTTCATCTTCAGCTTTCCTTTTTCTGCTATTTTTATTTGTTCTTTCGATTGCAATAGTCGAATTTCCGACAACATTATCATTCTGTAAGGATTGACTTAAAATGAAGAAGAGTAATTTCTGACGGAATGGAATGTTGCAACTAACTACTACCATAGTGAACGGATCTAACTCTTTGTTGGATAACTAGAATGGAAAATAATGAAAGAAATAAAAAAGTTAAATTTCTATTTTAAGTAAAAGAATGTACTTATTTGTTGAGAGCGTAAGTAGAAACCAGCCTACATAAAAAGTTCCTCCTAGAGTATATTAATAACCTCTGGTAAAATGCCCTCTAGTAACCGAGTAGATTACAAGTGTCAATCGGGCAAATACAGCCATTGTGACTAGGGTGCAAAAGATGAGTAAAGAGCAATACCACTTTCTTGGTATACTTGGATAACATCCTTTCTTGATTGGACATGGCTTCAATTCCACGGGCATTAGCTTATCTACTCCCCTAACCAACTGACCGAGCTACTTAAGTAGCTAATGTAGTGATAATCCCATCTTTCTGTTCAGAGCCCAAGTAAAAATCAATTTCAGCCTAGACCTTTCGTCTTTTCACATTAATTTTTCAGGGCGACAGGTTGATATTTGCAATTATTTGATAAATGTAGAACATTTGTGTGAAGTGGAAGCAGGTAATGCAATCTTTGCGTTTCAGGGAATATGTCTTGATATTTATGTAAATAGGGAACGGCCTACCAATCTGAATGATGTGGATAATTAATGTGAATGTCACTCAATGTCATTACGAAGAACGAAGTTTTGTTTGGATGCATTTTGTATCTCTGTGCGCTTATCAAATGAGTGCAATGCTTGGGTTGCATTATATATGATGAGAGCTCTGGGTTCTGGAGCTTACTCGGTAAAGTGTTTTTTGTCTTTTATTCATCACTTGACAGTGTCATATTTGGTATCAAATGTGGTTGGGACTTGTCTGTGTATGTTTTCTTTACCGTTTGTTTTAAACTTTGTAATTACTAATTTGGCATTGACTGCCTTTCCATATTCTTTAAAATGCGTAGGAATTTTCTTGAGTACAACTGTTGCACCTTCTCTATACCTTATATCATTATATTGTTTTCATGTTCTCGCTATGAAGAGTATGTTAGATGAAATCAGCTCTTTTAAATTTTGACGTTCTCAGTACCTTACTTGATTCTGCTTCCAGTATTATTTAATTGTTATATTTGAAGTTGCGAATCTAGGCAAACCTGCAAGTCTATATTGCCTTACTTTATTGGCCTTGTACTACTGCTCCTTACCCACTCTTTCTCAATTTTGAATTAAAGACGGACAGAAAATAGACCATTTCTTTTCCTATTTCATAGAATATACGTAAAAGGAATAGTTTGTATTTGGTGTCTTTGTTTCACGCTACAAGTGCTTATTACTGGTGGGGAAGTCTTCAATATTTTGGAAGCTAATGAGTTAGCATCTCATATTTACAATTCCGTCGTGCACATTCAATGCTGCAACTGTTGGTACTTTATGTTTTGTTTGCTGTAGGTTTCTGTTTCTCAATCTAGCTATAGCTTTTTATATGCCCTCATTAATTGCAATTTTCTCCTGGAGCAGTATGGAAGAGCTAATGCGGATACTGAAGTTGTTGGCCAGAAATTGAAGAAAGATCTGCAGGCTGTGTTTAATGTTCTTCCGAAAGACGTGCAGCAGCTTCTGATCATGAACCCTGAGAAGGCGGCTCTTTTACACGAAAGTCACGAATGCTCTAATCTACCTGAGCGCACCCTTGTATCAAATGATGTTATATCCACCTCTTCTCCCAGATGACGTGCAAAAAATGGAACCAACCTGGTAAATCTACCCTCTGCTGATGGATTTGGGGGAAGTCATTGAATTATATTATAAATTCATCTGTTATTTGATTGCAAGAACTCTTGATCCTCCTTTTAGGTTAGTAAACTCTCAAATTACTACAGGTATATTTGTTCTTAAATACCCCAGTTTTTTATATTTACTCTCTTTTTTTGCCCAGTGCAGATGTGGCGAAGAACCTCAGCAAATGTATTAGATTGCTCATTTATTATGGTATTTAATTTTTCGTAACTTGAGAATGATTTGGAAAGAATATTTAGAAATTGTGAGTTCTTTATTGACAGTGAAGAACATACGATGTTGATCTTGCATTTCATTGGCAATTGAAAAAAGCCGTTGCAATTCTGTAAAACTACTATCCCTTTTAGACTGTGCCATGCCAAATATAGCGGTCTTATAATTCAGGAGGACAGGGCGGGGACTAGCGTCCTGCATTGGAGGACCGCCTTTGTAGGAGGCATGGGCTTGCTAATGCTGGGTGAAACCCAGGGTTGTTTTTAGCTGCCATAGAGAATTTCCTCATAGAAGCTATAAGAGTAGGAGCAAGTAGGGAGTTACAGGGCCCACTAATCTGATTAAGGAATAGAATAAGGGCCGCACTGCTACAGAAAATGAAAAGCGTAGCTATAGCTTCGGGGCAGGGTCCAAGATCTTCTCACGTGGGTGTCAATCATGCATACGTGGGGGATCAAAATTAGATTTTTAATAGATTTTGATAAAAATTGTAAAATGTATAGCTGAAAAGTTGTGAATTTCATAAAATGTGTGGTTAAAATTAATTTTTAATTTTGTCTTAGATTAATATTTGAATTTTAATTTCTCTACTGAACAGGTAAAATAAGTAGGTAATGTGAAAATCTGTTCTGCTGTTACTATGGCATGTGCATGGCAAGGTTGGTGAATCCAAAATTGTATTCTTTTGCCTTGTTTGTTGGGCTAGTTACTATTCAAGGTTACCTGACATGTTAGGTTGTGTTGGACGTGATTGAATAGTAAGTACTTAGAGATACTATTGAGTAGCTTGTTGCCTTGTTCTAACTCGCGCCAATTGTGTATGCACGTGAGCGCATACACCCTTTCTGTCTCTCTGCCTGCAAAGCGGGTGGGGGTTTTGGGGTGGGGGGGGGGGGGGGGTTGTAAAGCATTAAGAGAATCGAGAGAACAAAAAGTGAACCATACTTGCTAGTTTCATTAGAAAAATAAAAGATTAAATTGGAGTCGACTTGGCTATATGTTAGTAGTTACTATACCTTAACTATACTTAAAGGAGTTGTTTCACTTCCCTATCCATTTTTTGTACTAATCCAAACGATGCCGTTTTGTAATTTTTCTTTCTGTTCTCGATATTTATAGATGAAAACTTAGCCATTCATTTGAGTGAGAAAGGGTTTGCTAGTGTTCTGTGGTGATTCTTGATTTCCTCGTGCAATTTCGTCAATTCAATTTTTCATTGGAATTCCTAAATACTTCTTGCTTCGATTACATTGTCTTCGTTGATTAAATTTTGAATTGGAACTCCCAACTTCTTGCTTCGATTACGTTGTTTAATGACTTTTAAGTATAAATAGTCAAGTTGGCCAATGTGGGATCATTCTCGTCGGGCATCTGCTACGTAATTTATAGGTGTAACCACCCAAGTCTGAGTCGTACATTCATGTGTGGGTTGGACTTCGAAATATAAGATGTCGGTAGAGGAGGTCTTACAGATTGCCTCGAAAATATAAGTAGTTTCGATAAGCTAGGACTTACGAATTGTCTCAAAAATATAAATCACTCCACTAAGTGAGAACTTATGATCTGCCTCAGAAAATATGTGTGAGCCTGAATAAATGGAGACTTGCAAATTGCCTCGAAAGATAGTGTTGCATATAATTAGTCGAAATTTCAGCAACATCTCTTCGTAATATGGACTAAACCAAACTGTAATATAACATAATGTCTTCGCTACACAAATATAAAATAAATCGGGACCCATTTGCCCTTCAAATTACTCGTGATGATAAAGTGAATAATGAAATATCACATTTCTTTATATGCAGAAAGCGTATAAAGTATCATAATAGGTCATATGCTTGCACAACTTAATGAAATAGTAGTTTTATGCTGAAACATGTTGATAACGTAGATAACGTGACATATGTACTAGTTTTAATGAAAATATCACCATGACATGCTCACATAAAATTAATGATATTAAAAAGCAGTAATAATGTAATGATACCAAGATAGTAGTATCACAATGATCCCCCAAGCCGGAGTCAAATATTAATATGCTAGTCAAACTTAGAATATAAGCCACTGTGATGTAGAGACGATACTAAATATATAAGCAACTGTGATAAACTAACGTAGAGGTGATGCTCTGAATGTGAGTACCAGAGGCGATGCTCTGAATCTGTAATTCGCGAAGGCGATGCTCTGAATCTAAGTAGCAGAGGCGATGCTCGGAATGTGTAGCATAGGCAATGCACTGAATCTGAGTAGCAGGGGCGATGTTCTAAACGTGTATAATAGAGGCAATACTCTGAATTTGAGTAGCAAAGGAGATACTCTGAATCTGTAAGTAACAGAGGCGATCCTCTGAATGTGTATAGCAGAGGCAATGCTCTGAATCTGAGTAGTAGAGGTGATGCTCTAAATTTGTAAGTATCAGAGGCGATGATCTGAATTTGTAATTAGCTATAATAAGCTGACATCCTTACATGAGGGTGGCGCATCCATGTCAAGGGCTTCCTTCATGGTGTTTGATCCAACCATAGAAGGTTTCGTTATTGTAGGTATTAAGGTAGGCCCACCCTCTCCTTACGAAGCGGTAAATAATATAAACTCTCTGGAAATTAATAGATGTAACATAGCTGAAGCAGAAATAAAGCTATGAAAGATAGGCAGATATAAGCGGCCTCAGAATGACGATGTCTTACCGCTAGGCTCGACGATAGTGAGAGGCGAGGAATAAGCATCTCGCGAAGCCAGGGATAAGCATCGTCGGGCGATGAATAACATCCCACATATAAATCTTGAATTATCAGAGTCTTATAAGCGGTCTCAGAATTATGAGGTCTTACAGCTAGGCTTGACAATAGTGAGAGGTGAGGAATAAGGATCTCGCGAAGCCAGGGACAAACATCTGGCGAGACAGGGAATAAACATCCCTCATATAGGTATATTATGCGGAATTAAAGTTATTAATTAACTAGCAACAAGCCACCAATTAATTATCTCTAGATAATTAGTCAATCAAGTCAATTTAATCATATGTTTAAATACCGCATTAAGTAAAGTAGTAAAAACACAAGAATGATCACGGAGAAATCCTAACTGGGTAAAATTTTCGCACACTTTGCTATTCAACAATTCACTATAAACGATTCGTGACTTACAATCCACCAGACTAGACGATGACACGTACTATCCGATGTCCTGACTACAATTTCGACAACTCTCCTGAATTCTGTGCTCCTGCAACAATTCCAGCTGCAATTTCCAAAGAACTTCTGGATTCTACCCCCTGCAACAACTCCTAGCTTTGTCAAATCGCTTACCTCCTGTGGAACCCGAAGAACAGTCCGTTCTTCACCAACTAGAACTTAGTTACCTTCCTCGATCTTCAGCAACTCTGACAAATATGTGGGAAGCAATGGTTTGGTATTTAGATTAGAAATCTGATGTTTTTGTCACCAAGAACAGTATATCAAAGAAACATGAAGGTTCAAAGCTTTAAAGTTGAAGAGAATATAAAAGCACAATGTTTGCTCAATGTTCAACCTTATAAAATCTCGTTTGTGGTTTTAGACTATTTATAGGTAGGGTAGAAAAAAGATGGGTCGGGAAAAAAACTTTTAAAACGCGAAATAAAATATTCCCTGTATAACCTTATCGTTCGAGCAAGAGCTCAATGACGGTTGAGCGACAGGTTGTCGCTCGAGCGAAAGAGGGACAACGGTCTAGCAATGTAGTTTCTGTTTTTGTAGTTCGAGCCAGCCTTTGGCGACAGTCTCGAGAGAATTTGCGCCGTTATCCTTCTTGATAGGAGTGTATTTTATACGGTTAATTCATGAGTTTAACTTGGATATCCATTGTTATATGCGTGAAACATGGCTAAATTGGTTACAAATCTTGTTTGTAGGTCAACATCAGTGATCGTGGTGAAAAAGGAAGAAAATGGAGAAAAAGGACCAAAAAGGAGACAAATCAAAGTTCATGGACTAAGATGCAACTACTCAAAAGATGACTCGGAGAAGAAATTGAGTACATGGAGATGAAAAGATTCAATTGAGTATTGAAAGTGTGCATTGGAACAAGAAGAAGATGGAAAAAGGGTCGAAAAGTGGAAAAATAGGATTCAGGGACCAAATCGCCACGAATTGAAAGATGTTACCACTATGCGGTCGCATAGTGGTCCCCTGCATGCGACCGCATTGGTCCATGCAGGGAATTCCAGAGCACAAACAGGTCCTTCTATGCGGTCGCATAGAAGGAAAAAGTGGCGAGATTCCGAGTTTCCTATTTCGAATCCAACACTTATGATAATGACTTGGGGACTCCTATATAAGCCAAATAACGTCCAGAAGCTAGGGTTACGCCTTTCTAGAGAGAATTTCATCCTTTTGAGGCAAGAACAAAGGCTAGGGCAAGGATTTTCACATCAAGACCAAGGATTTCAAGCTTTATTTCTACGAATTGGGTGATGTCTTCCCTTATTTATTTATTTTAATTCAGTTATGCTAGGCTAGTTTCATTTGTGCTAGGTGAACGATGAACCTCGTATTGTAAACTTCTAATTTCCTATTTTACAATTTGATTCTAAACATATTTGTTGGGTGTTGAATGGTTTGTATTCACGTTATCGTCTTTATAATTATATGCGCAATGATTATGTGAGTTTGGGTGATCTATTTCATGCATTCGAGAGAAGGGGAATAGATTCTACAAGATACAAATCATCGTAAGGTTCGATAGGGGATAGAGATATACCGCTATGCTTTACGTGAGTCTTTAAGTGTTCACAAAAATTCATGCATTCTTGTATATTTGCATTTGTCATAGAGATATAGTCAAATGGTATGCGAGCATAGGTTCAACTCTACTCGAGAGAGATTGTTGAATAACATAGGAGCATTGATTCTTCAACCGACGCATTGTGTCATCAAGTTGTGAAATAGGGATTAGAGGTGAGCTTACGAGGGGATTCGGGAACCTAGTACGCTTTTCATACATATATTTTCATCAAACATTCACATTTGGCATTCCGTTAGTTAATTTGCATTCAATTACATAATTTTAGTTCAATTTAGTAAAAATTCACAATTTCATAAAAATCTCTTTGGATTCGTTTACTTTAGGTTAGGGTCGAGATAAATAATATCTAAACTACTCAATCTTCGTGGGAACGATACTTGGACTTTAAAACCCATTTTTATTACTTGAACGATCCGTACACTTGCGGTAATCAAAGTCGAACACTTTTTCGACCTGTCAAGTTTTTGGCGCCGTTGCCGGGGATTGAGTTTTAGTTTATTTTTAGTTATCTTGACTTTAATTCGAAATTTCTGCTATTTTTGTCACTTTTACTCTCATCAATTATTGTGTTTCTTTGAGTACTGAATGCTTTTGGTGTTCGTTTCTCCAGTTTTATGCTAAGGTCGTCTGGAGGTGAATTGATTCCAGCTGATCCTGAAATTGAACGCACTCTCCACCGATTTCAAAAAGAGACTCGAGAGGCACAACAACACCTAATGGCTAACGCACATGAAGATCCTGTTGTTCCAGAAAATGCAGACGAAGTTGTGGACGAAGGAAATATGCTAGTGGGGGATTTCATGATTCCTCAAATCATTCAATGTCAGTCCAGCATTGTCTATCCACCTTTTGGGCAACCGAACTTTCAGCTGAGGACTGATGTCATACATCTGTTCCAAAATGGGCATCAATTTTATGGGAGAGCTGAAGAAAACCCGCACACTCACGTTTCTCGTTTCATGGAGATGTGCCAGAATTTCTCATATCCGGGGATTTCGGTTGATGCTATCCGTCTGAGATTATTTCCACACACTTTGAGGGATAAGGCTATTGAGTGGCTGGACTCTCAACCTATTGCAAGCGTCACGACATGGAATGACTTAGCACAAAAATTTTGTACCAAGTTTTTCCCACCAGCCAAGATTGCACAGCTGAAACACGACATCTCTGTTTTTCGGCAAGGCAATTCTGAATCATTTGATGAAGCTTGGGGGAGGTTCAAGAACCTGCTTCGGAAGTGCCCACATCATGGGATTAGCAAGGGACTCCAGGTCCAATACTTCTACACTGGATTGCATCCATCATTCAAGAGCATGATCGACTCGTCATCCTGTGGATCAGTGTGTAGAAAACATGTTGATGAAGCATTAGGGTTGTTTGAGACAGTTGCCAATACTTCAGCTATGTGGTCATCCGAACGGGACGTTCAGAGAAAAGGATCGGGGGTCTATGAGTTAGATGCCTTCTCAGCCTTGTCAGCAAAAATTGATTCATTGTTTCACAAGGTCGAAAATATGCAACCAACCGCCAATGTAGCACAAACCAGGTGGTCGGTCTGTAATGAGTGTGGGGCTGACCATGACACAGCAGCATGTCCACTTCTACTACAAAGGGTGGAGCATGCAGATTTTGCACAGTGGGGGCAACGCCAACAGAACAATCAGTTTGGAGACACTTATAATCCGAGTTGGAGAAAGCACCCAAATTTCTCATGGAGCAATCAGAATCAACAGAGACCACAGGGTCAGTTTCCACCTCCAGAGAAAAAGTTACCATTAGAAGAGATGTTTGCAAAGTACATGGAGGCCAACAACAATTTTATGAAGAAAATCGAGGCAACACTTCATGATCAGAATGCAGCTATAAAGAATTTAGAGGCTCAAATGGGGCAAATGGCCATTGCATTGACAACTAGACAACCAGGTAATCTACCTAGTAATACGGAAATCAATCCAAGGGAGCATGCCAAGGCCATTACAACTAGAAGTGGGGTACAACTACCAGAAATCCATGTTAAGAAGCCGGGGGCAGTTCCAGACACGGTAGTACCTGTGGAAGAAGAAGAGTCTGTGGAAACGGAGGAGCAAAAGCTTAAAACTGCATCAAAGGAGAAATCAGAGACATCAATGGAAAAGACAACTACTTCGGTAAATCCTTATGAGCCACCCATTCCATTTCCTCAAAGGCTGAAGAAACATAGAATGGAGCAGCAATACAAGCGTTTTCTCGAAATCTTCAAGAAGCTCCATATCAATATCCCGTTTGCGGATGCACTATTTCAGATGCCAAGCTATGCAAAATTTCTGAAGGATATCCTCTCAAACAAACGCAAGCTGGAAGAACATGAGACAGTCATGCTCACTGAGGAAGTTAGCGCAAGACTTCAGAAAAAGCTTCCACCAAAGCTTAAGGATCCAGGGAGTTTTACTGTCCCTTGTACAATTGGTGATATTTATTTTGATAAGGCTTTGTGTGATTTAGGTGCTAGCATTAACTTAATGCCATTGTCTGTTTTCAGGAAACTTGGATTGGGAGAAGCTAAAGCAACAACAGTGACACTCCAGTTAGCTGACAGATCTCTTACATATCCACGGGGGATCATTGAAGATGTGCTTATCAAGGTGGAAAAGTTCATATTTCCAGCTGACTTTCTCATTTTGGACATGGAAGAGGATCGGGATATTTCTCTCATTTTAGGCAGACCATTCCTAGCTACCGGGAGAGCCTTGATCGATGTTCAAAGGGGGCAGCTAATTCTGAGATTGGGTGAGGAACAGATTTCATTCAACGTGTTCAAAGCCATGCAGTTCCCTTCTGAAGTGGACAGTTGTTTCAAGATTGATGTCATCAGCCAGGCAGTACAGGACACATTTTTGTTTCACAATCCGTCGGATGCTTATGAGGCCTGTATTGTGCATTCTCAATCCACACAATCTGAATCCAGTGAGATGGAGACTTGTGCACGATTTTTGGAAACAAATCGCCCATATACACGCCACAGGGCCTTTGAAGAACTTGGGATTGGTCCATCAAAACCTTTGCCATCTATACAGCAGCCACCCAAATTGGAGCTTAAACAACTTCCACCACATCTCCGATATGCCTACTTGGGTGAGTTATCTACACTTCCAGTTATTATCTCAAGTACAATCAGTGATCTGGAGGAGGAAAAACTGTTACAGATGCTGCGGGCACATAAAACAGCATTAGGTTGGACCATTGCCGACATAAAAGGGATCAGCCCTTCGCTATGCATGCATAAGATTCTCATGGAGGAGAATTTTCGGCCCAGTGTGGACAGCCAGAGGAGACTGAATCCAAACATGAAGGAAGTGGTTCGGGCTGAGATACTGAAGCTTCTGGATGCAGGCATCATTTATCCTATCTCTGATAGTGCGTGGATCAGCCCTGTTCAGGTTGTGCCAAAGAAAGGGGGAATAACAGTTGTACCAAATGAGAAAAATGAGCTCATTCCTACCAGAACAGTTACCGGATGGAGAGTTTGCATTGACTATTGCAAACTTAACACAGCAACCAGAAAAGATCATTTCCCTCTCCCGTTCATTGATCAGATGTCGGAGAGACTCGCTGGTCACACACATTACTGTTTCCTGGATGGTTATTCAGGGTACAATCAGATACCAGTGGCACCTGATGATCAGGAGAAAACTACTTTCACTTGCCCCTACGGTACCTTTGCCTACCGTAGAATGCCTTTTGGCCTTTGTAATGCACCTGCTACCTTCCAGCGTTGCATGATGGCAATCTTCTCTGATATGGTTGAAAAGTTCATTGAAGTGTTCATGGATGACTTCTCAGTTTTTGGGTCTTCATTTGATGAATGCTTGGATCATTTGAGTTTGGTTTTGCAGAGATGTGAGGAGACAAATCTGGTACTGAACTGGGAGAAATGTCATTTTATGGTTAAGGAAGGCATTGTATTGGGACACAGGATTTCAGCTAAAGGAATTGAAGTGGATCGGGCAAAAATCCAGGTCATTGAGAAATTACCACCACCTACTTCTGTGAAGGGTGTTCGCAGTTTCTTGGGTCATGCTGGGTTCTACAGAAGGTTCATACAGGATTTTTCCAAAATCACTAAGCCATTGTGTAACTTATTGATGAAGGATACTCCATTTGAATTTACTGAAGAGTGTTTGGTGGCTTTTCAAACTCTGAAGGAGAAACTTATTTCAGCACCTGTCGTTGTTGCACCGGATTGGGAGCTACCGTTTGAGTTGATGTGTGATGCCAGTGATTTCGCTGTTGGAGTTGTTTTGGGGCAGCGGAGGAACAAGGTTTTTCATGTGATTTATTACGCTAGCAAGACCCTCAACGATGCACAACTCAACTATGCAACCACGGAAAAAGAGTTGTTAGCAGTGGTGCATGCTTTTGATAAGTTTCGTTCTTATCTTGTTGGGTCTAAAGTAATTGTCCACACCGATCACGCCGCTTTGAAGTACTTGATGACTAAGAAGGATGCAAAACCTAGGTTGATTCGTTGGGTTTTGTTGCTACAGGAGTTCGATATTGAGATCAGGGATAAAAATGGCAGTGAGAATGTGGTAGCAGATCATCTCTCCAGGTTGGAATTAGGTCAACAGGACCGGTTGTTGGACATTAATGAGATTTTTCCAGATGAACAATTATTCAGTGTGGAGACAGCACCTTGGTATGCAGATATTGTGAATTACTTGGCTAAGACCATCCCACCACCAGGATATTCAGCTCATCAGCGTAAGAAGTTCTTTGCAGACTTGAAGTACTATTTTTGGGAGGACCCAATTCTCTATAGGCGTGGGGCAGATCAGATTATCCGACGTTGTGTGCCTGAAGAGGAAGTACCAAAAATCTTGGAGCATTGCCATTCATCAGCTTATGCAGGACACTTTGGGGCTTCTAAGACAGCGGCAAAAATCTTGCAGTCGGGGTTTTACTGGCCTACGTTGTTTCGAGATGCCTTTGAATTTGTAAAAGATGTGATCGTTGTCAGCGAACTGGAAATATATCAAGAAAGAATGAGATGCCATTGAAGAATATTTTAGAAGTGGAAGCTGTTTGATGTTTGGGGAATCGACTTCATGGGGCCGTTTCCATCCTCATTTTCCAACCAGTATATTCTCGTAGCAGTTGACTATGTCTCCAAATGGGTGGAGGCAGTGGCTTTACCCACCAATGATGCAAAAGTGGTGATTGGATTTTTGAAGAAACATATTTTCACCCGTTATGGCACACCTCGGGCTATTATCAGCGACGGGGGAAAACATTTCTGTAATCGCCAGTTTGAACAGCTTCTGAGTAAATATGGGGTAAAACATCGCATCGCCACTCCATATCATCCTCAGACCAGTGGGCAGGTTGAAGTATCCAACAGGGAATTGAAGAGAATCTTAGAGGTCACAGTAAATTCTTCGAGGAAGGATTGGTCCAGAAAGTTGGATGACGCGCTATGGGCATACAGGACAGCATTCAAGACACCTATCGGGATGTCACCATACCGGCTGGTGTTCGGGAAAGCATGTCACTTGCCAGTAGAGTTGGAGCATCGGGCTTATTGGGCACTTCGCAAATTAAATTTGGATCTACAAGCTGCAGGAGAGCAGAGGATAATTCAGTTGAATGAGATGGATGAATTTCGCCAGGAGGCCTATGAGAATGCAAAAATCTACAAGGAGCGAACCAAGAAATATCATGATTTGCATATTCAGAGACGGGAGTTTCTTGTGGGACAAAAGGTTTTATTATTCAATTCTCGTCTGAAGCTTTTCTCGGGAAAATTGAGGTCAAGGTGGTCTGGCCCGTTTACTGTCACACAGGTATCTCCACATGGGGCTGTGGAAATCACCCACGAGAGCAAAGGTACCTTCAAGGTGAATGGACAACGCCTAAAGCACTATTGGATCGGTGACTCCTCCAAGGACAAGTCCACCGTCCATCTCACACCTCCGGAGTGACTCCACCACGATACAGTCGAGCTAACGACTATAACCTAGCGCTGGATGGGAGGCAACCCATCGTTTCTTCCCTTTTACTTACTTTGCTTTCTGCAAATTCATTTAAGCAATTTTTAGTTTCATGCACTTTTCCTTCTATTTTGTTTTTCTAGGCAATTGCATATTATGTTGCTCTCTATATGTTTTGTATGATATTGGAGTTTCTTTAAAAAAAAAAACCTGCACGCCTATCGAGGTACCATACCGCATTTTGGGATTGCTGTGTGATTTGTTTATGTCTCACTATTTTATGGTACATTGAGAAGTGAATTTTATGTTTCAATATCGTTTGGGAATGTTTGTTCATGGGGGTTTTCATTCACCACATAAGGGGATTTTATTCAATGTTCGTTTCTCATTTCCAAGCCCTTTTCGTGGTTCCAATTCACTTTCCTTGTTTTGGATATGCTTGCATTTCACGAGGACTCACCAAGTGGTTCCGTGGTCTTTCTCTATTTTGAGTGTGGTGCATCAGACTTTTGATTATTGAGTGGCATTCATGCTTCTTTGGGATACCCATGTGCACGGTCCACTATTTTACGTCTCTTCACACCTTGTCCCCGGGCTCACGTTGGTAAGTTTGGCGGTGTTAAATTGCAAATTTGCGCATCTTATGGGACTTAGCATGTTGGCACGTAGTCTAGGTTTGGAGGGTCCAGCATGTTCAATACCCGACCTCCGTTAGGGACGAAGCTGCCTAATGCTTTCCTGGTAGTCTATGCGACCGCATAGTGCTACCAGGAATGCGGTCGCATTGAGGGCTCCAGGGCCAAACCTGGCCCTGACTGACTCCTCTATGCGACCGCATCCAGTTCCTCTATGCGGTCGCATAGAGGGCAAAATGGGGGGGCGTTTTTTTTGTTTTAACCCGACACTTCCCCTTTTTCCCCCATTTTTCCCACTCCCTTCCCTCACTCCCTCGACCGCCACCACCATTTCCGACACCATCACTCCATCTCTCGCCCCTAGCAAACCGAACCACGCACTTCCTTGATTGCACCTCGTGCCCCTAGACCTTACACCTCCACACCGACCGAAGGTAAGGGTTCCCTTTACCCCCTCCCCCTTTTGTGTTCTTTTGGATTATGTTTGATGATTGAGGCGTGGGGGCTTGGGTAGTTGATGGATGTTGTGGTGTGTGGTTTTATTGGGTTACAATTTTGGGTTTTCTTCCATTGCCATAGCCATTAAGATCTCCAACTTTGTAGGTTGCTTGCCAAGTGTTCGATGAATTGTCTCTGTGACACTTTTGGCTATTTTTCCACCACTTGAGCACTCTTGCTTGCTTGTTATGCTTGCACCAAGCTATCACACGAGTTCCTTATGCATTCACTTGCCTCGCCATGTCCATGCCACCTTGAATTCCACATATGAGATATTACATAGGTTCACGGCATCTCACGTCACCTACTTCGGCCCCCTGTTTTTCTATCCATTTGAACTCCGTTTGGCCTGAATTTTGGATATGTTATAGTTGGCATTGTACACTTTCATATGCCCGAAAGTTGCTCGGGAAAATTTCGAGTTTTCATGCCGGTGTCTCGGGCCGAAGTTGCACAGTCGTTCACATTTCCATTTGCTTCTTTTGCTCCTGTTCGACTTACATTTGTGATTTCTTCTTTATTCTACTATAGTTTTAGATATCCCATGTTTACTTTTTCCGTGATATGAGTTTCATTTTGGTATTGGTTGCATGTTTCACCTATTTCCTCTACATGATTGCTCTTAGTTCGCATTCTTTCATCTCTTATGTCACATTTCCTGCAATACCTTGGCTCTTTGCTTTGGTTTGCTTGTTGCCCGTTCCTACTTCACATATGCCTTACTTGCTTCATTTTTGTTTTGTGTTACAGGATGCCGCCTAAGCGTACCGCGAAAGGAAAGGAGAAAGCAGCTAGTACTTCAGGCACAGCCCGCACTCGGGCACCAGAAGGGAGGATTCGTCGGTTCCTACACCCCGAGGCCTATACTCGTTATTCTGAGATCATCAGTCGTTGGACCCCTCTGCTGGAACGACCGGTCCGATTATCAGACTTCCCAGGTTTTGAGTTGACCACTTTGGTGGGTATTTGCGGATGGGAGAGGGTTGTTGATCGTCCACACCCAGCGTATGTCGATTTGGTTCGCGAGTTTTATGCAAATTTCAATGTTGATATCGACACCCCCGGCTCAGAGCACGAGCATCAGACTTGGGTCAGGGATCGCTGGATCATGTTCTCTCCAGAGGTGATACAGGATTATTTTGGCCTCACCTGGGACGACATTACACCTGTCCCTGGGGCTTTTCACTGGGAGACTGTCGCTGAGGTACTATTGGGGCGTGCGAATGCTTGGCCACTGCCGACCCCAGTCTGGGAGCAGATTCAGCTTACTCCCTCCATCGGCATTCTATGGCTCTTTATGTGCTACAATGTGGAGCCCACTTCCCATCAGACCACTTTCACTGATCCCACTGCCGGTTTGATTTATCACTTAGTGCGCGGACAGAAGATTGACTTGGCTACATTCATATATGACCAAATTCACTACTTGGGAGCCTCTTCTGATCGCCATCATTCCTTGATCTTCCCATGCCTTATCAGTGGTCTATGTCGCCAGGCAGGAGTCCCTATTCCCTCCAGTGAGCTTCCAGAGAAAGCCAGTGCGGTAATCAGACAATCCACGTTGGAGGCTCAGGATCGGGCTCGGGCTAAGCACCGGGCAGCCCAGGAGCGGGCGTTTCAGGGGCAGCATCAGGCTGCGCCCGCACAGGGGGGCGATGACGCCGATATGTATGCTGCACCACCACCACAGGCACCATTAGATGTTGACACACAGCTGCTCCGCCAGATGTTCGCTACGATGACGGCATCTGGTCGTGATATTGCGGGGTTTGGGCAGACTTTGGGCACCATGGGTACCACTTTGCACGCCATTCGGGATGATGTGATCACCGCCAGGACCCTTGCCGTGGCAGCCAATAGGGAGGGTTTGAATACTCGCTGATCAGTGGAGGTTTTGGCTGGGCGTCTGAACACCTACGTAGGTAGGGTGGACGGGATTCAGATGCGGGTGGATGACTCTTGGGATCGGTTGGGCGCTATGGAGACCGATATTCGAGAGATGCGCACTGAGTTGGCCCATCAGTCAGAGCTTATGCGACAGATCCTTGCCCGTTTACCCCCACCGGCTGCTGATGACAGTGCTGCACCAGACGTTCCTTCTACCTCCCAGCACTGATCAGGGGCGTTTTCTGTACTCCATTTACTTTCCCCTCTGCATTTTTATGTTGTTTGTCTTTTTTTTCTTCCATGCCTGTTTATTTGTTTTTTTTTATTTCCACCCATTGAGGACAATGTGTTATTCAAGTTTGGGGGATGGAGTTTATTAATTTCTGCATGATCGTTTATTTCTTGTGTGCTAAAAAAAAAAATAAAAAAAATAAAAAAAAACATATTTTTATTGCATTCTTAGGTTCGTTTATAGTTTTTGTGTGCTTGTGTGGGTTTGACAATCCTGCTAACCATGATGAGTATTATTGGACTATGATTGAACTGTGGGGGAGGAAAACTGTGCTCATTAGGTTAATCAATACATGTTTATGTGAGACTTGATTTATTCTGCGCACGATGCTCATGCTAGTATACTGTTGAGTGATTTAACCCATTATCTAGAACTAAGTGAACATAGTGATTACACCCAGAAACCACCTCAGATATGATATCATACCAAAAGTTTAGAATGGTCTAAATGTTATATTGTTACAACAGAACACTGAGATGAGTAAGGGTTCCATGCTTGCTAAATTGTGTGGATTATCTGAGACCAATGAGATGAAAACCATGTGAACGATTCAAGTTAGGGAGTGGTTTTAGAAACTGGATGTCTAGAAAGAACAGGGGCATTGCACTAATCATTGAAAAAAAAAAATAATAATAATAATAATAATAAGGACATCTGTTCGAGCCTATGTAACTCGGGTGATTAAGCCTGCAAGGGTTTAAAACCTGGTGCCCTATGGTCATCAGACTTGGGAGTCATCGGCCTAAAGCTCGCTACAGGGGTTACATAGAAAGCAAATGAAAGATGTTAAAAAAAAAAAAAAACGGTTTTGATAAGTAGCATGTGCATTCTCACATACAAACATCATTGATTAGCCCCAGACATCCAGTTGATGAAACTATATCCTTGATACGAATTTATTAGCTGAGTCTAATCTAAAAGGTTGAAGGAATCAAAGAAATAGGAGAACCTCTACTCATTAAAGTGTGAACTTATGATAATACAACGTATCTGGACTAAGAGAGGGACAGGATTAGAACTTGATGAATTCAACCTAGGACACACCCCGGGATACTTGAGTGAAAAGAATAAGTTTGGGGGAAGTGTGTATCGTTCGAGGGATGGAAGGAAAAATTTGACCACATGGGATCGGGAATGAGTCAATCATGATATTACTATGTTGGCATGAGTTTACACACACACACTTCAAGTTTTCATATAATATGTAGAGATTGATGTGATGTTGCACAGTTGTAGTTACCCATGTTCTTTCATGCTGTCCCAATCCTGAGATAAGGCAAATTGTCAAACCATGTGTCATGTAGGGTAAGTTATGAAATAGTTTGAGGACAAACAATGATTCAAGTTTGGGGGAGTTGATAGGAGTGTATTTTACACGGTTAATTCATGAGTTTAACTTGGATATCCATCGTTATATGCGTGAAACATGGCTAAATTGGTTACAAATCTTGTTTGTAGGTCAACATCAGTGATCGTGGTGAAAAAGGAAGAAAAATGGAGAAAAAGGACCAAAAAGGAGACAAATCAAAGTTCATGGACTAAGATGCAAATACTCAAAAGATGACTCGGAGAAGAAATTGAGTACATGGAGATGAAAAGATTCAATTGAGTATTGAAAGTGTGCATTGGAACAAGAAGAAGATGGAAAAAGGGTCGAAAAGTGGAAAAATAGGATTCAGGGACCAAATCGCCACGAATTGAAAGATGTTACCACTATGCGGTCGCATAGTGGTCCCCTGCATGCGACCGCATTGGTCCATGCAGGGAATTCCAGAGCACAAACAGGCCCTTCTATGCGACCGCATTCATTCCTTCTATGCGGTCGCATAGAAGGAAAAAGTGGCGAGATTCCGAGTTTCCTATTTCGAATCCAACACTTATGGTAATGACTTGGGGACTCCTATATAAGCCGAATAACGTCCAGAAGCTAGGGTTACGCCTTTCTAGAGAGAATTTCATCCTTTTGAGGCAAGAACAAAGGCTAGGGCAAGGATTTTCACATCAAGACCAAGGATTTCAAGCTTTATTTCTACGAATTGGGTGATGTCTTCCCTTATTTATTTATTTCTTTATTTTAATTCAGTTATGCTAGGCTAGTTTCATTTGTGCTAGGTGAACGATGAACCTCGTATTGTAAACTTCTAATTTCCTATTTTGCAATTTGATTCTAAACATATTTGTTGGGTGTTGAATGGTTTGTATTCACGTTATCGTCTCCATAATTATATGCGCAATGATTATGTGAGTTTGGGTGATCTATTTCATGCATTCGAGAGAAGGGGAATAGATTCTACAAGATACAAATCATCGTAGGGTTCGATAGGGGATAGAGATATACCGCTATGCTTTACGTGAGTCTTTAAGTGTTCACAAAAATCCATGCATTCTTGTATATTTGCATTTGTCATAGAGATATAGTCAAATGGTATGCGAGCATAGGTTCAACTCTACTCGAGAGAGATTGTTGAATAACATAGGAGCATTGATTCTTCAACCGACGCATTGTGTCATCAAGTTGTGAAATAGGGATTAGAGGTGAGCTTACGAGGGGATTCGGGAACCTAGTACGCTTTTCATACATATATTTTCATCAAACATTCACATTTGGCATTCCGTTAGTTAATTTGCATTCAATTACATAATTTTAGTTCAATTTAGTAAAAATTCACAATTTCATAAAAATCTCTTTGGATTCGTTTACTTTAGGTTAGGGTCGAGATAAATAATATCTAAACTACTCAATCTTCGTGGGAACGATACTTGGACTTTAAAACCCATTTTTATTACTTGAACGATCCGTACACTTGCGGTAATCAAAGTCGAACACTTTTTCGACTTGTCACTTCTTGTTCCAAACTCGAAACCCTAGACCTAATAACCAACTTTTAACATATTGCACATTACTCCTTGAACTTTTACAACCTATCAAATTTAGTCCTTTTGTTCACTGAATTTGCCAATTACAAAATCAAATAAAACCTAACAAACTCCCCATTTGACATTCCGTGACAAAACTATAATCTAATTCAAGGCAGTAAATGTATCTATGTCTCAACCCAACGACTCCTCAGACATAAATTGATATGAATTCATAAATGTATCTATGTCTCACCCCAACGACCCCTCAGACATAAAATGCAAGTCAATTTGAAACAATTATATCAATTTTATATATAGCAAAACATTAATTACATCCAGATTTTAGAATAATCATACATGTAAGCACAAAAATCTAGATATAGACTCCAAAAACTGTCCAAAAACAAATCTACTTCCCATTTTTATCACAAAATGACAAGGGGTAAGCCTAAATCTATGTATTTTCAGCAGCATCATCGGAATCTGTCCTTTCCTCTGACGCCTCATCGTCATCCCACTGACGGCTTATCCATCAGAGTCCACCATGTACGTATCCAATAGCACCCCGAAGTGAAGCAACATCGGCACTGAGTCGATCACCTGTTGTACGCAGCTATGTGATCTCCGCCATCATACGAGCCTACTGCTCGATGAGCACGATCATATGTCCCAAAGAGTGACTAACTGGTCGATGGGAGTAGACGTGGAAGGAGCATACGGGAGGAGGAGGAGGAGCCGAAGAAGTGGACAGGATATTGGAGGGTGGAAGAGCAGAAGGAAAAATCGGACGGGTCAAAAGAGATCATGTCATCGATGGGATCAGCCGGCACAGTCAGGTCAACTGGCTGTGCTGGCTCGGATGAAGCATGAGATCGACTTTGGGTGATGGTGGTATGCCAATCGGCTGGGAAACCCGCCTCGGACCCCTTTAGGGAAACTAGCTCATAAGGAAGTGATTAACATATGAATAAGGCAAGCATAGGGTAGCCCAACTCTCGTACCCATCGTACGAAAAGCCTTTAAGATCAACAGAATCGCCATGCAGCAGGGCGCAAAGGAAACGAGCATTCTCCCTTGGTCATAAAGAAGTGTGAGAAGTCGGCCAAAGATTTGTGCACACGATGCGCAATAGAATCTGGCGGTCAGTGGGTAGAGATCCAGTGCGCATCGTACCTAGACCACCCTCCATCGGTGTGTTAAACACCGGGGAACGGACTAAAGTTTTCGAAGAAAATAAATTGGGAGTAAGATATGGAAACATGGGGTGGATGACTCTCGAAATGAGAATAAGACTCAATATAACGTCCGGAGTAATTTTAACTACCCGACCTCGAAGAAAAACTCAAAAAGAAAAGCCGCTAGCATCATGAATGTTAGCGTAGAGCCCTTGGACAAGAAGATTTGGTGGGGGTGTCAAATCAACTTAAAGTGGCTCCTAATCCCTGGAAGTGAAAATAGTTACGAGGTCGAGGGACAGGTTAGACATGATGACCTCCCTCTTAAAAAGGACGGGGCGAAGATAAAATTGTGACCCAAAAACATCTTTGGCAACAATGAACCTAATTCGACTGTAAGAAGTCGAACCACTAGGGGTGGATGGAGTAGTACGAGCTCTCTTTGGCGTTATTTGAAAGAATTGAGATAATCAAAGTCAAAACCTCAATATAAGACAAATGAACTCATGATATGCAGGAGATGCATGAATGCAGGCAAAACGAGGCAAATAAAATGACATGCAACAAATCCTAACATGAATGCATGACAACGTGTAGTCATGCTTAGACGTAGGTGACGTGAAGATATGACACAGGTCGTGGTGTCTAGCGGTAATGTTGTGATGTTATAATGTAGTGACGTGCTATCAAGATGGAGGGACGTGACGTCCCTATGCTGTGTCACAACCAAACCACTCCAACACACACACACCGACCCCAACACAACCAAACAATAACTATCTAACCTCAACAACTCCTCTACACTCGATAAATCACCAAACTAACCTAGTGTCAGTCAATAAAAGCAGATCAACCAACGAGCAATCTCCACTCGAATAAAAATACACCAAATTACCATTCCACTGGCCACACCACAATTCAACTCTTATCCACACCACATCCAACACACCACACATCTACAATGAACATCAATTCACAATGAGGAATGCCAAAACTATGCTAAAAACCTCCACAAACCTCATTGTGTTGTGCAAAACCGTGCAAAATGGATGAAATATCTAGCATGACATCCTAAATGTCCAAACAATGAAAAAATATTCAATGAAAATCGCAAAAATGGCGAAAACCCTAAGTTTTTCAAGTTTTACCTTTGAAACTCAACGTATTGATGATGTAGTTGCACAATGTATTTGATTAAGTGAGGTAAAATGATTGGGAAAGTGAAATGTTAAGTGGGTGTTGAAAATTTTTGAAAAATCTTGAGAAAAATGTGTGAAACTGCGTTAAAACCCCTTTAACCCACAAACTTACGCTCAAGCGATAAGCGAGCGAGATAGCTTCTGCCGTATCGCTCAAGCGTGTTCCAGCGATAGTTTGGCAACACCTCAATTGACAGAAATAGCACCAAAAATTCAAAAACACGGCATTTTTTTTTTGTAATATGCAAATAAAGCACATTAAGCACTAGACACTTCTATGACTTCTTCAAGCATGCAATCACAAGTTGAGCATTATCCAAACGACTTTCCCACGTACGAAGTTAAGTTCCAGATGGAGTAAAGTGTATAAATGACTCATGTGTGTAATGCGTCACTATTTTTTCGTGAAAATGACTCCAAACCTTAAATTTACGAGAAAGGACAAGAAAACCATCACTTGTTAAATACGTATGATCCATATAGATGAAAGTTAAACCTGAATAAATTTTAGGACCTAAAAATGAGCTCAATTATATGATAAATTTTCTTTTCTCCCCCTAAAGTTGAGTATATTTTATTTTTTTATCGTTTTCTCATAAGTAATATCTTATGTGCTGATTATGTCCATTGAGCGACTAAATTGACGAATGTAATGAGCTTTAAGCTGGTTAACCCAAGTCAGATGACTATAGGCACCATGTTATAAGAAACCCCTCGAGCTAAATTACTCGAGTCAAATAGGCTCCGAACATAATATAAAATGAACCAATTAAACACTCATATTTTTTTTTCTCTTTATCAATGCAACAATGTAGGGAGACTATCACGAGGTTAGGTCATCTAAATGTAGGTCAATTCACGTTTGAGGTCACCCTACTAACACGAAACTGCCATCCCAAATCTCACATACGCGGTTCAGACTCGCTCATAAGATCATAGTGTGTGCAATGCAAATGATTACATGACGGCGCATATACTCAATACTCTACATTAAATTGAGACAAGCAATGGAAATAACCATGTAAAAGCTTACTTGGTCATACATAACATGTTTAAAATCATAACAAAGTGTCGTTTTCCCAAATAGAAAATATTTTTGTATTTTTCACAAAAACTCTATTTTTTTGTTTTTGTAAACAATACCTAAAGCAAACAAATGCAAAAAGAAGTAGAAAAAATAGAAATAGCAAAAAAAATGACACAAAAATAAATATGTTGTATGCATGGATGAATGGACACAATGAACTGCACATGCATGCATCTAAATACCAAATCATGGTAAAATTTGAATGCCTTTACCATTAAGAATACAACCATTTTCACGACCTTTGAGGTCGCTCTTCTTGACCCAAACTTTCTTAGAAGTAGAAGATGATTGAGTTAACCGAGTCATCATCTCAATTAAATGGCTGACTTGATTTGCAAGAAATCTACTTTACTAGTGAAATCCAGATTCTTACTTCTAGTCACACGATTACGACATCTAGGTCTAATGTGTCCCAGTGCATCACAGTGGTGGCAAGTGGGAATGAACCGTGGTTCAAACCTGCTCGGTGGTTGTTGCCGATAAGTAGGACGATTGACCATACGCTGTTCGGTAGGTCTCGATCCAATGGCATGTTTACCTTTGGGTTTCAGATAAGTAATCTCACGAGCTTTGTTCATAGCAGAAATAAACGTGGTCCTGGATGCACTAGCAAAAGTATCACGATTATGAACATAACCTAGATCATGCCTGTCACCCGCAGGCTTGTTCATCCTAATGATTTAACTTTAATCTCCAAGTTTTCATTGACGAACTTCAACTCACTCACTTTCCTAGTTGAGTCCTAAAGGTCACTCAGCAATTTTTCACGTTCAAGCTCAAGCTTGTTCACCTCTTTCAGAACGGCTTTGTTGACATTCTTAATTTTGAGACTCTGCTTAAATAATTCACGATAAGAGTCGTGAATGTCCGTCTCATCATCAAACTGCTCACTCCCATTCTCCATTTCCCCGTTCTCAATCTCACGGTCAGATTCGATTGTAGCAATCGAGGTGAAGGCTATGAATTTTTGTTCATCCTTACCACCAGATGCCTCATTCTGAGAACTTGATGAGTGATATTTCACTCATGATATCAATGTCATTAAACTTGTTATTTGGCTAATTCTTATGAGTTGTTGATGTTTTAATGCGTGATTTTGATATTGTGATGTAGGTTGGTGAGATTGAAGAAAATAAGCAAAAGTTAACAAATTTGGAGAAAGGGTTAAATTGTAAGAGATCCAAAGTTCGGGAACTAAAATGAAAATGCTTAAAAGTTGTGCCTATAACAACCCGGGTCCCATTTAACGGGATATGTCGGCTGTTAGATCGATGACGTACTGTCCCCACTATACCAACATGGGTCTTTTCAGCATACTTTGTTCTAACTCACACGCTCCCCAAGAAAACTTCCCAGAGGGTCACTCATCATAGAATTGCTCCAAGCCAAGCACGCTTAACTATGGAGTTTCTAACAATGGCCTTCCAGAAAAGAAGGTGCACCTTATTGGTATGCTACACATATCAAATCTTTTTAAACTTTCCTAATCTGGGTATTACAATCACCCCTCGTTGAACTCGCGACATCCTCGTCGCGCTTGATCCATCTGAGGATCCGTTGCTGGGTGTTGGGATTCTAGAGGTGGATCCTATGGGTTCAAGAGGTGGCTCCCGCCCTATGGCGTAACACTTTGTCCCATATAGCACTTTAGTTTCTGATTTCCGGCTGGCAACCGCGCTCTGATACCATTTGTAACGACCCGAGTCCCACTTAATGGGCTGTCTCGGCCTTTAGATCGACGACGTACTGTCCCCACTATACCAACATGGGTCTTTTCAGCATACTTTGTCCTCACTCGCACGCTTCCCGAGAAAACTTCCCAGGGGTCACCCATCATAGAATTGCTCTAAGTCAAGCACGCTTAACTATGGAGTTTCTAACGATGAACTTTCGAAAAAGAAGGTGCACCTTGTTGGTATGAGTAGTACCTATCAAATCTTTTTAAGCTTTCCTGGTCTGGGTATTACAATGCCGAACCTCACGATTAAGATTTGAGAGTGCTCAGAGTCAATTGGATAAATGAAGACATCAAGGGGATCAAATTTAGTCAAAAAATGATCACGAATCAATTTTCAACTGAAAAGTTATGATTCGGAGTTTTAGTCTCATATTGAGACCTATGTTTGGCATAGAAATTGATCGAATTGGAGAATGATGTCTGAATCAAAGTTGTACCCCGATGAGTTATCTTTTCAACACATCTTGAATCGTCTCAATCGGACATCGGAACACAAAGTTATGATAAAAACATTGAAGGAAGGTGCAGCTGCCTGTTTACCCGAATTGGGTGTCGTGACGCCCAAGTTGCTAAAAATCAGCAGAAGACGCGGCGTCACGACGCCTAGATCATTGGTTCCTGAGAAAGAGAAAAAACGGAAATTTGGAAAGATTTTCGGCCCGGTCCAACCCTATTCCGTCTTGCAACTTGTGGACACTATAAATCACCAAAAAGACCTAGATTTGGAGGTTGGAGGAGGAGGAAAAAGATACAAAATGGATGAATCTCCAAAGACAATAAGAAGAAGGAATTGAAGAAATCAAGTGAAGAAAGCGTGGAAATATCAAAGGGGACTTCGATCAACACTCCAAAAAGAGTTTTTTTTTTTTTTACCTTCTCCTTTATGTTTTTTATTGTAGATTGTTTAGATTTTATGAATTTCTTCATGAACTAAATAATTTAGCTAGGGTTTTATATAGCCACTTGAGATTATGGCTTGATGAATCTATAATTATTTATTTTGGATTTTCCACGTGTATTTAATTGTGTTATGAGTATAATGCTTTCAATTACCTGATCAATAGTTGGATGAATAGA
Organism: Fraxinus excelsior; assembly: GCA_019097785.1. Taxonomy (NCBI): domain Eukaryota; kingdom Viridiplantae; phylum Streptophyta; class Magnoliopsida; order Lamiales; family Oleaceae; genus Fraxinus; species Fraxinus excelsior. Next base: position 22,180,489 of record CM032637.1, read on the forward strand.
TGCTAGTCAATTCCAGCACTCGAGAGATGGGAATTTAGGCATGATCATATGATTAACACAACCTAGGTTTTATAGGTTTCGAGAGAAAGTATAAAAGCTATGAAGCTTACTCCACAAAAGAATCTGGACTTTGATAAATTCTAGGCTTTAATTTGAAATAGAGATATTGGGATTGAGTTTTAGAATTAATTTCTAGCTGACACTCGAGAGAGTGGAGAGAAATACAACAGAATTCTTGCTTTTAAATATGGGAAAATCAATTGGAATAATTTGAAGTCATTGAATCATGATTGAAAGTTAGGTGAAATCATTCCCTAGGCTTTCTCACTTCGATAAACTTATATTCTCCAATTTTGTCGTAGCATTTTACATTTGATTAGTTTAAAACAATCAATCAACCATTCATCAATTATCTAGATAAAATAGAAGTTACACAATTATAGTACTTAATGAATTAAATTACAATCCATGTGGGTTCGACACTCTAAATCTTTTACTATATTACAAAATTTGACACCGTACACTTGCGGAATAATTCACGTTGTAGAAAAAGTGTGACAAAACTGGAATCCGACTCCTCTTCACTTATGATCACAGCTAAAGCCTTACTCCTTTCGTTATTCAAGCTCCTATTCAGATTAGGACATTCATTCGTATAGTCATCGTAACCCTTGCACTCATGGCACTGGACATATTGAGTTTTCTTAGCAGGAGTCCTAGAGGTATTATTCTCATGTCTACCTCTCGAGAGTTTACTAGGGACTTCACTATTTCACTCTCGAGGCTTTCTCCTATTTCTCATCACCTTCTAGAATTTTTTAATAAGATAAGCAATTTCATCGTCCCTAAGTATCTTAGTGTCAGTGGACTCGCTCTCAACTTCTATAACAATGTTCATGGAGATGGATTTAACCTTTTTAGGTTGTGAGACAGTGAGTTCGTAAGTTTGAAGTGATCCTACAAGTTCTTCAATTTAAACAGCATCCAAGTCCTTACTCTATTCTATCGTAATAACCTTGGGTCTGAACCTCTCGGGTAGTGATTTAAGGAATTTTCTAACAATTTTTGACTCAAGGATAATCTTACCTAAATTAAAACTCGAATTTACTATGTCATTCAGTTTAACATAGAAACTATCAAACGTCTCATCATCCGCCATCCTTATCTCTTCAAACCTAGTGGTTAGCATCTGCAGTTTAGAGTTTTTAACAGTTCTAATTCCCTTGTGTGTGGTTTCTAAAATATCCCAAACTTCCTTAGCAGTTTCACACATCGATACACGCCTAAACTGTTCAGCAGACACAGTTATGAACAGGGCATGAAGGCCCTTACTGTTCCAATTACACTTATCCAAATTCGTTTTCGACCACGGTGAGATATCAGTGGGTGTGACTACACCATCAACAGTTGTTGAAGGTGGAGCCCACCTATTTTGAATTCTAATCCAAATCTCATCTAAATCCTTAAGAAAAGCTCTCATTCGAACTTTTTAGTAGGCATAATTGCTTTCGTCGAAAAATGAAGGCACAAACAAAGACTGACTCATCTTAACTTAAAAAAAGGGTTAGGAATTGAATTAAGGCTCATACCAATTGAGATTTACGTAGTTCGACCCTAATAATACCTAGAGTAGGATGAATATGTATATTATGCGGAATTAAAATTATTAATTAATTAACAACAAGTCCCTAATTAATTATCTCTAGATAGTTAGTTAATCAGTCAATTTAATCCTATGTTTAAATACTGCAGTTCATATAATCATTAAGTAAAGTATTAAAAACATAAGAATGATCACGGACAAACCCTAACTGGGTAAAAACTCCAGCACTTTGCCAGTCAACAATCCACTATAAATGATTCGTGATTACAATCCACCAGACTAGATGATGACACGTGCTATTTGATGTATTGACTACAATTTCGATAGCTCTCTCGAATTCTGTGCTCTTGCACCAATTCCAACTGCAATTTTCAAAGCTCTCCTGGATTCTACCCTCATGCATCAGCTCCTAACTTTGTTGAATCGTTTACCTCATGTGGAACCCGAAGAACAGCCCATTCTTCAGCAACTGGAACTCCAGTTACATTCTTCGATATTCAGCAACTCTGACAAATATGTGGGAAGCAGTGGTTTGGTTATTTAGATTAGGAATCCGATCTTTTTTGCCACCACAAATAGTATATCAAAGAAACATGAAGGTTGAAAACTTCAAAGATGAAGAGAATATGAAAGCACAATGTTCAACCTTTTGAAATCTCGTTCTGTTGTTTTAGACTATTTATAGGTAGGGTAGAAAAAAGATGGGCCGAGAAAAAATCATTTAAAATGCGAAATAAAATATTTTCGTATAACCTTGTCACTCGAGCAAGAGCTCAGCGACGGTCGAGCGATAGGCTGTCGCTTGAGCGAAAGAGGGGCGACAATCTAGCGATGCAGTTTCTATTTTTGTAGCTTGAGACCCTTGGCGATAGTCTAGCAAAAATTTGCGTCGTTTTCCTCCTTTTTACAAACCCGAAACCCTAGACCTAATAACCTACTTTTAAAATATTGCACATTACTCCTTGAACTTTTACGACCTATAAATTTTAGTCCATTTGTTCACAAAATTTGTCAATTACAAAATCAACTAAAATTTAACACAAGGAACGAGGACTTCGAAAAATATTGTCTCTTCCTTTATTGAAGGAACGAGAACTCTGAGATACTGCATCTTCCTTTATTCAAGGAAAGAGGTTTTCAAGAGATCATCTCTTCCTTTATTCGAGGAATGTAGACTTCATGATAATGCCTCTTCCTTTATTCAAGATTCGAGGTCTTGAAGAATATGCTGCATCTTCCTTTATTCAAGGAACGATGACTCAAAGAATCTTGTCTTTGATAATAAGAAATCTACGAGATAGAGCTCGCCTTCAATAAATAAGGAAACTATGAGTTGTAGTGCAACTTTAGAAACCACATAGAATCTGAATTCTCGAGTCAATGGCTAGCAATATATAATTTGCTCAAATGCGCCATTAGCTTATAATTACAAAGCTGCCATTTTTCATAATGATGACTAACTCTTGGGGCTAAGGTCTTTAGGCGCATTTTAGTGGAGATGGGTAAAATATAATTTTAACCAAATAAAAATTAGTTGAAATAGGACAAGTTTGGTTGATTTTGTCATTAAATTTGTCCTCAAATGTTTAAGCCAATTATGTTAACCTCCAATCTGACTTAATTGAAGTTGCATACCCTTATGTAAGCTTGGTTTGTAAAGAAACATTTCTCATAATTATTAGTGGAATGATTAAGAATTCAGTTGGGCAATTTGTGGATGTGTTGAACAAAGCTCGTGAATTAACTCAAATGAGCATTTGTAATGGCCTAAAAAGAAAAGCCAATGCCAGTAAAATGATGTAACCCTTAAGCCCAAATAATCTTAAGATAATTAGAAGAAACATGGGCCAAGACATAATAAATATGAACCCAATTATTTAAAACCCACTAGAAAAATCGAATATCCATAGACCATTATAGTACAAAAGAGAGATTTCCATGGCACAATAGTTAAAATAAAAGATCCAATAGGCCCAAATATGTTTGTGAGATTATGAGGCTTAATCTAATAGGGAACAATACATATATCAACTATTTAGTAAACACTATTTCAATTTTACAATATATACTTTCAAATTTCAGAAATTAGGTTGCAACTAATAAAAAAATGTATAATATATTATATATAAAAACTTCATTAATATAATATGATTTAATACAATCCCTGAAATCATGGATTCTATTACCATTGAAAAACAAGATTCCCGTCAAATAGCTCTTCCTCATCTCTATAACCGGCCAATCTTCAAGAAACAATTCCATTGTTCTCTACAATTCAATTACCTAGTGCTAGGAGGTCACAGCTGCTTCGAGTTTAGAGGATCACAGATAAGCCGGTTATTGGTGCAAGGATGTCACAATTATCTCAGCTGAGATCACGTTCGGAAATGGCTGACAACGTCTTTCTGCAATTGGAAAATATTGGTCGAGGGAGGTGACAAAATAACATGAAATCAGGACACGATATTCTCTGTTCAATTGTACATGTTCATATACTATTATTGTTTTACGTTACATTGATTTTGATGGCCACCATTTTTTCAGTTTCTCTTCGTAATTGTTTTCTGGTAATGATGCCCGCCATTATTATAAATTGCACATCGGAGAATATGTGGGTCTGAAATTTCTCCATGAACCATGATATGAATCTGTGATCTCAGTGTGTGTAACTTAATACGATTTTGTTTATAACTGATAATTAGAATTGTGACCAATGTTTACAATGCCCGTCATATTTACGAATTGCAAATTAGGGAATATGTGTGACTGAAAATTATCCATGTGACTATAATATGAATCAGTGATCATAGTGTGTATATGTGAGAATTAGAATCGTGACCGAAATCTACCATCGTGACCATCATTATGCGAAACAATGAAAATGATGTGAAAATTTATGTGATGATGTGAAACATTGTAACCTTAATCTCGTTCTATTGTGACCTTATTGTGATTTGTCACTGACATTTCTTGTGCATTAATACAGAAATGGGTTACGTGCATATCTGCTTGATGTATGGAGAACAATCATCTTTGGTGTTGCTCGATCGTAATTGTTGTTATGCGAAGCTTCTGGACACTGTAGTGACAGAATCCGGTTTGGATCCTACTAAGGCAGCGGTAACAATTAAAATACCAATTGAAAAATGATCTGCCTCCAGTTAGAATAAGAAGTGACAACAATGTTTTGTCGTACATTACTCTCAAAGGTATGGATCGTGATCATTCCAAATATCCCATAAATATTGAGGTCACAAATTCAGAAATTGGACATCAGTATCTCAGTTTTCCATCGGTCCATAGTGTCCTCCATCATCAAGTATAAGTATACATCGTCACGTACTATATACACGCCCAATGATCTATGTAATGATATCTTACATACCTACGGAGTTTCTTTGAACTATGTTAAAACTTGAAGATCCCATGAGCAAACTTAGAAAATGATTAGGGGTGATCCTAAAGAGTCGTACCAACAACTATCGAGCTACTTTTACATGCCTGAACGGACGAATCTAGGAACAGTTATAGGATTTAAGGTTGATAGTCATAATTAGAGGGTGGTTACATTGTAGACCTGTCATTGTTGTTGATGGTATATACTTAACTGGACACTATGGTGGTACATTGTTCACAACATGTACACAAGATGCGAATAACAACATATTCTTACTCGCAGTTGGAATTAGACATAATGAATACGATAAATCATGAACCTGGTTTTTCGAAAAGTTGAAGTCTGCTTATGGAACAAAGGAAGGTTTGTGATTTATATCGGATCGTCACAATAGTATCAAGAATGCAATTGAACGTGTTTATCCAGGAACTTGTCATGGGATTTGCTCATACCATCTACTACAAAACTTGAAATTGTATTACGAAAAATTTGGGTACAACATAACTCAAGCATTCAATGCAGCTATGTGTGCATACACATTGACAGATTACGAGTACAATATACAACAGTTAGACAAGATCAACTTGAAGATCAGGGGGTTCTTGGTAAGCTATTACTTTCAATCACAAAATACTATCATGGCTTTGTATATCTCATTTCTTATTCAAGTTTCGCATTCTGTAGAATAAGGTTGGACCAAAAAGGTGGTCACGATACCACATGCAAGCAAATAGATACTCCACTATGACGTCTAATATAGTGGAATCGATGAATGCGATCACAAAAGCAGTAAAGAACTATCTTATTATGGCTTTGTTGGAGTTATTGCGAGAAACAGTACAATCTTGGTGCTATAAGAATAGAGATCTTTTAAATAGCACATTCACGAAGTTGTCTACTTTCTATGCGCGGGTTTCTCCAACTAACCAGACAATATTTCTGGTTTCGAACGAGGGTTCTATTTTTGTTGTCAACATAGAGCAGCATATGTGTACATATAGGATGCTTCAAGTTGATTAGATACCGTGTCCACACACTTTAGCAGTGATAGTGACTACGGATGAAGATCTATACGATTATTGTTCATACTTTTACACACGAGAGACGTACATAAATGCATACCAGGAATCTGTATGCCAAGTCGGTAATCAAAATGAATGGACTATAACTTAAGGACTAGAAAGCATAGTCATATTACCACCCGACAAGAAGAGAAGTTCAAGAAGGTTAGCAAAAAAGAAGAAAAGATCATCTGGTGAGAGAAAACAAACCTTGAAATGTGAACGGTGCCAATGATGTGGTCACAATCGGAGGACGTGCACCAACCTGATTCTATTAAGCCAAAATTGTGACTCTGGAAAATGATAATGAACTTCAAATATTTTTTTCATTTGATTTGTAATCATACATTGTTACATTTGTGACCCATTTTAAATGAATTTCATTTTATTTTTGACATGTTTAACAATTGTGACCTAATTGTAATAAATTTCCCATTTTATTCGTTACAAAACAATAGTTATCACAATTGCAACGTGATAAGTTAAAACAAAATTTTGTGAACTGTGTGCATCTTTGGTTATATGGGAAGTGTGACCTATGAATTCAGGCAAAATGGCCTGAAAAAAATCATATAAGTGAGATCTGTGACCATATACATTTGACTTGTGACATGTGACATGAGATGGTCAAACAACATTTTGTGACCTATGCAGCTCTGAGTGCATGGTATATGTAACCTATGAATTAAGGTTGAATGACTTGAAAAAATTCATATAAGTGATATATGTGACCAAATAGCTTTCACGTGTGACCAGTGACTTGAGATGGTGAAACAACATTTTGTGACCTGTGAATTTATGAATGCATGATATATGTGACCTATGAATGTAGACATCATGGAAAAATACATGTTAGTGTTATTTGTGACATGTTAGCTGTGACCTGTGACCCATGAATTAAGATGTAGAAAAATACTGTGGCATGTGCATTTCTGAGCGCATGGTATGTATGACCTATGAATTTAGACATCATTGCTTGAAAAAATTCATATAAGTGGAGTTTGTAACCTGTCAAAATATATAACAAAAAATCTGATATTCATGATCTGTTCGTATCATAACCAAATATTTTACAATGCAGGCTGAGGAACTGTGAATCTAACATCTAAAATAAATTAGACAAAAGGTGAAATGCATATCTGTTACATTGACAATCAATGACCCGAAATATCCATAAATTACACTATTTCTGACATTCAAAGCATAAAACATCCACTAGACACTAAAACGGACACTGTACTATCACTCTAAGTCGATGCTCTCTCTTTTTGGCTTCACTAGCTTTGTGGGCTTCTTGGTCTCCTTATGTTTGAAGAGCAATGTAGCAATGTCCAATCTAGTATGGTCATTATGAAGCATGTATTCCGCATACTTAATCACAAAGATTCTGCAGTCATGTCTGAAAACAATAAAAATGTAATATAGCACTATTCAGAGTGTAAGTGTAATAGTATATATATACCTGTGACCTGAGCATATGAGTGTGTGGTCTGTGACTTGTGTAAAGTAATATGTGATTTGAACATAGTGATTTGTGACATATTGCATATAATTCTGTGACCTGTGAACTTCTGTGTATTTTAAAAACACAGCATCCTATGTGACTTGTGGTCTACCCATACAACTATAAGTATAAGCAAATAAATAAGTTACAAGTATACCCATTTTGTTGATGTGGAATGTTATTAGCAACTATTACTGTCGTCCTCACTGGATCATCAGCATCATCATCAGATGTCCTTTTTCAGATGCCTAACACAGTCAACAAATGAGGAATAATTCTTACAAATGGTTCAATCCCAGCGTGGACCATTTTCTCCCGATACGTCTTGTAGATGGAATGTAACACATATAGTATATGCTTTCGTATGTCTAGGCAACCAAGCATCCAATGAGCATGATTCGTGGACAAGATTGGCAGCAGCACGTAGTCAACTTCTTCCCAAGGATGATTAAGTTTTAACTGGCCAAATGTGGCAACTTTAACAATATACAAATTTGTCATTATCACATTCGGGTCCTTCATGTTCTGGGGAAACAAGTTTTTTTTATCTTAGCTTGGAACAATGAGTCGGTTGTGGTAGCATTCACTTTGGCACGCAGACTTTTTGTCACAAATTACCATAGATAATAGAAACGCACATCCATGTGCTGACAAAAGATAACAACAATCAGGAATATAGGACATGTGACTTGTACATATATGTTTGTGACCTGAGCATAGGAGTGTGGGGTCTGTGACTCGTGAAAAGTAATATGTGACTTGTGGTCTACCCATACAACAATAAAACCTATGCCATCATAATGTGCCAATTCATAATTGAAACATACTGTGCTGCTAAGAGAAGAGTCTCCGCATATAAGCTCGTACCACCATGTTTTGGAACCTACGGTCAACGACCTAATGACAAAGGGAGGACGAATGACATCATCCGCGTCATTAAATTTTTTCCTGAAAGTAGAAAATGATCAAGACTTAACTCAAAGAAATTTGTTTGTACAGTAGTTCATAATCATGTATAAGATAAATTAAACCGATCCTACCTGTTTCTTGGTTTGTTGCCTCTGTTGAACCAGTTATTGAATGTAACAACGTCAACCTCATCCGTACGCTTGCTGTGATTTTGAAAAACAAAAATAGCATCTGAATTCTTAGTTTGTTTTCCTACACCTGTGATGTATGGAGATTGTAGTACCCTTGTGGGTCTTGGAGCTCTCTTAATAGGCAATCCAAATGATGGTACAGAAGGGGGTGATACATGTGACACAACATCATTAATGTGACTTGTGGAGTATGACCTATGACATGTAACCTGTTCATCGACATATGTGACTTTGTGACTTGTGACAGGCAAATATTGTTGTGACCTGTGACTTTCTAGTTGAGGAAGTGTGAGTGGAAAGGGACAAAGATAGGTGTAAGATAAGTGAATATTAAAATGAGAACTAAATGTACGTACCAGATCCTGAACATTTTTTGCCTTGGTTATCAAGGCGTCTTTATCATCACCTTCTTTCTATTCCACCATATCGGCTCTATCATCACCAACATGCTTTTGTACTTCTTTATTTTTCATTATGTCAGTGATGTTTACAGTGGTCGACATGATTGGAGTCGATGAGATCCCCAAATCAAATGAAGGGGTCGGATGGAAGTACGTGTATTCAACTACATCGACAGGATATATCTTACCCTTGCATTTCCAGTCCATTGGTGGCTCACTGCTTGTGACTTGAATGGAACATAAAATGTAATTGTGAACACAAATATGCGAGCTTGTGACCTCTAGAAATAAATATGTGACCCTATGACCTGTGCATTGCAAAATCGTGTTTAAAGACTTACTTTCCGTGGCTGATCTGCAAGTCTAGTACTCTGCCCATCGTTATTGTTATGCATTTTTTCTAATATTGCATCCATCGTACTTGATATCAAAACATTCATAGAATCGGACAGGAAAGTCATGTTGGACTTTATGTCCACCATGTCACACTTAATCTCACATTGCATGTGGATAATCTGATTGATTTCACCATTCATTTCCACCCTCAATGACATGAGCTGTGACTTGACTTAAGTGAGCTGTACTGTTAGTTCTCTATTCTTTAACTGGATATCAGTTACTCGTCCTCTCAAATCCTTGAACTGGTCGAGCACCTGTGTTTAGACATTACCAAAAGACTTAAATGGACTTTTACTGTGACATATGGTTCTTAACATGCGACAAATGCTTTGTAACTTATATGAAGTAAATATGAATCAACTTACATTTGATTTTGGTCCACCATGTACAGTTGTGGCCATCGGCTCCTTCGGGGTATGAAGATCACTTTTCTCTAGCTACATAGGGTAATTTTCATGTGTTGCTTGTGGGTCACCTGGTGTATGAAAGTCTTATGTCTGTGGTTCTATATGATAATTTACACATGTTGTTTGCCATTCATTTAGGGGATGAAATAAGATGACGTCCTCTGCCTTTTTGGCCGTGTATCAATAAAATCATCATCATCGTCATCGAAATCGCTAGAATGACTCTTTCCATCTATGATCATTAGCAACTGTGTTCCACTCATGCCTGCAAGGCTTGCATGCTTGAAGTGTTCATCTCTGGTAGTTGCGGTTGCTTTGGTTTGGTGTATGGAATACCACTCATATATGGAGCCTCCATCTCCAAATCAGACTAGACAATATACTGTATTTCAAACTGTGATAACAATATAAATGGAACCCTTGTTAGAGAGCAAATATGTGAAATGACTATGGTCTGATAATACAATTATCTGATTTGGTATCCTATGCACACAAGTTTGTAACCTTATGACCTGATTATGCACAAAGAATAACGCGGTAGTTGTAGTGCAGCTTTGGGATGTCGTATCCACAGGGAGATGGAAAAATGCTCAATGTGTTCCAAAAAGGGATGAGTTATCGTCTTAAATTTGTAGTAAATTCAATATTGAAGTAGCAAAGTTAAAATCAATTATTTGAGGCAGTGAAGCGTCAGAATTTCCTCAATCGGATCGGATCAATCACATCAATTATTCCAATTTTATAACACAATTAGAGGCTTTCATCCCGACACTCTAATCGGAAGATATATCGTTTAAACCCAGTTTAATTTACAAATGTAATCCTAGAATCTAGACTTATGACATATTCGTACAATTTTACTGGAACAAGATTAAAGATCGACCATGTACATCAAGCATATAGCAGTAATTAATCCGCTAATAAAATAATATAAAAATTAAAATTCAGCAATTAGTTCTATCTAACGATAGAAGAAGCATGACGGGATCTATGAAAGATTTGATAAAAGTTAAACTAATCTCAACAATAAGTAATTGAAATTGAAACTCAATAAATTGTTTGATTAAACAATGGAAAAAGTATGACCGAATCCATGAAAAATCTAGTAATTATTAAACCGATTTCAATGTAAATTAATGAAAAGAAAAGTCTAAATACTAAGATTATTCAGCAAGAAAAAACCAATTACATGAAATAATAGATGTAAATCACCATATCCAATTGCGTTCCTCCCTTGCTTCACCAAGATTGTTAGTTCTTCATGAGTTTCTTGAGCCAAAATCAATGGAAGAAGGATGAATAATGAAAAATGTGGCGTTTTGGAACGTTTTGGGGTCTTTTAGGGTTGAGAAATCGTGCCACAATAAGTTACCATTAGTATTTTGAGTCATAGAAGGAAACTTGAGATTTTTTTCCCGATTTGGCCTGGGCAAGCGCCCTGTAGAAAATGGGGCGGCAGCCCAGGCAAAATATTGCTTTCTGTATACACAGCTGGACAACTTTCAGTGTTTTGGTCATAACTTCCAATATAGATGTGTGACTGAGATGATTCAAGATGCGTTGAAAATATAACTCAAAGGGATACAACTTTTATTCAGAAACCATCTTCAATTTCGATCGTTTTCTATGCCAAGACAGGGTCTCAATATGAGGCTGAAAATCGGTGCAACCTTTTCAACTTTTTCATCCTTTTTACTCCTTTATTCATCCAATTGACCTTTAACACTCTTGAATCTTAATCACAAGGTTAGAAACAAGTTTAGAATATTTTCACTTTAGTCCATAAACTTTCACTTTCTTACATTTTGATCATTTTTCACTTGTTCTTCCATTTTCCACCATTTTCACCCATTTGCAATATAAAACAAGATATAGAAGTACTTCGTGCATTTATGTGTCAAATAATCATAGAAACGTAAATATTAATGGGTGAAAAACGTAACAAATGTGCTATTATCATGACCTATGCACACAACTCTTTGACCTATGGACAGACATTGTGACATGTGATTAAATAATAAATATGTGGATGCAAATATGTGAATGACTGTGGCATGTGAATGCAGAGAGAAAATGACCGTGTCCTATTTTCTAATAGGGCTCAATATGTGATATTATGACATGTGCATGAAAATATGTGATCTTGTGACCTGTATAAAGAAATATGTGACCATGTGACCTATTCATTACAAAATCGTGTTTAAATACTTACATCAGAGTGGGAGAATACATCTTCATCCAATTTTACAACCGACATCTGTTTATTTGACATCCAGTTCACAATGCGTGGAAAATCATTCCCATTCTATTAATCACAGGTCCATTAAGTCGGGAAATGGACTCGTATATCCAAACTTGAAATGAAACCAAAACTCCTTCAGTCTATAATGTGGATTCTTTGACATAAACCCTCCTTCAGAGATTTTATAGACATTTCAAACAACTCTTTACCCCAAGGAAACGTTTCCAATAACTCAAAATCTTTTACTAGTGCAAACAAGTAGTTATCAACCACATTCTTATATGATGTGGAAATGAGGTATGAATTAATCAAATATAGAATCCTAAGCCTCACATCATGATCATCAATGTCTGACACGCTCTATAATACATCTCTAACATCTTCATTGGTAACCAACTTAAAGTCCCCAAAGCATGTCCCTTTGATCCTAGAAGGAAGATTGTCAATCTCTTTCCTAATATGGTCACCACTATATCTAAGACCCGTCACTAAACAAAATTCACACAATGAAAATCTCAAAAATCTATTCGCAACCTTGAACTACATCTCATTAGGATTCGGCTACTTTACTTTCCTAATAAAAAAATAGTGTATTAGTTGGGGCCGCAGAACAATTTCATTGCATTCCATGAAGAAAGAGAAACGTGTATTCGACAGGATCGCCCTTTGTTCCTCATCGAATTTAGATGTGAAATTTGACAGAACATTTTTTGCAACATTGATGGTAATGTTCCCTAGAAACCATTGATCTTCGGGTGTTATGTACTTCAAGTCCTACATCACAGTAGATAAGGTCACGAATATTTAGGTCACAAATCGAACAAATAACTGTGACCCGAATGTTACAGTTATATTCAAATAGAAGAATAAGGTCACAAATTGCAATAGATAGGTGACAAATGAAATTCCAACAATGCCCAGGTACCACAAATGAACTTACAATCTTCGATTTTGACCTAGATTTTCTAGGCATTTCTTCACAGCATTTCTTTTTCCCTTTTGGAGTTGATGTAGTAGGCATTTTAGGGATTTCTTTACAAACTCCCTTTGATGCAATCAACCTTTTCCCATTTCCTTGTGCATTTTCGTGTACGTCTTTGGCTCCAGGTTGTGCCTTCCTGTCATAACTCCTTGTTCTCACCATTACTCTAATTCGGATCACAAACCACCATCACCGATCTCTCCTTGCACTCTCTTTTCTTGCACCGACTACTCCCTCAATATTACCGTACTTTCACCCTTGAATAATATAGGTATTCACTCAAGAATCAATTTGGGATTTTAGGTCTGAGGGACGGCGGGAAGATTATAAGAAATTTTGTGATTTTCTTTTTCTAAATGAGGTGACGTTTGGGGATTAAGCGGTTACTAGAGATAACCTTACATATTTAAACCGTTCTCTCTCTCCAATTGTACGTAAATGGCGGAAGTGGTTGGGTTAATTAAAAATAAATTTAATTACATTTTAAACATGATTTATAAAATTATAAAATTGATTCTGCATTATTGAAAATGGTAACTTAAAAATAGGTTAGGGTGTAATTTCCTCTAATCTAAAATTTATCATTATTGACCAATTTGGATAAAATTTTGGCCCAATTCATGTAATCCCAAACTAACGTGCACATCCACTTGAATAAAATTGACTTTAAAGCCAACATAAGTGCCAATGAAAGCTGTTTGGATACGCAACCATCAACATCTTGTCACTTCCAAATTTAATGTGAAGAGAAGCTAGATCAAAGTTAGGCCATGGACCAGTGGTCACTGTGGTGCTTTCAGGCGTTGCTTTAGTGCCGGTGGTTACCTTGATTGTCAACTGCTATAATTATTGTTAAAGTTAGGTCACCGGGTTCCATGAGATGCAGTGGCTACCTCTTTTTCACAAGAAGAATAAGGATGGCTCCATTTTATTTCTTTATGTGGAGTAATAAGGCCCTCAATGCATCAACGAGGCGGACGTGAGCTCCCACTACAAGATCAAAGATTGAAGCTTGTACAATTTTGTTTCTACGACATAATCAACTATTGTGGGTGTCTATAAATGCCATCACCTCGACGGTCTTTGTTGGAGGCGAGGGCAATCTGTGTGTCCTCGGTGTTTACTGTTGGAGTTTGTACAGCTTTAATGGTAGCAAGTGGGACAGATATCACCCTTGACTTTCATTTCTTGCCTGTATGTTTGTATTTCATTCAGCATTGATTTGTTACAAAAAAAACAGTGAATGCAGACAACATAGGGATCAGACCGAGCATTTTTTGAATAAACCCACCGATGGATTTTTGTTGAATTCAACCCAATTTTCTTGACTCTGTGTTCTTTCTTGTTGTCTGCCATTCTTGTTTTTCCTCGGTGATTGGTCCTCCTCAAATTTATTGGGAAATGAACTGGGGGTGTCCAAAAGTCCAGAATCGAGCAGTTTTTCATAAGTTAAATACCCGAACGGGTACCCGAATTGAGAACTGATGGGTATTGGTCGGGTTTAGACCAAGAACCGAAGAACTGAATAAGAATCGAAACTAAATGATTTTTTATTTTTTTGTTGAATTAATTAAATTATTTTATTTTTCTAAATAAATTAACAAATTAATTAAATAAATTAGATTATTTCATAATTTTAAGCCTTGGGCCTCAATTTTTTAATATGGATCACCGACATTTTGGTATTTGTATGCATTGAATTAATGTTATTCGACAGCTAGTTATTTATATATTTTTGAATTGGGCTACGTTAATTTGTAAAAGTTACAAATGAAATGTCGTTAATTATATTTATATAGTGTTTCTGTAAATGTTAAAAAATCTAATTATGGTATGGAACCGAAACCAAACGGTTCCATAATTATATTTGGACCCGACGAGTCCATTTATTAAATACTCAAAAATTTTGGAATCGAGCAGAACCGAATCGACCCACGGACAGCCCTAAGAGGAACTGTCGTTGGTAAATTCCTTCTGTTTCCCGAAACATTATTTTTCATAGACCTTTTTTTCTTTGGTTGCTGTCTTTGCTATTTTTTTGTTTGGTAGAGAGACTTCTCTGGAAAAATCATTTTCAAGCGACTTTTTGGTATGGGGTAAAAACATGGTTAATGTATCATTTTCCCCACACGGTGTCAATCTATTGATCCTAAAAATGTGTCAACAGAATCCTTGCCACGTCCTCTCCAGTGGACATCACCTGCACACTAAACACCCTGTTAAGAGGCCGTCGGTCAAGAAAAAGGTCCGGTGATCGTTTGCACTCCGAAGGTCAAGTCAACGGCCGGATAAAAGAAAAAAATGAGTGCAAGAGATGGAAGAGGGAAAGAGGATAGGGTTACAGAACATACCTTAATTATGAAATGAATCACATATATATATGAAATGTAAATGGGCATGTGGGCCTAATGGGCCGGACCCAAGCTTAGGCCCAAAAATATCCGACTTGATTAAATGTCCATTATAATTAAATAGTCAATGCCAATCTGTTGACCCCAAAAAATGTGCCTACAAAATTCTCACCACATCCCCTCCAATGGATATCACTTACACACTGAACATCTCGTTAAAAGGCAAAAGGTCGCCGGTCAAGAAAAAGGTTTGGAGATCGTTTGCATTCCGAAGGTCAAGTCAACAATCGGACAAAAGAAAAAATGAGTGCAAGAGACGGAAAAAAGGAAGAGGATAGGGTTACAGAACATACCTTAATTATGAAATGAATCATATATATAGGAAATGTAAATGAGCATGTGGGCCTAATGGGTTGGACCCAAGCTTAGACCCAAAAATATCCAACTTGATTAAATATGTCAATTGTAATTAAATAGTCAATGCCATGTAATATATGAGTGTAACAATAGTCCCCCCAAAGTCTGAGTTGTACATTCATGTGCGGGTCGGACTTTGAAATATAAATAGTCAAGTCGGCAATGTGAGATCCTCTTCGTCGAGCGTATGCTATGCAGTTTATAGGTGTAACACTAGGACTTCTCAAATTTTTGACATTTCGCATTTGATTTATGTGTGCTAGAATTTTTCAAATCTTCTCTTGCAAATTCCCTAGTCTTCAATGTCCATTCCAAAAGTCCCCAGTCATCAATTTTTGTTCTCTGTTATGATAGATGTTTTAAACCTTTTAGCTTATATTGTTTATTTTCTCTTGTGAGCTAGTCAATTTTGAAGCAGAAGAAACGTGTTACATGATTTTCTATCTCTATCTAGAAAGATTCAAGGATGCATATGAAATTCAAGTACATTTATTTTTGTTTGATTAGTTGTGCTTGTTTCATCAAGGACTTGTGCGATAGTCCAATAATGACTAGTCAATAAATGGTAAATTGCTTTTTAAAAATTTCTTTAAAAATTAATCTTAAATTAAGCAAATTAAGAACAAGTAGATTAATCTAATAATAAGCTTAAATAATATTGTTTTACTTCCACTATAGATAATACCAAGCTCTCTGTTAGGAACAATGCATTTTCACTATATTGATTGACTTATAGTGTAATCACAACCCTTACGACGCTTTCAGTGACTTACGAACTATAAGTTAGGAGTTCGACCCTAAAATCACCAAGAGGGGATGGATCGGTGAATAACACGGAATTAAAATTTGTCGATTAATATTGCAACAAGTCACAATAATAAATTAATCTAGATCCAGTTCATATGAATCAACTATCCTATGTTGAATTGCCGGGTTGTATGAAATCAATAGTACAACACAAAAAATTGATGACGAAAAAAACCTTAACTGGGTAAAATCTGGGATCAAGTCATTAACTTCCCATATATATAATGAGAACTTACAATATGATCCAACCTAGAAAACCCATTAGAATTGTTGATCTAATTCTTATAATCTCTAAGACCCGTTGGAACATGCTTGACTCACACATGCTCTAATCTTCTGGAATTGTCTTTTTTTCGGATTACCAAGAACACCTTATTCTTGTACTCTTCATATGCTTTTGGTCCAACCTCACTTAATTTTCAGTAACCTCTGAAAGTTATTGAGAAAGTACCTTCTTGATTAATTTAGGAAGTGAGTTTTTTGGATTATATGATTTTGATATTTTTCCCAACTTGTGATTGATGGATCTCAAGATATATAATAGTTGGTTAATCTCCAAAGGATGTTATGAAGGTAGAAAACAATGATAAGCCACACATAAAAATGTAATGGGTATTTGGTATTTATAAAATGAGGTATTTGGGTAGTAATATATAGAACTTTTGAAAATCGCGAACTTGGGTTTCTAGAAAAACACCATTGCTCGAGCACTGTCTAGCTACATGTGTGTCATTCGAGCATAGACGGGTGACAATATTTCTATTTTGGATGCTCGAGCATTAGCTTGGTGATATGCTAACGTTAATCCGATGATTCTTTCTCCATATTCCATACTTGAACCTACATTTACACTACACCCCAAAAGACTTATTGACTTTTAAAACTCTTTTATAATAATTATTTTGTCTAAAGAATTGTCAATAACATTAAAAATCTAACACAAACAATGAGCATTGATTGTTATGCATTATTGAGCTTTAAAAAGATCTTAATATGACCTACAAGTTTGAAGAAATGATTTGACAATGTAACTTCTTTCTCAATAAATGATACAAAAGAATTAAGCACCTATTTGATGGCCATTATTTTGAGAAAATGAAGTTTTGAATAGTGAACTTTTGGAGAAAGTATGGTTAAAAGTAGGTAAAAGTTTTGGATTTACGTGCAAAATATTTTATTGTGTAAATGTGTGGTTGAAAATAAGTATGAGAATTAAAGACTTTTGAAATAATAATTGTCAAACAAGGTATAAGTACTATGAGAGACTAACACTTCAATGAATATCAATAAATAATAGCTCAACCGTTAGATGAAAAAGACTTCGTTCAAAAAGTTAGAAGTTAGAACGGTCAAATTTTGAACGGTTGGATTTTTGATCAATTGGATGACCCTTCGGTTGACTGTGTCTCGTTGACCATCAGTTTTGCCTATTGCAATCGTTGACCAACTAGTCCGATCGATTTTCTTATTTTGATCCCGTTTGGTTTGGCTCTCAAGCTCATCTTGAAGAATTTTGTATTGAATGCGTGACTTCGATCTTGACTTTCTTAGTGAGTTTGATTCGTGATGATAGTCTTGATTTTGATCTTTCGACGGTGATTGATTTATAGATTTTATCATTGAAAGCTTTGAATAATATAATTATTTAAACCTAATTTGTTAGGAAACAAGATTAATTTTTTTGTTTTAATCAAAGCCTTTTTTTTTTGTTAAATGAGGGCGGTACCTCCGAGATTTTATTAATATGTCCCACTATGGCAAAGGAATACCATAGTTACATGAGGAAATAATGAAAGCAGTAAATAAGGATGTACTACTTCCCTTGCAATGTAAATAAATGATAATGGACAAAAAATAATAATAAAGAAATAAAAATCATTTTCTAATGTTGGGCAGTCTATGTCTATCAACTATATGAGTGGCCTAACATATCGTGGTAGGTCAACTGTTCCATATATCTGATATCGTCGATAATCCCAACCTTATGCAGCGAGAGCATCTACAACCTGATTTTCATCTCCATAGATGTGGAAAAATGTGTCTCTATCGAATGATATGATGTCTATGATCTATCTAAGGATGCCCTGAATAGCCCATGGTCCTCCTTCTCTAGTGATGCAGTGAGTAGCCACTATAGAATCTGACTTAATCCAAATGTTTGAAAGGCCAAGTTTTCTAACTAGTAAAATCCTATCTAGAATAGCCATGAGCTTTGGGAGAGGGCCTCAACCCATTACTTTTACACAAGACTATGCGATTGGCTTGCATTATCCACATTGCGGTGCCTTAATAGTAAAGGCTGTTGTAACAGGAAATGATCTCAAAAGAATGTTGGTGGATAATGGAAGATCGGTCAATATCATATTCGGAGCAACATTTGACAAAATGGAAATGGGCCATGAGTTAGTCCTTATGAGCTCCCATTTGTATGGCTTCACTGGCTATAGCATCATCCCAGGAGGAAAATTCACTCTAGTAGTGAAGATGGGGACGACCCCATTATTGCTCACCATTTTATGGAGTTATTGGTAGTAGACAATCTTTTTACCTACTATGGGTGCTGGGAAGACCAGTTTTGAAGGAACTATAGGCCCTTACGTCCATTCACCACTTGTGCATGAAGTTCCCAACGAAAAACGACATCGCCATGGTTAGAGGCGAACAAATGAGTGCAAGGGAGTGCTATTTGTCCATAAGGCCGAACCAAGAGATGTCAATGTAATTTTAATGGAAATTGACATGAATGATGTCCCTGAATAAGGGCAAAACCCTGAACAAAGGAAAGACATCGAAATGATATATGCCTCTAAAAGAAGAGATCATTGTAGGTCGGAAAGGATCTTCCAGTGAAAGCTAAGGAAAAGCTGAAATTGATATCTTTGCTTGGAGACATGAGGATGTGGTTGGCATTGACCTAAAGGTTAGTTATCACTACTTGAAAATTGATTCTAAAGCTACCTTTCATCGACAAAAAAAGAGGGCCCTCAACCTAAAAAGATATAAGGCATTGAAGGATGATGTAAAATAGATAATTCACAATCGTTTAATTCGAAAATCAATTTATCGGAGGTGGGGGTGTCAAACCTCATCCTTATTAAAAAACACAATGGTATGTGAAGGGTATGAATAGATTTTTCAATTTTAGTCATGCTTATCCCAATGACAGCTTTCCACTTCCATAAAAAGATCAGCTCGTTGATTCTACTACCGAACATGAATTATTGAGTTTCGTGGACACATACTCAGGCAATAATCAGATCCTAATGCACCCAATAGATGAAGAGCATATGTCCTTCATAATGGACAAAGGTCTCTATTGCTATAAAGATATGTCCTTTGGGTTGAAGAATGTTGGGGCCACTTATCAGAGACTTGTTAAAAAGATGTTTGTAAACCTTATAGGAAAGACAATGGAGGTGTACGTAGATGATATTCTAGTGAAAAGCTTGAAAGTAAAGGATCACGTTAAACACCTTGATGAAGCCTTTCGAATACTGCGAAGGTATAAGATGAGACTTAACCCCTTCAAATGCACATTCAGAGTTGCCTCAGGAAAATATTTGGTCTATATGGTTAACCAAAAAGGTATAGAAGCTATTCCTGAAAAGATCAAAGCTCTAATTGAAATGAGGTCACCTAAAAAATCTAAAGAGGTACAAAGCCTCACTGGACGCATAGCCGCCTGAAGTTACTTCATCTTAAAGGCAATGTATTAGTGCCTCTTTTTCTTCAAAGTTTTGAAAGGAGGAAATAAATTCTAGAGGACAGAAGAGTGTGAAGTAACATTACAAGGGCTAAAAAAGTACTTGGGAGAGGCTTCCCTCCTCTCCAAGCCCAAAGTTGAAGAACCCCTACAACTTTACTTAGCAATTACCTCTGACGCTATTAGTTCAGTGTTTTTAAGGGATGAAGATGGTCACCAACTGCCTGTTTATTATAAAAGTAAAGCACTCCTTGTAGCAGAGACTCATTGTCCAGACATGGAGAATATGACCCTCTATCTAATGACTGCTTCTCGAAAGTTGAGGCCATATTTCCAGGCATATATCATATAAGTGCTAACTAACTTTCCCTTCAAGCAAGTGTTGCAAAAGCTTGACGCTTTAGAAAGAATGACGAAATGGTTCGTGAAACTTAACGAGTTTGACATTGTATTCAAGATAAGGGTTGTTGTTAAAGGACAAGCTTTGGCAGATTTGGTGGTAGAGTTCGCCCATATTCCAAAAGTGGAAGAGGAGATGGAACCTGCCAAACCTCCCACATGGAACCTATTTTTTGATGTCTCATCTAGAGACATTAGATCTAGAGCAGGAGTGGTCTTGGCCAGCCCAGAAGGATATAAGCTCAATTATGGTGTGAGGTTCGATTTCAAGGCTACCAAAAATGCAGCAGAGTACGAAGTCCTTCTAGCTAGCCTCAGATTGGCTAGGGATATGCTAGTTATCAACAATGACTCCCAGTTGGTGCTGAGCCATGTTAATGGTAATTTCTCGGCCAGTGATAAAAGCATGGCTGCTTATTTAAAGTTTGTCATGGAATTCGTTCCAGCTTTTGAAAAGTTTGAGTTGGTACTGATCCTACACATAGAAAATGCTCACGCTGACGCTTTTATAAAATTAGCAAGTAGCAAAGATTCTAAATTGCTCAATGTCATACCTATAGAGCACATTTCTAGAACTCTCCGCTCCCCCTCCCCCTCCCCCACAAACTTCTAAAGGTGGAGAGGTGATGTAGGTCAAAGATACTCATCCATAGATGTAGCCAATTATAGCATTCCTTCCCTCTAACAAAGAGAAAGTGCATAAGCTCAGAGGACAAGCTGCTCATTTTGCTTTCTAGGATGATGTGTTATACAAATGAGGTCATTCTTTACCCCTAGGTGAGGAACAAGCCACCTACGTGCTCCAAAAAAATTCATGAAAGGGTTTGTGGCAATCACACATGAGGATAGTCTCTGGCACAAAAGGTGTGAGATTGCGATATTATTGACCTACATTAAAAAAAGATGCACAAAGTTTGTGAGAAGGTATGACAAGTGTTAGCGCTTCGCGACAAATTCAAAGACAACCTTCCCAAAAGCTAAATGTTGTCTCTATCCTTTAGCCATTTGTCAATTGAGGTATTGATCTTATAGGACCCCATCTAAAGAAATGGGTAGTACAGCTTCGCAATTGTCGCTATTAATTATTTAACAAAATGGGTTAAAGTCGAACCTTGACTAAAATTACAGAAGACAATATTTCCAAGTTTGTGAGGAAAAATATTATATGCTGGTTCAGAATTTCCCATTCAATTGTTTCAGATAATGGGAGTTAGTTTGATAATAAGAAGGTTGGGGACTTATGTGAGAAACTAGGAATCAAGAAGCACTTCTCCACCCTCCATCATCCTCAGGCTAACGGGCAGGTGAAAGCTGTTAATAAAACCATCAAATACACACTCAAGAGGAAGCTGGATACTTTCAAAGTGTTTGAATGGATAAGCTACCTCCAGTCTTATGGGCCATCAGAACTACTAGTAGGACAGCTACAAGAGAAACTCATTTCTTTATGGCTTATAGAGCAGAGACCATGAGCCCAGTTGAAATAGGTCTATCTCTCCTCGTCACATACAGTTTAACGAAATATCTAATGACGAGTTGATGAGTGATAGCCCAAGAATAACTAACCAAGAGGGGTGAATTGGTTTTTAAAACACTTTCAAAGAATCAATCTAAATTCAAGCAAGTAAAGACTAAATAGATTAATTCAAATAATAAGCACAAATATAAAAGCAATAAGTAAAATGGAGAGATGATGTAAATGATATAATTGTGGAGGTTCGATCCAAAGCAATGATCTAGTCATCCGTTACCAAGCTCTCCAACACGAGCAAGGCCTTTTTACTATGCTTATTGACTTATGGTGCAATCCAACCCTTTACAACGCTTCTGGTGACTTACAAATAAGGAGCACCGATCCTTAAACAATGTTGGGCTTTACGAGACCTCAACACGACCCACTATTGAGCTTTCACGAGATCTCAACATGACACACATGGTGACTTACAACAAAGAGCACCGATCTTTATACAATGTTGATCTTTAAGAAACTTCAACACGACACACACTTTATCAAAGTGTTTTGCTAATGAAATTTCTCTCTTGATAAACAATACAAACAAGTTAAGTACTAAGAGAGGCTAATACTTCAATGAATAGTAATAAATGATAGCTCAAGTATTAGATAAAATACTTTGATGAATATGATAATCAAAATTTATATTCAATCAATCAAAAAATGTTTCAATGAGAAGATGAAGAAGAAATAAATGCAATGTAGGTTCAAAAAATCTTCTTAAGATATATTTCTCTTTAATGAATAATTGTGATAAATTAAGTACTAAGAGAGAAATGAGAAACTTTAACGAATATGATGATTTTACAAGTTTAATTCAAACAATCAAAGTTTTCAATATGAAGAAGTAGAAAAGTTTATGCAAGGTAAGTGCAAAATCTTCTTGAAAAATATATTTCTTTTTTAAGATTGATATAAATAATTTAAATACAAAGAGAAATGAAAAACTTTGATGATAGAAATAATTCAAGAACAATCAAAGTTTTTGTTATGAAGAAATAAATTAAATGAATGTAAAAATGTAAGTTCAAAGAAAATATTTTACAAATTTATTTCACAAGAAATCTCTCTTCTAGTTGTTTATGAATGCATAATGTAGTGGTATTTATAGCAGTCAAATCGCAAAAAATTATGTCCAACCAGACGACCCTACCAGACATCTGCCACTGAACCAGACGACTATACTAGCCGTTGTGCGCCAGAAATAAGAACGGTTAAAAAATGATCGTTGGCAAACCGGACGTCAGGTTTACTTTTTTTTTTTTTTTTGGTTAGGCTTTTGAATGAGTTGTAACATTGTAAACAAAAGTTTAAAATATCAAGTTGAAAACCTTCGAAAAATAACTTTTTATGCAAGTGTTTTTGTAAAATAATCTTTTCGTGCATAAAGCGATTTTTGAGTTTTTATCATTCATTACTAAATATCAAAGTATTAGTACCTTTATATTTGAACTAAGAAGTCTAGTTTTTGATCTTCTTTCGAAGTTTGCCTCTTAGACTTCTAGTCTTGATATTTATTTGATGTCGTCTTTAATGCTCTTGATCTTGCTTTTTCTTGACGTTTGTCTTTTAAACTTTCGTCTCGAATGATTTGACTTGAATGCTTAACACCCACTCTGATCTTCATTTCGAGTTTGATTTATATGTTGATTTTAGCGATACATGATTACTTTATACAATGTTGATCTTTAAAAAACTTCAACACGACACACACTTTATCAAAGTGTTTTGCTAATGAAATTTCTCTCTTGATAAACAATACAAACAATTTAAGTACTAAGAGAGGCTAATACTTCAATGAATAGTAATAAATGATAGCTCAAGTATTAGATAAAAAACTTTGATGAATATGATAATCAAAATTTATATTCAATCAATCAAAAAATGTTTCAATGAGAAGATGAAGAAGAAATAAATGCAATGTAGGTTCAAAAAATCTTCTTAAGATATATTTCTCTTTAATGAATAATTGTGATAAATTAAGTACTAAGAGAGAAATGAGAAACTTTAACGAATATGATGATTTTACAAGTTTAATTCAAACAATCAAAGTTTTCAATATGAAGAAGTAGAAAAGTTTATGCAAGGTAAGTGCAAAATCTTCTTGAAAAATATATTTCTTTTTTAAGATTGATATAAATAATTTAAATACAAAGAGAAATGAAAAACTTTGATGATAGAAATAATTCAAGAACAATCAAAGTTTTTGTTATGAAGAAATAAATTAAATGAATGTAAAAATGTAAGTTCAAAGAAAATATTTTACAAATTTATTTCACAAGAAATCTCTCTTCTAGTTGTTTATGAATGCATAATGTAGTGGTATTTATAGCAGTCAAATCACAAAAAATTAAGTCCAACCAGACGACCCTACCAGACATCTGCCACTGAACCAGACAACTATACTAGCCGTTGTGCGCCAGAAATAAGAACGGTTAAAAAATGATCGTTGGCAAACCGGACGTCAGGTTTACTTTTTTTTTTTTTTGGTTAGGCTTTTGAATGAGTTGTAACATTGTAAACAAAAGTTTAAAATATCAAGTTGAAAACCTTCGAAAAATAACTTTTTATGCAAGTGTTTTTGTAAAATAATCTTTTCGTGCATAAAGCGATTTTTGAGTTTTTATCATTCATTACTAAATATCAAAGTATTAGTACCTTTATATTTGAACTAAGAAGTCTAGTTTTTGATCTTCTTTCGAAGTTTGCCTCTTAGACTTCTAGTCTTGATATTTATTTGATGTCGTCTTTAATGCTCTTGATCTTGCTTTTTCTTGACGTTTGTCTTTTAAACTTTCGTCTCGAATGATTTGACTTGAATGCTTAACACCCACTCTGATCTTCATTTCGAGTTTGATTTATATGTTGATTTTAGCGATACTTGATTACTTTATACAATGTTGATCTTTAAAAAACTTCAACACGACACACACTTTATCAAAGTGTTTTGCTAATGAAATTTCTCTCTTGATAAACAATACAAACAATTTAAGTACTAAGAGAGGCTAATACTTCAATGAATAGTAATAAATGATAGCTCAAGTATTAGATAAAAAACTTTGATGAATATGATAATCAAAATTTATATTCAATCAATCAAAAAATGTTTCAATGAGAAGATGAAGAAGAAATAAATGCAATGTAGGTTCAAAAAATCTTCTTAAGATATATTTCTCTTTAATGAATAATTGTGATAAATTAAGTACTAAGAGAGAAATGAGAAATGTTCGCGTGAAACCCGCAAGCGTACGGGATCGTTGTACAAGTAATAAGATTTGTGAGTTAAGAGTATCGTTCCCACGAGGAATAAGGTCTAATATGTAGTTTAATATCTACTATTAAATTCGAATTGTGGTCATATCAAAATAGATGGTTTGTATGATTTCTATACTAATCCTAAACTAACAAAACAAATAAAGTATTTATATAATACGTGAATGTTTGTATTAGAATCATGAATCCCCCTATTTTTACCTATTTCAATTCTCAATAATTAATCTAGTACATTCATGCATTTTTGACAATCGATAAAGCTAATATGTTAAATGTTCTTTCCCAAGATACACCAACCTATGACCAACACGAGACGATCCTATTCCTAGTCCGAATTCATATGAAAGTCATGCATTTGGTTTAGATTATCAATAAGATTACATGCGTGAAAGAGATTATTCCTAATTCTGACTACACATGTTGATTTTATCGCGTTCTAGACTTATTGTGAGTATTCCTACACTACAACAAGCAAGTAACTACTTAATTGGTGATCAAGCAATAAGTAGTGCAATGGGTATGTAAAATCAATCAACTAATAACACAAAAATCCTAAATTGATATCTTGAATTAAAATAAATGAAAATAGGGTTCAAACATTCAT
This sequence comes from Fraxinus excelsior, assembly GCA_019097785.1. Classification (NCBI taxonomy): domain Eukaryota; kingdom Viridiplantae; phylum Streptophyta; class Magnoliopsida; order Lamiales; family Oleaceae; genus Fraxinus; species Fraxinus excelsior. The sequence continues at coordinate 22,206,652 of CM032637.1, forward strand.
CCAATACAATGAAAAACTAGCATAACATATTTAAAATTAAATTACAAAGGAACAATTGGAAAATCATCACCCGGAAAGAAGAAATAATGAAGAATTGGAAATTTTCCACGTTCTTGATGTGAATCTTGAATCCGGATGAAAAATCTTCAATATCCTATGCAATTTGCCTTGATTCCACGTTGTTGAGCCATCTTCTTCGCCTCCAAAATATGTATAATATAGAGATTTTTAGGTCTAGAGAGGTTCTCTTATGTGTATCCCATGTTTTCTATTTATAAGAGCCAAAAAATAGGTCAAAATCTCGTTCAATTTGGTTTTCAAAAGAGTTTGAATCGCGAAAGGAAACTAAAGATTTTTCTGCGGAAAAGGCCTGTGCGCGCGCACCGTTATAAGTGTTGCCCGCGCGCCGTAGAACCCATTGACTCTCGGGTTAGGGAAAATAAGGCCGTGCGCGCGCGCCATGAATTGCCTGCGCGCGCGCGCAGGTTTGTCTCTGAACAGCTTCCGGTATTTTGGTCATAACTTTCTGTACACATATCCGATTAAGGTGATTCAAGTTGCGTTAGAAAGCTAACTCAAAGATATACAATTCTTATAGAAATATAAAGTTTCCAATTCGAAAGATTTGTATGCCAAAATTGCGTCTCAATATGAGCCTGAAAATCCGAAGCATAACTTTTTCGGCTGGAAGTTGATATGTGATAATACTTTGACAATATTTCATTCCTTTGGCTTCTTTCCTCATCCAATTGATGTCTAACACTCTCAAATAATCATCGCGAGGTTCGACATAACTTTTGAATATTTTCATTTCAGCCCCCGAACTTTGTATTTGATACAATTGACCATTTTTCTACTATTTTTGCATTCTTTTCTTCAATTCTTCATCAAACATTGAGTTTTACCTATGCAATAAAATATAACACAAATTAAACAGTATTTTATCCAAAGAACAGTAAAATATCATCATTTAGGACCTCGAATAAGTGTAGAAACTACACTTATCAAGAAACTTTAACGAATATGATGATTTTACAAGTTTAATTCAACCAATCAAAGTTTTCAATATGAAGAAGTAGAAAAGTTTATGCAAGGTAAGTGCAAAATCTTCTTGAAATTTTTTTTTTTTTAAGATTGATGTAAATAATTTAAGTACAAAGAGAAATGAAAAACTTTGATAATAGAAATAATTCAAGAACAATCAAAGTTTTTGTTATGAAGAAATAAATTAAATGAATGTAAAAATGTAAGTTCAAAGAAAATATTTTACAAATTTATTTCACAAGAAATCTCTCTTCTAGTTGTTTATGAATGCATAATGTAGTGGTATTTATAGCAGTCAAATCGCAAAAAATTATGTCCAACCAGACGACCCTACCAGACATCTGCCACTGAACCAGACGACTATACTAGCCGTTGTGCGCCAGAAATAAGAACGGTTAAAAAATGATCGTTGGCAAACCGGACGTCAGGTTTACTTTTTTTTTTTTTTGGTTAGGCTTTTGAATGAGTTGTAACATTGTAAACAAAAGTGTAAAATATCAAGTTGAAAACCTTCGAAAAATAACTTTTTATGCAAGTGTTTTTGTAAAATAATCTTTTCGTGCATAAAGCGATTTTTGAGTTTTTATCATTCATTACTAAATATCAAAGTATTAGTACCTTTATATTTGAACTAAGAAGTCTAGTTTTTTATCTTCTTTCGAAGTTTGCCTCTTAGACTTCTAGTCTTGATATTTATTTGATGTCGTCTTTAATGCTCTTGATCTTGCTTTTTCTTGACGTTTGTCTTTTAAACTTTCGTCTCGAATGATTTGACTTGAATGCTTAACATCTACTCTGATCTTCATTTCGAGTTCGATTTATATGTTGATTTTAGCGATACTTGATTGATTTTAATATTGAACTATCATAACTAAAAATCAATTGTTAGAAACAATAGTAATCTTATTTGTTATGATTATAACATTAATGATGAAATCAACCATAGGTCAGCAAGGAAGTGCGAACTTGATTTCCTTGAAGAAAGAAGGAAAGAATCCCAAGTGAAATTGGTTACCTATCAACTAAAGATGACTAGGTACCACAATTATAAGGTCAAGAAAAAGCCGTTTTGTTTGAACGGCCTCGTATTGCTAAGGGTATTAGTATCCTTTGGAGAACCAGGAGTGGACACCCTTGGATCCAATTGGAAGGGTCCCTACCGCATCAAAAAAGAGGTCAGACCTAAAACCTATAGGATTGAAAGTTTGAATGGAAAGACACAACATCATTCTTGGAACGTAGAGCACTTAAAGAAGTACTATCAGTAAAGGTGTAAACACAATTCATGTATGGTTTGTTTAAATCAATCAAGTTTGCCTTGTCAAAGTTCAAAATATAAAGGCAAAATACCTCCCAAAAGATAACGGTCTTCGAAGAAGCCTCTGTCTGATGAGCTATCAGTTAAGCAGAGAAGCATGGGCACTTCAGCAAAGAGATGGATCCTAAAGGGGACCTCCTTACTCGTCGAAGTGGATATCACATGCCCCCAATGACAAAAGTCATTGAGAAAGCCTCAGCGTGGATGAATCACTCAACCCCATGCTAAGGAAATAATAAATTAAAATCATGTGAACTGCCAAAACTTGTAAAATTTTTGAATGTAGTAAGCATTAAATAAAGGTTGAGGTACATTGATAAAACAATAACATAAAAATGAAATTAGGAAATTAACACAAATATAAACAAATGATATTTCATTTATTGAAAATCATTACAATTCGGGGCTAAAATCCAATTACAAAAAATTGAAAAAATGGCTAAAGCTAAGTGGAAGGGTCAAGCTGACCACTAGCAATAGGAACAATGGCATGAGGAGCCACTGCAACATTCTCAGCATTCTCACCCCAATCTCTTCATCGTCCTCGAGTTTTATAACATTCCTTCCATCGGCTGGGGCCTGGGGCTCACCTCCTTTAAGAATTCAGACCTTAACTTCAAGGTATTAAAGGTTTGGAAATGAACTTCAATCCATTATGCCATTTCGGTGTAGGCAAACCTTCACTAATACTTGGCGAATCGTTGATACTTCTTAGTTAAGTGGAAATTGGCTATGTAATGCTTCATAAATCCTCGCCAGTAGATTGGACCTCACCTTAGCTGTCTCCACCTCTTTTGTTAAGCTAGTGATTATGGAGTTCAACCCCTCCACTTACTGTACACTCTTTATTTGAAGCTTCCAGGACCTCGGCTCTAAATCTTTGATGAGCATCCAAAATGTCTACCTGCTTAGTCATAGAATCTAATTCACCCCAGGACCAATGTACTTCTTTCTTTAAATTTTTAATCTCTGTTAAAGAATATGCGAGCTTTGCGGACTCTTAAGATTGTTACTTTTTGATGGCTTTACCATCGGATTTAGCTTTTCTAGCTTCTTCCTCGACCTAGAAGGCCCTGTTAGCAAAATCTTTAATTTTCTTTTGAATGTTTTTAACGAGGACAGCAGTCTCTATAGCCACTCTGAAGGCCATCCCCATTTGGCTTACCATGGCGGCGAATAAGTCCACCGTGTTGCTGGACTCGACAAAAGTCTACTACCTTTCTTTCCAAAATTTGTGTTAAGTAGTAGTGGTCGTTTGGATCTCTGGGAGGAGTATGGCCATAGCTTCGAGGGCCAGCTCATCATTCCTCTTTGTTAGGGTGAGCCTCACTTGGGAAAGAGTAGTGTTAGTGGCAAATGAGCTCTCACTACCTCTTCTAGCAGGCTCCTGCCTCTAAGGTCTCTTTGTATCCCTCTCTAGTAATAACGATGGAATCTGCCATCAATTTCTCGCCAACAGGGACTGGGGGTAGAGGGTGAGGGCCAGTTGCTGAACCATCCACGCTTGTGGAGGAAAGGTGTATTTCTTCTAGGGGGTCTCCACAACCTTCTTCTTCTCCCTACTCTTTGGCAAATGATGTCTCTTATTTTCAACAGCCTCTCTACTGACCTTCTCGACCTTTTCTCGCATTTGCTTAGCCCCAACAAAAGAGGGTTTGTGTCCCTTCCTCCCAGACAATAAGGTTACCGCCAAGATCAAAGCCATGTCTAGAGTAGGGTACTTCTTCATCTCAATGTCCTCTACAAAAAATAAAAACATCAGGAAAATATCCTTACACAGTTATTAAATGAAGTTTGAAATTCTACCTCTTCAAGCCATTAAACTAAACTCTTTGAAAAATCGTCTGTGAGATATAAGGCGCTCAAATTTGCTAGAGGATAGGGATGATGATACACTTTCTCTATCACACCCAACTCAGAGGAACACTCACATGTTTCTGAATAGTGGGTGGGGACTGTTAGCTGAGGGATCCTATCACCCTCACAAGTTTTTCACCTCCACTGAATCCAAAACCAAGTCTCATTCCATCCCTTAATGGAGGAAGGAAGACTTACGACAAAAGGGGAATGGGTACCCAGGGACATAACGAGTACCAACCATTTTCCAAGACCTTAGACTAGAAGAGGGTTTGGAACACATGAAGAGACATATCCTCACCTAAGAAGGTCTCATTCCACATAAAATAGGTCCCCACTAGTTGTCCCCAAGCGTTGGGAATAAGTTGTGTAAGTGACAGCCCGTATGACCTAAGTACAACTCTAAAGAATGGATGAAGCGGCAGACGGAGTCCCTCATTCAGAAGGTATTCACTAATGGTAACACAACATTGCCTAGAGAGCATGATTTTTCCTTGGATGAGGGGGCTAGAAGTTCGATGGTGTGGGGGATACAATATTTCTCCTTAATTTCTATAAGATCGACGACGGTGACTTTCGATAGAACTTTGGTAGTCCTCCAACCAGCTTCCTAACCAAAGTGTACCCTCTCTAGGGGTTAGCACACTCTAGTCGGCCCTAATGGCTTAAACTAGGTCGACGGTATTTGTAATGATCGTGCCCATCTCAGACGGTATAGAGCTCAAGTCATTGTTTTACTCAGCAATATTTGAAGAACTTCTAGAAAAAATGAGACAAAGATAAATGAATACTCACAAGATTAGAGAATGAACGAGAAAGATGGCCAGATTTCTTGATTTTTTTTCGAGAAAGAAAAGTGATTTTCACCCTCTACTGTCGCCTTTTATAATCAGAGGTGATCAATCCTAACTGTTGGATGTGGATTCGGACCTTCCAACCATTCGTTTAAAATTCAATCTGAGCCATCCATCACATCTGCCACTTCATTTTCTATGGTCCAGATCAGAGCGTCTGTATCGCGCTCACCACTGTATCTGCCTTCTAAACACGCCTGCAACAGTCATCATTGCTCATCAAATGCGACGAAAATTGTGTGTATGGAAAGTTGAACCACTTTAACAATCTTTTTCTTGAAAATGTACAAGATAGCAAATCATTTGTGCCCAATAAATAATTAAGGATGCCTCATGTTCCTAATGTTTCAACAGACGCGCATCTTCAAAATTATTGCACTACAGCTTCAACTAATAGACGAAGTAGACTACCTCGGCCTCAACATGGATTGCTTCGGCAAGACTTCAGATATACGAAACCACTTTTGAGCAAATATCCTCGAATAAAAGGATCTCAGTTGGTGTTTCCCAACCTTTTCCAAAAAAGTAGAAACTCCAAAGTCCACAGATTCGGATGACACCCTCGATAAGTGCCTCGACCAATTCATGATAATTCTACTTTAAATTCTAATTATAATATTTTTTTATATTTAGACTTGGGGGACTCTTGTGGTTAAAAATATTTTTAACCATCCCAACAAAATATTTGTTTTTATATATAATAGAAGTCCATGCATTACATAAATAATCATGTATAGATTTAGGAGACTCGACACTTCCAGTGGAGGCCACATGTGGACCTTTGACAAAGTTAACAAAGACCCAATTAGTCAAAATAAAGAAGTTAAAGAAGAAGCTGATATCATCATTCCAAAGCTCTTGTATGACCAAAGTACCCTCCCCATCTAAAGCTCTCTTCTAGGTTGGGGTACTTGCTATCTTTTAAGGGATCCACATATAATATATAGGAATAATTGATGTGACGTTCATATTAATGAATGTCAGGATTGTCAGCCTAGGATGTAGGGTGGCTGACCTGTTGTCAATATATTAAATGTATGGCAGACGGAGTAATGTGAGACTTCGGCCTGGGATATGGGGCTACGTGGTTCTAATTCAACAGCTACCACATCAGCCATGACTCTATAAATATGCAACTTTTGTAATTCATTTAGGAATAATGCAACTCTTTACAGTTGAAACCACACTCAATCTTCTTACATGCTCATTTCATATTTCTTTACTTGAGTTTAGATTACTTTTTCTTTGGTGGAGTTGTTCATGATTGTTCGTATGTTTATAAGCAATCATCTTTGATTTTGTCGGTGCTCGAATATTTTTGTCTCGCGTCGTAGAACATTTCCCACGTCCATAAACGTCATCCTTTTTCGTTCAAATCTCCAGTAAAAATGTGTTGATCTTTCCTTACATGGACGCAAGTGTGCCGAGCATCTGTTGTTCATGTAATCATAGCGAAAAACGGGGTCAACAGTATCCTTCACTATCACACAAAACTAATGAAGTGCATATATATTGTGCATCAATCAATGAATTTAATCACACACGTTATCTTTACTTCTATTAGCTTATAATCTTTTTTAATTCATGATTAATGGTTTTCGTCATTCACTTTTGTACTGTTGTTGGCAATAAGATAATCGAGTCAAGATTGAAATTCAGATTCGATTACACTATCCTCTTTATCATATTAATCCAACATATATCTTTCAAAATAAAGAAAAATAAAATTGTTAGATAGTGGATAATTCACCTAGATCATGTTTCGGTAACAATCCAATTGTAATCATTTAAAGTTACATTTTTCACGCGCTCTAAATTATTTTATTATTCTAAGATAGTAGAATCCAGACCATAGCAATAATGAACACGCTCACTAATATTTAGTGTTGAAAAGCCAATATTACCCTCAACTCAATTGTCTTCTTATACTTTATGAATGATTGCACAATCAGAGTGGAATGACTTTGAATTACAATCTAAGAGCCATGTCCCTCCAATTCCACTCCCACCTCCCACCCTACCCTACCACCAAACAACATGCGATTCTATCAAATTCGACCTTTTGAGATATTTTTGCTAAAACGGACTTGAATTATGAACCTCTAATGTTAAGCGTTCTCTCCAGAGATTGGTTTGATTAACATAAAGAAATAATGCTTCTAAGTGACAATTGCATTAATTTGTTCAATGTTGCCATCTCATTTGTGTGTGTACAATAAGAAAGTATGGCGTATAAAGTCTCAATTCTATAAATGAAGTGAAACTTTATCAACGAAAGTGAAAAACGCAAGTTCAACCCTAACAATACCTAGAGGGGGTGAATATGTATTTTATGCAGAATTAAAAATAATTACGAATTAAACAACAACAAGTCACTTTTAATTCTTATCTTGATGGTTAATCATGTAAGTCAAATTATTCTATGTTGAATTACCGTAGTTTGCATATCATAAACAATAAATAATAAAGCAATAAAGAACACAAGAATTGTTCACGTTGAAACCCAATTAGGAAAAATTCCAAGCACTTTGCAAGTCAATCCACTATAAACAATCTATACTTACAGTCTACCAGACTAGAGACGACATGAACTATCTGATCTCCGACTGCAATTCTGACAGCTCTCTTGAATTATGTGCTCCTCTGCACCAATTTCAGCTACAATTACCAACGCTCTCCTGGAACTCTGCTATCCAGCAGCAACCCCTAGCTTAGTAGAATTGCCTATCTCCTGTGGATCACGAAGACACAGTATCAATGCAACCCAACATACCAAAACGAAACATTGACACTATAAAACATCAAAAACTTAATTTAGTGAAACTGAATTCAAACAAATATGCATGTGTTCTCCCTTACTGTAAACTCTCAATGTGTTTAACCAGTAGGTAAATGTATCTATGTCTCACCCCAATGACCCCTCAAGACATAAGACATAAGTGAAAAGGTCAATGCAGTGCATATCAAGTCAAATGTCAAAATATATCTATGTCTCACCCCAACGACCCCTCAGACATAAATTCAAATCACAAAATGCAATTCAAAATCTTTCTTCCCATTTTTGTCACAAAATGACAAGGGGCAAAGTAGAAACACACACATCTCAATAATGTAGGTATAAGCAATCACAAGTAGATGTAGTGAACAGTAAACTTTCCCATAATGCCAACGTAAAGCACACATGGAGTAAATGATATAAGTGACTCATATGTGTTAAGTGTCACTAATCATCTGCCGTAGAACTCCAAACCTTAAATTTGTGAGAAAGGACATGCTAAACATCACCGCTAATAAGTATATTCTTCTACTTATGAAAGTCAAACCGTATAACACATTAGAATCTACATATAAAAGCTCATTTCTGATGAAGAATTTCTTTTCTTCCCCTGACTTACAGCACATACATTTTTGTTTTTATTACAACTTTCAAAAGGAATGCTCACATATATTTATTCATCTTAAGTGCAGGCTCATTTCCATTAAATGACTAACATGACCCATGTAACGAGCGTTAGGCCAATTAACCGAAGTCAGTTGACCATAGGCACCAAATTATAAGAAACTCCGCAGGCTTAATTATTTAAGCCACGTAGGCTCCGGAAAGAAGTATTATGATATTGAGTCTCTTATAATTTTTTTTTCAAACAGATATGGATTCATGGATGGATCATTTCGAGCTTAGTCCTAATAAAAATGGTCAATTCATGTTCAAAGTCACCCTACTAACATGTGATAGTTATCCTAAATCTCACACACGCTGTAGAGTCTCACCGTCAAGATCATAGTGTGTGCAGTGTAGATAGTATATGAAGAGACCTATATTAAATACTCCATAAGCATCCTAAACTAGCAATGAAAATTATATTACAGTTCACCAAATAAATTCTCTCTTGATTAGAGCCAACAAAATCAAGTGTATTGTAAGTTATGCTATAAAACAAATTTCCAAGTCAAACTCTCTTTTTTTCTTTTTTCTTTTTCGCAAAACTTGAAACTAAAGTAATAAAAGAAAAACTGATTTTGTTTGTTTTCCGAATAAAAACATGAATACACCAAGCACACAAAACATAAAAGTTCAAATAAAGTACGAAACATAAGATAAAATGCATGAGAACAAGTAAAGAAATATATGCGTGCATAACAAAATGTCATACAACAGTAGAATACGAGCATGCATAAAAAAGACTGGTCCATGAGGTATACAAACACCAATAGTTGTTCGAAGAGATTCAAAACGAAGATCATCCAAAGGTTTAGTAAACAAATCAGCTAATTGGTTCTCAGTAGAAATATGTTCAAGATTTACAATTTGAGTTTCCACAAGCTCTCGAATAAAATGATGTCTGATGTCAATATGTTTAGTTTGAAAGTGTTGAATAGGATTTTTAGAAATATTAATAGTGCTGGTGTTATCACAAAACACGGTCATGGTACCCCGTTCAATCCCATAATACTCAACATATGCTTCATCTAAAGCAGTTGAGTGCAACAACTTCCTAACGCAATGTACTCGGCCTCGACTGTGGACAATGAGATAGAATTTTATTTCTTACTCATCCAAGTAACGAGGTTAGCACCAATATAAAAACAACATCCAGAAGTACTCTTTCTATCATCGGCATTACCAACTCAATCAGCTTCGAAATAACTAGCAAGGTCAAGATTAGAGTCCCTAAAGTACAAGATCCCTAATCAATAGTACCATTGACATATCTAATAATACGTCACACATGGCTCAAGTGTGATTCCTTGGGATCGGCCTGAAAGCGCGTACAGACCCGTCTACTAGCAATGGGGGTAAAGTAGACTACTTATCATACTCCTATATAGTGTTTGATCAACACTTTTGCTTGTAGGAACTGAACTTAACTTGATACTGGTACTCATAGGGGTTCTAGTGCTTTTTTTGTGTCTAATCCAAACCGCTCAACAAGATTCTTTGTATATTTCGATTGAGATGTGAATAATTCTTCATCACTATGCTTGACTTAAAGTCTAAGAAAGTACGTTAACTCACCACTCACACTCATTTCAAATTCTTGTTTCATACACTCAGTGAACTCATGAGCAAGTGAATCAATGGGAGAACCAAAGACGATGTCATCCACATAGATCTGAGCTATGGTAATGGTATCCTTCATATAAACAAGGTTCTGTCTACACCACCTCTCATGAAATCTGTTCCAGAAGGTATGCAGTAAGTCGATCATACCAAGCTCTAAGAGCTTGTTTCAGACCATACAAGGCTTTATTCAACCTATACACATAGTGAGGATATTTTGGATCAACAATCTACGTAGGCTTCTTCCTGAAGAATACCATTCAGAAAGGCACTCTTGCATTCATTCGGTACAGTTTGAAACCCAAGGTACATACAATTGTAAGGAGAATTCTAATAGATTCAAGCCTAGCTACCGGGGTAAACGTTTCATCAAAATCAACACCTTTAACCTGAGTATATCCCTGAGCAACCAACCTAGCATTATTTCTCGTAATGGTACTTTGATCATCCATTGTGTTCTTGAATATCCACTTAGTACCAATCACATTGCAATCATTAAGCCTAGGCACTAAATCCTAAACTTTGTTTCTAACAAACTAATTTAACTCATCATGCATAGCATTAACCTAACAATCATCCCTAAGAGCTTTCTCAACCTTCTTTGGTTCAATATGAGACAAATAGCTTGCATATGACAGATTGTTCAAAACCCTCTTGCGAAGTCTCATTCCTTCTTTTATATCTCCAATCATATTATCCTTATGGTGATTCAATTTGATTCTGGACGAAGGTTATTTAGGTGGTTTAGCTTCATTATTAGAGGTAGGATCCTTAGTTGAAACAACCATCTCATTTGGTGTTTGTGGGAGATCCGAAATTGAACCTTCCTTAGGTTCAGTTATCTTGATTGGATCAACTTCCAACTTTTCTAGCTCAATACACTCTCCGCCAATCTCTCCCTTACTACAAGCATTATCAACCACCACATTGATAGATTCCATCACAACGCGTGTATGGTTATTGTACACCTGATAAGCTCGACTATTCTTGGAATATCCTAAGAATATACCTTCATCACTCTTAGAATCAAACTTTTCCAAGTTTTCTCTGTCTCTTAGAATGTAGCACTTACTGCCAAATACGAGAAAGTACTTAACAATAGGCCGTTTACCCTTCCAGATCTCGTACGGAGTCATGTCAGTTTTTTATCTAAGATAAACTCTATTGACAATGTGACTTACAGTATATATAGCTTCACCCCAGAAATGCATAGCTAAATCTTTACCATGAAGCATAGCTCTCACCATTTCTTGAAGCACACGATTTTTTCTCTCAACTAACCCAGAAGTTCTCAAGAGTTTTCGAACTCCTTGCCATGATCACTACGAATTCTAGACACAGAATAACCTCTCATTTCTAAGTCTCTTACACAAAGAGATGACAAGACCGAACACTTCAGTTTTATCTCTTAGCAATTCAATTCAAGTGAACTGAGAAAAGTCATCTACCACAACTAAGATATATCTTTTACCATCAAGACTTTCGATCTTCGATGGTACCATCAGATCCATATAGAGTAATTCAAGAGGCTTGCTCGTCAAGATCTTAGAAGTTTGTTTGTGGGATACCGTAAGCTGTTTACCTCGATGGTCTCGTCAGATCCATATGGAGTAATTCAAGAAGCCATTGACAATCTCTTTCTTGGCAAGTTTAGACAAACTATTATGGTTTATGTGACCCAGTTGTTGATGTTACGGCTCAGTTTCATTGATCTTGGCACTATTACACCTGTAATTAGAATTAGGTAAGACTCTGTAACAATTTTCAAACGTTCACCTTCAAGAACAATGTTTCCAGTCGAGTCATATACAGAACATCTTTTCTGGACAAAGGTAACCTCAAAATCAGCACCACAAATTTGACTGATGCTCAACAAATTGGACTTTAAACCTTTCACATACAACACATCTAAGAAGGCAGGTAGTCTAACAATATTCACAACTCCTTTTCCAAGTATCAGTGCAGTAGCTCCATCACCAAATGTAACAACACCACCATTCCACTCATCAAGTGAAGAAAACAGAGATTTGTCACCACACATGTGTCCTGAACATGCACTGTCAGGATACCACATGGAATTATTTTGCGCTTTGAGAGCAAGGTTCTACCTCTCAAGAGTTTATTAGGGACTTCACTATTCAGCACTTGAGGCTTTCTCCTATTCCTCATCACCTTCTGGAGTTTTTTAACAAAATATGCAATTTTATCGTCCCTAAGTGTCTCAGTGTCAGTGGACTCGCTCTCAATTTCTCTAACAGTGTTCATGTCGATAGATCTTTATTTCTTAGGTTGTGCTATGGTCAATTCATAAGTCTGGAGAGATCTTATGAGTTCTTCTACTTTGACGTTGTCTAGGTCCTTACTTTCTTCAATTACGGTACCTTATATCTAAACCTTTCAGTAGGAATCCTAGAACCATAGGAAACAATTTTCGACTCGAGGATCCTTTGGCCTAGATTAAAACTAAACTTCACAATATCGTTCAACTTAGCATAGAACTCATCAAATCTCTCATCATAATTCATCCTAAGTTCTTCAAATCTAAATGTCAACATTTGAAATTTAGTTTTTTTCACAAATTTAGTACCCTCATGAGTTGTCTCCATAATGTCCCAAACTTCTTTAGCTGTCTCACACATAGACACTCTTCTAAATTTTTCGAGAGACACAGCCATAAACAAAGCATGCAGACCTTTACTGTTCCAATTACATTCTTCCAAGTTTGTTTTGGTCCACATAAAAATATCAGTGGGTGTAACTACACCATCGACAGTTGTTGTAGGCAGAGTCCACCCATTTTGCACATAAATCCAAATACGTTCATCCAAAGTCTTAAGAGAAGCTCTCATTCAAACTTTTCAATAGGCATAATTATTGACATAAAAATATGGTGGTACAAACAAAGAACTATTCATCTAGACTAAATCAAATAAGGGTCAGGAATCGAAATTAAACTCTAATACCAATTGAAAAATGCGAGTTCAACCCTAACAATACCTAGAAGGGGTGAATAGATATTTTATGCAAATTAAAAACAATTATGAATTAAACAGCAACAAGTCACTTTTAATTCTTATCTAGATGGTTAATCATGTAAGTCAAATTATTCTATGTTGAATTACCGCATTTCGCATATCATAAACAATAAATAATAAAGCAGTAAAGAATATAAGAATTGTTCACGTTGAAACTCAACTGGGAAAAATTCTGAGCACTTTGCCAGTCAATCCACTATAAACGATTATATACTTATAGTCTGTCAGACTAGACGACGACACGAACTATCTGATCTCCTGACTGCAATTCTGACAGCTCTCCTGAATTCTGTGCTCATCTGCACCAATTCCAGCTACAATAACCAACGCTTTCCTGGAATTCCGCTATCCTGCAGTAGACTCTAATTTGGTAGAATCGCTTATCTCCTATGGATCACGAAGAACAACCCGTTCTTTATAGACAGGAACTCCAATCGCCTTCCTTGATCTTCAGCACCTCCGACAGATATATAGGAAGTTTGGTTTTTAGTATTTGGATATTGAAACTGATGTTTTTCTGACTATCAAGAACAAATCTCAAAGAAACATGAAGGTTGAAAGCTTCAAGGATGGAAGAAAATTGACAGCACAGTGTTTGCTTATTGTTCAACCTTAGAATTCTCGTTCTGTAGCTTTAGGATATTTATAGGTAAGGTAGAAAACAGATGGGCCAGGAAAAAAGCCTTTAAAATGTAAAATAAAATATTCTTGTATAAAGCTGTCGTTTGAGCGAATGTCCAGCGATAGTCGAGCGACAGGGTGTCGCTCGAGCGAAGGAAGGGCAACGGTCTAGCAACGATGTTTCTACTTTTGTAGCTCGAGCCAAACCTAGACGTATTTAACTAACTTTTAAGCAAATTGCACATTGCACCTTGAACTATTACAATCTATCAAATGAAGTCCTTCTGTTCACAAAATTTGCCAATTACAAAATCAACTAAAACCTAATAAAAAGGAAGGAAAAGTTGTATGCAGTCTAACTATATAACCCCAATTGTGGTTTTCTAGATTCTTTCCTCAAAGTATTCCACAAAAATACTTGAAAAAAATGGAATATGAAGCTGTAACGAGAGAAGAAGATTATTTTAATTTATTATTTTATTCTACAAAATTTAAATGCAAGATATTAATAAGATGAAGACAAATCAGCCCATCCCTTCAGCTTTACTAGTGGTCATCTTCCATTAATGCATTGATAACCCCATCCTGCACTCATTTTCTTCTCGTTCTCTTATCCTATGCGCCATTCTATTTCTTTCTCTAAGCTTAAAAACAAACAACTCCTTTGACACTTATTGTAGTTTTGGTGTTGTGTTTTCCAAATTCAAACATGTCCGTTTCGTGTCCTTTAGTGGTATGGAGCATAGAAGAAGATGAAGCTTTTGAAAATGTCATTGCAATGTACTAGATAGAGGACTCCAATGATCAATGGGATAAGATTTTCTCAATGGTTTTGAGCAAAAGCATTGAAGAGTTGAAACACCATTATCAATTTATTGTGGAAGATGTAAATGCAATCGAAGTTGGACATGTTCTGTGACAACCCATATTTTCTTAGTCAAGTCAAGGGTTGAATTGTCAAAGTCAAGGTCAAATATGGACTTAATTGGAATAATTTATTTTCTTGGGGCTTATTTTATATTTAAGATAATTGAGGGTTTAAGATGAAAATCATTTAAAGTGATTGGGATTATTTTTTTTAATTGCAATATGGAGGGTTAAGATGGATTAGAATTTAAGTTTAGGACTTACTTATTTAACATTAAAAGTTGAGAGACTTCCTTGCAAAAAGGTACACTATCTAGTCCAAACCATTTCTCATTTTATTTTTACACACGCGCACGTAGCAAGCCAGAGGAGGAAGAAACCGAGAAAAGGGAGAAAGAAAGTGGAAAAAGAAAGGAGAAAAGATAAAGGAAAATAGAAGGACAAGGAGAAGAAGAAGAAGAAGAAGAGTAAGTGGGTAATTTAAGTTTGACTTTCATTGTTATTCTCGTTATTTTTCTTCAAGAGATAGGGACATATTATGATAATTTGTAAGGTTTTAATTTGTGGTTAAAAATTTTAGATTTATGAGATATAAGAATAAATTGGAGCTTGAGTTTATTGATTCTTTAGTTTAAGGTAAAAAAATGCTATTTTTGGGCAAACCCTAGATTTTTAATTGGATGCTTGAATAAGTATTGTTAGTGGAAATGATAGTATGGATGAAATACTTACAAGAAAGCATGATTTTATGGAACAATATGTATATTAAACTGGTTGTGGTATTGGTTGCTAGTTTCACTAGATGAAGTGGATAATTGCATTTATTCTTGAATTGAAGGTTATGTTGATGAATTGGTTATTAGTAAATGGATTAGAAAGTGTTATTAGTCCCATTTGATTAAAGGAATAATTTGGGACATTTATTCAAGTATCGAGGAATTTAGTTGAAGTATTATAACATTGCATATTAGAGGTTTCTTGACTTGATAGTAGTTGAATTAGTTATCTTGTATGGTATTTCAGGTAGTGACGTAGAGATTGGAAAGCTTACTAATCGTCTTTGACTGTAGCTTGTTTTGAGTGAGTGGAGAATTTACTTTTCCAAAAATAAGATTTCTAATTTACAAGCTTATAATCATGTTTATTCAATATGAATGTTTCAATGAGTCCCGATTTTAAAAGAAGCATATTAGTTACATGAAATGTCTTATTGTCGAGAAGTTGGTAAATGAGAATGACTATGTTGATGCCATACAGTTTCTTTCTCCTTGACTTGCAGGAAAACTTCTTCCAGAGTAGCATTCAATTGGTGGTATTCACGAAATTTATCAGGACGGTCTCGAGCAGCTTTGATCCCTTCTATCTCTTCTTTTCTCATGATCAGAGTCTTGTCTATTTGTTTTTCCTTTGCTCGTTGTGGGGACTGTGGATATTGCTTAAGATCCTCCTGGTCAGATGTGGCTTCCTTTCCAATTATATTCTCAGCTCGGCCCAAAAATTCATGGTACATTCGAGGTCCGTCCTCATGGACAGACCACTAGAAATCTTGTCTTTGGTCCCAATCCTAAAAGGATTACCATGAGAACAGCATCGTCAGAAAGTTTTTCTACTTCTATGGATTATTTTTTGAATATGCTCAGGTAACTCTTGAGTGATTCAGTTTTTCCTTGTTTGATGCTTACCAACCGCTCATTTGGTGTGGTTCTCGCTTTTGAAACCATAAAATGGGCGAGAAACACTGTAGCAAGATCATTCCAATTTTTTATGGATCTTTGGTGTAGTCTTTTAAACTACCTTTGAGCTTTGTCTCCCAAAGTTAGGGGGAAAACACAGCACATTATGACATCTTCGGCTCCTTGCAATTCTATCTAGGAAGTGTATTTGTCCAAATGACTAAGAGGATCCCCTTCCTATTCGTACCCGATCACTTGTGGCATTTTTAACTTTCCAGGGTTCTACCAGGATATCCTCAGTGAAGGAAGAGTGGCATTTTGTAAGGTATTCTTCTGTGCTCTCTTTGTTTCTAGCTTCCAAATCAGCTATGTGTTTCCTCATAGCACTCATCTTAGGCTCTGGTCATTCCATAAGGTGGTTAGTATGGGGCTTATCGTGCCTACTTATGGGTGTTAAAGAGTGTTGAGAACCCAATCTATAAATGCACTATTTGTTCTCTTGTCAATTAGTTTGTTGTCAGATGAGAACTCTTGATTTCTTCAGTTCAGCTTTTGGAAGATTCACCGCCTGAAAGTTGGAGAATCCTTTTGGTGGGAAGCCGCCTGGTTCTTTCTCTGTGTGGAGATTCCATTTCAGTATCCTATGGTGGATTACGAACTTGGTTATGCTCTAGTCTACTGACAACGTTTGTCAATCTTTCAATGGCTTTCCTCGTTGCCACCATTTAAGGGTCAGTAGTTTCTTTTTTACCCCGTCTCATTCTAGCATTTTGTGGATTGCTGATTTGTTTGGGACGAGTGTGAGAATGACTCTCAGATGCTAAAAACTCATCTATGATATCGTTACTTCGTAGGTTTTATGGAGAGATAGGGCTATTTTTTTTTTCAAGTTGGGACGCTCCTTCTAGCGCAAAACTGTTGACGTTGAAAAATAAATAGATAAATCTCAAGCCAACTTAGAAGATCAACACAGATTGATTAATATATAATCAAAGAATTACAAAAGGTGATACAATAGTTCGTTTTCCTTATCAAATGAGATATTTTAAATATAAGAGAATTTGTAATTTCCTGGGTGCCGTGTTCTTGCCTTTCTTTTTTCACCCTCTTCCTCCTTTTATAGAACGAGATATACATGTATCTTGTACTTTATGTCTTGTCAACTGCAAATCTAAGCTGAAGAAGTACGCTTGTTGGTGTAATTAGATTGACTGTCAAGTCATTATGAGTTAAACATGTAGGTGGTCCCCAGTAGTTAATGAATTACTTAGGGGAAGAAGCTAAAGTTTTTTATTGGAAGATTATATGGGCGATGATTTAAGATCTTTCTATATGCATTTCACCAATTGGTAGGTTATATATTTTGTCCGTGATCTTCAATCAATATGTTTCATTTAGCCTCGATAAACTATACAAACTTCTAGTGCAAGCCAAACTATAGCTGAACTGACCTTACTTCTCCGAACTCACATTAGCGCTTAGTCATCACATATAATAATCCGAATGAATCGACCTCAGAGGTCGGGTGTCAACAACATCTATTGAACAAGTAGTTTATTTAGAAGCTGGCCATACTCACATGGAATCACGAAATATCAAAATGATCCAACTTCATTTAGTATCTGCTAGTTTGTACGACTCACAAGTAAAACCTCAATTACTTAAAAAGGGAAAAGTAACAACTCACTGAACCCATATAAAACATTGGCTAGACGTTGGTAAAAAAATGTGTTTCTTCTTCCAAGAACAGTAAATTGTGGGACTACTTTTCAATTGTAGAAAACCTAGTACGATATTAGGCTGCTATGGCCAAAAATCTTATTTCAAGACTCAGTTGAGAAAAACCAAGAAAACCTCCCTAACTATAAGTGAATATCTTGAGGATTAAACAGAGTATTATTTGTATGAGTTAGTAGAGCATAAAAAGACTAAAAAAGAACATATGGATGCTATTCTGAAGGATTATCACCAGAATATGATACCTTTATTCTTTCGATTGAGTTGCAAACAGAACCGAATCAGTTGAAGACATGAGTCACTGTTGTTACTCAATAAGGAGTAGAAAAGAAACATAAGGAAATGGATTTTCCACTTTCAACCCCAAGGCAATATGCTTATTTTGGGCCGGAACAGCAGGAAAGACGAAATTCAATGGTGTCAATTCCAACTCAAATTTGGGGTTAAGAACGGTTTAGGAGGACAAATTTTGGTGGAAGGGATAATGATCAGAAATTAACGAGAGAAAGGCTTGCTTTGCTTATGGAGAAAGAGTGTGTGGAGCTCAATGTAACAGTGGACGAGGTTCTTGGTCTCAAAACAGATCTGAGACCTCAACGTCAATATAAAACGCATGGATACTTATAAATTCATTACGTACCCGTACCTAATACGTATTCAAACTTGAATATTTTTCGATCCAATACGTATCGAATGCATGTTTTTTAAATTATCTTTTATATTTTATATATTTTAAATTTCCAATACGTCTGAAACATAATTTTAATTATTTCACATTTTTGAATTATTAGAAAAGTTTTATTAGTTTTAAACTCTTTTAAAACTTATTATTATTGACTATGAATTGACAAGAAAATTTACTTAATAGATAAGTATTGTTATGTTCAATAACGTACTGAAAATAAATAACATTTATTGAAAATACACCTCTAGAATTTAAATTTAATTGACAACTAGAACTTTTTATTGGAAATACACAATAGTATAAAATCTTTTAATACATGTGAATCCGTATTAATAGCTGATAATTATATTTTTGTTATTGAAAATAGTTAATAGTATTAAATTTATATTGAAACCATAACTCCCCACCACATCTAACTTCCATAAACACTCACTCTATAAAAAAAATCAGGAAGTGAACAATGAAATTCGGATTATACAAAAGAGAGAAAAACATATGAGGGCGGTGACTTGATTTTGGAAGTATAACATCTTAAATTGGGTTATTGGATTGTGAACATCAAACTCCTTCCTTGATGATTGAGTTTCTAACTAGTAAGCGGGTACAAGACGTTGTGGAAAGCAAGCAATCAAAAGGCAAGTGACTCGGCCTTTTTTTGGTGTTTCCAAGAAAGTTTTACTACTCCAAACTCGGTTATAAGCATGCAAGCACGTTTTACATTGGTATTAGAGCTTGAGTAGGTTGTTTTCTTGCTTAAATACACGCTGAAAATAGGTTGAAATGATTAAAATGCATGTATGTTGTTTTCTTCCAAAGCTTGAACATCATTAATAGAAATTTTTGATATACTTCATATAAATTCATGAAATTTATAGCATATGTTCACGATATTATGTAGAACATATCTCGAAAATTTCTTATGAGAATGTAAAATGCTATATTTTTCGTCCCTTCATCTTATACTTTTGTGATTAATTGATGCCTAATTGTACTTATTACTCTTATATTTTGATTTAGATTGCAATTGGATGAATATGTTGGAATTTAGAAGAAACAAGCGAAAAATGACTAAAGTAAAAGAAAATAAAAGCTCAAAGACCAAACTGCAAATATCCAAAATATGACTCAGAAGGCAAAACGAAGATATGAAAGATTTGAAGACCAATTAATAGAAGACATGAAGCATTGGAAGAAGAAAAACGAGAAAAGAAACCACCAATCAAGAAAACGAAATTTGAGGGTTGAAACGCAACAATTGCATAGATATCAATGTTATGTGGTCGCATAGCATTAATACATATGCGGTCGCATGGTTTCAAAGAAATGAAGCCTGAGTTTCAAATGATATGCGATCGCATAGTACACTCCCGATGTGCGAAATTTGCTTTTCGAATTTAACTCAAACACTTGTGGAAACAAATTTCAAACATTTTTTAAACAATAAAACCATCCAAAAAAAAACAAAGAACACGCCCCCATCCCCCTTTTCTCTCTTTTTGCTATTAGAATTCTTATGAGTAACTAAATCTTTGTGCTGAAGCCTCGGAACCAATCCATGTGTGACATCTAAATTATTTTCATTGTTTAATTCATGTTTTGAGTATCGAATGTTCTCATGCACTTATTTTTATGATTGTACGTTGAATTGCTAGGAGGCCTACTAGTTTATTATTTGTCGCAATCTATAGCTAAGTTAAATATCAAATATGTAATTGTTTGATCCCTTTAATTTATGAAACAACTAGGATTTAATGATTTGCTAGGTCAGAAATTATTAGATCTTGGGAAGAATGTTTGACTAGATTAAATACAACCACTTGTGTTGGTATTATTTAACTTCATCGATCTCCGTAATTATTAAAGCTGTTACTAGATTAAATCTATAATACTTGTCTTAGATTGTTTGTAATTAGGGTTAATTGAATCACTTTTTTTCTAATTAACTACAATTAAGGAGAGATAGGAAAATAATTCAAACGGTAAATATTCAAGTGTGAATTGATATATATTTGCTTCTATGATCAGTTGTAAAATTTCGATGGTGGATGTAGATTTAGACTAAGGATTGTTCTTTTGATTGCATTCGATATTTTAATTTGAGTTGTTCATTAGTTAATTTCTTTAAAATAGTTTGTGCATAATCAAAACCCCCAATCCTTATTTACATAGCATAAAATTAGACTAATCACTCTTCGTGGGATCGATCATTACTTCCATTACTACATTTGTTTTTTTAGAGGTATAGGTTTTATTTTTTGGTGTCTAACAATACACCACATTTTGACGCCGTTTTCGGGGAGTGATTTAATTTATTTTTGTGCTTCTTATTTGTTTATTTCAATAATTATAATAATAATAATAATAATAATAATAATAATAATAATTTCTTTAGTTTTCGATAACTGAATTTAGTATACGCTTTTTGTTAGTTATATTATTCTAGCTTTTTTTTTTCCTTTTTTATTTTTTTATTTTTTAGAGCTTACGTGATTGTTTATGTCTACAACTCGATCTTCTAATCAAGGTAATTTACAGTACAATAAGGGATGCCAAAAAAGCCCAAGCGGGATCGGCTCAGGCCGGCCCGTACGAGCCTACCCATAAAAAAATTAAAACTAAAATTTTTGAAAAATGTAGCTGCCTGTATGTAGTTTACATAGGCCTTTACTTATTAAAAAAACCCGAGTCGGCTCGCTCGGGCCGAGCCTCATTTTTTTGATCGGGCTTTGCTCGAAGGTCGAGCCGAGCCCGAGCTTTTTTTTCAACTTGACTCATTGACATAGTACGATCCAGAAATAGAGATAACTTTGCCCAGATTAAGGAACAACATTTGGTGGAATTTTGAAGAGGAAGTCATGGTGGGGAATCGAACTTTGAAAGAACATGCAACTCTGAATCTGAATCAACAACTCTTATGCATAACTTTTCCTACTCTAGATGCTATTACTACATTTGAACTGAAATCTGGACTAATACATCTAATGCCCACTTTTCATGATCTCGCAAGTGAAGATCCTTATAAGCACCTGAAGGAGTTTCATGTGGTTTGGACAAGTATGAAACCCACTGGAGTCACCAAAGAATTGATTAAACTGAGAGCCTTCCCATTTTCTTTAACGAATTCGGCTAAGGATTGGCTATATTTTCTACCATCATGGAGTATTACCATATGAGACAAGATGAAGAGGTTGTTTTTAGAGGAATATTTTCCAGCTTCAAGGCAACCAACATTCGAAAAGAAATCTGTAATGTAAGACAGGCCAGAAGAGAATCCCTAGATGCATACTGGGAGCATTTCAAGAAGTTATGTGCAAGTTGCCATCAAATTAGTGAGCAACTTCTCATCCAATATTTCTATGAAGGCCTTCTACCCACTGATATGAGTATGATTGATGCTGCTAGTGGAGGAGTTTTTGGTAGATAAAACTCCTGAGGGCTCAAGGAGCTTAATTGCAAACATGGTAGCCAACTCTCAACAATTTGGCACTAGACCCGACATTTCTTCTAAACATGTTAATGAGGTAAATATCTCATCCATTGAACAACAAATTGTGAGTCTAACTTCTCTTGTTCGTTAAATGGCTGTAGGTAATATGCAGACAACAAAGGCTTGTGTAATTTGTTTAGTAGTTGGACATTCAACCGACATGTGTTTGACTTCAAGAGAAACCCATTGAACAAGTTAATGAAGTAGGTGGCTTTCCTAGACAGCTGCAAAGGAATTATGATCCTTATTCAAACACGTATAACCAGGGATGAAGGGATCATCCTGATTTTAACTATGAGAATCCACAAGTAAATCAGCCCGCAACTTAAAATAGCCCAACTTTCCAACAATATATAAGTAGCCATACCCTCCTGGACAACAACCGAGCCAAACTTCCAATTCAGATATGTCTTTATAAGATATTGTTAATTCCCTCGTCACTAAAACTTTGTAATTTCAACAGGAGACAAAACAATTCTAGCAAGAGGTCAATGCTAGTATTCAAAGTATAGACAAATACACCAGATGGAAACCACAATTAGTCGGCTAAAGGCACAAAGTTTGGGAAAATTACCCTCTCAAACAATAGTGAATCCAAGAGAAAATGCAAGCGCAATCATCCTGAGAAGTGGTAAAGATGTTGAGATTTCGATAAAGGCAGCCCCTACATCATCGGAGCAAGAAAAGGGGAAAAATGTCGTTGCAGACACGAATGTCCCCAAGACAATTACGTACCAAAGTGTAAGTTTCCACCTTTTATGATTATAAACTAGTACCCCATTTTCCTCAACCTTTAGCAGAATCTATGAAATATGAACAAAATCAAGATCTATATGAAACGTTTCGTAGATGTGAAGTAAATATTCTACTATTACATGATATTAAAAAAATACTTCGTTATACTAAATTCTTGAAAGAATTGTGCACAATTAAGAGGAAATAGAAACTTAAAGGATGTGAGAAGGTAAGCGTTGGGGAAAATGTCTCCACAGTTATTCAAAGAAAACTCTCCGCAAAGTGTAAAGATCTAGGTATATTTAATATCCCTTGTATGATAGGTGACACTAGATTCGAGAAGGCCATGTTAGATTTAGGAGCTTCTATTAGTGTCTTGCCATATTCTTCGTTGGAACTTAGACCTTTGAATAAAACTGGTGTTTGATAGCCTAAGAATAACTAACCAAGAGGAGAGTGAATTGATTTTTAAATCTTTTTCGAAGAATTAATCTAAATTCAAGAAAGTAAAGACTAGATAGATTAATTTAAATAATAAACACAAATATAAAAGCAATAAGTAAAATGGATAGATGATGCAAACGATATAATTGTGGAGGTTCAATCCAAAACAATGATCTACGTCCTCTATTACCAAGCTCTCAAGAACAAGCAATGCCTTTTACTATGTTTATTGACTTATGGTGCAATCCAACCATTTACAACGCTTCTGGTGGCTTACAAATAAGGAGCACCGATCCTTATACAATGTTGATCTTTACAGGACCTCAACACAACCCACAATATTGAGCTTTACGGGACCTCAATATGATCGACATGGTGACTTACAATAAGGAGCACCGATCCTTATACAATATTAATCTTTTTAAAGGACTTCAACATGACCCACGCTTTATCAAAGTGATTTTACAATGAAATTCTTATCTTGATAAATAATACAAACAAATTAAGTACAAAGAGAGATTAACACTTCAATGAATAGTAATGCATGATAGGTCAAGTGTTAGATGAAAAACTTTGATGAATATGATAGTCAAGAATTAGATTCAATCAATTAAAGTGTTTCACTGAGAAGATGAAGAGATAAATATAATGTAAGTTCAAAAATATTCTCAAGAAATATCTCTCTTTTAATGGGTGATTGATATTAATTAAGTACTAAGAGAAAAATGAGCAACTTTGATGAATGTGATGATTTTACAGGTTTAGTTCAATCAATCAAAGGTTCAATATGAAGAAGAAGAAAAGTTTATACAATGTAAGTGCAAAA
The DNA here is from genome assembly GCA_019097785.1 of Fraxinus excelsior. Taxonomy (NCBI): domain Eukaryota; kingdom Viridiplantae; phylum Streptophyta; class Magnoliopsida; order Lamiales; family Oleaceae; genus Fraxinus; species Fraxinus excelsior. Next base: position 22,230,897 of record CM032637.1, read on the forward strand.
ATTTTCTTAAAAAATATATCTATCTTTCAATGAATAATTTGTGATAAATTAAGTACTACGAGAGAAATTAGAAACTTTGATGAATGTGATGTTTACAAGTTTGATTCAATCAAAGTTTCAATATGATTCCAAGTAGAAAAAGTTTACGCGTAAGTGCAAATATTTTCTTCAAAAATATGTCTCTTTCAAAATTGATATAGAAAAATTAATCATAAAGAGAAATGAAAAACTTTGATAAGTGAAATAATTCAAGAAATTTGATTCAACAATCAAAGTTTTTGTAAGTTCAAAGAATATTTTTCAAATGAAAAACTTTGATGAGTAGATTTTCAAAAGTTAATTTGGCCAAAAGTTTTTCAAAACTAAATGATTTGATAATAATAAATGAGATGAGAATCAATATAATTTTTCTCAAAAGTATCTCATTTGAATGCTCTTAACAGTTGAAATGAATTACAAGTGAGTTGGTATTTATATCAGTCAAACTATCAAATTTCTGTCGAGCTAGACGACCCATCCGGACGTCCAGAACAGTACCTGACGACCAACTAGCCGTTATGATCAGAAAATGGTCAAAAACTTAACCATTGCAAATGAACAGGATGTCCGGTTCATCCATCTGGACGTTGGATGGATAGAAAGATTTCTATCAAATCGAACGTCTTGTCCGGACGGTTTGACTCATTCGAACGTCCGGATGATCAACCTTACTTTTGATCAAAAGTATTTTTGAAAAACTTAAGTTCAAGTATTACTTTGAAAAATCAATCTTACTTTTGATCAAAAATATTTTATGCAAGTGATATGAAAATAACTCTTCGTGCACAAAATGATTTTTGAGCTATTATCGTTCATTACTAAAGATCAAAATGTTATACCTTTATATATGATCTCAAAAGCTTAGTCTTTGATCTTGTTTTGAAGTTTCTTTCATGTTTGGCTCTTAAACTCTTGATCTCGATCTTTCTTGACATTTGACTTTAATCCTTAGTATTTGATCTTGCTTCGAAGTTTCTTTCATGTTTGGCTCTTAAACTCTTGATCTTGATCTTTCTAGACATTTGGCTTTAATGCTTGACTTCGATCTTGATCTTTTTCATGAGCCCGATTTATAATGTGTGGATTTTGACAATACTTGGTTAATTTTAACATTGAACTATCATCACTCAAAATCACAACTTGAATGGCGATAATTATAACACATGGCGCCATAAAATTTGGTATGTATTGGAGGAATAAGATTGCCTTGAAGGCTGTAACCACGTGATTAAAGACCCAGGGATAGGTCAAACTTCTCAACAAAGAAAGGATCAGGAAACTTACCAAACATGGAAAAAGAAATATTCCACTACTCGTGCAATTTTAGCGAGTTCCAAGGTAGACAATCTCATTCATGAATGTGAACAATTCCTGACTTTTCATGACATCTGGACATATTTGAGAGAGAAATATGGTGGTACTAGTGTGACTAGACTCAGACAAATGACTATTAAATTTGATGCTTACAAGAAACTTCGTAATCACAACATCACATAGCATGTAAAGATCATGTCTATTATGATTAGGGAGTTGAAGTCGGCTAGTCACATACTCTCTTATGAGCAGCAAGTTCAGGCTTTGATATACTCTATTCTTGATAATTAGGAACATCTGAAAGTCAATCTGACTCACAATCATAGCATCAAAACATTTGTTGATGCTGCCCGCCATGTGGAATTGGAGGATGAGCACCTTGGTGCGGCTAAATCTCTGGGACATGCTTTTGTGACTGAATCTAGTTCTAGAAAATCTTAAGGTTTTAAGCGTAAGAAGAAATGGTTCAAAAGCAGGAAAGGGAAAAAAACTAGATCGAGACCTAAAAAGAACAAACTCAAGCGAACAAGAAGGGTAAATGGTTTGCAAAGAAGAAAGATAAGAGCAAGCTGAAATGCTTCAACTTTTAGGTGTTGGGTCACTTTGCTCGAGAATGCCCTGAGCCAAAAAAATTTTCTCTTATAAATTCTTCTTTTAGTATTGTTTATGTTTCAAGCATTGTTATGCTAACTGAATCTTATCCTATGTGGATTGTAGACTCATGAGCGACAAACCATATAACCAGTGATCGAGAAATATTTGTAGAGTTTCGTCGATTTCCAACTTTTACAAAAGTGGACATACGTCAGTAACAATGATAGAGTGAAGGTGAAAGGGTCGGTACATGTAAGTTACATTAGTGTGGTGGCCGTACTATTCTCCTTTATGATATCTTGTTTGCACTAGGGATATGAAGGAACTTAATTTCCGTTGTTGTTCTTTTAAGATTAGGTTTCAGTTTGAAATTTTATGATAACTCTATTCGTATAAACAAGGATAATGTATTTTATGAATCTGAACATGTAGAAGGTGATTTTGTAATGTTGGTTTGTGAACCAAACACTTATAATTATTATGTTGATCTTTGTTTTTCTATGAACGTATCTTCTTCTTTTTCTTCTTCTTCTAAAGATTTGAATGTTGATACATTTGTATAGTATGCTAGATTAGACATATTGGGCAAGAGAGAATGAATAGGTTAGCTAAAGAATGCTTGCTATGTTTAATCTCTATGGTTTCAATACCTATTTGTAAACCTTGCCTAATCAGAAAAACAACACAAAAATCGTTAGGTAAAGCCTTAAGGGCCGAATTTCCATTGTAGCTAATCTATTCAGATAAATGTAGCCCTATGAATGTGAGGGCAAGATATGGAGCCTCTTATTTTATTACTTTTATAGATGATTTCATTATGTCTATTTGATTTCTCATAAGTCCGAGGCATTAGAATGCTTTAGGCGATATTTAAATATGGTAGAAAATCAAATAGATAGAAAGGTGAAAGCTTTAAAAACTAACAAGGGCGTGAATATCTGTTTGAAGAGTTTAAAGAACTATGTAACAATAAGGGAATCAATAGACAATTAATTATTCCCAACACACTTCAATAAAATGATATTACTGAGAGGAGGAACAGAACATTGCTAGAAATGGTAAGGTCCATGATGGCACAGGGTAACTTACTTATTTCCTATTGGGGAGATGCTTTGTTAACTACGACCTATATTCTGAATAGAGTTCTCTCTAAATATGTACCTACTACACCGTATCAGCTTTGGATAGGTAGATCTCCTGATTAGAGTTCTCTTAGATCCTGGGGATTAGCTGCCTATATCCATGATTCCTCAAGTAAGTTTTGAAAATTGGAGTTCGCGAGGCAAGAAATGTATCTTTATAAGATACTCATACCAATCCAAAGGATATGTGTTCATAGGTAAAAATCAAAATGACACTACAATTAAGATAGAGTCACGTGACATGATGTTTCTTAGGAGTGGTTTCCTAGTAAGGGAGAAATTGAAAAAGAAGAACATTTGTATGAATTAGATGATAGAGTTGCACTTGATGGATAAACTGAGGTGTAAGAGGAAACACTACCACGTGTTGATCGAAGTGGGAGCAATTTATCTCCAACTCCAAGTGATAAGGTTACATCAGAGCTTTCACTTCGTAATAATGTGAGAAAAAGTATGCCAAAATGTCATTTTGAGATTGAAGGGCAAGTTTTCCTAGTATCTCCATAATATGATGAAGAATCAAAATCAGTACAAGAAACTCTATCGTGCCCTGAAAAAGGAAAAGTGGAAGGATGCAATGTAAGAAGAAATGAAGTCTATGAAATTAAATCAAGTCTAGGACTTGGTTGATCTTCCATCTGGTCGAAAAGCCATTGGAAACAAATGGGTTCTCAAAATAAAGCGAAGAGCTTATGGGACTATAAAGAGGTCTAAGGCTCGTTTGGTGGCAAATGGTTATACTCAACAGGAGAATATAGATTATGAAAAGATATTTTCACCAATAATGAGATTTACTTCAATTCGCATACTCTTCTATTGTTGCACGTTTAGATTTAGAAGACGTTAAAACTGCCTTTCTCAATGGAGAATTGGATGAAGAAATTTACATGCAACAACCAATAGGTTTCATTAAAACTGACCAAGAGAATAAAGTTTGTAAATTGGATAGATCAATTTATGGCCTAAAGCAGTCTTCTAGATAGTAGTACTTAAGATTTGACAAAGCAGTTACCTCATACAATTTTATAATGATGGATGAAGATCGATGTATTTATTTGAAAATATACAATGGAGAATTTGTAATTTTATCTCTCTACGTAGATGATATCTTACTAGTTGGGAATGAGAAGGACTATATTAAAACCATTAAGAAATGGTTGTCCTCAAATTTTGAAATGGGTGAAGCGGATTAAATATTAGGTGTTAAAATCTATAGAGATTGTTCAAAGAGGTTTCTTGCTCTATCACAAGAGCCATATATAAAGAAAATTCTTAAACACTCCAAAATGGAGAATTGCAATCCCATTGACACTCTTATATCGAAAGTTGAAACTCTAAGTCTTCGTATGTGACCTAAAATTCTTAAGGAAAAAGAAGAAATGTCTAGAGTTCCATACTCCGGTGCGGTTGGGAATTTGATGTATGCTATGATATATACTTGTCTCGACATTTGTTATGTCGTACGTCTGGTCAGCAGGTATCAATCTAATCTCTGAAGAGAGCATTGGAAAGATTTTAAGAGGATATTGAGATACCTTAAGGGTACTGCTAATTACTCGTTATGCTATCAAGGGAATGATTTGTGCTTAAAAGGATACACTGGTGTTGATTAGGGTGGAGACCTAGATGAGGGCAAATCAACTTCGAGATATGCATTATTACTTAATAATGGTGCCATCACTTGGAGTAGCAAGACACAGACATGCATTTCCTTGTCCACAATGGAAGCAAAATTGGTAGCATGTGCTTCAGCAATACATAAAGCTATCTGGTTAAGGAGATTCTTACAGTATCTAAGAGTCCTTAGTGGTGATGTGGACCTATATTGATTTATTGTGATAGTCACACATGTATTGCATATACAAAGGATCTCAAGTATCACGGCAGAACCAAACACATTGATATAAAATATAATTTTTAAGAGACATCATAGGAAAGAATGAAGTGAGTATGCAATATATTTCTACTCACCAAGTGGTAGTTGATCCATTTACAAAATATATCCCTAGAGATGTTTTTATGACTCATGTTAAATCTTTGGAATTGCGTAGAATTTGAATTATGTACTATGTAAACTTTTCATATAAGTCCATCAATGAACAATATTTGAATTCATATGTTAAGAGTAATCTTCTGCCGTGATATTTAGATTACTATTTAATATGCACACATAAACTATGTCAAACAAGTTGATATTGGTTCGCTCGCATGAACAGTTGCCTCAAACACTTTGAGGTGTGCTGAGATGAGATACAATGATCATATTGTGTACATGGTCTAGTCGCCTTGATGAGATATCAAGATGAAATTACAATAAGTAATCAGTATGGAATTTTGTTATCCATAAAACCTATTTGATAAGTGTAGTTTCTACACTTATTCGAGGTCCTAAATGATGATATTTTACTGTTCTTTGGATAAAATACTGTTTAATTTGTGTTATATTTTATTGCATAGGTAAAACTCAATGTTTGATGAAGAATTGAAGAAAAGAATGCAAAGATAGCAGAAAAATGGTCCATTGTATCAAATACAAAGTTCGGGGGCTGAAATGAAAATATTCAAAAGTTATGTCGAACCTCGCGATGATTATTTGAGAGTGTTAGACATCAATTGGATGAGGAAAGAAGCCAAATGAATGAAATATTGTCAAAGTATTATCACATATCAACTTCCAGCCGAAAAAGTTATGCTTCGGATTTTCAGGCTCATATTGAGACGCAATTTTGGCATACAAATCTTTCGAATTGGAAACTTTATATTTCTATAAGAATTGTATATCTTTGAGTTAGCTTTCTAACGCAACTTGAATCAGCTTAATCGGATATGTGTACAGAAAGTTATGATTAAAATACCGGAAGCTGTTCAGAGACAAACCTGCGCGCGCGCGCAGGCAATTCATGGCGCGCGCGCACGGCCTTATTTTCCCTAACCCGAGAGTCAATGGGTTCTACGGCGCGCGGGCAACACTTATAACGGTGCGCGCGCACAGGCCTTTTCCGCAGAAAAATCTTTAGTTTCCTTTCGCGATTCAAACTCTTTTGAAAACCAAATTGAACGAGATTTTGACCTATTTTTTGGCTCTTATAAATAGAAAACATGGGATACACATAAGAGAACCTCTCTAGACCTAAAAATCTCTATATTATACATATTTTGGAGGCGAAGAAGATGGCTAACAACGTGGAATCAAGGCAAATTGCATAGGATATTGAAGATTTTTCATCCGGATTCAAGATTCACATCAAGAACGTGGAAAATTTCCAATTCTTCATTATTTCTTCTTTTCGGGTGATGATTTTCCAATTGTTCCTTTGTAATTTAATTTTAAATATGTTATGCTAGTTTTTCATTGTATTGGATGAATTTTTGAACCCTATTTTCATTTATTTTAATTCAAGATATCAATTTAGGATTTTTGTGTTATTAGTTGATTGATTTTACATACCCATTGCACTACTTATTGCTTGATCACCAATTAAGTAGTTACTTGCTTGTTGTAGTGTAGGAATACTCACAATAAGTCTAGAACGCGATAAAATCAACATGTGTAGTCAGAATTAGGAATAATCTCTTTCACGCATGCAATCTTATTGATAATCTAAACCAAATGCATGACTTTCATATGAATTCGGACTAGGAATAGGATCGTCTCGTGTTGGTCATAGGTTGGTGTATCTTGGGAAAGAACATTTAACATATTAGCTTTATCGATTGTCAAAAATGCATGAATGTACTAGATTAATTATTGAGAATTGAAATAGGTAAAAATAGGGGGATTCATGATTCTAATACAAACATTCACGTATTATATAAATACTTTATTTGTTTTGTTAGTTTAGGATTAGTATAGAAATCATACAAACCATCTATTTTGATATGACCACAATTCGAATTTAATAGTAGATATTAAACTACATATTAGACCTTATTCCTCGTGGGAACGATACTCTTAACTCACAAATCTTATTACTTGTACAATGATCTCGTACGCTTGCGGGTTTCACGCGAACAAGTTTTTGGCGCCGTTGCCGGGGAATAAATGATTTAATTTTAGTTTAGTAGTTTATATTAAATTCGATTTTTTATTATTATTTTGTTTTATTATTGAATTTGGCTACCCACCCTGATCTCTCTTACTTGATATTGTATCCAGGTGTTGTTCAGTAATGCATCTAAGATTCTAATGCGGCATGTTAAAAAGATTTTTGCAATGAATAATCTTGACATGGACGACGAGGAAGAAGATATCTATTGTGAATTCTGCTCTGGGGTGCATTATACTGGTTACTGCATATATACATGCACTGAACCATTTATGCTCAAACTCCTGCGGTTTAAACAATATTTAAGATGTCGGAGACACGCCATTGACACATCTATTGAAAGCTACATGCCTGTGGGTGAGTACATCCCTTCCGATACGTTTGTGGAATTTGGTCCTTCCATGTTGAACGAGGAGGCAATTGCAAAATACTACACTGATTTTGCCAAGTTAGATGAAAACAAAATGTGTGTAGGAGATGGCGCATTCTGGATTGAATTTAAAAGGTGGGGATATAATCCACTCGAAAAGTTTGAAAGAAAAGAGTTTACATTGCCTGTAGATTTAAATTGTGAATCGGCCATTCAACCCGAGGTAGAGGTGGCAATTGAGCCGAGCGGCTCGCCCGCTCGGCTCGTACTGTTCACGCCCACGAGCCGCTCGGGCTCGTAAAAAAACGAGCCCGAGCACGAGCCGAGCTCGTCCAAACGGGTGACGAGCCGAGCAGGCTGGCTCGTCACTGTAGACGAGCCGGCTCGTGGGCTCGTCTTGTTTAAAAAAAAAAAAAAAAAAATTAAAATTGGACGAGCCACGAGCCGAGCGGCTCGTGGCTCGTCCACGAAAAAAAAAAAAATTTAAATTAAAAAACGAGCCGAGCCGAGCCGAGCGCTCGCCGCTCGGCTCGTTTGGGCGAGCTCGGGCACGAGCCGAGCTCGCCCAAAATCCCACGAGCCGAGCCGAAGCTCGGCTCGTGGGTAACGAGCCACGAGCTCGGCTCGTGCGAGCACGAGCCGAGCTCGTCTGGGGCATGGGCCGAGCCGGCTCGGCTCGGCCCATTGCCACCACTAACCCGAGGAGATATCAATTATGAAAGACGAGTACAAAGACGATGAAATATCAATTACAAATGAACAAAACAAAGAAGAGGCAATTCATGAAGAAGACGTTAACACACATTCTATCGATTTCACTGATTGCCCTATCATTGAATTTGTAATTAAGCCTGAAGAGAGTGAAGAAGTATACATAGTTGAATTCAAATCGGAGGAGATAGGCATATCATATCACATTGGAGAGAGCAATGTTAAAATTTGTAGAAGTAATGAAGAGTGGGGCAAAGTCAGAAGAGACAAACTGAGCAAGGCATCAAAAGCATTCTTCAAAATTCCATGATGCCGAAACAACAAAGTCAAGCTAAAGACTTTAAACAAAGCGCTTATTGGGAGGCAACCCAACTTTTCTTCCATTTTATTTATTATGCTTTCTAGAAATAAGATAATTTAGATTAATTTTTTTTTTATTATTATTCAATTTTAGGGACTCATCATCCATATCACGTTTCCCTTAGGTCTTCGATATGTTATTTGATTTATTAGATGTTAGAGCTAAGTAACACTTGTTCCAATTATTTGATCTTAATGCTTTATTTGATTGCATTGTGCAGGAACATGACGTCGCGGAACATTTAAACCAATATTGACCAAGAAGCCAACGAAAGCAATATGAAGCTAGTCATTGGATTATGAGTCATATCAGGGAAGTCTTTTCTTCATTTCTTCCCCACCCCTTTATATGCGGATTTAAAATTTAAGACATTGAGGACAATGTCTAATTTAAGTTTGGGGGTGGAAAACATGAGTTTTCATTTTTATTTTGTTTTCAATTTTGTGTGTGTTTGTATCATTCTTATATTTATTTATTTTGTTTGCTTTTATTACTTCATTTTGTGTGCTTTTATTACTTCAAATATATATAAAAAATTGAAAAATTGAAAAAATTCAAAATATTTTCTTTTTTTGTGCTTGTGTGAGTTAGTTGACCTGACAGGTAATGAAAAATATATTGAATCATTAATTGATCTATGAATGGTGAATAAGTTGCATGCTTAGATTAATTTTTGCTTTTCAATGTGAAATCTGATATATATTGAGCACATGAATTAAGTTAAGCATTGCGGAGGAATGAGTTGATTTCATAATTGGATAGGTTGAAATAGTGGACCATATGTGCTAAATCCAAAACCACTAAATTCTACATCCTTAGACCAAATTTATAATAGTTTGGGGGATTTCATAGTTGTAGGAAGATATTGAGATAAATAGAGATTCCATGTGTGAAATTTAAAATCTTGTGTGGATTGTCTAAGGTCAATGAGATGCAATTGGGTGAAAATTTCAAATTAAAGGTCATTTTACTTGGATAGGTGTTTAATGAGGGACATTGCACTAATCAAGGAAAAAAAACACATTTTATTTGAAAATTTCTCTTTGTAGCCTTTATGACTCGAGTTATTAAGCCTGTAAGGGTGTTAAAACCCGTTGCCCTAAAGTCAACTGACTTGGGAGTCATCGGCCTAAAACTTGTTACATGGGTCATTTAGAAAGCTTAAGGGAGAGAATGCTGCAAATAAAGAAAAAAAAAGTGTTGAAAAAAAAATGAGAGGAAAAAAATATAGAAAAAAAGAGCAAGTGCATGAAACAGATGCATCAAATACCATGATTATGTCCCAAACACTTGTTTAAGAAAATTTGACTTTTGATCAGAGATTATTAGCCTAATTAAATCCTAGAGACTGAATCAATCAAATTTAATGGAGAATCCTTATTTATTGATACATTGACTTGCAATTAGTGAGATTTACCTAAACTAGAGAGGTGAGAATAGTATAGATTTAACCTTAATTCACACACTTGAAAAGAGCGAAAAGAATGAGTTTGGATCTTACGAGTGATGAAAGAATATATTTGACCATTGAGGGTTGGGAATTGAAACAACTCATGAATTCATAATGCTATGCTTAATTCTTCACACACACATTGATTTTACATTGGAGAAGTAGATTTCAATTTCTATGTTGTGATTTTGAAGCTGTGCATAGATCTGATATATATGATTTCAATCATGAAATAAAAAGTCAGGTTAGCTAGCTAAATTTTTTTGCTTTACTTGATTGACCGGCCACCAATTAGGTAATTAGCATTGTGTGTTTGATAGATTTTAGTTTTGTTTGAGGACAAACAAAGAATCAAGTTTGGGGGTGTGATAAGTGTAGTTTCTATACTTATTCGAGGTCCTAAATGATGATATTTTACTGTTGTTTGGATAAAATACTGTTTAATTTGTGTTATATTTTATTGCATAGGTAAAACTCAATGTTTGATGAAGAATTGAAGAAAAGAATGCAAAGATAGCAGAAAAATGGTCCATTGTATCAAATACAAAGTTCGGGGGCTGAAATGAAAATATTCAAAAGTTATGTCGAACCTCGCGATGATTATTTGAGAGTGTTAGACATCAATTGGATGAGGAAAGAAGCCAAAGGAATGAAATATGGTCCAAGTATTATCACATATCAACTTCCAGCCGAAAAAGTTATGCTTCGGATTTTCAGGCTCACATTGAGACGCAATTTTGGCATACAAATCTTTCGAATTGGAAAATTGATATTTCTATACAAATTGTAGATCTTTGAGTTAGCTTTCTAACGCAACTTGAATCAGCTCAATCGGATATGTGTACAGAAGGTTATGATCAAAATACCGGAAGCTGTTTAGGGACAAACTTGCGCGCGCGCGCACGGCCTTATTTTCCCTAACCCGAGAGTCAATGGGTTCTACGGCGCGCGGGCAACACTTATAACGGTGAGCGCGCACAGGCCTTTTCCGCAGAAAAATCTTTAGTTTCCTTTCGCGATTCAAACTCTTTTGAAAACCAAATTGAACGAGATTTTGACCTATTTTTTGGCTCTTATAAATAGAAAACATGGGATACACATAAGAGAACCTCTCTAGACCTAAAAATCTCTATATTATACATATTTTGGAGGCGAAGAAGATGGCTAACAACGTGGAATCAAGGCAAATTGCATAGGATATTGAAGATTTTTCATCCGGATTCAAGATTCACATCAAGAACGTGGAAAATTTCCAATTCTTCATTATTTCTTCTTTCCGGGTGATGATTTTCCAATTGTTCCTTTGTAATTTAATTTTAAATATGTTATGCTAGTTTTTCATTGTATTGGATGAATGTTTGAACCCTATTTTCATTTATTTTAATTCAAGATATCAATTTAGGATTTTTGTGTTATTAGTTGATTGATTTTACATACCCATTGCACTACTTATTGCTTGATCACCAATTAAGTAGTTAGTTGCTTGTTGTAGTGTAGGAATACTCACAATAAGTCTAGAACGCGGTAAAATCAACATGTGTAGTTAGAATTAGGAATAATCTCTTTCACACATGCAATCTTATTGATAATCTAAACCAAATGCATGACTTTCATATGAATTCGGACTAGGAATAGGATCGTCTCGTGTTAGTCATAGGTTGGTGTATCTTGGGAAAGAACATTTAACATATTAGCTTTATCGATTGTCAAAAATGCATGAATGTACTAGATTAATTATTGAGAATTGAAATAGATGGAAATAGGGGGATTCATGATTCCAATACAAACATTCACGTATTATATAAATACTTTATTTGTTTTGTTAGTTTAGGATTAGTATAGAAATCATACAAACCATCTATTTTGATATGACCACAATTCGAATTTAATAGTAGCTATTAAACTACATATTAGACCTTATTCCTCGTGGGAACGATACTCTTAACTCACAAATCTTATTACTTGTACAACGATCCCGTACGCTTGCGGGTTTCACGCGAACAAGTTTTTGGCGCCGTTGCCGGGGAATAAATGATTTAATTTTAGTTTAGTAGTTTATATTAAATTCGATTTTGTTTTTTTATTATTTTGTTTTATTATTGATTTTGGCTACCCACCCTGATCTCTCTTACTTGATACTGTATCCAGGTGCTGTTCAGTAATGCATCTAAGATTCTAATGCGGCATGTTAAAAAGATTTTTGCAATGAATAATCTTGACATGGACGATGAGGAAGAAGATATCTATTGTGAATTCTGCTCTGGGGTGCATTATACTGGTTACTGCATAAATACATGCACTGAACCCTTTATGCTCAAACTCCTGCGGTTTAAACAATATTTAAGATGTCGGAGACTCGCCATTGACACATCTATTGAAAGCTACATGCCTGTGGGTGAGTACATCCCTTCCGATACGTTTGTGGAATTTGGTCCTTCCATGTTGAACGAGGAGGCAATTGCAAAATACTACACTGATTTTGCCAAGTTAGATGAAAACAAAATGTGTGTAGGAGATGGCGCATTCTGGATTGAATTTAAAAGGTGGGGATATAATCCACTCGAAAAGTTTGAAAGAAAAGAGTTTACATTGCCTGTGGATTTAAATTGTGAATCGGCCATTCAACCCGATGAGATATCAATTATGAAAGACGAGTACAAAGACGATGAAAGATCAATTACAAATGAACAAAACAAAGAAGAGGCAATTCATGAAGAAGACGTTAACACACATTCTGTCGATTTCACTGATTGCCCTATCATTGAATTTGTAATTAAGCCTGAAGAGAATGAAGAAGTATACATAGTTGAATTCAAATCGGAGGAGATAGGCATATCATATCACATTGGAGAGAGCAATGTTAAAATTTGTAGAAGTAATGAAGAGTGGGGCAAAGTCAGAAGAGACAAACTGAGCAAGGCATCAAAAGCATTCTTCAAAATTCCATGATGCCGAAACAACAAAGTCAAGCTAAAGACTTTAAACAAAGCGCTTATTGGGAGGCAACCCAATTTTTCTTCCATTTTATTTATTATGCTTTCTAGAAATAAGATAATTTAGATTAATTTTTTTTATTATTATTCAATTTTAGGGACTCATCATCCATATCACGTTTCCCTTAGGTCTTCGATATGTTATTTGATTTATTAGATGTTAGAGCTAAGTAACACTTGTTCCAGTTATTTGATCTTAATGCTTTATTTGATTGCATTGTGCAGGAACATGACGTCGCGGAACATTTAAACCAATATTGACCAAGAAGCCAACGAAAGCAATATGAAGCTAGTCATTGGATTATGAGTCATATCAGGGAAGTCTTTTCTTCATTTCTTCCCCACCCCTTTATATGCGGATTTAAAATTTAAGACATTGAGGACAATGTCTAATTTAAGTTTGGGGGTGGAAAACATGAGTTTTCATTTTTATTTTGTTTTCAATTTTGTGTGTGTTTGTATCATTCTTATATTTATTTATTTTGTGTGCTTTTATTGCTTCATTTTGTGTGCTTTTATTACTTTAGATATATATAAAAAATTGAAAAATTGAAAAAATTCAAAATATTTTCTTTTTTTGTGCTTGTGTGAGTTAGTTGACCTGACAGGTAATGAAAAATATATTGAATCATTAATTGATCTATGAATAGTGAATAAGTTGCATGCTTAGATTAATTTTTGCTTTTCAATGTGAAATCTGATATATATTGAGCACATGAATTAAGTTAAGCATTGCGGAGGAATGAGTTGATTTCAAAATTGTATAGGTTGAAATAGTGGACCATATGTGCTAAATCCAAAACCACTAAATTCTACCTCCTTAGACCAAATTTATAATAGTTTGGGGGATTTCATAGTTGTAGGAAGATATTGAGATAAATAGAGATTCTATGTGTGAAATTTAAAATCTTGTGTGGATTGTCTAAGGTCAATGAGATGCAATTGGGTGAAAATTTCAAATTAAAGGTCATTTTACTTGGATATGTGTTTAATGAGGGACATTGCACTAATCAAGGAAAAAAAACACATTTTATTTGAAAATTTCTCTTTGTAGCCTTTATGACTCGAGTTATTAAGCCTGTAAGGGTGTTAAAACCCGTTGCCCTAAAGTCAACTGACTTGGGAGTCATCGGCCTAAAACTTGTTACATGGGTCATTTAGAAAGCTTAAGGGAGAGAATGCTGCAAATAAAGAAAAAAAAGTGTTGAAAAAAAAATGAGAGAAAAAAAATATAGAAAAAAAGAGCAAGTGCATGAAACAGATGCATCAAATACCATGATTATGTCCCAAACACTTGTTTAAGAAAATTTGACTTTTGATCAGAGATTATTAGCCTAATTAAATCCTAGAGACTGAATCAATCAAATTTAATGGAGAATCCTTATTTATTGATACATTGACTTGCAATTAGTGAGATTTACCTAAACTAGAGAGGTGAGAATAGTATAGATTTAACCTTAATTCACACACTTGAAAAGAGCGAAAAGAATGAGTTTGGATCTTACGAGTGATGAAAGAATATATTTGACCATTGAGGGTTGGGAATTGAAACAACTCATGAATTCATAATGCTATGCTTAATTCTTCACACACACATTGATTTTACATTGGAGAAGTAGATTTCAATTTCTATGTTGTGATTTTGAAGCTGTGCATAGATCTGATATATATGATTTCAATCATGAAATAAAAAGTCAGGTTAGCTAGCTAAATTTTTTTGCTTTACTTGATTGACCGGCCACCAATTAGGTAATTAGCATTGTGTGTTTGATAGATTTTAGTTTTGTTCGAGGACAAACAAAGAATCAAGTTTGGGGGTGTGATAAGTGTAGTTTCTATACTTATTCGAGGTCCTAAATGATGATATTTTACTGTTCTTTGGATAAAATACTGTTTAATTTGTGTTATATTTTATTGCATAGGTAAAACTCAATGTTTGATGAAGAATTGAAGAAAAGAATGCAAAGATAGCAGAAAAATGGTCCATTGTATCAAATACAAAGTTCGGAGGCTGAAATGAAAATATTCAAAAGTTATGTCGAATCTCGCGATGATTATTTGAGAGTGTTAGACATCAATTGGATGAGGAAAGAAGCCAAAGGAATGAAATATTGTCAAAGTATTATCACATATCAACTTCCAGCCGAAAAAGTTATGCTTCGGATTTTCAGGCTCATATTGAGACGCAATTTTGGCATACAAATCTTTCGAATTGGAAAATTTATATTTCTATAAGAATTGTAGATCTTTGAGTTAGCTTTCTAACGCAACTTGAATCAGCTCAATCGGATATGTGTACAGAAGGTTATGATCAAAATACCGGAAGCTGTTTAGGGACAAACTTGCGCGCGCGCGCACGGCCTTATTTTCCCTAACCCGAGAGTCAATGGGTTCTACGGCGCGCGGGCAACACTTATAACGGTGAGCTCGCACATGCCTTTTCCGCAGAAAAATCTTTAGTTTCCTTTCGCGATTCAAACTCTTTTGAAAATCAAATTGAACGAGATTTTGACCTATTTTTTGGCTCTTATAAATAGAAAACATGGGATACACATAAGAGAACCTCTCTAGACCTAAAAATCTCTATATTATACATATTTTGGAGGCGAAGAAGATGGCTAACAACGTGGAATCAAGGCAAATTGCATAGGATATTGAAGATTTTTCATCCGGATTCAAGATTCACATCAAGAACGTGGAAAATTTCCAATTCTTCATTATTTCTTCTTTCCGGGTGATGATTTTCCAATTGTTCCTTTGTAATTTAATTTTAAATATGTTATGCTAGTTTTTCATTGTATTGGATGAATGTTTGAACCCTATTTTCATTTATTTTAATTCAAGATATCAATTTAGGATTTTTGTGTTATTAGTTGATTGATTTTACATACCCATTGCACTACTTATTGCTTGATCACCAATTAAGTAGTTACTTGCTTGTTGTAGTGTAGGAATACTCACAATAAGTCTGGAACGCGGTAAAATCAACATGTGTAGTCAGAATTAGGAATAATCTCTTTCACGCATGCAATCTTATTGATAATCTAAACCAAATGCATGACTTTCATATGAATTCGGACTAGGAATAGGATCGTCTCGTGTTGGTCATAGGTTGGTGTATCTTGGGAAAGAACATTTAACATATTAGCTTTATCGATTGTCAAAAATGCATGAATGTACTAGATTAATTATTGAGAATTGAAATAGATAAAAATAGGGGGATTCATGATTCTAATACAAACATTCACGTATTATATAAATACTTTATTTGTTTTGTTAGTTTAGGATTAGTATAGAAATCATACAAACCATCTATTTTGATATGACGACAATTCGAATTTAATAGTAGCTATTAAACTATATATTAGACATTATTCCTCGTGGGAACGATACTCTTAACTCACAAATCTTATTACTTGTACAACGATCTCGTACGCTTGCGGGTTTCACGCGAACACTATTCTAAATCCAGATCGAGTTCTCGATTGGGATTGCCTTGAGGAATAAAGATAAGGAAAACTCATGTTAGATATTGTTGAATATCTGAACTATGATCTGTACGATGCATTTTATTTGTAAGATTAGACGTGTGCCCTAAGAAAGAGATAAACCATCGTAACACGTATTTCATACCACGTGTTTTAATAACTATTGAGAAATGAAAGAATTAATCCCTGGTTCTTCATTTTGTGAGTCTCCGAGTCATTTATGACCTCGATTTTATACTCTTATGACTTTTGACTGTTTCTCAAAATTTTATTTTAGTATTGCTATTTTAACATGTTGCCAATAACTGTGAATGATTTGGTTCGTTGGGACATGTCTAGGAAATCAGCTGACTTGAAATTAAGGGATTCAAGTAAGAAAAGAAGACTATTTTCTCTAGCACCTTAGCTTGTATTCACCGGCTAGACAATTGTGTTAACTTTTTGAGTTTTGTGACACAATTGTGAATACAATATATATATATATGAGAAAGTTGAGTATGTTATTTGGTTTATTGAGGGATTAGAAATACTCGAACTAGTATGGGGTATAGCGGGAAAATATATTTCCTCTTGTAGAATTGCTATATATCCCCAACATGTGTATAGCGTTTTGTGCTCTTAAATTAACTTACTGGTTGCACGACCCATTTACATGTATGAACTTGGAGATGTTAAGATAAATATAATTGAATTTATATTAAGATCAGGTCAAACCCATCATGTGTAAGTGAGAGATGTTGGAAGCAAACGGGTCGTCCATGTGGGTTGGCTCGACTCGAATTGCGTTGGAAAAGTTTGGAAGGAGAAGTTAAGGGAGTTGAGTTTTTTTTTTTTTTGAAACCATAACTCCTCACCACCTCTAACTTCCATAAACACTCACTTTATCACAAAAACAAATTCAGAAATGAACAATGAAATTCGGATTATACAAAAGAAAGAGAAATACATGAGGGTGGTGACATGATTTTGGAAGTATAACATCTCCAATTGAATTGTTGGATTGTGAACATCAAACTATTTCCTTGGTGATCGAGTTTCTAACCAATAAATGGGTAGAAGAAAGTATGGAAAGCAAGCAATCAAAAGGCAAGTGATTCAACCTCATTTTTGTGTTTTCAAGTAAGTTTTATTACTCCAAACTTGGTTATAAGCATGCAAGCACGTTTATGTATCAGATCTGTGCTTTTTTATGTCCAATTTGTTCAAGAATATATTATGTAGTATTGTACCGCAACTATCATTTTGATCTGAATTCAAACATCAACAAAGCAAATCTCAATTCTGAATTCTAGTAAGAAGGGCCAAGTGGCAGAAATGCTTGCCATTCAAGAAGTTCTCAATGGTATAAACAAGCATTCGGGAGCCTCACCATGTCAATGCTGATGCATCAAAGTTGATGGGAAAAACAGAACGCAATAGAGCATAGTCTCTTAAAACTGGCAAATGATAATAATGTCCTCTTTGAGTTTACATGCATTCCTTTTTTAATCACAGATCATCTTTTGAAAACTGTACTACTGGAAAGGAAGTTTATAAATGAAATCTACATCTAATCACTCTCAAATTGCTCTTAACAACCAACTACAGCGGCAATATCTCAGGTGTCCACCTCAAAAGTCAAGATTCTCACAACCCTACCCTTCCTTCATGTGTACGTGTATATCCTACTTTTGTGTTTGTACCCTCTAATTCTAGTTCAGTGTTTAGTCTATGGCATGATAAGCTTGGCCATTATTTTGAGAAAATTGTAATTTTAAGTTGTGAATTACCAGAATTTTGATAAAATTTCTCATTCTTTATGTTCCACATGTTGTTGTAGTAAAACTCATGAACTTTGGCCACCACAGGCATAGCGCAGTGGTAAATCCAAAGGGTTCTCTATGGAGCATTGAAGGCTCGAATCCCTACGACAGGTGAAAGGCAACATTTTATGTTGGAAGGTAGAGGTCCATAGGGAGGAGAACCGTCGAATTCCGACCCAAGTGTGTATAAGTTGTGACCGCATCTAGATTTACCCGAGTGGCAAACCAGAAGAGAAGGCCGCCACTCCTCAGGATTAGTCGGGCGAAGCTTGGACGCCTGAGTCATCAAAAAATAACTCATGAACTTTGCTACAAATTAATGTAGTCTCACACAATACACACAAGACGATAACATGGCTAAAGAATGGAATTCACAAACTAAAATTCTATAGCTCTAGAACCTAGCTTTGTTGAAAATGTTCTTTAAAATAACAAGGATTCTAACATGAGGAATAAGACAATGTTATTGGTACCATTACCAAAAATAAGAAAAGCAATTGGTTGTAAGTGGATATTCAAAATCAAAGAAAATCTTGCTAGGATAGTGGAGAAATACAAAGCTAGGTTGGCTACAAAAGGATTCTAACAAGTAGCTGACTTTGGTTTAAATGAAGTTTTGAGTCATGTAGTAAGCAACCTATTAAAAAATATTGTGTGTTTGTTTTTATTGTTAAAATTAAATTGACTAAAGTTGTGTAATCAAAAGTAAACATTTTTCGAGGGATCGACAATCCGAACTCAAAAAGCTCACTTTATTACTAGAACGCGATCTGTGCACTTACAGTATATAATTTTAGCGAACAATCACAAAGACTCAAATCACTCAGATTCAAACCATAAAAAACCAGAAGTTTTTAGGGTAACACACAATAGATGAGAAGAGAATGATAAGAGATTCAAAGAGAAAACCCAGAAGCTTCTCGTAGAAACCAGATGAAAAACTAATTAGGGCAACCACTTAGGCTCCTTAATACATGCCTTCATCACCGTGGATTTAAGCCAGTGATCTACGGTCCAGAGAAGCACACGTGTCATCCATAATTGGGCTCGAGTTTGGGCCTAGTCCATTTTTAGTTATCGGGCAATGACCAATTTAATGTCGGCAAGTGGGCTTAGCCCAATTTCATCATTGCCCATGATTGAACCACTTTAAAATGACATCGCAGCCCATCATATGTTATAGCAATTAGCGAATAGGATGAGGATCGAACTTTGTAATGAAAGCTATTTAGAATTGTAAATATTAGACAATTGTAAAATGATTTGTGTATATAAATGATAAGGGAATTTTTTCATACGTTTATTTTGGTTCACAAATATGAATAATTGTCGATAAACATTCGAAATAGAGCTTAATTTGTGTGAATTGTGTTTGTAGGGCAACAATGAAGATTATGATGGAAATTAGAGGAAAAGTAGAGAAAATAGGCCAAAACGAAGGAAAACTAAAGTTCAGGGACCAAAATGTAAATAATCAAAAGATGACACGAGGCCAACTCAAGAGTGGACGTGAGCTTAATCATACATTGAGGAATGCATGGGATGATTGGAGGAAAAGAATGAACAAAAGAGGTCAAGACAAGAGAAGAATGAAGTTGGAGGACCAAAATGAAGATATATGATAGTTGTTTATACCTTGCGGCCGCAAGGTATAATCTTCCATGCGGCTGCAAGCAAGGAGGCAGGGAAAATTTGTGGAAAAAAAAGTCGTTCCTTGCGGGTGCAAGGAATTTGTCCTTGCGGCCGCAAGAAAGAAAATCGGCGCGAATTTTCTGGTTTCCTTATCCGACTCCAACTTGTATGGTAATGATTCTAGGGCAACTATAAAAGCTAAAATACGTCCAAAAACTAGGGTTACACCTTCTTAGAGAGAAAAACAACCTTTTTGAGCAAGAACGGAGGCAAGGACGAAGAATTTCATTCCAAAATCCAAGATTTCAAGCTTTACATTCAAGAATTGGGTGATATCTTCTCCTAAACATTTTCTTTGTTATTTTAATTTATCCATGCTATGCTAGGTTTTAATTGTACTAGGTGAACGATGAACCACGTAATGTGAACTTTTAATTCTTTATTTTGCAATTTGATTTTAAACACGAATGTTGGATGTTGAATGATTTATATTCATTTTATTGTCTCCATAATTATATGTGCAATGGTTATGTGAGTTTGGGTGGTCTATTTCATGCATTCGAAAGAAGCGGAATAGATTCTACAAGGTATAAATCATCGTAAGGTTCGATAGGGTATAGAAATATACCGTTATGCTTTACGTGAGTCTTTAAGTGTTGATAAAACGTTATGCATTCTTGTATATTTGCATTTGTCATAGAAATATAGTCAAGTGGTATGCGAGAATAGGCTTAACTCTACTCGAGAGAGATTGTTGAATACTTTAGGAATATTGACTCTTCAACCGATTCATCGTGCTATCAAATTATGAAATAAAGGTTAAAAGTGAACTTACTAGTTATTTATTCATAGATACTTGGACTTAAAAACCCATTTAGTTATCCTAGTACGCTTCTCATTCGTAGATTTCTTCAAACATTTGCATTCACATCGTAATTTGCATTTAGTTATTTATTTTCATTTAAACTTGCATTCGTAGTCTAATTTAGATAATTCCATAGTTTAATCATCTCATTGAATTTCCTTAGTTTCGGTTAATGTCAAGATAGGTGAAACTTAAACTAACTCAATCTCTGTGGGAACGATACTTGGATTTGAAAACCCATTTTATTACTTGAGCGATCCGTACACTTGCGGTAATCAAAGTCGAATACATTTTCGACGTATCAATAAACTTCAGAAAGTAGTTGTAATCTCTTCTAACAGTAAGAAAAAGGAAAAACTCTTATACATCTTTGATTTTCATGTCATAAATCAATATAAACATCTTTTATAGAACGGATTCTTTAATTTTCATGTTATCGACCCAAAAATTGTACAATAATTTCAAGATGCAAGAACTAATAAGGTAGAGACCATTGAGTCAACGACATCATAAAACCAAGTAGCAATGTTCCCTCACCTCTGCCTATTCTTTTTCTTCTTTCACTTAAATAACTCCATGAAGAAGTGTTCAATTCTAAACTAAATTGAATGGAGAACGGAAAATGAAGAGAGCATTTTTTTCACTATTGATCAAAGGGATGAGAAAATGAAGCAAACTTATGGATACCACAATTGCCTTCGTTTGAAACTTGAAGCAATCAATGCACTAGATGTAATGCCACGAATTCTCTCTACTAGTCATTATTCTCAAAATTAGGAATTATATGAAAATATTTTATAATATGACTTTCTATAGTTAAGGGACCAAACTACAATTTTTCAAAAATTTAGTTTCAAGAACAGTGAACATTAATAAAAAATGGATTTATTTTAGGAAGAAAATATATTTTCTCGAGTTTTTAAGAAAAGAAGGAAAGAAAATTAAGGATGTATGAGATCATCTCCAATGAGGAGCCA
The DNA here is from genome assembly GCA_019097785.1 of Fraxinus excelsior. NCBI lineage: Eukaryota > Viridiplantae > Streptophyta > Magnoliopsida > Lamiales > Oleaceae > Fraxinus > Fraxinus excelsior. The sequence continues at coordinate 22,252,681 of CM032637.1, forward strand.
AAACACCGAATTTGGTGTAACATGCTCTCCAATAGGCAAATATGGTGCAAAATTTGGTGTAATCCACCAAATTTGAAGTTTTTCAATATTCCCCATTTTTGTCATCTCTTCTCATTTATAAACATTTTTTGTTCCATCTATATTCTTTTTTACCATTTAGAATAATTGATTTTAATTTATTTATATTGTTTTAATGTGAAGGTTAATTTTATTTAACATTTATTTTTAAATTCTAATCAAGTAATAAGTAATAATTATTGATACTATAAATTAAAATTGTTCATTAAAAGTCAAAAGTTACAAATTTGATAATTAAAAGTTAAGAATAAATTTTAGAACATCATAAATATCTTAAAAACACAAATTAAAGTACAATACAACACTAAACCTGATTACAACATAAGTATGTTGTTAAGGCCAATTTTTTTTGACTCGTTTTGAACTCTTAGCATTTGATAATCGAGGTCGAACATGTTGTTAATGCATGAATTGAAGATTCGATGGAAGAGCCAACTCCAAAAGTTAAGATGATTGTAGATGAAAATACCCGATTTCAAGAATTCATTGCTCGACATAGTAATTCGTTTTAATTTATTAATTTATGCAATATTTTCGTTCATTAAATATAATTTTTAATTAAATAATTTAAGTAAAATTTGGTGTAATTTTACATCAAATTTTGTGTAAAATTTAGTGTAACTATGCACCAAATTTGGTGTAGACAATTAGATATGGTCTTTGTATCTTTTTATCTTTTGTATATACGGGATAATTTGGATAGGAATATTTTGTCCTGCCAAGGAAATAATATATTTTATTTTGTTCTTATACGTATATAAATGTATATCAGTATAAATTGGTAAGTAAATAATGAATAATTTTAAGCTTCTCAAAGTAAATGATAGATTTGACACTGTGACTATATGTTAAAATGTATATATAATTGTGCATTATTATAAATTAGTCTACAATATAGTATTTTTATTGTGATAAATTATTATTTAATAATAACTAAATTGAAACCTTATTTATTGCATTTTTTTATATGGAGTATGCGAATTAAAGTATTTATGATATAAGTTGTATACGAGAAGCATAGTGTGTCACAACTTACATTTTGCTCATAAATAGTTTGCTCATAACCAATGTATAAGGTTTGATACCTTGTACTAGAAAAATGTAGTATTGACTCATCCACCATTCGAATTTGCGATTTGTCCTTATCGTAAAAATAGTTCAAGTTGTCACTAGTATTGTAACGATCCAAGCATGAGCGCAATCCGTACTTTTTACGTCTTGTCCATTTTGAAAGTGCATGTGCCCATCGTATCTTAGAATTTTCTTTTGCATCCCCAAGATTCTAGCTTAAGACACGACCTTATGAGAACATAAGTTGAATAATGATACCAATTTAGCAACTTGTCCAATTTGTACAAGGATTTAAATTAAGTTTCTCATAAAATAGATGGCTTGATTATTTTCCGAGTTGAGTATTGAGCAATACACATGACCACACTAGAAATTAATAAGCTAGAGAGAATAATAAGAGGGGTAAAATGGTCATTTGCATCTGTACCGAATTATTCTATCTCGGACGGGGTGAAACATGCATACGGAATGTTAGAAAAAAGTGTTGTGTGTGTGTGTGGTATTTTGCCTTTAGTGAAAAAAGCCTAATAAATATATTACATATAATCTAATTATTGGAGTTTGAATAATATATATTCAAGGGAAAAACTCATATATCATGCGTAAAATATTGGTCAATTCAAAACTCATACAATAAGTTTAAATTTTAGGGTGATAACTAAATAATTGAAAATATTTTATTAATTAAATACATTAAGGTCACAATTATATCATTAATAGTCACGGTTACATATTCATAGATCATAACTTATTTATTGGTCTCATATTATCAAATTAATTGATCACAAATTATTTTTCATGCACAAATTATCGAGTTTTTATGTTACAATTAAATATTTGGTCACAAATAACCAAATAGTTGATCACATACACCAAACATCCCACCCCCAATCCGAGTCAACTACCAATACTTGGTCCAAATCAAACACATAGTTGGTCACAAACACCTAAATATTGTTGCCACCACCACCAACAAAAATTACCCCATCAAAACTTGAAAACCAATATCACTCCAAAAACCAACAAACCCAAAACACCACCAATTGTAGCAAACTACCACCGTCATAATTCTCCGGCTTATTAGCACAAAACGTCACTACGTTTCACGATGTGCATTTCTTCTTGGCACGAAAAGGGATACCGTGCAGCAGTAGTCTGCTCCGCTAGACTACCTTCCATCTTTTCTCGATCGTTTCGGGACGAAAGGAAATTTGATTATAATTTGTAGAAAATTTGCATCATAAAATTTAAATACATTGAAAGTAAATTGAACATTGATTGCTGAAAAGTGAAAATTACAATTGATGAAAGCGGGAAATTACAATGACTAGTGCAGAGGGCAAATACTAGTAAGTTTGAAAGATTTTTGAATGACTAATACCTCCTATAATAACTTGTGGAAGAAAAGCCTAAGTGATATGAATAGACATTTAAATGACGATGAATCATACTAAACGTTAACAAATATCATAGTTGTTTTACAACTGAAAAAAAACTATTATAATGGAAAGGAAATTATAACTCAAACTGTAATAATATTTATAATGTGCGGTCGGAGTTGGGCAAATTGCAACTGTGATTGGGTCAATGGGCTAGGTAAAGATGCAGTCCTTGACATTCTCCCCCATTTATTTTTACTACGTCCTCACTACCCTCGATGCATAATATGCTTCAATTAATGGTTTGAAGGCTCCAAGGTCTTTTTCTCTTTCCCAAGTATTCTTCTCGCTGCTGCACCTACTCCATTTGACGAAGTACTCTTGATGATATTTTCTAGAAGCTCGAGTAGTGCGATGGTCCAGTATAGCTTCAGCAACCTTCTTCCCGACTTTTCTCTGTTCAAACACAGGTCACTTCGGTTCATTTCTGGATGCACTCTCATTGTCTACAAAGTATGGCTTGAGTACACCTACATGAAGAACCTGTAGATTTTACACCATGAAGAGAGTGCAACTCTGTATGCGAATCTTCCAATCCTCTTCACGATGGGTAATGGTCCAATATATTTTGGCACCAATCTTGAGTCTTTTCCTCTTGTCGTTTTATAACAATTTCTATCGGGAAGTTTGACCGTCTAGATATCCAACATTAAATTCAAGGAAACGACGCTTTATATCTGCAGACTTTTTATACCATTTTTTAGCTTTCTCAAGATAACTCCAAGCAATTTCAATATTTTGTTTCCACTCTTGAGACAAACTTTTCGCTTGAGGGGACTTGGTACTTTAATCGATATCCACAGTATGAGGGAGTAATTATTGTTGATCAGTCACAATCTCAAAATGACTCTTATTGGTGAAAGAGCTACTTTGGGCAATGAAGCAAATCTGAGCCGCATTCAAAAGTTTCACCCGATTTTTCTACGAAGTAGAGATAAAGTGCCGAAAATATTCTTCCAGCATAGAATTGAAGCGCTCCAACTGTCCGTCAAATTGTGGATAAAAACTAAAACTCATGCTTAAAGTTGAACCAAGAAGTTTGAACAACTTGGTCCAAGATATGCCTGTAAATCGAGGATTCCAATCACAGACGATATCTTTAGGCAATCCCCAGTATTTGACAATGTGTTTGAAGAAGAGTTGAGCCGTCTCTTCAGCTGATACATACTTGGGCGATGCGATGAAAGTTGCGTACTTTGATAGATGATCTACCATGACGATGATTGTGCCAAAATATCTAACTTTTGGCAATCAAACAATGTGGTCCATCAATACACTCTCAAATGGCTTAGTTGGGATGGAAAGGGGCTCAAGCAAGCCTGCCTTTTTCTGATAATCTGTCTCATCTTGCTGACAAATAAGACATGTTTTCACATAAGTTGCAATGTCATCCCTCATTTGAGGCCAGTAGTACGCATGTTGTAGTAGTGCAAAAGTGTGTTCCTCTCCAAGATATCCTGCCCAAATTGTGTCATGGCATTCCGTAATTAGTGATTTTCTCAAATCTTCGCCCTTAGGAACATATAGGCGGTTTCCCTTAGTCTTCACTAGGCCCCCATCGAGTTAGAACTGACGAGTTTTGCCCTGCTTGATGAGGTCGACCAAATATTGAGTAGTCGAGTCCTTATCCAAAAGTGTCTAGATTTGGTCTTTTATATTTGTTGTAACGTGTTTCATGGAAAAGCGGCCATAGAGCAAATGGTGGCCAAGTCGGCCTATCGACTAAGAGCATCGGCAACAAGATTACACCAAGTGATGCCATCCACTAAGGCAATGGACTACCTTCAATAACTCATTTTCGTGTGCTTAGTAACGACGTTCTACTTGGTTCAACTTTCGGCTCTCATATGCTACCAGATGTCCTTCTTGCATAAGGACTACACCAACTGTAAAATCTGAAGCATCAGTATGAACTTCGAATGGTTTAATCATATCCAATAAAACTAACATCGGGTTCATCCACATAGATTTCAACTTTTCAAAAGCATTTTGGCATTGGGATGATCAGTCACAATCCTTATCTTTCTTTGTCAATTCGGTAAGTGGCAGTGCAATTTCTGAGTACCCTTTCACAAATCTTTAATAGTAATTCCATAACCCGAAAAATGAACCTACATCACGGACATTCTTTTGTGGTTGCCAACCTTATTTGAATCCATGCGTATTTTGCCTTATTCGATGATTTTAACCCAATAAATTGATTCTGAGCAAATGAGCATTTAGATGGTTTAGCATAGAGTTTCTCTCGTAGTTGATCGAAAACCTGCCTTACATGTTGTACATGTTCCTCCAATGTCTCATTTTAGATTACTATATCGTCCAGGTACACCACCACAAAATCGTCCAAGAACTTGTGAGGTACCTAATTCATCATCGTACAAAACGTTGTTAGGGCGTTTGTTAAGCCAAAAGGCACACTTCAAATTCAAATGCTTCATATCTTATTATCACCGTGGTCTTTGCTTCATTTCCCTCTTTGATCCGAACTTGCCAGTATCCAGATTTGAGATCAATCTTTGTATAAATCTCACATGGCTCAGTCGGTCGAAGTAATTTGCAACCAGCAGAATATGATAGCTATTCTTATTAAAGATCTTGTTCAAGGCTCTATAGTCACAGCACATTCTAAGAGAACCACTGGCCTTTTCTGAAACAACACGTGAGCTCCATATGGTGATTTTGTAGGCACGATAATCCCACTTTCTAACATTTCTCCCAATTGTTTTCAAAACTCTTCAAGCTCGGGCTGAGACATATAATGGGCTGTCTTACATGAGGTTGGCACCTGGAATAAGTTCAATCTCATGATCAATCGCCTTCCTTGGTGGCAATCTTTTTGGTAACTCATCCAGAATGATGTCCTCAAATTCCTTAATAAACCTTCCGACGGGTTTAGGAATAGGGTCAGTCGCCTCTTCGATCTCCTCTAATCGAAGAGCGCACAAAAATAAGGGTTCATTTCTTTTAAAACTCTTACAAAATTGCATGGCCGAACTATTCTTGCCCATCTCTCAACTTGTGTACTGATGACGTACGACTTACTATCCATCATCATTAATGAATCGGAATATGACAACACTGATGTCTTAGTATCTCGAAGAAATTTCAATTCCAGAATAAGCTTGAAGTCATCCATCTGAACTGTAGACAAATTTGTCCTTCCCTTGAAAGGACCCTCTTTGAGCAACACAAATTTCGCTACTCCGGCTACAGGTGGAGCAACAGAGTTGATTGCTTTGACCTTTCCACTACTTTTTTCTAGAACAAGTCTGAATTACTCTACTTCGGTACTTGCGAGGTAGTTGTGAGTAGCACCAGTATCTACCATAGCCTTGATTGGCTTTCTATTGATCTTCACATCAATGTACATTAAGTCTTTGGCCCTACAAATGCAAGCCTTCAATTCTTCCATATTTACCTCTTTCGAGGGAACATCATCCTTTTCAGTGGCTCGGTGCGATAGTGTATTGCACCGATGTGGGAATACGCCAACTACATCATCATCCTCTTCGGAGTCGGTCTCATCATAATAGCTAGCTTGTGGGACATCTTACTTTGAACTCATTCTGTCACCTGCTAGTTGACAATATGCATTCACCATTCGTTTCTGATAGCATTCCACCACTCGATGAGCTCCTTCACATAAAAAGTACATCAATTTAGGAGTGGCATTAGATTTGCCCTTTGTTGCTTTTCCTTTATTCTAGTTGTTACTGTTGCTAGCGTTATAGTTTCCTTGATGACTATTTTGATGATTTCCTTAAAAGTTACTCTGACGGGTGGCTTGATAAGCTTCTCCCTTATTATTAGAGTAACGCTCTCCCTTATTTGAGTTTAAGCTGAGTCTATAAGGTCTGCTTCTACCTCCAATAGCTTGACTATTCTCTGAACGTCGATCTTTTCTCAACTCTGATTGATATTCACTTAAACATTCGACGGGTACCATGGTCGCACTCAACTTAGTAACCTTATGTCTCTAAAGTTTCGTACGTGTCCATGGTTTCAACTATTCCATGAACGTGAATAACTTATCCTTTTTTTAACATATCTCGAATATTCAGCATATGTCTGAAAGGGTTTTTACATACTCTCTGATGGAGCTTGTATGTTTTAGTTCTCATAGTGCCAGTCGTGCCTGATATTTCACACTTTCTGGGAAAAATTGCGATCTGATCACTTCCTTGAGAAGATCCCAAAAATCTATTCGGCCCCTGTTGTAACATTTCTTACTTCATCTTTAAATGAAGCCGTAAGAAAGTATTGTTCCATAACAAATAAGAAGTTCTCGACTTCTTTTGCATCGCGTGCCCCTCCATAGGTACGTGGTTCTGAAATTCTGAACCTAGGAGCATACTCTTGTGTGGGGGCTTGCCCATTGCCAACGGCATGTTGAAGTACTCATAATTGAGCTTTCAACGCTTTCATTTCATCCTGCAGATAGGTATGATTGCAATAGCTTCAGTCATGGCTGTGCAAGCCTTTCGACTTTCTTATCGAGGGTCGTGAGCTGTAGCTCTAATACCAACTTTCACATGATACATTTCTTCTAGTACAGAAAGGGACACCCTGCAGCAGTAGTCTGCTCCGCTAGACTACCTTCAACCTTTTATCGATCGTTTCGGAACAAAAAAAATTGATAACAATTTGTAGGAAGCTTACAATAGAAAATTTAGATGTATTGAAAGTAAATTGATCTTTGATTCATGAAAGTAGGAAATTACAATGGCTGGTGTAGGGGACGAACACCAGTAAACTTGAAAGATTTTTGAATGACTAATACCTCATATAATAGCTTGCGTAAGAAAAACATAAGTGATAGGAATAGACGTTTAAATGACAAGGAATCATATTAAACGTTTACAAATATCAGAGCTATTTTACAACTGAAATAAACTATTATAATGGAAAGAAAATTATAACTCAAACTAAACTAATATTTACAATGTACTGTCAAAGTTGGGCAAACTGCAACTACGATTAGGTCAAGGGCTAGGTAAAGCTACGGTCCTTGACAATACGTTTCGCTCTTAGTGTGCAAAACGTCATCATGTTTCATTTTTTTGTGTTTTCACTCCTATTTCAAAGTTTTATTGTAGAAACGTTTTTTTTCATCAATTTTTATCCAATTTCTCACTTAAAATTTGTCAAATGACAAACATACCCTCATATTTAAATAAAACAAAAGGAAAAAGAAATAAAAAAGAAATTGCAATCATACTCCCATTTTTTTAAAAGAAGTACAATAAATTCCAAATAAATTAAACTGAAAAATCAAAAAAGAAAAGTCTTCATCTCACTCTCCCTCTCTCACTCACTCCCATCCACACTCACACTCACCCTCACCACGAAACGAAACCAAAAATAGATTGAAAATACTAGAGGATGTAGAAATACTAAAAACCAATCTCTCATGTTTCTTACTAAATGATGTAGAAATACTTAGATCGATTTTATGATTAAACAAAAGAGGGCTATTCTTCTCGTTATTATTAGTGGCATTGTTCTTGATTTCCACAAACTTTCTTAAATGGGGACGATTTTTCTATAAGTGGCAGTCACGGTACTTGTGATGGGACACTACATCTATTGAGAACCTCCATTTCTTGCATTTGTTCACTTGCACCTTTCTAGATAACCAGTCGTTGTACTCAAATACCAATGCCAAGAAACATCTTTTTAAAACCCACATCTAATCGAGTACCAAAAGTGTAAAAATAAGAAATCATCGAAGAACAATAAAACTAGCAAGAAAAAGAAGATCAGCAGGCACATGGGTGAAAAATGCAAAAGTTTAAAATGTATGGATGTTTTACACACTAAAAGCCAAATATAGGGACGTTTTGTACTAATAAGCCTTACAAATCATGACTTGTCTCTCAAGCTCTTTCCTTTGAACATATGTAAAAGAATTCTCCTTATGTACAGTCAATTCATTCCCACTTGGGCTGAAACTAGGGATGGGCAAAAATCGACTGTACTCGACCAACCCGATCCCGTTTGGTCGATTTTTTTTTCAATTTTTTGGTAGGTTGGGTTTTTGACAATTTTAAGCGGGTCAAGTTGGGTCGGGTTATGAGTTAACTCATCCAACCCGACAAAAACCACATAACCCAACCCAACCCGTCAATTAAATATATATACCCTACTTCAATTTTCCATTTCTCCCCGTCTCTGCCTCTCTTCATCTCCGCCCATCTCCGTCTCTCCCCGATGGACAAAACAGTGTGGTTGTTGGGACTTATTGTCGAGCAAGTCCCGTTAAAAGATTTTTTTCGCACGGTGACTATGGTAATTATCTACATTCTATATTACTTTATTTCAATTTTTTTTCTTTTTTGGGAGGGTTGGGGTTGTTTGTAGGTAAGCGGACTGATCTAAATGTATTGTTGAGATCATTACCTAGCTGGACAAGGTTGTTTTATCTTAATAGTTCTTATGCTATGAAGTTGGCGATCTCTTCTTGGTTTTGTCCTTTTAAGCCACACGTTGAGACATCTGGAAATGTACCAATGATACGCCAATTTTTGTGCCAGTGAAGCTGCACAAGAGTCTGGTACATGTTGGAAGCAAAGGGCACTTGGGACTTTTCAGCTACTATTATTGTTGGCGGTTTCCTTTGGTAACAGTAAGGGGTGAGGGAAAGGAATTTTGGAGGCATTGAGAAGAGTTGTCGGAAGGAGACCAGATAAGATAACAAAAAGTGATATTTTTCCAATGAGATCCTATAAACAGATTGCTTTAGGGAGTGTTCACAACTTTGTGTGACAAGTTGTTTCGACTCGACCCAACCCAACCGACACATAATTAGGTTGGGTTGGGTTGGGTTGGGTTGGGTTGGGTTTCAACATTTACATGGATTGAGTTAGATTGAGTTAGATTTCGAACAAATCGATAATGTTGGGTTGGGTTGGGTTGGGTTGGGTTCAGGTTTGGGCAAAAATTGACCCACCCCCAACTAACACAACAAAGTAAAATCAACTTTTGATTTACATAGTAAGAACAAAGAAAGAGTAATTTAATTACCTGAGGACTTGAAGGCGGTAGCTGTGGCGATGCTATTGTTGTAGTAAGGAGAAAAATGTTAAAATGCTGTAAATTTCTTACAACTACTAAACCGCTGCCTCTACAATACTTATTTGAAGGATCCAAAAGTACTATTTTCACTTCTTGATAAGGGTGGGCATGGGGGTTGGGAATGGGAGAGGGATTAGAAGTATTTTTATTTTATTTTGTAATTTAATTTATTTGGATTTATTTGTACTTCTTTTAAAAAAATGGGAGTATGACTGTAATTGGTTTTTTTTTTTCCTTTTGTTTTATTTAAATAAGAGGATATATTAGTCTTTTACATTTTTTAATTGAGAAATTGGATAAAAGTTGATGAAAATGACATTTTCCATAATGAAACGTTAAAATATGGGTGAAAATGAAAATTTTTAAACGTGAGAAAGTTTTACACACTAAGAGCAAAACATTGGGACGTTTTGTACTAATAAGTCATCTTGAAGAGCCTGGTCTAATGTAATTTCCACTATATTCAATCAAGTCTTTGTAGGGCCTCGAAAGGGTTCTGAACTCAATTGCAATTACTTGAAAATTTTAAAACTTAATTGTAATTTAATTAAAGTTCAAGGACTATTGTCCACCTAAACTAATTAAGTCTTAATTTGACTTGGACTTGGCGATCAATTTTTCTCGTATATTTATAGCCTTTGGGAGCTGACTTTTACATGGGAAAACCGGTAGAGGCATTTTTCAGAGGAAAAAAAAAAAGGAAAATATATATATATATATATTTTTTTTTTTCCTTTTTTTTTTTTTTTTTTGGTCCGTCCAATCTAAAAATTGATTTTTAGTTTATTTAAAAGAAGGTGTCTAGACGTTGATGTAGTTGCGGAATACCATAGAAGTTTTGAAAGTTGGAAGCAACAAGATCTTTTTTTAAAAAAAAAAAAAAAGTTGGAAAATTCATGATATATAAAGTTGGGTGTTCGTGATTCAAATTCAGTTCAAAAATTGATTATTGAACTTAAGTAAATTGCAATTCTTTATTTTTATTATTTTTTTATAACATAAATGTGAACATTTATAATCATCTTAAATTTAAAAAGTCTATTTTTCGAATAATTCTTGTTCTGCATTCCAACTTATACAAGGTTAATAATATAATTAGGTAAAGATATTTGAATATAATTTAACGTGCCGAATTGTTTACCCCCTCTCACATGCATGCGGGCCCCGCATGAATAAAAAAAAAATCACAAAATGTGGTCTTCACCCCTTATTGTGAGTAGTCGATAAATGATTAGATAAAAAAAAATTCGATACATGTAACATGTTCCATATAATTAATTGAGATCTGAATATATATGATTATATATACACGTGTATAATTAAATATTTCCTGGTAATGCATAAAGGTAAATTTAGAAAGAACTGATAAAAATTAAAGTTTCATGAAAGGCAAACCCCCAAGACATAAAACACGCGAGTATGCGATCAAGAATTTTTTATTAAGCCTTTGTTTGATTCTCATTTTTATTAAAATAAATTTTTCTTTCTCTAATGGCATTGTAATAAAATAATATTACACACATACCCAAAACTTTTGCTTATTTTTTAGTCATACATTTTCTATCAATTTATTATTTCAAAATGCATTCTATATAAAGCAGGGGCGGACCCAGCACCTGGCCAGCCCCCGCGGCCGCCCGTGCTGGGTCCAATGGAAGCTTGAAGAGCCGCCGGGAAGCAGAGCAGTGGTGAAGAAGAAGGCAGCCTGGCTGTAAGAATTTTTTTTTTCTTTGTTATTGCAGTGAAGAAGCACCTCTTTGGGCCTTATTTTCAAACAATTGGGCCAATTACAACCCATACTCATAGACACACCGCACCCAAACAAAACCAAATTGAATTCCATTATCTCAGTCCCCAATTCGGCAATTTCAATTGAAATTTGAAACCCACCAAAGAACAACCCGTTGAGGAGGAGCTAAGGGTGAGGGCGAGGCGATCTACAGACCACAGGTTGCTCCATTGCTGCTGTCTTGGTGTCTCCGACCGTCCGGACTCCGGCGACTCTCGTGGTGAGTAGTAACGAGCTGACGGCGGCGCTCGGTCCCAACTGTGAGCAGTGAGTGTGGAGTGAGCCTGTGAGTTTCTCTCTTTCTTTTCTTTCCTTTTTTTTTTTTGTTTGTTTTTGTTCCTTTCCTTGTGCAGTTAGTTACTTAGTTGTGTTGAGTGTTGACTGTTGTGATTCTTGTGGCTTGTGAGTTGTGAAAAGTGAATCTAGTGATTCTTGAATTTCTTGTGAGTTGTAGGTTGTGAATCTTGTGATTTGTGGTTCAATGAAGTGAGTCAAGACTCAAGTGAACGAACCTGTTAAATGTTAGTAGGCTTGCTCTGTTGCCCACCAAGTTATGTGATGAGAAGGCCATTGAAATGTGCTTACAATTATACAAAACAGATAAAGAAATTAAAGAACGGAAAATTCATATGGTTAATAGAACAGTGATGATAAATATAGGTACACAATATAACCAATATTCTCCTGAAATGTTAAAACCGAACTAGTCAATTTCATTAAATGTATATAAATTAGGTAAATATTCACAATAATTAACGAGAAAATTAAACCAAACCACGTCTTTTAGTTTACTTTCTCACTAATCAGGTCATAAATGTATTTTTTAACAAATCAAGTATTCATTATAAAATTTAAATCTATTGTTAATGTTTTCAGTTTATTTTTCATGAATTCTGATGATAGTGGTAGAATTTTCTTATATTTAATTTTTAAAAATTTAAATCCCTCTGATTTCTATTAACCTTACTTTCTTTATTGATCATGTTTCTTATTTAAAATTTCTTTCACATTATCATTCCTATTCATTTTTCAACCACGTTACCTTTTTCACCGTGATCATACAGAGCAATATACCTCTATATTTCATATTTTCTCGGGAGTCATCTCTTCATCAAAACTCTAATTACACCAAACAATCTAATACTTCGATAACGATAACTAAAAGCATTGATCGTTTCGATATTAATAAACGACCTCGCTCTTACGATCACTGATGATCAACGTTGACTAGTCAACGTCCGCCCAGGCTGAGCTTAGATCCTGGGTCCGCCACTGATATGAAGGGGGGCTCAAACATTGTATTTGGAGTTGAAATACCAAAAACGTGAGTACGCGATTAAATTACGTATATTAAGAATTATGAAACTTACTTATAAACTATTTATATGTCAACTTATAAATATGTTTTGTAAATCGTGTTTTCCAATTTTAAATTTTTTACGCTTTATGAACAATGTTATAGTGGCACTCGATTCACGTCTTTTGAGTGTCAAAAGAAGTGTACAATTATCAAAGTAATACAATTATCAAAGTAAAAAAAATTTCTGCAAGGTTTTCAAAGGAGGGAGTCAAAGCTTTTCCTTGTCTCATCACTCGAATCATCACCGTAAACAAGTGATTTTAACAAAGTCTTTTCCTTTATAAAATGGTTCCGAATCGTCGCGTAACTTTCGAGCTATAAAGAATTGTCTTCGAATTCACGCCCTCCGCTTGTAAGTTATGTGATATTCACTAATAGAATATGTTTAATTTACTTTGCTTAGTATTTTATTGAAATTATCTCCCCCTTCTCCTTTCCCCTTCAAAAAATTAGTGGTTCGTGGAGATACGAGCATGGAGTGACTAGTGGCGATAAAATAAATAAACGAAGGCCCACATTAACTTTCATATGAAAAGAGAAATAAAGCATTAAATTCTATTCAAATACTTTTTATTAATTGCATTAAGAATTTGAATACTCAATATGTTCTATTTATCAAGAATTATGAAGCTTATTTTTTATATATCTTGAATTGCAAATATATGTTTTACAAAAAAATTACATAGCATGAACAAAGGTTTAGAGGCACTCTGTCATCATTCTAAGAACCAAGAGAAATATGCCATCAAACAAACATTAGAAAGATCTGAAGAGCACATGCAGCGATGAAATAGCAGACGCAAACGGCTAAATCAACAATTTTCATAACAATTCCATTTGAGCAACAACAGAGCACTGTACAAAGATTTTCCACTTCATGCAGTGTTTAATAACCACTCCAAGTTGACACTCAAAATATTCGTGCATCACATTATTGAAACCTATCGAAACTCGAGCTTGAAGATGCATAATCACAGCATTTTCACATTTGGGACATTCTTCTTTAGTTTGCAATTACTATTTCCTGACAACACTAACTTCTTACATCATCTCTTTATCACAAGATACACTAACGTATTTCTGTCTATACACAACAATAAACAGCCCTTGACAACCAGAAAGTAACCTGATGAACTCCTAAAAAGCCGGGTTTCAGGCATTTTCAGCTATTCAGCTCCATTTAGCTCTTCCTTGCTTGTACATCTTTGCCCTTCAACTTGAGAGGTTTTTGCCCATATATCTGCTTTGACGAGGGACCAACCAGTAGAAGACGTGACATAACGTAGGCCAATAATTCTTCACGATGTGAGAATGTGAAATCCAAGTGCGCGTACTCAAACTCATTGTATGAAGCCTCTACTCCACCATCTTTCATCAACTTATAATGCTTTCTCACCATAGAGGGCCGAATGACCTTGTCCTTTCGCCCAGCAACAAGATCAACAGGAATATCAATAAAGCCATAGTATTCCCCCAAGTCCAATGGCTCGGGAGAACCGTACTCTTCCATGTTGGCAGCTGCACTCCCATAATCGAACATGACAAACTTCTTCGAGTGCTTCATTTGTGCCAGATGAAGTGCCACACGAAATGCTACACCCGGCATGTCGTTCATATTATAGTGTGGTGACCCCAATACCCCAACCCAGTTTGAACTGTCCCCACCAACAACATAACTCATAAGGGTCTGGACCAATCCCCCAACTGCGGGTAAGTTGTGGAAGTCACGAGCCAACTTATTCAGCAGCATACGAAAAAAACGAGTGGGGATGTAGAAAGCTGGCAAAAAGGGTGCTAAGACAGGAGCAACCAAAAGAAAGAGGTACTCTACCATTGTGAACACAAATGTAGAGTCGTGATGAAAGCCAGCAGGTGATAGTAAAATCATTCTTGAAAGCCTGTGGGGCTTCTCCTCGATCCGACGTGTAATGACATACATCAAAATAGCCGCTCCTCCAAGGCTGTGACAAATTGTACATAGTTTATAAGGCTGTTCACTGCTACTTCCTTCCTCCAGATCATGTTGGCCAGAGTTCAATTCAGAAACTTTGATTTCATGTATCTTCTCTATCATTGCTGGTATATCCTGCGTTCCATGCTCATTAATTGAGTAACGCCAATACCTGCACCATTTAGTACTTTCAAGAAATATAAATAATACATAGAATATGATGTACAATTTCAGTATCAGAATGGAAATTATTGTCAATACTCAACACCTATATAGTTTTTCAGGACAACTAGAGATGTATGAAAATGTCCAAAAAGGGCATAAACCCTGCTAAAATCCTACTTCTTAACTAAAAGGACATTCTGTCCAATGTCATTTCATTATCAACCATAAAACTCACAAAAAACCAACTCTACCAATGATTCATGCACCAGAAACTTTTTCTTTGTTCTTTTTTTCATTTTTTGGCGCAAAACACCATAAGCCTATGCAGGATTTTTAGGTCTCCTCCTAGACCTAGTGGCGGGTTTGGATGCCCGACCATATCCATAGGTATAAAATTGAAGTACAAGTCGGAAGGGGGATCAACCAAACCTTCAAAGATACAAGAGGAGTGAAGGATAAATTTCTGAAAATAGTAAATATTAGAGGTACTACCTCCATAGATGACATCAAAATTTCATATATTCTCTTTAATGATTTAACCAAAGTGAAGTGCCAAATTTACACCAAATTGATCGTTATTATTTCCATTGATTTTCTGTTTCGATAAATTAAGAGGTTGGTGTAGATAACAAGTAATACAAACTGGGGGAAAAAAAGGAAGTAAGAAGAAATGGAACACATTTTAAACTAAATAATACATACCATGAAAATAGAACATACAGTTAGGACAAATGTTTCTTATAGCACTTTTTGAAAACATTTCTATAAAATATGACTTCACTACTCAATAACAATTTGCTAGTAGACTAGTAGTCATCTATCTTCCAGATACGATTTATAAAATATATTCAACGTGATACAATTGATAAACTTCAGTTTTCAAAATATTAAAAATTTGAATCCGAAAGGTGGAAAGATTCAGAAAGTACCTATTCCTTTTCCTTGAGAGAATATAAATACAAGACAATGTTCAAATTATAACTTAGAATAATGTGCAAACAGGCACTTACTGTCGTGATGAAATATTTTTGTCAACGTGTTCTCTGGAAACCAGCCCACGAAGATTCCCAAGAAAAACATCATAACCTGAGAATGCAAGAATTTAATACATGTAATTATGCTCAGATATCCGACCATCAAAATGCATGCTATACAGATATGTGCTACAAACCTTGATCAAAGGCTGCAAAAGCTGGCGAACCAACAATCCCGTTGGACACCCAACTGCATCATTATATGGTAAGGGTAAGAAAGAAACGTATACACAAGATAAATTCAAAAAAGATAATTCAGCAAGATTTCCCATTGAATGAGTTGCATAACTATGATAGAACAGAGCAAGAAAATGTAGCCCAAGAAATAAAATCGATCAATCAATCTACTCTGCACTGCCCACAACGATGTGATAATATGCACTAGATCTTCAAACTTGAGGTACAAGAACCCAAATACAATTGGAGTTGCAGTCTACGATGTTAATTCAAATCTATTGCATCGTAAACTTAGGCGTTTGAGTGAAAAAAGATTGAAAGTGCTTCTATCAGAGGGAAAATTACTGGATTTGAAGTCTGTTGAGCAAAATTTGTGTGAGAACTAGGATCATTTTCTCAAGGCTGGAAGGAGTTTGAAGACAGAAAAATTGGAATTGGTTTGTACCAACATGTGGGGACCTTCTCCTGTTCCATCACTCGGCAGCTCTAGTTATTATGTCACGTGTATGATGATTCGAGAAGAAAGGTATAAAGATGGAGAAAACTGTTAGCTTAAGCATGGAGCATGAGATTACATTCAGGGCTACCAAAAATGTTCTGGGCGCAGGCAACTAACACAACAGCCCATTTGATTATTAGAGGACCTTTAGTACCGTAGGATTGTAGATAGCCAGAGGGGGTTTGGAGTGGGAGAGAGGTAAATCATTCTTATTTGAAAGTATTTGGTCGTGTTTCGTATGTTCATGATGATTTTGTTGGTAGAAGTAAGCTATATCCTAAATTCAGGTGTTATTTTGCAGTGTATGTTGATACCACGTTTGCTTATCATTTCTAGTAGGAACAAAATCCAAAAATTATTAGAAGCAGGAATGTTGTTATGAACAAGTGATGTACCAAAAAACAGATTGGGGACAGACTCTCGAAGTGTATGTTCTGAATTAAAGAATCTTATTACAAAGGGAATGGGATCATTAACAACTTTCATCCACCTCATTTTATTCAATCTCAACACCACCACAAACTAGAAAAAGGAGGAGATGTACTACCATGAAAAAGCTGAAAGTGCTAAATTGGTACAACTTACACAGATAGGATGTGAGATTGTCGCATTTGTCATGCTGACTGTATATAATTACAAAAATGCTACCATCAACGCCAGAGATACTAACTGATTATCAATACTATGTGTGAAATGTTTACATTGTCAGCAAGTATTCTAGTCATGCACTACCAAAATTTTAAAAACTAGATTTAATCAAAGCAAACCCAGATCTCTTTTATTTTTTGCTGCTCACTCTCATGTCACCACATACACTACTAATCCTTTTAATGCTTCGAAATCAAGATAATTTGTCCCTTCCCATTTCTCTATGTTTTTGTTTGGCATGCATATTGACCATTCTTTTTTATCATTTTTTTTTTTTTAAATACAAGGATATCAAAATCATCATTACAAAAACATAGCACCGCTAATCCAAATTAAAGGAGAGAGTGCACAATTAATAAATATCATAAACCATATGGAGGTAATTTGCAACTAACCCAAATATTAATTTGGCAAACTAATATGTTCGTCATTCAGTAAACATGCAGTGCAGGAGGGAACACGAAATAATAAAATATAGTTCAACCCATGCCAACCACTTGGCTTATTGTGCTGAGAGCAAGTTCAAGAACTGTAGCCAAACTCCATTAATTGACGAAAGAGCAGCAATAAACACTATCATCTCTTAAAAATAAGGACCTATTACACTTTTATAGTTCCAATCAGTATATGACAAAAAGAACCAAAGAGTAACTAATAAAAGAAAAAGAAACACTAAGGTGAAAATAACTAGGATGAAAACAACTAACATTTGTTAAACACAAAATAAAAAACACAGCAACAGAATAGAACTCAACGATTTCTTTGCAATAGAGTAGATCATTTGTTAAATATAGCTTCTGATTGTGTTGGATGGTTAACTGAAGTATATGGTAAAGCTGGACCAAAAAATATATATATTGCATAAGACTTAGTGAACCACAACTCGCCGAAAGTATGACTCACCCCATAGATGAATCTAATATTCCATGTTGCAGATAAACAACCTTTCGAGCATTGCGCCTGCAACATTGAACTACAAACATCAGTATGCCATTCATAAATAGATCAATTTATTTCATAATTTCTATTGTAAAAGCTAAACATTCAGAATGATGATTTTTAAAAGCCGTTATTATAAAAGCAACACACATGAAGGATTTCAACTACCACACACCTTGGAATCCTTTCCAAAACAAGAATATATCCATCTGCAGTAACCACTCTAATAGCTTCATAAGGGTACCTAAACAGATTGAAAATTCAAAAATTTACTTGAGAAGTGTGGACATATTAATAAATAAATAAACAAATATGTGTGAAGAAAGTTGTGCGTGGGTGAGAGGAGAGACAGACTTTCTAAATGCAATTTGCTACCACTAGTTCAGTTTCTTCTTCTTTTTCTGAACAGGGATGGCTAACAGATATTGTCCCAAAATTTGCAAACTGCAGAAAATAAAGTCTCCTTACCCGAGCTCTGTTATGACATCTCGACATGTCCGAGCATCTGTATTGAGGGAATTGTTAAAAGTGGTTGTTTCTGCCGGAGTTGGGTCATTGTCTGAGAGAACGGTCGTGGAGACATGGGTGCCAACACAATCAGCAGGAATGTCTGTAAGACCATCGCTGTTATGAGAAAGCCATCTCAACAATCTTCTGAGGGTGTCTGTTGGCGATAGAACACAATGTGCTAGTTTATGAACAGCATCAAATATGGATTCTATGAAGATCTCAATAGCTAGATGCAGATCCTAGAAACATAAATAAATGATTAGATTTTGCATTTATAGTTCTTTTATCTACGAAAAAGCAAAATAGAGCAACTGGCAGACTTTCATCAACTTTTTTCCTTCTCTCTGTTGAGTTCTCCTTACATGACAGGATGCTTCTGATCGTAAAATTATAATAAAATGGTGACGCACCATATCAAAGTTTTGAGTCAACAAGCAATATACAAAATATCCAAGTTAAATAGACAAATAGCAAACAGAATGTCATGACTCTGTTAAACCTCTTGCAGTCACATTTTGCAGAGTTGTCATGTAGACTAGAAATGAGTACGTAACTTCCTCATCTCTATGGCGCAGAAAAGAAAAAAACCCAACTCAGCAAAGCCTTTGCCCACTGCTTTGAGTAGACAATATGATCCTACATCACCAATGTGCATGTCTCGAAGCAACTCCTTCAAACCCTAATTTACTTGGTTCACGGTGCATCGTTTTTCGATATTCCTAGTGCATGAACCATTTTTCATTTCCAAATGTTATGTCCTTACCATTTGTATACATTTCTAATTTGTCATATGTTCTCTCACATATCTTGTTTAATTGTGTGTGCGTCCGTGCGTGGTGAGGTTGGGGAAGGGTCACTCTCCTTATCTGACTTTAAAAGATACATGTTCCATATTTATCCTATAAACATTTTTACTTTTCCGTGACAAAATAAGTCCACGAGAGAGAGTTAACAAAATGCAAGGGCTCAAAACAACAATTAGAAGGTCAAAAATTCCATCAATTATTTTTTCTCTCAAAAAACTGGAGATAGGTATCGAAGATTGCAATCATCATTTAGATAAAAAAACTGGAAAAGCACGAGGGTCAAACCTCAACAACACCACGTCTCCGATCCGTGGCCCGTTGAACAATATGATCCTTGAGGGTTTGCGATCTTCTAGGAGAATTTGTATTTGAAGATAGGAGGTTTCCTGATTTAGTAGAGGCTTTAGAAGCCCTATGAGAAGACGAAGTAAAGAAATAAAAGGGTATGCCCAAAAGTAATTTCAAAGGGAACAGAAGCCATGAAAGAATACATCTGAGCCAACGTATCCAACTTCTATTGCGGTTGGTAAAACTGCTTCTCCTAGAGAGTCGAGAACTTTGTGATAAAGGAGACCCTGGATGAATGTCATCGTCACTATCCTCCTCTTCAGATGAATAATCCACACTTGAGGATGTGTCAGAATCTACGGAGAGTTCATGAATGAACTGATTGAAAGATGATACACCACTGCAAGCATCAAAAAGAAAATTGTCAAATAACCTAATTCATATAGAGCAAAGAGCAATATTTGTAGCAAGTTTGCGGGTAGAGATTGAGAAGTAGTAAGAATTGCAAATTTTACATGCTTTTATTTTATATGAGAAAGAAATCTATGTTATATAAGCTAAGAAAATTGTAAATATAGATCTAAGAAACACAGGAAATGACCAATGTTCCATACCCTTGA
Source organism: Fraxinus excelsior (assembly GCA_019097785.1). Lineage (NCBI taxonomy): Eukaryota > Viridiplantae > Streptophyta > Magnoliopsida > Lamiales > Oleaceae > Fraxinus > Fraxinus excelsior. The sequence continues at coordinate 22,273,129 of CM032637.1, forward strand.
GGTGAATGCTAACAAAGTTCCATGACCAATGTTCCATACCATTGAGGTAAATATAGATCTAAGAAAAACAGAAATGACCAATGTTCTAACACCGAGAGGAGAAACCTATAAAATATACAACTAAGCTTGCTTAGTATTATCCAAGACCCCAACTCCCCAAATGCCCCAAGAAATGCAACAGTATGTAGCTCTTAACATCTCAAAGTCCCAACCAAGTTCAATGCCAAACACCAAACATATACATCAGTCAAATAAGACAACTAAGCCATCATATCAAACATAACAATTTAAAACATATTATCACCCCTATGTAACTCAAATAAGCTCTGCAAAAATTAAAGAATAACAAAATCTGAATAAGCAAGCATATACAATTAATGATACTACTCCGAAACTCTACAGATTGTCAAGCTCTGCTCACTTTTCAACTTTTCCAAAGAGACACACCACTAATAGAAAGTTTGTTCATTTGGCTGATATCTTTTCTTCAAAAATGTATAATGCATAGCTTGCATAAATAAGGATCTCATTTAGTTTTAAAAATAAAAAATAAAAGGCAAAATGGAAGAATAATTTGTATCCCATACCATGTTTTCCCTTCCTCTGGCTAAAATGATAAGACTGAAACTGACTATCCTAATTGAGAATCAGCAACGAGATCACCAACATTTGACTAAAGTAGCACTGTAACAACTGAATGATTCTCTGTCTTTATATATTCGTTTGCTGGTAGCACAAACAATAATATGAAAAAGAAAAAATAATGTTGAAAGAACTAGGGATTATGAGTTGAAAGAAGATGAACTAAAAAACATCTTAAACTACCCATCACACTGAATGGTTACTCCTGCACATTCTGCATATATCAAAATCAAACACAATCCGAAGTGCCTTATTGATCATTAGATTAACCACAAGGAGAGTCAAGAACTCAAACCCAAGACAAAAATTGCTCAGAGCATTGTCACATTAAGCAAGTAATCCTGTTTCAACCATATCTATCGTAATTTTCTAGTTTATTTACAAAATGAAATTTCCTTTTGCCAATTACCTAAAGAATTATTGACAGAAATACACAAAGTTAAAAAGGAACTAATCAAAGATATAAAATGGAAGATTATTTAGAGATAGAAAACTCTTCACAATCAGATGTAAGATCCTAGAATTTCTATCTTAACCAATTCAAATACATAAAATAGAACATCCACTTGAGAACAACAGATAGAGGACTCTCAACGAAAGAATGGAATCCTAACATTTCAATATTAATCAGTTCACAGTTTTGAATAGTCTTTTCAATCCCTGGGAACCCCAGTTCTCTCAAGGCCAATACAACATGAAAAGTGGTAAATAATATCTAGTGCAATATAATGAAAAAAGACAGAGAAAATTCTTCATACAAATCATGACCAGAAAATTGCTTGAATCATAATCTAGAAGGTCAAAACTTACTTTTCCATCCAACGTGGGAGCCGAGGTCCACAAAAAGTTGGCCTAAGCTCCCATCCATGAATGCCTTCAAGAATAGAAGCTTTCCCTGGTAAGATAGCCAACAATATAGCTGATACTCCATTTATCAGCCTTACAACATTGTTCAATGATTCATAAGTGACTGTCTTTACCGACCTAATCAAGTACATCATCATGGAAACAACTTTAAAATGCTGATTATAATTGACAAAAACAAGACGAAACAGAAAATGGATATATCTTTAAAGGGCTGAAAAGGAAGTAATCTAAATGTGTAATTGCAAGAAACGCAGGTGGTCAAAGTTTGCATCTCCTAAGAATAAAAGAAAGTATCTTTAGAAGTAAATTTATCTGTTTTCAGTTGGTTCCCACAATCCATAGCATACTATTTAGCTTTGAGAGCCCCTTTGCACATACTAAGAACACGAGCCATGGTTGCAAAGAATTTACAGGGCAGCATGTTTTTTCGAACAACACATGTTAAGAACTGGTTTGCCTGTGTTTCAAATAACCTGGTTTGATTAAATCGGTAACAAAATTATGTCTGAAATCATCCTCCTAAATGCTTAATTAATTTGTTTAGAGTACTTATAGACTTTGATTTCAGACAAAAAGGAGAAGGAAAATGGTGAAAAACTGACTTCCCTCGCCTTTTCCTCTCCTACCATAATAGAATTATAAATTTTCTACGTAAACAATTAGCCTCCATTTGCATACTAGAATTCACAGACAAAAAGGAAAGCTATAGGAAGAAAAGTGAAAACTAAGAGCCTGTTTGAAATCATTTTCATTCGTTCTGTTTGCCCACACATGGACACACCTGTTGGAAAATGGAAAATGCTGTTGTTTACCCTGTTTTCCCAAGCAATCATGTCTAAAACAGGAAAAATTGGTTTAAAATTTTCACTGTTTGACATGAAAATAAACAAATACAATAACAAAAATGTACTCCATGATGGGAGGAAAAAAATACAATTTCATTTTTTGAAAAATGCTCCTCATGTCAATAGATATGAATATTTAGTTTTAAAAAATGTAAAAAATGTTTAGAAGTGAATGTAAAATAGTGTTCTTTGGATCCCCAAAAAAAAAGAAAAAGAAAAAAAAATCAATTTCTTCCATGTGTACCATGTTAATGTAGAAACCCAACTCTTCCATAAACCAATACTACAGAAATTCAGATTTTACTTTAGCAAGTCTAGTTCTTGTAAACCCTTTGATTTAATTTTAATCCATTCTAATATTTGGGGTCTTTCACCGACTATTACAATGGGTCAGTCCAGTTACTTTGTTGTTTTTACTCGAGTATATATACACTCTGCAAAGTCAATTCCAGTTACCAAAAAGTTGCTCAATTTTTGCTACGATGAATAAAACCCAATTCTCTTATAAAACTAAAGTTCTTAGCACAAACCCTTCATTAGAGTATAAAAACTAAACCCATATAAACATTTTCGTACTATCGGTCAACACTCGTTCCCTGGTACATCCCAACAGAAAGGGCAGACCGAATGTAAGCACAGGCATGTTTTAGATTCTGTTTGTTCCTCGTCCATTTTGTCCCCTTGTCCTAAAAAGTTTGGAGAGAGTGAAGCTAACTATTAATTGGATCCCTTCTCCTATCACCGATAACCAATCACTAATCATCTTATGTCTCTTCTGAAAAGTATCTGTTTATTTTTAAGGCAGCAAAAAAAAAAAAAAAAATGGACCGACATATCAGCCCTCCGGTTCAGTTTTCTTTTTCTCTCTTTTCCCTTCTTCTCTGGCATTAGAATTTACCAGTATTTTTCTCATATGTCAAGTTAACCAACTAATTAAACTCATTATTTTCATTTAACAACGCACATTTCCTTCTCCCTAAATAAATGAATACAAAAAACGAACATATTTTGCAGCCTAGTAAATAGTTCCAAGAAGTATAGAAACAGAAAAATAATAGCTATATTCAGTTCAATTAAACGCATTAGTCAGTGGAAATTAATGGCGGAAAACCCCATAAAAAATATTTAAGGAAATAGTAGCTAAATTTAGTTCAATTAAACGCATTAGTAGATGAAAAACAAGGGGAAACCCCAAAGTCAACAAAATAAATTAATAAATCTTTCTTTTCTGCTATTTAACACAATCAGGATAATCAATAAATGCATGTATAATTCCAGATTATATCAAATGACATACAAGAACATAGAAAAAAGTGTATAAATCTACACGACTATAAAGAAAAGAAAAGGGGAAACTCACTCTTTGGTTACAGCAATAACGTTATCAACACATCGTTGCATTGCTGCTTAGATTATGTGTCACTGGAACAACAATATATGTAAGATTCAAAACGGATATAAACTCGAATAGTTTTCCTACAGTAATAGAAAATGATAAATTAAATTTGATCGAATCCTAGGAAACGGAAACCAGAAATCTCGAAGAAAATTGGGAAGAGGAAGGGAAAATAGGGAAGTCCGATGAAATTGGAATTTTTGTACAGCGAAGCGATGCGATGCGATGCCGAATTGTCGTCCAGACGAAGCAATGTCGGTTATTATCAAAAATGAGAAATGGGGAAGGCCACGCTGGCTCAAATTTTTGGTCGCCAAGGACGTGTCGCATTCTGCAACAATTTACGAGTTGCTCGTGCGCTGGCAATGGATACGCATGTGTATATCCATTTACGAGACTTTCCGTCTTTACTCCTTTTAATTTTCATTTTTGAATTTTTTATTTTGATGGCATAACGTCATTCTGAAATTTTGATTTTCAAAATAAGTTAAAAAATGCTTTTATATTGAAATTTTAGAAGCTATTTTATGATACTAGTCCTCCGCCCGTGCAATGCACGAGCTATATTATTTTGAAGGTAATGTTAGCGTCGAATACAAAGAATTAAAGGTGTTTTTTTATTACTTATGTGTCATTGTCAATCTGCCTTTATTTTCTTACTTATTTTAATAAAATAAAAAATAAAAAATTGATTCGAAAACCAATTTTCATGAATATACTATATGTGATTGTCAATCTGCCTTTTTTTCTTACTTATTTTAGCAAAATAAAAAATAAAAAAATTGAATATCACAAAAACCAATGCATATAATTATGTCAAAAGTTTTATCTTTTTCTTCTTGCATTAGACATATTATCATGGAAACCAATAGAATACAATAAGTTCTTCAATTATAGTATTGTTCCCTTGTCTTTTTCGAAATATTTTGTCCTAAACAAATTAAATACGAAAAGAAAAGAAAAGAAAAATTGCAAGAAAAAATTAAACTAATCTTCAAAGAATGCATAAGAAATTAACCGTTTCATCCTGCTTAGGTCCCTCGGAGTCACCAGCAACATCTAGGCACAAAAGTATAGCCCTGGTTTCTCGTACAACATCGACAAAGGTCCAAGGTTTTTCGTGTTTGAATAGATTCTTCATTGAACTGCTCCTAACAACCTTCTTAACAAAGTTTTTTGAACTTTGAAGAAGAACCCAATATCTTCTATTTCACATCAACCTTCCTCACCACAACAGCCATCTCTTTCCCATTAATGAAATCTGGAGTCTGAGATTCCACAAGCATAATAGCTTTAGAAAAAAGATCACAAATTTTCCAAAATTCCCAATTATTGTTGCAATAAAATGGAATGGAAAAGAAACAACTTTTGTTGCTGTAGAAGAAAAATAAAGAGTTTACATATTCTTTTTATTGTGTTTGCCACCGAACTTTCATATAAAACAAAAATTTTAAACAGATTATAGTACTAAAAACGAATAAATTAAGTCATAGCACTGGATACTGCAATGCACAAGAACTTCATCCTCAGTCACCATACAAGTTCCAAGTATGGCCGAAGGCAGCAACATTTTGTACAACAATTCGTGCTTCTCCAATATTGATCTTAGACTCAATCCCAATCCAAAATAGTCATTAGGCGATGAAATTGTATCTCTTATATAGTAATACAATTCCTCATTAGCTGCCCATTGGAGTTTATGTCTCTAAATTTTTTCTACAATAAGTAAAATAATCTCGACTCAAGATTGAGTAACTGAGAATTTCTTTTGGTGACTGGTAAGTTTGATCCAAGGAAGAATGTGAAGGTTGATATCTCATTTCGTATTTTTCATCTAAGTTTAATAAGTTGTTCGTTTCTTGAATTTCTGGGCTAATTCATCTATTCTGCAAGAATTTGTACATAATTTTAACAAAAAAGTTATTTTATATATATAGTTTGAGATTCCTGAAGAAATTCTCACCTAAAAAAAATGAATACAAAACTAACATGGGATCAACTTTAATTCTGGCCAACCTTTTTTTCACAATCTTGATTCAGCAATTTCAAAGACTCATCTAGCAATTTGAGATCGTCTTTAAGCACAATGTTGTGAGTAGTCATAGAAGCACTGCACTTAACATCATAATTAAACTAAATATGAGGAAGAGCTTAACATATTAGAAGAAAGAGATTGAAATTGTTCTAAGAACCATTTGGAAAACTTCAAAATATTTAGTAAATAAAGTTTTCTTATTAAAATCTATATCAGAAATGTATCAATCTTCAAATTTTATTCAGGACTCTCTATAGAGATGGTTCTTATTACTCAATATAAGAGAACTAACAAAAAAGCCTTCAGCAATGAATAATGCGAGTCATGTGGTTTAATCTCAACAATTTTTTCAAAAAACACAGAAACAAAAACAACTAAAAGTAAACAACTGCAATTGTTAAGTTGCCACTTATTTATCTTCCTCCTTAAAAAGAGACCCAATAGTTTTCCCATGTTACATTCTGTAAGCTAGTTCACTGAAAAGTACACCATCACTATCAGTTAATCTCATCAAATTTCCATCAAAAGGGTCTGAATGGTTAAAAATGTTACCTAGCCATTGTGGTAGCTCTATCTAGTATTTTTAGATCACATCCCATTACAATCTACCATTCATGCCATGCATGTTGAGGATGTAAAAAGAGAATCAAATGCCTACATGAAGGAGATAAATGAATATATGAAGGCCACAAAATGAAGAAAGACATACACACATATATGGCCATAAAGAAAGAAAGGCTAAAGAAACATGATCATACCTCTTCTGAATCAATTAGCATCCAATTTCCATTAGGTGATTCAACAAAGATTCTGTCAAAATCAGGGTCTTGGCTAGAAGAAAAGACGATAAATTGCCACTAACAATTATGCATTTAATCCGATAAATTACACAACTTTAAAATTGGTTAAAGACATGGATGCTATACTACATTAAAAATGCTTCATCTTATAATGAAATCATAAAAAGTTATCTTACGGTAACAGTTCACGAAATCAGTGCTATACCACACACCCACACCCACTTATACCAACAACATTAGCATGTGACGGCAATTATGGATTCATCTAAAGACTTATATTGTAGCTATTTGACTTATCAGAAAATAAAAATTAAATATATGCAGTAGGGTCTCAACCTCATTTTTTCTAGGTAAGATTAGTTTCCCATTCAACAGTTCAGCAAATATGCAATCAAAAGACCACACGTCAACAACTAGGCTTTATTTCATGGTTGCACAAAGCAACTCTAGAGACCTAGGTCATCGTGTGCGCACGGAGTACCCTCCGTGCGTGCACGATTTTTTTTTTTTAAATGAACCTTATTAAAATATCAAAATCATCCAAAACCCCATATTGAAATATTTTTATTTCATTTAAAATTCTTTTCACGTATTTTCCTATTGCGCGCACGATTTTTGCTTTAAACAAATTCTAAAAAACATTAAATAATATTCATAATTCACATACCAAAGTTACAACTACAATACATTAAATTTCTTACATTTTCAACAAAATTTTAATTACAATTTTAATTTTAATTTGTCATATTGAAAGAGCTAAACTTTAATTTGCGCACGGGAGTGAACTTTTTTTTTTTTTTAATAACACGGCCATGAAAAATATTATTTATTTAGGTACGATTGTTTTTTATTTTTTTTCATAGATTTTGTAGAGTTCAATTTGTACTATAATAAAAACTTGAGGGAAAAAAATATAAAGGATTACTACAAATTAAACTCTACAAAATCTATAGGAAAAAAATAGTACCTAAACAAATAATATTTTTCATGGCTACACATATAAAAAAAAATTCACTCACGTGCTCAAATTAAAGTTTAACTCTTTCAATAGGACAAATTAAAATTAAAATTGTAATAAAAACTTTGTTAAAAATGTAAGAAAATCAATGTACTGTAGTTGTAACTTTTGTAGGTGAATTATGAATATTATTTAATATTTTTTAGAATTTATTAAAAGGAAAAAAAATTCGTGCACGCATGGGAAAATATTTAAAAAGAATTTTAAATGAAAAAAATATTTCAATATGTGTTTTTGGATGATTTTGAAATTTTATTAAGGTTCATTTTTGTATGTTACGTTAAATTGCATGTTTTAGTAAATTTAATTCGCAGCACATGTTTCAATAATTTTCTGTCGGGAGCATTAAAATTTAGATGTGATTTAATTATTTAACCTTGTTTTGTTTTTTATTTTTTTTCATAGATTTTGTAGTGTTCAATTTGTAGTTATCCTGTATATTTTTTCCCTAAAGTTTTTATTATAGTATTTATTATTTAATTATTATTAACAAATTGTGTACTCTATAATTTGTATTTACTGTTCTATCAATATTGAATTTGTTTTCAATTTTTTTTTAGGTTGTAAGATATCATTCTCAAATTAAAAATATTAAAAATCTTAACTTTAATTGAAATGTCACACTTAATTTCATATTGTTCCTGAGGTAGTGAAATTGATTTTACTATTCTCATTAGTAAACAAAAAATTATATCCAACTCTTTGTATATATTTTTACTTTAATCTGATTTTCATTCGTTAACATTATGCAAGGTCAAGCTGCTATTCATCTCTTGAATTTTCTCCTCTTCGTTTTGCTCGGGTGAAAATGTAAGAATTTCATTTCTTCTAAAAATTTAGCTTTATTCGATAATATTTAATTAGTCTTTACTTGTTGATAGTACATATAAAAAATGTTTATAATTTGTTTTAGATTTTATTTAATCAATATTTGAGTCAACGACTTCAATGTTTATTACTTTTGTATTTAATTTTACAATTTCGCTACTTGACTTTAAATTCATGCGTTTTATAAATATTTTTTTTACAACTTATTAAAAATGAACCTTAATAAAATATCAAAATCATCCAAAAACCCATATTGAAATATTTTTTTCATTTAAAATTCTTTTTAAATATTTTTCCATGCGCGCACGAATTTTTTTTCCTTTTAATAAATTCTAAAAAACATTAAATAATATTCATAATTCACCTACTAAAGTTACAACTACAATACATTAAATTTCTTACATTTTCAACAAAGTTTTTATTACAATTTTAATTTTAATTTGTCATATTGAAAGAGTTAGACTTTAATTTGCGCACGGGAGTGATTTTTTTTTTTTATATATAGAAGATTTAACTTCTCTTTTTTCCTTAACATTGGTTTTGAACTACGCAATAGAATCAAAATTCTCTTAGATCCCTATTAAAATTCCTATTTTTGCTGGTTCTCAATTTGTGGTCAGAAACCAACTTCACTAAAAAAACGTCGTGTTGCCATGCATGAAAAGAAAACCATGTCAATTTTTAGTAGGGAAAATAAGTTGTGGAACCCAATAAATTAGAAGTCATTCAAGAAATTTTACATAAGTATGAATATAGATATTAGTACAACATATCTTTAGAATAAGCAACCTTAGAGCCGAGCTTGACAGGGTAAAAACCCAAAAGGATTACTTATAGAAAAATTCATCAAAGCAAAATCACAAATGTGTGCTAGCAAATAAATCACAGTAATGAAAAAGATAAATTCTTACTTGACAATGGCATTAAGTACATGGACCAACTTGTGCCAATTAATTGGACAATACACACAATACTTGCTCTATTGTATCACATAAATAATCCTTAACTTGCAATTCAGATGCTTCATTGTACCTTGTGACTTCACCAACTTCGTTGGTGAGCATTTCTGTGCCACTTCTTCCAACAACAATATGCAATTACCAGTGACGATAAAAGAATTTAAGCGATAAAATATATACACGCCTACTTTTTCTGGCACCCCAATTTGCAATTATCACCATATTATCATATCCACAATACAGAGTCTAGCTAGCAAAGTCATTAGTAACTCAACAGGGTAGCATACACAGAAGACTCGGCAAAAGATTCCCATGATAAAAACAATGTATAATTTCTACATGAAATGATAATGTTTCAAAAGATTAATGTGTAAGCATAAACATATGAACCTTTCTAGAAATGTGAATATTTGCAAAGGAAAGTCTATTTAGCATTACAGTATATAGTGCGATTTTTTTTCCTTTGACAACGATCCCTTTGATTCAAATGTTTTTGAACCAGGCTGCCTGTAAACAAAAGGGAAGGATGAGAGAATGCAATGTGTAAAGAAATAAGGAAAGCTGAATTAATTGATAAAATTTTAGCTGTACCAATATTAATGAGGGCGAAGATAATATTCATTAAAACATATATCAATTGCAATCTTTTGTCTGTATGAAGCCATCCTATCTGCAGAGACTGTCTCAATTGGATAGCCTAGAATGAAGCACATATGTACTTGAGCAAAAAAACTCCACAGTTTGGCCTAGAGGAAAAATAGTTTGATGTTTAACATAATGGGTATGGTAAACATATAATTATGTGAAATGGATCGTTAAAAATTATAGGCAGTACTAAGTAGTTTGTATACTTACTCATTATTTATAGCAAGTTGATATGGCATGATCTCCAGCCGCAATGTTTTGTTAACATTTTTCTCTATGTAGCGTTTGTATTGAACAAAGTTTGGTTCTATCAATAATGTTTTTTTTTTGTGTCAATCATTGCACGTGAATGTGCCTTAATTTGGTCTGGTGTGTGGTCGTTGTTGTTGCAATCGTAGACTTGAACTTTCCACTCTGGAAGATTGACCAAATATAGATACCATGTGTTTCCTGGGTATGAACATTGAATTAATAGATATCTGCAGCGTAGCCATGCTCGACCGACTGCAAGTAAAATGCCATTTACGTAGCGTTGTAAGATGGACCTTACTTCTGCTCGGCTCGCGGTATCTATATTTTGACGTCTGTGTGGGCAACAACAACTCTAGTACATTCGTGTTCGTAGTTGAAGTCCAGGATTGCATACTTTTTGGAAGTGGGGAAAGATTTATCATTGATGAGATGTCGTAATAATGTCAACTCCAAACTAATACTCTAACAGCACAAGTAGAGGTAAAGTGAATATAATATTTATAAAACTCAATGTGTTACAAAAAATAAATTGTACTAACCGCAATGGGTATGTTTTGGGCTATGTCCATGATAGATTTTAGAAATTCCCATCCATATAAGTTGTGGCATCTATCTTCTCACAATGCGCTGCAAAACATAATTTCATTTAGTTCAAAATAAATAATATTGAAATGATGCAATGGAAGAGGATAAAATAAAAATAGATTGTTTACCTTGGTTCATTTTGTTCTATCCAATCCCTAACTGTTTTGGATCTCTCCATACAATAGTCTTCCAAAAGATATTTTGTTGGTGATAATGAAGATTGTACATTTTTTCCTTTGTTTTTTGTTTCTGTTGTTTGGGCTGGAACGTTACGAGCATGTTAAGAAGTTGATGCATGCTGTACAACGGGGCTTGTATGGACGGGAGCATCTTCATTAAGAGCACCTATAATAGCTTCCATGTTTGACTCCCATGAAGATAACTTGTTCAGAACACTGTTATTTTGTTCGTCAATGTAAGCTTGGACTGAACTGACAATGTTATCTACAAGATTCTGCATAGTAGAATGCATGTCTTGGAATTGGTTTTCTTGCCATTGCTGTTGTTGGTGGAAGAATTGGGTTTGATTGTCAAGGAGGACTTGGTAACTTGAGCTGTCCCCTGAGTGCAATCTAAATCGTATTTGTTCATAATAGTCTTCTTGCCACTTTTGATGTTGATTGAAGAATTCTTGTTGGTGTTTAAGAATTGTTTCGTATTAGCGATCTTGTCTATTTGACTGTTCGACAATAGCTGTCTCCAAATTATGTACTGTGGTCCTTATGTCGTTGCATAAACCAGACATGTCTGACATAATATGTTGCCTATGTGTATTTAGCATTTGCTCGATTTCTTCTCTTGTAACATAACTGGATGTTGGAGGAGTAGAACTTGAGGCAGTTGGGAATGAAGTATCAGTATGCGGTTGTACGGTATGAGGCTGGTGGATTTGTTCTGGTGTACTATTTAGCTCCCTAGTAACGATGTCGTCAAGTATGTGATGGTAGTTGTCTTGTAACAGTGATAGGTTTGCATACCACATTGTCCGTAATTCTTCACGCATAGGTTGTAGTACTGACTTTGCATGAATCTATAAATGTAATAAAATAGTTAAATGGCGTGTTTAAATTATTTCCCAGAAGGAATAAATGATATTTACAAAGTTAGGCAATATTGAATGTAATGCAATATACAAAGTATCTTCTGGGTAGACAAAAATTGTCTAATTGTATTTTCTGTGACTATTTTGTTTGGCCACCACCTGTACATCCTTGGTGTTCGTATTGTTCAACTTCTAGGTCGGCCAAATTTTCGTCCAGTTCGCGGGAATGCTTCGTATATCCAGTACTTATATAATTGAAAATATATATTAGCTAAGTAAAGTTTATACCAGTAAATGAAATCACATATAAATTAAACAAACAAAGAGAAAAAAAAAAAGAAAAGTACCTGAAATGCAAGGGGATATCCATGCAGTGCATATTTAGATTCGACTTGTTGATTTTGCTGCATTCTTTGTACTCTTTCTACATGAGATGCTTGTAATGACTTAAGTAAAACACTATATGCTTGTCGATCCCATGGGTATGCAAGGAAGGCATCAATATTTTCAAGCATGCTTAAAGTTCTGTGGTCAATGTACCTTCTTGTAGGCTTTAAAACATATTCTACAAACATTACGAGTCCCAATTTAAATTTATCATCTTGATCTTCACAATGGTTGAATGCTTCAGAAATCATTGTCATTTTGATTCTTTTAGTACCATTGAAATACTAATTTTTGAGTCGATCATTGTTAAATTGGAGCTGCATAGATACTTCATGGCAAGGTAATCTTGTTATAAGGAAAAACTCTTGCATACCGAATCGAGCTAGTTGGTTATCTAATTTGACCCATATTTCATCGTTCTTGCCACAGTTGACAAGACGCAGTATAAATTCATGAATTATTTTACTGCTTAACTGTTGTTCTTCTTCAGCTCTATGGGAAATGCCACATATAAATGCATGGAAGTTACTTCCCATTAGATCTGCTTTTTGGTCTGCATTGATGAGTTAGATGAAATTTGTAAGGTATTGATGATTAGGATATTAGGTTATGGTAGCAGAATACCATTGGCCCGGAGAAAGTATGTATTCCAAAGACATTTGCACAAAATATGAAAAGATCACGTTTTGTATGTGAACCTTTGACCAGATAACCAGTGCTGTCTTTGCCACCAATGCTCTTGTCTCTAAAACTCAAAGGAGTTATTAGGGAAACAATGAAAAAAAAAAAATTTGCTTAGGAAATAAAAAAAAAAATTTCTACTAAGCCCTACCATGTTAAAAGGTCTCTGGATTTTTAAGTGAAGCTGAAATTGCTCTTCAGTACAAGCTTTCAAGCAGAAAATGGGGGAGACGAGAATAGGAAGCTTTACAAATTGTAATTGTTAAATATCCATAACTTCACAAAATTCGTTAGTCCAAACATATGAAAACAATATTTTATATAAAAGATTATTCAATGTTTAGTACATAAAATGCAAATTCATAACGTCAGTCATTGGAATGCTCTCATCAAAACCTTTTGACTTGTGCGAGTATTAAAAGATGTAAGTGAAAATTTCTCTTTTAACAAATGATAGAGAAGAATAAACAGGGATGCTGCTGTTTGAATTCCACTATAACTGATAGCTAGGAACAATTTGTTATTCATGCAGACATCAATAGCAACAAAAACGATTGACACGAAAAATCATTAAGCCATGATTAAGGATGCAAGAATGAACAGGAAAGAAAAACAAATATATTGCTTGAATTGATGGAGCACAAGAATAATGGCAAAAAAGCAAAGAACATCCAAAGCATAAATTAATCAGGACTGACGAGGTTTGAACCCGTAACATGATTGAAAGCATTTTGTCGCTCAAATGAGAGAGGCTTTTACCTTTCGTTCAAAAGAAGTGCACGCCACGATAAGTCCTTCTTCTTCGTCAATATCTTTTTTCTCCTCGTAGTATGACGAAAATTGGCCGCCTTCCAATATAGCTAGCTCTTTGTTGTAATTGTTGGTATGAAAAGTTTGCAAGTATAATTAATATTAATGCAGGTAAAGAAATTACAGGAAAATGGGAGGGGAAATTTTTGCTTGTGTTGGTGGTCGTCTATGTGAGGGTGAATGAAAGTGAGAGAGTGTATTTATAGATATTTAATAAGAAGGTTGGTGTGGGTAGAAACCAAATTAATGTTTTGGGTAGATAAAAATAAATGTTGGTAGGTTACATTTAATTATTATTGGTAGCATTGGGGTAGTTATTTGGTCAAGAAGTAGGTGGGGCACGGAGAGGAAGGGCACTCTCCGTGCCGTGCACGCACGGAGAGTGCCGGTCTCTCCGTGAGGGCACGAAGAGTGACTTTTCTCTCCGTGCGTGCACGGAGAGCAATGAAACTCTCAGTGCGCGCACGGAGAACAACGAAACTCTCCGTGCGTTCACGGAGAGGCACGAAGAGTCTTTCCGACTCAATTTTTCCCATTCTTCTCTTATGTATAAAAAAAATAGATGTTAAAATGAATAAATATTTTAAGATAATTTTTTATACTTTTTTGTATATACTATATACAAAAATAACCATATATTAAACTTGGCTATTTTAAAATTCATCTTTCAACGTTACATGAGCCTCAGGACAAAAGGGCTTCTACAAAAACTAACAACTGTAATAGGGCTTCTACAAAAACTAACAACTGTAATATTTATTCAAGCTTACAACATTTTGGGTCATTGGGTTAGAAGGTGCAAAAGATACTGCCCAATTTCTTATATGCATAGGCAATTTGTTTTGTTTGTATAAAATTGATTGCCTATTGCTACAAAACATATAATACAAAAAAAACTACCATTCATGTTGTCGTTTTAAGTAGACGACATTGGCTTGATCATTTTCTTTTCTTCTTATTTATCTCAGTGACGGATTCTTGAGATCTTTTTGTTCTCACTGGAGAGATTTTTTTATCCTTTGAAGATTGGCTGAATTGGTTGCAATGCTCCGCATGCTCGTCTGAAGCTGATCATCAGTTGTGGTTGAAATGTTGTTATCACTGATTGATGTGACAATTTCAAATCGGTATTTAGGTGGGGAGTGGTGTTTCTCCAACACTTTCAGATAAAACAATACTTCCATTTTGCTTTCTAGCTTCAAGATGTTGTTCAATTCTGCGGGTCAAACGGTTTATTTCCTATGATTTTATCCAATTGTTTTGCGTTCGTTTCCACCATGTGAAAACAAGTATATGTTTAGTTTCGTAAAATTTACAGAAATATATATTATGCTGAAGAAAGTTAGATATAATATAATATTAATTTTTGTATTCAGCAACAACAAGTAAGTCGATGTCAATGAAGAAAGTGCTATTGACACGAAAGAGTGATGCCTGATTGATGAAGTTGAATATTTAGATCATAATTTTTACTTAAAAGTGAATAAAATAAAACTACAATATGGATGATAAGACTTACCAATAAAGGAAGAAACTTTAAGATTTGTAGACCATATTATAGGTTTATTTGCAATATTTTCAAATATTTTATTACCTTCTTTCTCCACAAAGGTATCCCATAATGTTAGTACGACGGTATAGAATTTATTGTCAATTAAGACAATATCTTGTAAAAACGTTTCTGTACCAAACCTCGTTTGAATTAGACGTTTATGACGTATGTCAATGACTGCACCAATCACACCTATAAAAGGAACGAAGTTATTTATATATTTTTAATATATAATGTATATGAACATGTGGAAGAAAACAATATCAAATTAGAAACTTACTTATGCTCGTATTTTTGTCCAAGCGTTCCCGTAGTTCATCAAATGAAGTAAGCTTATAGGTTGAGAACAAAAAGTTTAAATGGACCTCATACACTTCTTCAATTTTTGTTCTTCCAGATATAGTCCAAATTTTTTCTCCCGACGAACTTTGGAATTCACTCCTGATATCTTTGACGGTTGCATTTGAGACAATATATGTCTTTCCCAGTTTAAGCTGATCATCTAATGCAGTAATATTTACATCATACATTGTAGCTATAACTTTATTTCCCTGTTTAGTTGTGGAGAGAGATATAAATATATTAATAGAAGATATAATAAATAAAAAAAATAAAAAATTATGTACTGAATAGTATAGTTGTACTTGTAAGTCCATCAAAGTAAATTTTGATAACAACTATTTGAATTTCAGGCTGTTTTAGGAGGTTGCTTCCCTAAAACTATAATTTTGGCTGACCAATTGCTCTCTGAAGCAGAAATTTGTGGAATGAATTTATAAGACTGAGCTATTGTTGAAATTTGGAAAAAAAAAAGTTAGCAAAAAAAAAAAAAAAGAGGCAGGAGAAAATCCAGACTAAGTTTTCCTAAATGTAAAGTAATTATACCCGAAGTAGTAAATCACGTAGAAGTTGGGTCAATGTTAAGATTTTAAGTGGGTGTATTTTTTTCTTAAGGTAAACCTGTTGAGATAGAGTATATTTATAGCAACTGAATAGTAAAATATCTAAGCCATTTGCAAAATATCTACGGTGGGAAATGGAATTAATGATGAAAAATTGGTGATTTGGTAAGATATCTATTGGGAAAATGGAATTTGAGTAATTTCTGAAAAATATCTATTGTGGTAATGAAATCTGGGGAATTTGTATCCAGGTGTTGTAAAATATCTGTTTCTGCTGTGGAAAAATCGAGATAGAAGTCGGTAGTGAATTTAGTTACAATTAAATAATCTGGCTGAACTAAATTATAATTGTACTGATGTTTATGAGATTTTAAAAATTAGAGAACTTCTTATTTATTTTTGTATTTACAAATCAATATGGTGGATTCGCACATGGTTGGAACGGGCTTCGCGTGTCGTGAAATTGTACGGAGTGTCTACACATTGTGCGGACACAAAATGTATGTCTTAGGAAAGTGCACAAACACTAAACTTTGATATGTTGTTATACCGTGTTTATAATATCAAATAGATATTTAAGACCTATTCATTGTCGTGAAATTTTTTTATTTTTCCTCGGCAATGAATTTCGATACAATTAAATAAGTTGTTTGTGCTAAATTACAATTACATTGATATTTACGGAATGCAAAAAATTAGGCTAATTCTTATATATTTTTGTATTTGAAAATCAATATGGTCAACTTCGCACATAGTTGGAATAAGTTTAACGTGTCTCCGAATTGTACAATCACGTTGGTTCTCATGTGTCTTAACACATTAAGAAGAGTGCATTAAAATAGGAACTTTGATACTATGTTCATTGTGATAATATCTATTCAAGATTGAGGGTCGTAAAAATTAATTAATAAGAATAAATAAATAAATTAGTGGTATAGTGTATATTAATTTAATTAGGCAGGTACGTAAATGATACATATTTTGTGCGATGGGTATATGTCAATATAGGTTTTTGGATGATTTTAATATTTTATTAAGGTGGAAAAAAATACTTCATTTTTAAGTTGTATTAAATATATATATATATTTCCGTGCGCACACGGAGATACTGCTCCGTGCGCGCACAAAGACAGGGTGTGTCAACTTAAAAATGAATCTTAATCAAATATTAAAATCATCCAAAAACCCATATTGAAATATATTTTTCCATTTAAAATTCGTTTTACATATTTTCCCATTCACGCGGACGATTTTTTTTTCTTTTAACAAATTCTAAAAAATATTAAATAATATTCATAATTCACATATCAAAGTTACAACTACAATACATTAAATTTCTTACATTTTTAACAAATTTTTAATTACAATTTCAATTTTAATTTGTCCTATTGAAATAGCTGAACTTTAATTTGTGTATGAGAGCAAAGTTTTTTTCCTTTTTTTTTCGTTACAACTTAAAAATGAACCTTAAAAAAATATAAAAATCATCAAAAAACACATATTGAAATAGTATTCGTTATATTTATTTTTCCCTAAAGTTTTTATTATAGTATTTATTATTTAATTATTATTAAAAAATTGTGCACGTACGGAGGCAATTTGTGCGCACACGAAGCTCTCCGTGCGCGCGCGCGGAGTCATAATTTTTGGGGTTTTTTTATTAAAATTAAAACCTAAAAATAAAGTATTTTTGTCCATCTCAAAATAAAATAGCAAAATCATCCAATAATATTTTAATTGCTTTTTCTAACAGTGAGTTAGAGATAGATATAATCTATTTTGCGTGTACATGATGCCTCCAAATAAATCGGAAGCACCAAAGGTGTCTTCCCCTGGCGGGTAAGGTTGTAAGGAAGTAGTAAGGTCAATTTGAAGACAGCTATAATAGGAAAAATGTCTCATATATATAAAAACAACATGTTTGTTCTACGTCGTGTAAATCTCTCATAGAATAAAAATGCAAGCCTAACCAACGGAAATCCATAGAATAAATCAAACAAATTTGTTCCTTGATGGAAAAGCAATAGAGGAGGAAAAGTCTTTAAAATTACATCATGTGTGAATAAAATGTAAATAAACAGACATTTAGCTGGAGGGAAGGAAAAAAATTCAACTTGAAACTATTTTTATGTTTGTTAACGTTGTAACCATTTCGTTGGTTTATCAAACTATCAATTCTTGAAAGGAAGGATATCTAAGGGATGTTTATTATGCTGCATCAATTTTTTTGTTGAAGAGCTATATTTTATTTTCTTTATCTTGCCAAAAGCTTTAGCATTGTAGGAGGTGAATTCCAGTAAATCCAATCAGAGAAAGATGAATAGTAATGACAATTGGATAAATCTCGCAAAACTGCAATGAACAAATAAATCACTATTAAATTAGATAGGAACAACATAAAACTTTTTACATATTTTCCCATTTGGGCGGACGATTTTTTTTTTTCTATTAACAAATTCTAAAAAACATTAAATAATATCCATAATTCAACTACAAAAGTAACAACTATAATACATTAAATTTCTTACATTTTCAACAAATTTTTAATTACAATTTCAATTTTAATTTGTTCTATTGAAAAAGTTGAACTTTAATGTGGATGGGCGTGAAGTTTTTTTCTTTCTTTTTTTTCTTCGTTACAACCTAAAAATGAATCTTAATAAAATATCAATATTATCCAAAAATCTATATTGAAATAATTTTTATCATTTAAAATTCTTTTTACATATTTTCTCATTCGCGCGCACGAATTTTTATTTTCTTCTTTTAACAAATTATAAAAAACATTAAATAGTATTCATAATTCACCTACAAAAGTTACAACTATAATACATCAAAGTTCTTATATTTTCAACAAAATTTTAATTACAATTTTTATTTTTATTTTAATTTGTCCTATTGAAAGAGTTAAACTTTAATTTGCGCACATGAGTAAAGTTTTTTTTATGCGTGCGAACGAATTTTTTTTTTAACAAATTTTAAAAAACATTAAATAATATTCATAATTCACCTCCCAAAGTTACAACTATAATACATTAATTTTATTACATTTTGAACAAAGTTTTAATTACAATTTTAATTTTAATTTGTCCTATTGAAAGAGCTAAACTTTAATTTGCGCATGGGATTGAAGTTTTTGTTTTTATAACATGGACATGAAAAATATTATTTATTTAGGTGCATTTTTTTCATAGATTTTGTAGAATTCAATTTGTAGTTATCCTTTATTTTTTCCCTAAAGTTTTTATTATAGTATTTATTATTTAATTATTATTAAAAAATTGTGCATGACCGTATAGCAATTCGTGCGCACAAAAAGTTTTCCGTGTGTGCGCGTGCAAGGAGACATAATTTTTGGGAATTTTTTTTATTAAAAAATTAAAACCTAAAAATAAATTATTTTTGTCCATCTTAAAATAAAATAGCAAAATCATCCAATAACATTTTACTTGCTTTTTCTAACAGTGAGTTAGAGATAGATATAATCTACTTCGCGTGTACATGATGCCTCCAAATAAGTTAGAAGCACCGAATGTGTCTCTCCCTAGTGGGTAAGGTCACAAGGAAATAGTAAAGCCAATTTGAAGGCAGCTATAATAATAGGAAAAATGTCTCATATATAAAAGCAGAATGTTTGTTCTGCGGACGTAAATCTTTCATAGAATAAAGATGAAAGTCTGAACTAACAGAAATTCATATAATAATCAAACAAATTTATTCTATTGATGGAAAAGCAATAGAGGAGGAACAATCTTTAAAATTACATAATGTGCGAATAAAATATAAATAAACAGACATTTAGTTGTACAAACAAAAAAGTGGAAGGAAGGAAAAAAATTCAACTTGAACCTATTTTTGTTGTTGTTAACGAAATTGTAACCATTTCGTTGGTTTATCCAACTATCAATTCCTCAAAGCAAGGATATCCAAGGGATGTTTATTATGCTGCACCATTTTTTTTTGTTGAAGAGCCATATTTCATTTGCATTATCTTGTCAAAAGCGCTAGCATTTAGAAGGTGAATTCCAGTAAATCCAATCAGACAAAGTTGAATAGTAATGACAATTTGATAAATCTCACAAGCTGCAATGAAGAAATAAAACACTATTAGATTGGATGGGAATAATATAAAAAAGGTGATTGAAAACTAATATCAGAGAGTAGTGAATGATTTTTAAAGGACTCAAACTTGGGTAACAATATTAGATAATATTTATGGCTCTATTGGATAATACTTACGGCGCTCGAATTTTTTTATTTTTCAATTAACTTTACCCATTAACATAGATCCAAAACATGATCAACATAGGTATAATAAGATGAGAGCGAGAAGAAAAAGCAGTAAACATGAAATAGTTGTTGAACATTATTTTTTAAGGTATATCAAAGTTAAACATTAAAAAAATGTCAAATAATTATGACTAATTGATTGAGACAAAAAAGTAGGGACTTCCCAAATTGAGTTTTATATTTGGGTGTTTAAGTCTTCCCTTATCGTTCGTTTCACAAAAAAACTATCTTTGTAGTAGTAGCAGTCATGTGAAAAGACATATTAACTAATCCTAACATATTTATTTTTATCGGTAGGGTCATAGGCAAAAAACAAAAAAAGGTAAAGTATAGTAAAATGACAGGGATATGGAAAAATAACAAAAATGAAATGTTTAGTGCAAATTTGTTGTTAAGGCATATCAAATGGCATCACTAAACGAAATTGTTAAAACAATTATGAATAAGTGATTAAAAAAATTAGGAAGCTCTCAATTTGAATTTGATATGCAAACGTTTAATTCTTCCCTTACCTCTGCCGGAAAACTCTTTATAGCAGTAGTGATGTGAGAAGCCATATTAACTGTTACGAGCTTTATGTTTACCATGGTAAACAAAATGAACATAGGCTGGCAAAAAAAGAGGAAGAAAATCATATTAGATTAGACAATAAAAAAGATCATTAGTCTAAGTTAAGCATATACATCAGTCTTATGCGTAATCATGAATAAACTCGAAAAGTAAGGAAATATATATTTTTGAATAGTTGAGATTGAGAAATGTATTTAAATTTAAATATAATTTTATAAAATGCATATATCTAAATTTACCTGCAGTTTAAAATTATAAAGCAATGTAAATCTAAATTGCTTAAAACAGAGTAAAGACCTTTATTAAGTAGTTGATAGTTGACTTAATTCGATAACGAACAAGCTGAAGGACAAAAAATATTCATAAAGAATATAGGTCTACGAATTTACAAATGAAAGGATTTCTTTGTATACGATATTTTTAGTACATGTGGTATGCAAAGTATTACTGTTCAATGGTTTAAGTAAAACTTTGATAGATGTACTTGTTTTTGCTCTTGATAAAGCTACATAAAGCTGACCATGACAAAAAAAATTGATTCTGGAATATATAAACCAACAAAGTTAAGTGTTTGACCCTGTGCTTTGTTAATTGTCATTGCAAAACATGACCTAATTGAAAATCGAGTTCTTTTAAATGGAATTGAACTTTGATCACTCTTAAGAGGTATAAAAGGAATCCTTGGAAAAAAAAAAACGTGTTTTCCACAATATTCACCAGTAGTAATTTCAGCAAGAATTATGTTCTTCTCAAAATTTCGACAAGTAAGACATGTCCCATTGTATAATCCTTCAGAAGGATTAATATTTCGTAATAACATGACATGACATTTTACTTTAAGCTTCAATTCATATGGTGGAATACCATTTGAGGACAAACTATTTAGAAAATCTTCCTGCAAAGTTTGTTCTGATTTGTCAATTGATTCATCAAAACTATAGTAAGTGTAGAAGTCACCAAGAATAGTTTCAAGCAATATTTTGTTAATATGATCAACTCATTTGTTTGTAGCTGTAAGAATAACTCGATTTGACATGAGATGTAAATTATCAGCATATGATTTTATATTTGGGAAAACGTGATGTATGTTTTTAAGGATGTAATTTCATCTTCAAATGGTAAAATTATATTGTTTGGGAGCTTAATACATTTACAAGAATGTTCATGCTCTGTTCCATTTCCAATTCTAAGTAAGTAATCGCAAAATTAGGGATCCAACTTTGCCCTCATGTTCTCAACTAATGGCAAATGTAAAAACAAAGGCCACATATGGGAAAATACCAATGTAGCCCTCATTATGTCTTCTTTTTTTCCTTTTTGTACAACTGGAAGGACCTGACGAAAATCTCCTCCAAAAACAATAACTTTATCGTCAAAAGGCAAATTACAATCTGTAATATCTCTGAGCATCTTATCTACAGCTTCAATGGCACAACGATTTACCATGGTTGCTTCATCCCAAATTATTAATCTAGACATTTTAAATAAAGTTCCTAAAGGAGATTGCTTACTAACAGAACAACAAATTTCACCAGTTGTGTCTAAAGGAATTTTAAATCTTGAATGAGCTGTTCTACCTCCAGGTAAGAGAGATGCAGATACTCCGGAAGACGCAATTGCCAAAGCAGTTAAATTTTAAGAACACACACTCGCTAATGGTGCTTTATATAAAAAAGTTTTACCTGTCCCACCTGGACCATCGACAAAGAAAGCACCACTTGATTCCGAGTTTATTCTTTTCATAATTGTATCATAAGTAAATTGTTGTTTGTCATTTAAGGTTGCTGTATCAACATAGTCCCTTTGAACAATCAAATTACTTGTCTCTTCTGTAATCATTCTTTTTAACCTTTCATTTTCGTTTATGTTTACATTGAATGATACAATTTCAAAGTCGTTAATATTTTTGCCCAATGGTTCTAAAATAGAGCTGAGATCCTCTAACGCTCGTATTTCGGCAGTTTCAATTGATATATTTTCGTGTACATAATCATCAATCATACAAACTTTGAATTTATCCCACAATAACTTTGGATGAGTAGAATTGCAAAGCATAAGAACTGTGGCAAATAGACGTCTTAAAGAAAATGACATTTCATAAAGAATAGCTTCGGATAAACATTCTTCACAATGATTATCTCCACTTAATAGACCATATAGAAATGCAGCTTCTCTATAAGTTGTAGTATTTACCCCATTTGAAGTTCGTAAAGATTGAAATGATGTTGGCCCGCGAATATGATTAAGAAGAATGCGAAGAAAATAACACTCGCCTTCAGAAGGATTTGTTGTGACAATTCGTCCTATGACAACTTGTTTCTTTCTTAAAGTCCAAATCTTTGTATGTGTATTCCAAACAAAATGTGTAGGGAAATCTCGATATAATAATGTTCGCGCAAATTCGTTGACTTCATTGATTCGAAAAAATTCGGTTAACATTGTTTGTCTCATATTTTCATTGTTAACAATGGTAGATAAATCATCATTCTCATTGTACGTTACTTGTTGTTGGTCTTCAAGACGCAACTGTAAAGAATAAACAGTAGGACAAATTTCGGCCAAATTGAATGAAAAAATTCGCCACATAGCTTCAGGTGGAGATATCCATCTGGCATATTGATAAGCAAAGATTTTGTCAATTTCTTTTTCTTGTTCATTTGTGTCAATTAAGAAATTAATACGATTATGTCCTTTGTATTCATATTTGTACAAATATTCTACAGCTTTGATAGAAGAACATACTTCAACATTTATATGACAGTCATATTTTGCACTTAAATAAGGATTATATGGTACAACTCATTGGTTGTTTAACATGTGACCTCTAACTTTAATAGAAATACCAGTATCATGACGCCTATACAATGGGTAAGAGTTATGACCAAATATAGTAGTGCTACAATAATCTCGAGGATATTTATTTTTACAACATTTATTTACCTCCATACATACGTTGGTTGGATTTAGATTTCCACAAGGACCATGCATATTATGTTTAACAATAACAGAATGCAAATGCGAGAATTTGGTTTTGTCAGGAATTTCACATTACACAATTTTATCAACATTTTCAGCACAAGAAATCTTATGGTTACGATTAAAAATTAACAATAGATGTGCATGCGGAAGGCCTCTTTTTTGAAATTCAACTACAGATATATGAGCAATAACAGAGCCTAAGATATTTTTTCTGTATAAATCATCTTTTAGTTCTTCCACTTTTGCTCTAAATATTCGGACGATTAAATCTGGTCGATTTTGGACTTCGTCATTATGTCTTAGTTCTTGCTTAATCTCGTGCCAATTGGGGTTACATGTTATAGTTAAAAATATATCTGGTTTTCCATAACGTTGTACAATAGCCATTGCATCCATATATCTTTGTAACATATCTCTAGGCCCACATGTAAGTGATTGGGATAAAACAAATTTTCTTCCAATTTTATACCCTCTTGTTTCTCCGTTTGAACACTGTCTACAATACCTTGATAAAGTTTAGCACGTATTTGTTTTTGGTTATTACGGAAATAGTCTAATCTAGTAGTTTCAATATTAACATACATATCTACAACATATTGTTGAAACAATCTACCACTATGAAGCAATATAGACTTACCTGAACATCTAATTTGTAACTTGTATGAATAGTATTCTTGACAAGAAACTTGAGATCGATGCTTAGTTCCATTGAGCACTATATGATAGAAAGTCAAATTTAGTATTGATTTATAATAGTTACATTCACATAATTAGGGAATACATTGATATATATATATATATATATATATATATATATATATATATCAAGAACCTTGATCTTCTTTTTCGATAATTTCAGATGCAGACATAACCGTGGTAGCAAAAGTAGCTAAATTGGGCAAATTTTTTGCCTGATATTTGTATCGATCAATACATTCATGCCAACCAAGTTCTCCATATGGAAAAAGTAAAGGGTATTGCAAAGGATCATAACAACCATAATAATAATGAACCTTATGTGAATCACCAGAATGCTCATATATAGTAATGTCACGAATGTTAGCATTGACATTTTTATCATCATCAAGCCATACAGCAGCTACTTGAGACGTTGTAGGCGTATTGAAGACTCTTTGATCAAGGCTTGGGTGACTCTTATGTGTATTTGGTAGTTTTGTAAGTTTGTTATATCACTCAAAGACCTAAAAAATCGGCAGTATGGATTTATTTGGAGAATTTCAATTAAGCTCATCAAGGTAGATTCCACAAAATTATCTAAAATTTTCATACGATTTGCAAGTTCATTATTTGTATCATAAAAATATAACTGCATATAACAAGGTCTATTATTTTTAGGGATAAGTTCATTTACATAATGATATACTTGACCTTGAACTCTAAATGTGTATATACCTTTATATGCTTTAAACAATTCTTTGTCATACTTTACACCAAATGAAGTAAATGCAAAATGGTTATTATATCCCCTTACTAATTTTTTAAACTTTGCACATGTCGATTCTGTAGAGGTAAATAAGTTGAATAGTGTAGGTGGTGAATCACAAATAAAAAGTTTAATTTTTCCATCAGAGCAACAAAATCCTTTACTTTCCTTATAAATTTTTTTGCACCACAATGTTTACAATAAGTACATGTTGGCAATACATACGGAGTAATTGGGATATCCAATAGGGGCAAACTTCCTTGTAATTCAATGTTGGAAACGTTGGCAGTAGATTCATTCGAAGTAGAAGAGTCAGAATTATTTATTGTAGATTTGGACGACACACCTAAATGATTATTTCTAGGTAAAATAGGGTTAGCTATTCTTTTACGATGATCTATGTACCCAATTTTAAGCCATTGCCGACGATCCTTATGTCTTCGATTTTGTTGGTGTCGAATGAAAGCATTGTATGACTCATTTGTAGTTTTAGGATGACAAATAGTAGGCTTTCCAGACATGTTTAAGGTACCTATGAAAATAATAAAAAATAGTTGGAGCTCAAAGTAAACAGTATGAAATAAAATGAAGCAAAAAAATGGAAGAGATAATAGATGCTGCATGTTTATTTTTTATGTAACAGGAACAAAAAAGGCAACAGGGAAAAAAGATTAAGAAGATAGTCACAGGTAACCTTATAACCTAAAAAACAATCTGGGTGGGAAAAAAAACCTTGACGATAAGAAAAACAAAACCTTGAATTCGTATGTCTCTTCACTATCTGTGAAGGAGTATTCTGTTTTGAATTATTTAGCTCCCTAATTTGCAGTAGAGGATAATTCTGTTGTAAAGAATAAATAAGTTGATAAAAAATATATTATAAAAAATTAAATTGATTGAAATAGGAAAAGTTAAAAAGATAGGCTCTAAAAAAAATTCTGCAGAAATTAAATAAAATATGGAAGAGTTATTTCACTAACACTTCAAGTTTTTTATATAGTATAATTGCCTAATAGTATTGTAAATGTTATATCATGGCGTCTAATTTTTTTCGTGCAAACATTTTCAAAGTAACCTAAATTAAGTTACTATTATCCATACACACCAATTGCGTATTATATTTGTATTATGCGGAGCCATGCCACTGGAAAATGTAGGCAAGAAAAACCGTATAACCAAGAAAAACACACAGTAAAAAAACGACATAAAATTTTGAAGACGAGGAAAACAAAAACTTAAATCCGCCAACGGCTTCACTATTTGCAAAGTAGTACTTTGTTTCGAAGAAGATAGTCAATTTGAATTCTGTCGGCAAGAATATAAATAATAAATAAGTTGATAAATAATATGATGTTGAGAATTGAATTGATTGAATGAAATAAGAAAAGGCAGAACAAATATTTATCAAGACCGATTAGGAAGAAAGTTAGTTGGCTATCAAGTTCAAACCAGTATGACTGTGAAAACAAAGGAGGCAAAAATGAAATCAAATGAAGTAGTGATTGCGTAAGATCTAAAGAAATCCTGCGGGGGCAAATAAATTATGGAAGGGTTATCGCTATTAAGTCAATATTTTATATAGTTTTGCCTAATAAAATCTCAAATTCTATAGCACGCCGTCTCAATTTTTTTCCCTTCTTAAACAAACTCTTTAAATATATATATAGTCTATATTAATAATAATTAGGAAGAAAAATCTAATTAGTTTTTTTATTAACTAATAATTACTCTCAACAAAAACTGTATTTTAAGGTTAAACAAACAAAGAATTGTTTTGGGTATAGGAACAACTAAGTATCCAAGTTTCTTGTAGTAATTATTTCAGGAAAAATTGAGTGGACATTGCCTTTGCATGTACATGCTTCCAAATAATTTGGAGGTACCGAAGGTGTCTCCCTAAATAATTCGCGGACACCGTGTACATGGGCCCTCCGCAGAGACATACTTCAATTAGTAATATAAACATTTAAGTCGTTAACTCAAATATTGACGAAATAAAACCTAAAAGAAATTATAAACATTGTTTATATGCTACTATCAACGAGGAAGGAAAATCTTAATTAAACATTATCGAATAAAGCTAAATTTCTATAAAAGATAAAATTATTACCTTTTTTCCGAGCAAAACGAAGAGGAAAAAAATCGAGAGATGATTGATAGCTTGACCTTGCATAATAAATATCAATGAAAAAAAATCATTGGAAACAAATTCAAAACGGATGAAAAAGAAAATACAAATTATAGAGTCCTCAATTTGTTAATAATAATTAAATAATAAATACTAAAATAAAAATTGTAGGGAATTAAAATTTATATTTTTCAACAGGATAAAGTATATATAGAAGTAAAAAAGTGTAACTAAAATTTTATGTTGAAAATCTAACACATTGAATGTATTGTAGTTGTAAATTTGGCAGGTGAATTAAGAATATTATTTAATGGTTTGTAGAATTGATAATTTTTTGTTGAAAATGTAATAAATTTAATGTATTGTATTTGTAAATTTGGTAGGTTTTTAAAATTTTTTCTGTTAATAAAGAAATATTTTTTTTAAAAAGGAAAAATATTACGTGCACGCACGGAGAGCAATTCGTGCGCACACGAACCTCTCCGTGCGCGCACGGAGAGTTCTCTTCGTACGCGCACAGACAGTTACTCCATGTTGTCCGTGCGCGCACGGAGAGTTACTCTGTGCACCTCGGAGTAACTTTCCGTGCACGCACGGAGAGTAAACCTTGAGCGTCCGAGACATAATTTGAAGTATTTTTTATTTTTTTTTAAAAAATAAAGTATGTTTGATCATCTCAAAATAAAATAGCAAAATCATCCAATAACATTTAAGGCGTTAACTCAGATATTGACGATGCTGCTTCAACAACAATATACACATTTAAGGCGCTAACTCAAATATTCACGAAATGAAACCTAAAGGAGAATATCTACAATGTTTACATGCAAGTAAAAAACTAATAGGCACTCCGTGCACCACGGAGTAACTCTCCGTGCACGCACAGAGAGTAAACCCTACGTAGACGGAGACATAATTTGAAGGTTTTTTTTTTTTTCAAAATAAAGTATGTTCGTCCATCCTAAAATAAAATAGCAAAATCATCCAATAACATTTAAGGCACTAACTCAAATATTGACGATGCTGCTTCAATAGCAATATAAACATTTAAGGCGCTAACTCAAATACTCACGAAATGAAATCTAAAGAAGAGTATCAAAATTGTTTACATGCAAGTAAAAAACTAATTAAACATTATTGAATGAAGCTAAATTTTTAGAACCGATGAAATTATTACCTTTTCAACCGAGCAAAATGAAGAGAAGAAAAAGCAAGAGATGGCGAATAGTTTGACCTTGCATAATGTTAAGGAATAAAAATCGGCGCGTTCCCATCCTAAAATTTTAATTTCTTTTTCTAAAAACGAAAACAATAATTTGACATATACCTCCGGCAGCCGGTATACACAATGCTGAATTTGTACGGACACGATGAGAAGAGAAAATCTGAGAAGAGCAGATATGATTATGGCGATATGCGAAGGTAAATAAATTGTTGTGTAGGTTCTATATATATAATATCAGCAGAAAATAGGTCGGCAAATAATCGGGTCGTCAAGAATAAAGAAAATGAATAGGGAATTGAATTGTTGAAATTGGAAAAGTGAAAACAGATATTTACGAAGGCGGTTATCATGTTAAAAAAAAGGGTTTAAGTGTGAAATAAAAGGTGCAAAAAATAACAGTGATTTGCCATCCCTTGATTTGGTGAATTTGTTGAAACTTGAAAAAATTGAAAAAGTTAAAACAGATATTTACGGAGGCGGTCATCATGTGTATGTTTTAAAAAAAACGGTTTAATTATGAAACTAAGGGTACAAAAATGATCAGTGATTTGCCATCCCCATGGAGATTAAAAGAGATATTTAGGTTTAGAAAGAAACTAAGTCGGCTGCAGCTGAAAGTAAGTCGGTTATCAGTTGAAACCAGTTTAAGTGTGAAAACAATAGTGCAAAAATGAACAGTAACTTTGATATCCCCTCTTTTAATAGAGTAGTGTTTTTATTCAATAAAATAATTTTAAATTAATATTTATCAAGTAAAATATACATTTTAAAGTTGATAAATTTTACAAAAATAAATTAAAAAATAAATTGCTTGAGAGAAAATAGCAAATTAGAAATAAAAATTAATGACCTTGAATTGCGAATTAGAGAATGTGACTGAATGATTAGATTTGGTCGTGATTAAAATTAGATTTTTAGTAAATTGTGACAAAAAATTTTGAAATGTGTAGTTGAAAAGTTGTAGGATCCATGAAAGATGTTAATATTGATTGTTTGACTTTGACTTGGATTAAAATCTAATTTTAATTCGTACCAAACAAGGTCTAAGTATAAAGTTACCAACTAGGTCTTCATCTTTCCTTATTTTCCATATTGTACTTTATTAAATTATTATTTGATCTTCTACATGATGTTCTTTTAAATAAAAAGGGGCTCAATAGCCGTTTGAGATGGGCTATGGCTTTGATATTTATAATATGAAGTATTTGAGGTCATTCAGAATTGTAAAATAGGCTGAAAATCGAGATCGGGTTTGGCTAGATTTCACCTTCTCTCGAGCGTTGGTCTCGTGGACAGTGAGCGGTGGCTCATCCACTCGAGCACTCCTCGCTTGGAAAGCAAGCAATCTGGTCACTGCAAATTCTTCTTCGACGGATTTTGAGTATTTTTCCATCAACTTTGTCATCTTGAGTTGACTTTGACTTCTTCCGAAGAACTCTCGACCCCCGACAACTCGACTCTAATCACAACTCAATTAAATGATATTTTGTACACGGAACTTGCCAATATACTTTAGTTCTAGTAGGGTTGGACATGTGTCGGTTCGGTTCTGAAGAGAATCAGACTGACCCGGAATTTTAGGGTATTTAATAAATGGAATCGTCGGGTCCAAATATAATTATGGAACCGTTCGAGTTCGGTTCTGTACCATAATTAATTTTTTTAACATTTAGAGCAATACTATATAAATACAACTAATAACATGTTCATTCGTAACATTTATAAATTAACGTAGCCCAATTTAAGAACATATAAATAAAATGTTGTCCAATAAGATTAACTCAATGTATACAAATACCAAAAAATAGATATTAATATTAAAATATCGGTGATCTATATCAATAATTTATTTGCTTCAAGTAGCCTGCATAAAGGAAATGAAATATAAATTATAAATTATAAAAATATGAAATCAATGAGCTTCAAAATCGATTTGGGAATATGGATGTAGGATTTAAAATTATCAAATGATTTTGGTTTATACGGGAGTGGCGTACTGCTTACCAAATGAAATTAGAATAGAAAGTGAAAGTGAAAGTGAAAGTGGAAGAATAAGGCTCAAATGTTGGGCTAACAAAAAATTAATTTGGTTGCACTTAGCTGGTTTGTTTAATTAATTTGTTTAGAAAAAAATAAAATAATTTAATTAATTCAATATAAAAAATTAAAAAATTTATTTAGATTCGGCTCTTGGGCTAGAACCGAGAACCGACCCAAACTCATCGGTTCTCAATTCAGATACTCGTTCGGGTATTTAACTTCTGAAGAACAGCTCGGTTCGAGAGTTTTGTCCAGCCTAAGATCTAGCACTATGAGTTTATAATAATATTTCTCATCAAATGTCAGTTGTCCCGATAAATTACTATGTGAAGCTTTTCAAAAAATTTGTTCTGAATATGTCATATACAACAACGATGAAATATATTCAGAAGAACTTGTGCAATTGCTCTTTTTATTACAGGATCTTGGTCTTTGGTGATCATTTGAGTGTACCCTTAGGCATGTCATTCATCTATTGATTGAGTAACCAAGAAAACGAATCTATTGTCTCGTCACTTAAAATCCACAACCAAAAATATTATTATATAGCCGTGAAGATTAACAAATATCACGTAGCAAAAATAATCATATATCTATTTGTGTTGTACATAGTGTCAAAAACAAATATATCTCCAAAAAAGTTATATGTCCTCCTTCAGTAGGAATCAACCCAAAAACACCTAACTATTGTGACTATCTCTACAAAAATCAAGGAAAAGTCTGGAATTTTTTCCTTCTCTAAAGTAAATGTTTCTATCAACGACCCGACATCAATTCCATTCATTCTTCTTTCAGATCTCTTTCATAGTTTCGATGTCTCTCTTGTGCATCTAATATTTTGAGGACCTCCATATTCAATATCCATCAAACTTATTTGTTGACATCGGTATGTTTGCTTCAGATAATTGTTGTACCAAAGCTTTCTTTGCATTTGAAATGTTCTGATGTGACCTCAATAAGTGAACTATCGAAGGAGTCGTGGGTACATGATTACGAGACTCGAAGAACCTACTAACAATCCAATTTGGAGATGATTTACGCCTAACCACAATTAATTTAGCTTTGCAACCCACGTGAATGATTTCCTGATTTCTTTCACCACTCTATTGAATTACATGCTTGAACTTTTTTTGATAATTTTCATTTGTATGTCCTTTGTAGCATACAAATTATTTGAGGACGAGTTCATTCATGCTTGGCCTCCTCTTACTAGTGGACATTCTAACACTAAATATAGCTTCATTTGCATAGGTGCTATAGAAGAAGAAGGCTACTTGTACACCCAAATGTGTACACCTTTGTTGACACTTCTTATGTGTCAAGAATTTAGCCATTGATTGAAAAATGTATTATTAAGGTCAATGTATCGAAATCTGCCAACTCATAGAGGTATAAATTAAGATGTAAATCATTGTATACATGTATAGCTATGATAAAATTCATGTGCATCTTCAATTATTTCAAGCATTGTGCTACATGTAATTAACAATTTAGATAATGATTTACCAACAGATGATATGCACGAGATTTAACTGGATTAAAATATCATCAATAAAATAACTTTTTCACTTACATTTTGACACTTAATCATTACGTAAATAGTTATGTACAAAAAGTATTTTTCTTATTTTGAATTATCATCCAACTTTAGGATTGCAATTGTTCAAGAAAATATGTTTCGGATTTAAATCACCCCAAGTGTACGATTCGTTGACAAGTAATAAAGTGAAAATCCTAAAATTTCGAGTATCATTCCCACGAGCATTGGTTTAACTTGATTTTTGTATCCAAGACCTTAACCAAATCTATAAAACTCAAGCTGATATGTGACGTGAATTTTAAAACTAAATTATGATTATCATGCAATTTGAACTAAAATTACAAAATGAAAGCAAAAATATCTTGAATGCAAAAGTTTGAAGAAACTAATGTATGAAAAGTGTATTAGGATCCCGAATCACCAAGGAAAATTCCCCTCACCCCTATTTCACAATTTGATAATAGGATGAATTGGTAGAAAAATCAATGTTTCTAACTTATCCAACAATCTCTTTTGAGTAGAATTGAACATATTCTAGCATACCATTTGACTATATTTCTATAATAAATGCAATATATAAGAATGCATAACGTTTTATAAACACTTAAAAATTCAAGTAAAGCATAGCGATATATTTCTATCCCCTATCGGACCCTACGATGATTTATACATTGTTGAGTTTATTTCTCTTCTTTCAAATACATAAAATAAACCACTCAAACTCATACAACTATTACGCATATGATTGTAGAGGCAAGGAAGTGTATATAAATCATTCAACATCCATCAAACGTGTTTAAATATCAAATTGCAAAAATAGAAGCTAAAAAATCACAATACGAGGTTTATCGTTCTCCTAGTACATAAAAGGTCTAGCCTAGCATAGATAAAATTAAAGAACAAGAAAAATAATAAAAATAAAATATCACCAAAAATTTGAATTAAATCTTGAAACTTGAATTGAAAATCCTTGTTCTTGCCTTCTTGTTAGCTCTCCAATGTGTTTTTCTCCCTAGGAATCCGTAGCCCTAGGTTCTGGTCAAATTTTAGCTTTATAGTTGTCCTAGAGTCATTACCATACGAGTTGGAGTTGGATAAGGAAACCAAAAATTCCACTCCAGATTTATTCCATGAAACTGCATAGTTATATGCCATGCGATCGCATGGAACAACCATTTTTTTCCGTCGAACAGCGTTCAGTATTTTGGTCATATTTTTGTTCCTGATATCCAATTGAGGTTATTCAAATTGTATTATAAAGCTTACTCAAAGGGCTACAAAGCTTATAGAAATATAAATCTTCAAATTCGAATGTCTTCTATGCTAAAAGAGGGTCTCAAACTAAGACTGAAAATTCGAAGCAAAACATTTTCGGCTGGAGGTTGATTTGTGATAGTACTTCGATTATATTTCATCACTTTGACTTCTTTTGTCATCCAATTGATGCCCAACACTTTCAAATCTTCATCTTGAGATCGACACAACTTTTCAGTATTTGCACTTGAGTTCTCAAACTTTGACTTTTGCTTCCTTTTTTGCTTGTTTTTCCTAATTTCCCCTACAATAATCATTATTTTCCAGCAAACACAAATTACAACGAATTAAGCTATATTCCGCACATTTTATCGATAGTTATCCACATTTGTGAACTGAAATAAATGTGTAAAAATGTCTTTATTAACTCTCCCAAACTTGAATTATTGTTTGTCCTCAAACAAAACCATAACTTAATTCTATGTAAAACGTGGTTCAACAATTTGTTGTGTCTCAGGATTTCAACTTAGTAAGAAACAACATGAATAACTACAACTGTGCAAAATTATATCTATCTTCACATGTTACATGCATAACTTGACATGTGTGTGTGTAAAAACTGGTACCAACATATTAGACTCATGAATGAATCATACCCAACCCAATGTAGTTAGAATTTCACTTTAATCGCTCGAAAGATACACGCACACACCCCAAACTTATTTTTTTCACACAATTGTCCCGAAGTGTGTTCTAAGGTTGAACTCATTTATAAATAATCTTTCTTTTCTCTTAGTTTTGATTAATCACACCGTCACAAGTTCTCACTTCATCAAATAGAGGCTCTCCTAATTTTTGATTTCTTCAACCTTTGAGAGTACACTAAGTTGATTGTCTCGCATTAGAGATATAGTCTTATCAATCGAGTGTATGGGGCTAATAAATGCATTTCATACAGAAGAGTATGTATGTTATTCATCAGCAGATAGAAATGGCATCTTTCATTTGCTTTCTGTATAACCCATATAGCGAGCTTTAGGTCGATAACTCTCAAGTTAGATAATCTTAGGGCATTAGGTTTTAAACCCATGTAGGCTTAATCACTCGAGTTATACAGGTTCAAACAGAAGTTTTTATTTATCCCATGATTAGTGCAATGCCCCTTTTCTTTTAGACGCCGAATCTCTAAAACCAAACCCTAACTTGAAACTTTCACCTAGTTATCATCCCATTAGTTTTAGATAATCCACACAACATATCATGCACGGTGCCCCTACTCGTCTCAATATTCCCTTGCAACAGTTCAATCACATCTAAACTATTCTAAAAATTGGTCATGGTTTAGCATAAAAGAGATTTTTCGGGTATAATCTCTATGTTCAACTTTCTCTAAGCAATTAGTCAAATCATTAGCTCAATACGCAAACATGAGTGTTGTGCGCAAAAAAAATCAAGTTTCACATTAACATGTATCGATCAAGCTAATAATGAATAATTTTCATCATTCATGGCCCGTATATAGTCCAAATTCTAACTTCATAGTCAGTAGAATTATTAAACTCACACAAGTACACAAAATTGTAAACTACTATTGAAGATGGAATAGCAAAACTCAGAATAACTCAACAACAAATGGAGAACTCTTTTTTTTTCACACAATCACACAAACGTATATAGAATATTGTCTCATTCCCAAACATATATAATACATTGTCCTCAATGTTTGAAGAATAATAAAATGCAAACTTAGCAGCGCATAAAATTAAGGACAAATTCACAGAAGATAGAGAATAAAGGGTGAGGAATACTCATCTGATTGATGGAGATGCGAAGGTGAAGATGGTAGAGGAAAAAGAAGTGTAGACCATGCATAGGCTCTTTTATTACCGATAGAGACAATGAAAAAGTAATTTATTAAAAAGTATAAAAAAACTTGAAGAAGAAATTCCTAATCTAATGCATAAAGTTAAATAAATAAAAGGGAAGAATTGTTGGGTTGCCTCCTAATCAGCCCTAAGTTATAGTCTATAGCTTGACTTTACTCCGTTAAGCTCATGGTGGTTCAAATCGAAGGATTTTACATTGGCACTCATTGCAATTTCCCACTCTGCTTCATTTTTTAGCTCTCCACACTTTGAATTCTCAATTCCCGTCTCTACCAATAAATCCCCCAAATTTCGGTTTTCTCTTCTGAAAATTTTATTGAAGGGATAGTTCATCTTCAGTGATACACTGACACTCGTCGATGGCTGATGATTATTTGGGTAGATATTTTAATTGAAACACTTCTTGCTCCTCATCTACCCTCAAGATTAGCTCGCATTTCTCTATATCGATCAAAGTTCGACTTGTTGCTAGGAATGGCCTCTCCTAGATTATTGGAATATTTCTATCTTCTTCTAAGTCTAAAATGATGAAGTCTTCTGGGAAGATGAATTTCTCCACTTTAATCAACACGTCTTCTATAATCCCTCTTGGGTGGGTAAATTATCGATCAGCCAGTTGTAAAGTCACCGTTGTTGTTGTAGCATCTCCCAAACTGAGTTTCCTAAAAATAGAAAGTAATACTCGCTCCAGTGTCACATAAAGCATTAAAAGTACCAACTTTCCCAATTGAAATAGGTAGAGTGAAACTCCCTAGATCCTTGAGCTTGGGAGGCAATTTCTTTTGTATTCTTGCACTGCTTTCCTCTGTTAGTGCCACCGTTTCAAATTCTGGAGGTTTTTTCTTATTTGAAATCATATCCTTTAAGAACTTTGCATAACTTGGAATTTGTCGTATCATGTCTATGAACGTGATATTAATGTATAGCTTCCTTAACACATCCAAAAATTTCTCAAATTGTTGGTCTAGCTGGCGTCTCTTCAACCTTTGTGGGAATGGAATAGGAGGCTCGTAAGGGTTGATAGGAACGGTTACCTTAACCCGTGGAGTATTTGAACTCTCTTTAGTAGATGCCTCTATCGTCAGCTCAATCGTTTCCACTTGCTCCTCATCTAAAGAATGTAATGTTTCCTTTCTCACACTTGGCCTCTTGATACGCATTTTCGGTTGTTGCATTCCACTCCTGGTGGTGATTGCTTGAACAGATAGACCCTCAACTATTTTATTTTCCAAAACACTTATGTCCATTACCTGCTCCTTGGGATTAGTCTCAGTATTGCTTGGCATGGTACCTGGTGCTCTGTTTGTCACAAAAAAAGCTAATTGTCCCATTTGTATCTCCAAATTCTTAATAACAACACCCTGATTTTGGAAATTTATTTCAGTCTTTCTCATGAACCGGTTAGTTGTTTCCATGTATTTATCCATCTTCTCCATAAGTTGCTTAGTTGTGATTTTGATTTCCACCCCAAGAGAAGTTTGGATGATTTCTCCAGCTCAGATTGTATGTTTTATAATGAGGATTGGTGTGCTATAGTTGACCCCATTGAACATAATCCACGTGTTCCTTTCCTTGAGTAAAGACGCCATGTTCTGCTTCACACTCTTCGCAGTTTAACTTCTTGACTTGTGCTGAATTCACCGTTTGTGTTATGCTCTCCATTTTGTGAAATAAAGAATCAATCTTTGTAGATAAAGCTGAATATGTATCTACCTCGTAGACTCCAGCTGTTCTCTGACAGGTCGAAAAAGTGTTCGACTTTGATTACCGCAAGTGTACGGATCGTTCAAGTAATAAAAATGGGTTTTAAAGTCCAAGTATCGTTCCCACGAAGATTGATTAGTTTTGATTCTAATTATTTTGACCTTAACCGAAACAATGAATTGAGAATGTTGTTTTGATGAAATTATAAATGAATGAATGATAATTATGCAAAGATGAATGAATGAATTAACTAACTAAATGCAAAATGGCGATGAATGCAAATTAAAGTATTTTCTAACATATGGTGAATGTACTAGGATCACGAATCCCTAAGTAATAATATCTTTAACTCTATTTTTACATCTTGACCCACGATTGCAATATTGACAAATCAATGTTCCTAAAATATTCAACAATCTCTCTCGAGTAGAGTTGAACCTATTCTCGCATACCATTTGACTATATCTCTATGACAAATGCCAATATACAAGAATGCATGAGTTTTTATGAACACTTAAAGATTTACATAAAGCATAGCGGTATATCTCTATCCCCTATCGAACCCTACGATGATTTATATATGTCGAATCTATTCCCCTTCTCTCGAATGCATGAAATAGACCACCCAAACTCACACAATTATCGTGCACTATAATCATGGAGAAATTCAAATCACATAAACCATTCAAATATTCCAAAACATGTTTTTATTGTCAAGAATGTAAAACTAAGAATTAAAAATCATAAAACATAGTTCATCGTTCTCCTAGCACATATAAATCTAGCCTAGCATGGAAAAACTAAGAAAATACAAGAAAAATGTAGGAGAAGACATCACCCAATCAATTCTTGAAGTGAGATCTTGAATCTTGAATTAAATCTTCCTGTTTGTGCCTTGATTTCTCTCTCAAAATCTTCAAAAATATCATCCTAGGTCTCCCCCGGGTTTGGGGACGGCTTAGAAGTTTATATAGTTGCCCAAAATTTGGTTTCCATAAGTGTTTGATTGGAATTAGGAAACCAGAATTTTCGTGTCGGAAGTCTTCTATGCGACCGCATAGTACAAAGGCATGCGGTCGCATAGAACAAATAAATTCAGCCAAAGAACTCTCGGTAATGGCCTATGCGGTCGCAAGTAATTAACACTATGCGACCGCATAGTGTTAGCTTTTTCTCCGCCGGACAGTCTTTAGTATTTTGGTCATATCTTTCACTCCTGATATCCGATTGTAGTGATTTAAGATGCGTTGGAAAGTTAACTCAAAGGGCTACACCTTTTCTTCAGATATCATCAGCCAATTCGATCATTTGCCATGTCAAAAATGGGTCTCAATATGAGACTGAAAACTGATGCATAACTTTTTCGATTAGAAATTGATGTGTGGTCATACTTTGACGATATTTCATCCCTTTGATGTCTTCTTTCATCCAATGGACTCCTAGCACTCTCAAACCTTCATCACGAGATCGACACAACTTTTTAGTATTTGCACTTGAGTCCTCAAACTTTGATCTTGCTTCATTTTGGTCCTCTTTTCTCAATTTTTCTTCCAATTTCCACCGCAATCATCATTATTGTCCTGTAAACACATATTACATCGAATTAAGCTATATTCCCCACATTTATCGACAATTATCCATATTTGTGACCTATAATAAGTGTATAAAAATGCACTTATCAACACCCCCAAACTTGAATTATTGTTTGTCCTCAAACAAAACTGCAACTTAATTCTACATAAAATATGGTTTAACAATTTTTCGTGTCTCAGGATTGGACTTAGTATTAAACAACATGAACAACTACAATAGTGCAAAATCAAATCAATCTCCACATGTTACATGCATGACTTGACGTGTATGTGTGTGAAAATTCATGCCAATATACTAAGAACATGATTAGATCATATCCGACCCAAAGTAGTCAAATATTTCCTTACATCGCTCGAAAGATACACATCCCCCAAACTTATTCTTTTCACTCAATTTCTCCGAAATGTGTTCTAGGTTGAACTTATTCAATTCTATTCCTTACCCCTCTCGGTTTGGATGGATTTTACTATCACAAGTTCACACTTCAACAAGTAGAAACTCTCCTATTTTTGATTACTTAAACCTTTGAGATTCAACTAAGCTACTTGCCTCGTATTAGAGATATTGTTCTATAAACCGAATGTCTGGGGCTCAATTAATGCAATTCATACATAGAAGTATGTATATTATTCATCAATGGATAGATTTTTCTTTCTCCTTTTTGTATAACATCTTTCATTTGCTTTCTATATAACCCTTGTAGCGAGTTTTAGGCCGATGACTCCCAAATCAGATGATCATAGGGCACCATGTTTTAAACCCTTGCAAGCTTAATCACTCGAGTTATACAGGCTCGAACAGATGTCCTTATTTATTCAATGATTAGTGCAATGCCCATTTTTTCTTTTAGACATTCAGTTTCTAAAACTTGTCTCTAACTTAAAACTTTCACATTGTCTTCATCTCATTGGTCTAAGATAATCCATACAAAATAATATCATGCACGGAATCCCTACTCATCTCAATGTTCCCTTGCAACAGCTCAACCCCTCCAAACTATTCTAAAAATTGGTTATGGATTAGTACAAAAGAGTTTTTTCGGTATATTCACTATGTTCAACTATTCCTAAGTAATGAACCAAATCATTAACTCAATATGTAAGCATGAGTGTCGTGCACGAATTATGCCAAGTCTCACACAAACATATATTGATTAACCTAATAATGCACTATTTTCATCATTCACAGTTCATACATAGTCCAATATTTAATATCACGATCGGCTAAATTTTCAAACCCACACAAGCACACAAAATTTTAAAAATGCCAGGAAATAAACAATTAAAAAAACTGAACATAACTAGTGAAAAAAAAAATGATACAAAAGAATTTTTGTTTTTTTTTTTGTTTTTTTTTTTACACAATCACACAAAAACTGCAGAACGTGATGAATGAAATATTCTCACCCCCAAACTTATACAGAACATTGTCCTCAATGTTTAAAGAATAAATAAATGTAAACTTTGCAACACATTACGTTGAAGACACGTTCACAGAAGATAAAAACAAAGGGTTAGGAATACTCCCCTGATCGATGGAGATGCGAATTTGAAGATGATGGACGAAGAGAGGTATGAACCATGCATATGCGCTTTTATTACCTGTAGAGACGATGAAAAGTAATATTATTAAAAATTATAAAAAAAAACTAGAAAAAGAAATTAACAATCTAATGCATAAAGCGAGAAAAATAAAAGGGTAAAAATGATGGGTTGCCTCCCATCCAGCGCTAGTTTATAGTCTATAGCTCGACTATACTCTAGTGTTTCATGGCACTTTGAATATGGCTTTGGATGTCCTGTTTAGCTTGCTCAATTTGACTTTGTTCCATATTGCAACTTTTCTCCAAATTTTATCATTGTCCTTTTCCAAATAGTTTGACTTTTTGCCATCACTCGTATCGAACTCAACAATGTACACCTCAATTTCTTCATAAGGTTTAATCACAAACTCAATGTTTGAGAAAATGACGAAGTTGATGGGTTGCATGCCAATTTCCTCTTCTTTGAATGCTACTATTTCTGTTTGGTCCGTCACGATTGATTTCTCAGTATTTTCATGCTCATCTTCTTTATATGAAACTGTCTCGAGTTCAAAGTCTGTATCCAAAATATTTGGCAAAGAAACAATTACATCTTCATGGAAAGTCTCCTCTTCTTGTTGTACTTGTTGAAAATCCGGTGGATATACTTCCATTGATTGATGATCATTAATAACCGGTGGAAGAAATAATCTTACAGGCAAATTACCCCCGTCAAATTCTGGTACGAGAAATAATGCAACGGGTAAACCACCCAGGACTGTTTCATCAAGTTCACATTCTACTTTCATATCTCGTAGTCGTTGTCCTACAATGAAATCTCCCACAAGCATAGCTCCCTCATCAATTTCTTGTGCTGCCAATTCTTGTTGCCTTATGATAAAGTCGCACATGAGCATTTTGTTGAAATCAACCACATCCATTTCTTTTGTATCATCTTCGTGGAAAGTCTCTTCTTCTTGTTGTATTTGTTGAAAGTCTGGTGGATAAAATTTCCTTGATTGATGGTCATTAATAACCGATGGAAGAAGTAATCCAACAGGCAAATTACCACTGTCAAATTCTGGTGAGAGAAATAATGCAACGGGTAAGCCACCCAGGACAGTTTCATCAAGTTCACATTTTGCTTTTAAATCTCGTAGTCGTTGTCCTATAATGAAATCTCCTACTAGCATAGCTCCCTCATCAATTTCTTGAGCTTCCAACTCTTGTTGCCTCATGATGAAATCGCATATGAGCATTTTGTTGAAATCAACCACAGCCATTTCCTTGTATCCTGAAAAAGAAAAAAAATAGAACTAAAATGGAAAGAAAAAAAAATAGATAAATAAAAATACAAGAATACAAGTAGAAGTTCGAATTAGTGTCAAAGTAAATAGAATTAAACTAAATTCAATCCCCGGCAACGGCGCCAAAAACTTGACAGGTCGAAAAAGTGTTCGACTTTGATTACCGCAAGTGTACGGATCGTTCAAGTAATAAAAATGGGTTTTAAAGTCCAAGTATCGTTCCCACGAAGATTGATTAGTTTTGATTCTAATTATTTTGACCTTAACCGAAACAATGAATTGAGAATGTTGTTTTGATGAAATTATAAATGAATGAATGATAATTATGCAAAGATGAATGAATGAATTAACTAACTAAATGCAAAATGGCGATGAATGCAAATTAAAGTATTTTCTAACATATGGTGAATGTACTAGGATCACGAATCCCTAAGTAATAATATCTTTAACTCTATTTTTACATCTTGACCCACGATTGCAATATTGACAAATCAATGTTCCTAAAATATTCAACAATCTCTCTCGAGTAGAGTTGAACCTATTCTCGCATACCATTTGACTATATCTCTATGACAAATGCCAATATACAAGAATGCATGAGTTTTTATGAACACTTAAAGATTTACATAAAGCATAGCGGTATATCTCTATCCCCTATCGAACCCTACGATGATTTATATATGTCGAATCTATTCCCCTTCTCTCGAATGCATGAAATAGACCACCCAAACTCACACAATTATCGTGCACTATAATCATGGAGAAATTCAAATCACATAAACCATTCAAATATTCCAAAACATGTTTTTATTGTCAAGAATGTAAAACTAAGAATTAAAAATCATAAAACATAGTTCATCGTTCTCCTAGCACATATAAATCTAGCCTAGCATGGAAAAACTAAGAAAATACAAGAAAAATGTAGGAGAAGACATCACCCAATCAATTCTTGAAGTGAGATCTTGAATCTTGAATTAAATCTTCCTGTTTGTGCCTTGATTTCTCTCTCAAAATCTTCAAAAATATCATCCTAGGTCTCCCCCGGGTTTGGGGACGGCTTAGAAGTTTATATAGTTGCCCAAAATTTGGTTTCCATAAGTGTTTGATTGGAATTAGGAAACCAGAATTTTCGTGTCGGAAGTCTTCTATGCGACCGCATAGTACAAAGGCATGCGGTCGCATAGAACAAATAAATTCAGCCAAAGAACTCTCGGTAATGGCCTATGCGGTCGCAAGTAATTAACACTATGCGACCGCATAGTGTTAGCTTTTTCTCCGCCGGACAGTCTTTAGTATTTTGGTCATATCTTTCACTCCTGATATCCGATTGTAGTGATTTAAGATGCGTTGGAAAGTTAACTCAAAGGGCTACACCTTTTCTTCAGATATCATCAGCCAATTCGATCATTTGCCATGTCAAAAATGGGTCTCAATATGAGACTGAAAACTGATGCATAACTTTTTCGATTAGAAATTGATGTGTGGTCATACTTTGACGATATTTCATCCCTTTGATGTCTTCTTTCATCCAATGGACTCCTAGCACTCTCAAACCTTCATCACGAGATCGACACAACTTTTTAGTATTTGCACTTGAGTCCTCAAACTTTGATCTTGCTTCATTTTGGTCCTCTTTTCTCCATTTTTCTTCCAATTTCCACCGCAATCATCATTATTGTCCTGTAAACACATATTACATCGAATTAAGCTATATTCCCCACATTTATCGACAATTATCCATATTTGTGACCTATAATAAGTGTATAAAAATGCACTTATCATTCTCTTTGGACCTCCTCGATCTGAAGACCACATGGCTGAAGTATTGGCCATTCTCTCAAATAATTCCCAAGCTCCATCAATTGTTTTGGTTGTTAGAGATCCATTTGATTACGAGTCCACCATGCTTTTGAAAGTTGGAAGTAGTCCTGTGTAGAAAAACCTAACTTGTGATGGTTTGTCGAACCCATGTTGTGGACATTTTTGAAGCATATTCTTGAATATGTTCCATACTTCGGAATCATTCTGGCTAAATATTGATATCTCATGCCTCAATCGTATAACCTTAGCTGGTGAGAAGAACTTCGTGTAGAATTTATTAGCCAAATCGTTCCAAATAGTGATGCTATCCACAGGGAGTAAATCTAACCATTCCAGTGCTTTATCCCGTAGAGTGTGTGAAAATAACCTCAATCTGATCGTATCATCTGATATCCCTTGATACTTGAAGTGTTGACACATATCCAAGAAGAGGGATACACATGTATGTGGATTTTCGTTGGCCATTCCATAGAATTGATGTCCATTCTGAAAGAGGTGGATGACATTTGTCTTCAATTGAAAGTTTGATTGTTCAAACACGGGGTAGACAATACTAGGTAGACAATACTAGATTGGCTTTGAATGATGAACGGTGCCAAAAAAACCCCAAGCAAAACATTCCCATCATATTGTGTTTCAGCATTAGCCGGAGCTGCAGGTTCTACAATTGGTTCCAGCAACATCAGCCATATGTATTTGTTCTTGATTTTCCCATTGTGCTGCCCTCGCTATCCTCTGTCTTCGATGAAAAGTTCGTTCAATTTCCAAATCAGCTGGAAGTAGTTCACTATAAACTGATCTTTACATGCAAGACTGAAGAAACGAAAAAAATAGTAGCACTTAACTCAAACTAAGTAATTGAACTTAATAAAAATAAAACTAAAAAAAAAAACAAGTTCGAATTAGTGTTTAAATAACAAAAATCAAATTAATACTCAATCCCCGGTAGCGATGCCAAAAACTTGTTCACGAAAATATATTTCGAATTTAAATC
Source organism: Fraxinus excelsior (assembly GCA_019097785.1). Lineage (NCBI taxonomy): Eukaryota > Viridiplantae > Streptophyta > Magnoliopsida > Lamiales > Oleaceae > Fraxinus > Fraxinus excelsior. The sequence goes on from CM032637.1 coordinate 22,317,672, forward strand.
ACCGCAAGTGCACGGTTCGTTGACAAGTAATAAAGTGGAAATCTTAAAATTTTGAGTATCGTTCCCACGAGCATTGGTTTAACTTGATTTCTATATCCAAGATCTTAACCAAATCTATAAAACTCAAGCTGATATGTGACGTGAATTTTAAAACTAAATTATGATTATCATGCAATTTGAACTAAAATTATGAAATGAAAGCAAAAATATCTTGAATGCAAAAATTTGAGGAAACTAATGTATGAAAAGTGCACTAGGGTCCCGAATCATCAGCAAAGTTCCCTTTTAACTCCTATTTTGCAATTTGATAACACGATGAATTGGTCGAAGAATCAATGTTTCTAACTTATCCAATAATCTCTTTCGAGTAAAATTGAAAATATTCTAGCATACCATTTGATTATATTTCTATGACAAATGCAATATACAAGAATGCATGACGTTTTATAAACACTTAAAAATTCACGTAAAGCATAACGATATATTTTTATCCCCTATTGGACCCTACGATGATCTATACCTTATTGAGTTTATTTCACTTCTTTCAAATGCATAAAATAAACCACCCAAACTCATACAACTATTGTGCATATAATTGTAGAGGCAAGAAAGTGTATATAAATCATTCAAACCCATCAAACGTGTTCAAATATCAAATTGCAAAAATAAAAATTAAAAGATCACAATGTGAGGTTCATTGTTCTCCTAATACATAAAAATTCTAGCTTAGCATGGATAAAATTAAAGAACAAGAAAAATAATAAAAATAAGACATCACCAAAAACTTAAATTAAATCTTGAAGTCTTGAAACTTGAAATGAAAATCCTTATTCTTGCCTTCTTGTTAGCTCTCCAATGTGTTTTTCTCCCTAGGAATGTGTAGCCCTAGGTTCTGGACGAATTTTGTCTTTTATAGTTGTCATAGAATCATTACCATACGAGTTGGAGTCGGATAAGGAAACTAAAAATTCCACGCCGGATTGTTCCATGCGACCGCAAGGTTATATGTCATGCGATCGCATGGAACAATCAATTGTGTCTCTGGAATTTTCTGTCAATGCCTAGGTGATCGCATGGTTATATGCCATGCGATCGCATGAAACAACCATTTTTTCCCGTCGGACAGCTTTTGGTATTTTAGTCATATTTATTGCTCTTGATAACCGATTGAGGTGATTCAAATTGCGTTAGAAAGCTTACTCAAATGGATACAAATATTTTAGAAATATAAATCCTCAAATTCGAACGTCTTCTATGCCAAAAGTGGGTCTCAAACTAAGACTGAAAATTCGAAGCAAAACATTTTCGGCCAAATGTTGATTTGTTATAGTACTTCGATTATATTTCATCCATTTGACTTCTTTCCTCATCTAATTGATGCCCAACACTCTTAAATCTTCATCTTGAGATGGACATGACTTTTCAGTATTTGCACTTGAGTCATCAAACTTTGACTTTTTTAAGCCATTTTTTGCTTATTTTTCCTAATTTCTCTCTCAGTCATCATTATTGTCCCGCAAACACAAATTACAACGAATTAAGCTATATTCCGCACATTTATCGACATTTATCCACATTTGTGAACTAAAATAAAAGTGTAAAAAGGCCATTATCAACAATCATCCTCAACTTGGGGCGTGAATGTTTGAATTGTAGTATCTTCTTCCATACTCCAATAAGATTAAACACGTTGAACTTCAAATTTAAGACAATTTAATTAATTATTGTTACCACATATAGACACAAATAATATATATTATATATAAAAAAATACGAGAAAAAATAAAAAATCAGGTATATAGATTACATCAATTCACATATCAGGTTTATAGTTTGAAAATTTCAGGTGTGTGTGTGTGTGTGTGTGTGTGTGTGTGTGTGTGTGTGTCTATATATATATATATATATATATATATATATATATATATATATATATATAATGAAGTCACGTTTATACAATTAATGGTCACAGATACATAATTATATGTCACATTTATTTATTTGTCGCATATTATTAAATTAATTAGTCACAATTTATTTGTCAGTCACAGACAGGGATTGACTCAGACCATTTGTCTTGTGGGGTCAAAAATGGGAATTCAAAAATATTTAGAACTACATATCATTAACGAAAATAAGTCAATACACTATCACAATTGTAGTCTACGCGTTTTCATACTCTGAAAACGTCGTATAATTACAGCGCTATCAATATTGTAAGTACATCGCTTTCAATATAAAAAACAAGCATGTTAAAAAAACAAATTCAATACATAAATAAATATCATTTTTCATTTTTCATCAAAAAATAACATTAAACTCATAATAAACAATAATTATTTTCACAAACAATTCTATTTTAAATCACCAAGTTCAATATTGTTAAGTACATCGTTTTCAATATAAAAACATGTCTGTTAAAAAATAAATTCAATACATAAATAAACAAATAAATACCATATTTCATTTTTCATTAAAAATAACATTAAATTCATAATAAACAACAATTACTTTCACAAACAATTCTATTTTAAATCACCAAGTTAGAGAAATTGACAAAGTCATTACTTACTCAGGCTGAGTTATTTTACTATTTCACTACAATATTTCCAATTTCTCAAATCCAAACTAGTCAAATATCAACTACCAATTTCCAAATACATTTTAGAAATTAGAAGAATCAGTAACTAATATGCTCGAATTAACTTCAATTCAATTGGAAATTCAATACCTAAATTAATTGAGAAATGGATTAAAGACGAGAGACGAATTCACCATGCGTAACCGTGTAGGTAGTGTGCGTATAGGAAAATTAGGGATTTCAGATTTTTTAATGGGGAGATATCAAATTTGGCCATATGAGTCATAGTATATTAGTTGGGTTGGCTCAATCAATGCATTATGAATTAATGGGTTGGTGTAGAGTGTAATTGGACTTGAGCTTGTGAGTTGTGAATTAGGCTGCTCTGGGTAAGTGGTAAGTGTTCAGTAAAAAATTTGTGGGGTCATTTGACCCCATATGGGTCCGCCCCTAGTCACAGATTTTTAAATGGTTGGTCACATACTTTTTTGAGTCACATATTATTAAATTTTTAGGTCACAGTTGAGTAATTGGTCACAAATTACCAAATATTTGGTCACATACCATCGTCACCAACACTACCACCACTGCCACTACAGCCACTTGTAACCACCCTCACCCGCCACCACCGCCACAACACTACAACACTACCAACAACAAAGCCACTGCCAACAAATCACCACACCACCGCCAGTCACTACTGCCAGCGCTATTTTTGCAACACCAACATCACCACACTGCAACAGCAACACCACCACACACAACAACACCACCAGATCAACCATCGCACACACTAAAAAACCACCCCAACCGCCAAAATCCACCACCACCACCACAAAACTGCTACCATACAAACACCATCACCACCACACAACAACTAATACCAACACCACCGTTGCAACAAACCACCACCACCACCACACAAAACACCACCGCCATCGCCGCATCCAACCACACAAAATACCACCACCGTCGTCGCATCCAACTACACAAAACACCACTGCCACCGCCAGATGACTATCAAAACCACCACCAACCACGATGTTCTACACAAAACACCCCATGCTGACACACCGAACGGCAACAGCAACGCGACACTACTTCGAACTGAGCAACGTCATGAAGCTGCTGCGCGAACGGCAACGTCGCGACGCTACCGGTAACAGCGTCGGACGGCAAAGAGGCTAGGAAGAGAGTGGGACTGGAAGAAGGGAGAGAGAAGGAGGGAAAGGAGGAAGATGTAAGGCGCTGCCGAAAATGGGAAGAAGACGGAGGCGAGAGAAATGGGAAGAGAGTGGATAGATAAATTAGGTTATGAATTAGGGTTTTAATATAATACCTGATTTTTGAATAAATAAGTTTTAGAACTGATTTTAAAAACCAATCTTTAAATACCTGATTTTATGTAATTACCACAAAAAATACTCCATCAAGTAAGTAGTAACACTCTAAACCCACCAATATACAACCCAATTAATATAAATCATTCAAATCAAAGTCTAACCTAATTTAGCCAAATCAATCAGTAACCACTATGCAATGCAATATGAAGAAACAAAAAACTCCTATACAAAGTCAAAGAAGTCAAGTAAAATTGAAAAAGGAAAATGTTGAAGAGTAGTGCTATTACAGAAGATTTTTGCCAGAAAGCTACTAGATAGACTTAAAATGTCTATATTACCCTTAATGAAATAAATTGCAAGATAGATCATATAACTCTTAGTTGTCAGTTTATCGAGGGTTATATCCTACAATTCTTCCGTTTGGATCGTAAGTTCTTAGAACTAATCTTGGAAATCTTAGTTCAGTATTTTCTTGTAACCAAATCAAGTATTGTTGTTGCTCAAATTGATGTTATCTTATAGTTGTTACTATTTTATCCCACATTTCTTGATTTCCTTCTCTTCTAAGTTCTTCAAGGAGTGTTCTAATTTCTGTAGATCTTAACTCGCTAGTATTATATTGGATTCTTCTAAATCTTTCAAAATCTTCTCTTTCCTCATGGTTCCAAATTAATTATGATCACTCTTTATACGATATCTTTTTAAACCTTTCAACTTGTTCTAAATATTTTCTACATTTTGTTAGTTTTTCAAAGGCTCTGGGTTGGTCTTTTATAGTTATATATCCAAAAATAATTCTTTCTGAAACTTCTTTTCTATATCTTCGAATTTAGTTATGACGTCTTGATCTTTTTTATTTCTTTATAAGTCTCTACATGATTAAATTATATGTTATGTTTACAAGCATAATCTATATCAAAATATATATTTTTAATTTTTTCTTGATCGATAGGAAGTACATCTTCAGATTTTTCAACTATACTTAATAAGAACGAAATATCTCTTTCATTTAAACATAATTTAAGACAATTATTATTGGATGTGAATGCTTGTAAAGTGTTCATATAAATTAATAGTAATCAAAATATAAGCGTATAAAAGCATGTAAATAACTTACAGTAATCAATGGAAATAACTAGGTTTTCCCTCCAGTATGTTCTTATAGTTGTTTTGTATGTACTTAATCAATCTTCTAAATCAGATGAATATTTAAAATGTTTTAAAATCATTTGGATCCACAATTGCTTCCGCAAAAAGGCTTTTCAATTAAGGTTCAATTTCTCACTCTAGAGAATTAGTCATGTTGCCACAAACACTATCTTGCAGTATTCAGAGTCTCTGTTTTCACCTCTATTCAAACTCCTTTTAGAATTAAATTCTTACTTAGAACGAAATTTTAAAAGATAAACTCACACACAAGGTGCTACAATTTTGTTAGAAAACTGCTTTTTTTCCCCTAAAACATTCATCAAAGATGGGTACTTTGGCATAACTAACATCCATTCAAAAACAATGTTTTGAAAATCTTTTAAAATCTCTATTTGTACTGCTGAGGAATCATGAGAAACTTAACGAAATCCTTTTATAAAAACTTTGTTGAACATAACAAATTTTATCTTAATATTCATAAATTGAAATAGTACATGCTTGCATACTATATTTACATACATTTGGTACTCACCTTATAAAGTTTAGAACTCCATAAGCAATTACCTTATTACAAGTTTTACTATCTTCAAGACTAGATAATAGTTTTTTTGAATACAAGTGGTGTATCCAGATTACAAAAGATTAATTGAGTAGTTGTTTTGAGAAGAGGGATTTCGGGATGTCAGGATTTTTCAGATGCCTCCCTTCCTCTCTTTGGTTCTCCTTTTATAGGGGTCATTTCTCTTGAGAATCTTATCTTTGCAGCTATCCTCCCATTATCTTTTCGTGGCCTTATCTTTTGAGTTGGATTGTGACATATCTCCATTATTTTTTGTCTTCTAGTGACCACAGTTTTTCATTAAAGTAGTGATAAAGGGTCACTATCTTGGCTCCATCACTTTTTCATCCTCGAATCAAAGAATTTCGCGGGGAGTTTTCCACTGTCAAGTGATACTTGTCTCATATCTTCAACAACACAATGCTCACAATGGTGATCACTGTAGTCCCATAGTATTTTGCACAGTTCTTCGGCCATATCTTCTGTTCCACATACTTGGTTTGAGATTATTTTGGATGATAAATGGTCAAGAAAACACATATCTTCTTCCTTTGTGGCGATCCTCGCATTAAAATAGATTAAATGTTCTTCTGAGGGATAAATCCATATCTTTTCTTTCTCAGTAATTAACTGAGTTATATGTTCAAATATCTCTTTGTACCCTTTTGCTCTCCTGTATGGAATCATATTTATGATATCTTGATAGCCATTTTTAACAACTTTTGGTTAGTTTGTAAAAAAATGTTGGTTTGTAAGTCCCATTTTGATAACATGGAACGATGACTGCATATATTCCAGGACAGAATCTCATTCCATAGCTGCTGAGTGGAATCTGATGTATATATTTGTACTTTTGACAAATTCAGTATATCTTTTTATCGATTTCTTGGCATCGGCTGGAAATTGGGCTATTTCTCTGAGGTCTTTGCTAGGATATATACATAATATATTTCCTACTTCAAAGCAATTTCTTACCCAGTTGGTGGTGCTCCTGGATAAAAATTTATCTTGTTGTATTTTCCATAGTAGAGAGTTTTCATCCATTTTCCTATTTCATAATACCAGTCAGATAATATATTAAAAATAACAATAAAGAATATCATTTCTTCATAGTTATCTTTTTTGGGAAGTTTTATTTCATGGGATATTTGGACAATATCTTTTGGATCGATATTTACAATAGTTAGCTTAGGTAAATTTTGGCTCGATGAAGAACTACCTTCGCTATTCTTGATATCTTGAGTATTTTTCCTGGTGGGGATTTTCATATCTTCTTTACTAGTAATAGGTTCGAGTATTCCCTGTGAAGGGATTCTTATTACCTTTTTTTCCTCCCTTTATCCTCAGGAAAGAGTGCTAGTGTTCATAAGTCCATGTGAAGGGATACTAGACTTGGTACAAGTTACTTCTGCCTCAAAGGCTATATTTGTTTTGCCTCGAAGGCTATCTTGTATATTTTGAATTTGTGCTTCCAAATAGAAAACTTTTATCTCAAGTATTTGGACTTTCGTCCTCAGTTGTTCTAGCTCCATCATCGCTAAGATAATCAGAAAGATAGTCTTTCATTTTATATGTTCACTATCAAATTTGAATTATAATAATATATCTGTTGGCAATAGATGAATCAATATTATTTTTCAAGAATGATTTAACTTGAGTATTATCAGTTCTAATTAAGAACTTCTTTGGTAATAAATAATCTTCATATTTTTGTACTCCTCGCTTTACTGCAATGAGTTATTTCATGTTCATCTTATATCTTGTTTCAACTTTTTTGAATGTCCCTGATGTGTAACCTGCAAGTATCTCAAGATAAGAACAATTCTTTTCACATTTAAACTCTTTATGATTCGTTTTAACCTTTAATACTGTACCCCAATAATTATCTGAAACATCAGTTTCAAGAATAAAGAAATTTTCGTCTTGTGGAATTATAAGTTTAGGCAAAACTTTTAATTCCCTTTTTACCTTCCTTATATTTTCACAATCTTGTTCTTCCCAAGACCATATTACATTCTTTCTTAATTTTGGAAGAAAATAATTTTTTTAATTTGGCACAATTTTCAATGAAACTTTCAGCATAATTTAATATATCAAGGAAACTTTGTAATTATTTTCTATCTTTGATCTCTTCAGGAAATTCTTGAAGTTTTTCTCCAATATGATATTACAATTGCAATTCTTCTTCTTTTATGAATAATCCTAAAAATTCTATCTCTGTTTTAGCTATCTCGACTTTCTTTTGCGAAGGTGTGATACCATGTTTTTTCATAACATAACAAAATTTCTCAAGATGTTCAATATGTTCATTTATATTATTTGAATGAATAAGTAAATCATCTACATAAACAACGCAGAAATGTGTAATTGGTTTGATTACCTCATCCATTCTTCTTTGAAATATATACGGTGCATTTTTCAACCAAAATAGCATTACATTTCATTCATATTGTCCTATAAAGGACTAGAGGTACTAAATGCAGTTAGTGGTTTACTTTCCTTGTAAGTATGATTTGCCAAAAACCTGACTTACAATCGAATTTTGAAAATATCTTCGTATTCTGTACTTGCTTAATAAGGATGTACTTGTTTAATAAGGATGTCCTTATTAAGCAAGTAATATCCATCAAACTTAGTGACCTCATTTAGCTTTTTATAATTTATCATTATCCTGACTTTTCCTCTTTTTATCTCACTATATTTCCTAACCATAAAGGCTGGACTACTATGTGGACTTTTACTAGGCCTAATCGATTTGGCTTCTAATAATTCTTTTATCTGGTCCTTAAATTCTTTTTGGTCTTCCACACTATATTTCATTGGTTTAACTCTTACTATAGTGTTTGGGTTGATCAGTTCTATCTTTGCCTTTACCTTATCCGTGTTCCATTTTTCTAATGGATTTCAGAATAGGTTTCAAAAATTTCTTTTTTCAATTTTTCTAACTTATCTTCTGTTGTCATTTTTAGAACTGTAATTGGTTTAATTTTTTATGTACTCCAACATCCACCACGCTGGGTTGAGGAGCACCGATGATTAATTTCTTTGTATGCTATACTAACAGCTTTAGTTATTTTTGGTGCACAAGGAGTTGTGAACATGTATATGTCTATATATTGGGTAAATGATGCATATTTTAATAGGAAATTTTGCCCTAACAACATATCACATCCAATTGTGGTTGACTATATATTCTATCAACAAATATTTTTCTAAATGATATTAGAAAAGGTACTTGTGTAACATATTTGCTATATATTATCTTGTTGTCACCTGCTGTTGTAGTGGTGACAACCTTTTTTGAATTATATTTTCAGTATTCAGATGGTAGTACATTTGGTAAGCATAAACTTATTGTACTTCCAGTATCTAGATAAGCATGAAATTTGATTCTGCAATAACTTCTTATATTAAGTGTAATTTCAATATATGAACTCATGAGATTACTACTAATTACTCTTTCCATGATAACAATGGTTTCATATTTTCATCTATTCTTGATATGATGATTGTGTTATCATCAACTGTTATCTTCAAGTATCATTGACAAATTCTATAAGGACTGAATTTCTCAAGGAAGTTCATTCATAATAGTATATGTGAACGATTGATTCCATATAATTCATCTTTATATATAATTATTTCTTTAGTATATTTTTTCTGATCATCTCCTACAAATATAAGGGAGAATTTTATATATTTTCTTATTTCAAGATTATTTCCCAAATAATCTTTGAATATATATGATTCTGGTAACTCAAAGACTAATAAATGGTTAACAAATTTATCATTTACATGATTGTTATCTGCTTCAGTATCTATAAGGACAAGAAGATTTTTCTTGTATCCTTCTTGATTAATATACATTGTTTTGATATAATATTGCAAACTTGATGGTTCTGCAATAGTTAGTTTCCTAAGTTGGCTCATCTTAGAGTTTTGTCTGGAAGTGAATCTTACAATAAGATTTTCTCCTTTTAGACTTACACTATTTCTCCTTATCAATCTTCCTTCATAAATTGATTTATCTTGTTTGTTTATGAAAATCAAGCATTATTTGTTCTGATATGGTAACTTCATGTTCTTGTTATTTTCTAGGAGGTATATATTGAGTTAATTCTTCAAAATCTTTATGTATGATAATATTATCAATTATCTTCCTTAGATTGTTGTAATGACTAGTACTAAATGCAAAAATTGATTTTTTGCTAATACTAATAACCTTACTTTTTCGCAACATTTTTAAATTTCCATTTCTATAATATAAATTGAAACTTTAGTCAATATTTTCATCAATTAGTGATACCGCATGTTTTGTTTTATTGTGAATATTATTTTTTGGTATACTAGATTTCCCACAACAGTTCATAATAGAGCATCTATAGGATCTTGTAAGATTCTATTGTCCATACAATATATTTCTATAGGTATATCCATACATTCCTTAAAAAATCATTTTACCATGATTTGGATTCCTCCTATCTCAATACACTTTAACTTGCTTTTTACATTTTTTGGAATTTTGGATAGCTTTTGTTTTACCAATTCTTTTGTGATTATATGGATTCTTGCTTTTCCCATTATATCTTCTATGATGATAGATATTTCTTTGTAGTTCATACTTACTACACTTATAATTATTTTATTTACTTTTGGTAATATTCCTAAATCTAATATCTTTTTGTTATTCCTTTATACTTTCTGGCATCAAAGGTGATTTCTTGATTTATACCTTCTATTGAGTTTTCAACTTTCTCAGTTGTTTCTACTTCTATTTCCTGGTCTATTTCTTATATTTCTTGATTCATATATACTGTCTCGTCATAATCTTCTTTTGATGGGGATGTATCTAATTCATAAATGATACTGCATTCACTACTTAAATCTTTAAAATATTCAATTGGCTCTAAATCACTATCATCTTGGTATTATTCATAGATCATAAGAGTTTTTATATTATGTCTATCTTTCTTTTTAGGACATTGAGGGGCAATATGTCCTTCTTCATTGCAGATGAAACATCTACATTTCTTTATATATTTTGGTTTGGACTTTTCAGTCTATTTTCTTTTCTTAAGATATTTTTTATGTGGTTTAAAATCTCTTTTCTTAAACTTCTTGTAATTTTTGAATTTTCTTTTATGTTTCTTAGATGACTTATATTTCCTTTTGTGACATCCAAATTGTTCAATTACATCTCTGTAACAACACAAAGAGTTTTTTCTTATCTTGTATGCTTTCTTGCTTTCTAAGGCTTCTCTGCACCAGGTACTTATCATTCTTTTTATAAATTCAATCATACTTCCAAGACTATCTATATTTACACCTTCTTCTTCTCCAAGAGGTCAGGTAATAGCTTTTCATATTCTTTTAGTAACTTGATTTCCCATGGGAAAGGTAACTTCGTAAAATAGGACCTTAGTATCGATTTATTTTCTTGATAGTTTCCTTGATTTAATAAATAATGTATTTCTTCGAATTTACATGTGTATCTGTCTAATTCACACATATCACATACCCTTAAGTTTTTCATTGCTATTGTTCCTTCATTATATTCTTCTTGTTTCCTAGCTTCTTTATCAACTCTGAATCTGTGTTCTAAGAATTCTGTTCTCAGAGCTCTTTCGAACTTTCTTAATATCTCTTGTATATTTTGTTCATTCAAAGTATTCTTATTATCTAATATTTCAGTTGTATTTTCTCCATATTTTATTCTCCTTTTTATATTTTTTGGTAATTTTCTCCACCATTCAGATACAATTCCTCTGACTATATGTTCTATAAACCCGAAGACTGTATATGTTTCCCATTTATTAAATTATATAGCCAAGTCTGTACTTTTCATCCATATTTCAATAGCTTTATCTGTATCTACACGGTCAAGATCTAACCATATTCATGTTGTGTAGATTGGTTCATTATAAGATTTTATTGGATTTATTCTTTTTATAGATTGTTTTCTTACATTTTTAATGTATCTTTTTTGTGTTTGTCTATATTGATTAATATCATCCTTATGAAGTATTAGTGTACTATTAGGATAATCATATTCTTTATCACTACTAAATTCTGTTTTTATATTATGACTAGATGATGGATTAGTATTCATTTTTGTATTTTTCATTTTTTCAGTTAATTCTTCTAACTGTTTTTTGTATTCATTATATTTTTCCCAAGTAAATTCTAAGAATTTTTGTTCTAATTCTTCAACTTCTGTAATCGTATATTGATTTATCTCATAATTTTTTCCTTTATTTTTATCTTTTTGTGTTATTCTGAAATTTTGAGGTGGATTAATTATAATCCTATCTTTTCCCTTAAAATTTTTTATCTAAAAAAGTATTTCCTATTTGTATATTATATTCTAGATTTTCCAATCTTTTGTGTACATCTTCAAAACTTTCATTTGCACTATTTTTTGATAAATAAGGATAACTTGGTTTCTTATGTTTTTCAATTTTTTTCAGAAATTCTTCAATTATATTTTCTTCATCTATTATATTCATCATTACCTTAAGTTCGTAACATGACTCTGATACCATTTGCACTAGAGTGCGTGCAAAATTTTTTAGACTTTCTATCAAATCAATAGTTTCGTAGGTATTTAAGAGGTCTTTCATAAATATTTAAGAGGTCACAATAAAATGCATAAAATTAGCTATCTTTTGTTAAAGTTTTTTCTTCAATTATTATATCTAGTTCGTCAATTCTTCTTTCTAAATTGAAAATCTTTTTTTGTATATCTTTTTCGATTTTGATTGCTTGGTTATCTATGTAAGCTTCTTTATATTTTTATTTTGGATCTAAATATTCTAAAAAGAATTCTTTTAGATCTTCTCTTTGGTAATTTAATACATTGTATGTTGTAGTTCTTAGATCGATAAAAGTCTCATACAATATTTGGAGTTAAATCTATCAAAGATTCTTGGTTCATAAATTCTTGGGGACTTAAATTAAAATTTCTATATACTTATAGTTATTATGACCACAGTCCATTTTCATTTTGCCGCCTTTATTTCCAGCTTAGATTAGAAGAGTTAGTTTGGCCAGTGGACAGTTAGTTAACCAGCTGGACTTTCCCGCCACTTGCTTCTTCCTTGCCTATTTATTGTATTGACATTTTCACTTTCCATTTGAGATAAATAATATCCTCAATTCAATTCTTCATGCTCTCGATTGTAATATGGTATCAGAGCTGTACTGAGGTAAATCGATCTGCGTGATTTCATCTTCCGCTTCATCTGTTCATCATCATCTCTCCATTCTATTCATCAATTCCTTCCTCGTTTCAATTTTTTTTTCCTTTCTTCTGAGATTCACTCAACCTCTTCCCCAATCTGCTATTATCTCCTCCTTCATATTCAATGGAACAAATCATTCCTGAGAACGGATCTGACTCAAGATCTGCCGCAAAACAATCCGCCATTGATGAACCTTCGAATCCTTATTTTCTGCATCACTCTGATAGTCCCGGTCTGGTGTTGGTGACTCAACAGCTCACAGGAGATAACTATGGTTCCTGGAGTCGCGCTATGACTATTGCGTTGTCAGTCAAGAACAAACTTGGCTTTGTTGATGGCTCTATGAAGAAACCAGAGACTAGTGAAGCAGATCTGATAAAATCATGGATTAGAAACAATAATATGGTGATATCTTGGATTCTCAACTCCGTTTCCAAGGACATTTCTGCCAGTGTAATCTATGCTTCATCAGCGTACGAGATCTGGAATGATCTCAAGGAAAGATTTCAGCAAACCAGTGGTCCTAGAATTTTTCAATTAAGGAAAGAACTGATGAATATAATGCAAGATCAAACCACAGTAAGTGTGTTTTTTACTAAACTCAAGACTATATGGGAAGAATTGAGTAATTTCCGACCAAACTGTAGTTGTGGAAAATGTGTATGTGGTGGCGTTCAGGAGTTAAACAAATACTATCAGTTGGAGCACATTATGGCATTTCTCATGGGATTACATGACTCTTTTTCACAAGTAAGAGGTCAAATTCTTCTGATGGATCCTGTGCCATCCATCAACAAAGTGTTCTCACTAATTTCACAGGAAGAAAATCAGAGGAAAATATGCACAGCTTCAACCGATGGTAATTCAGATGCAGGAGTTGCTTTTGCCTTCAGATCTGATAATGGTAGAGAAAACTTTAACTCTAGTTTTCGAGGTGCTTCCAACAATAGGAATAAGGACAGACCTTATTGCACGCACTGCAAATACCATGGACATTCTATTGACAAGTGTTACAAAATTCATGGATTTCCACCAGGCCCGTCTTGTTGCAAAGGGTTTCACTCAACAAGAAGGGTTGGACTATTTTGATACATTTTCTCCAGTAGCAAAGGCTGTTACTGTCAAAGTTTTACTCGCACTCGCAGCTTCTCAGAATTGGCACTTAGTACAACTCGATATCAATAACGCTTTCCTAAATGGTGATTTGTTTGAAGAGGTTTACATGGACTTGCCCCTTGGCTATGATCTTTTCAAACCTCTCAAGCAGGGGGCGAAGTTGGTATGTAAACTAAACAAATCATTGTACGGTCTTAAGCAAGCTTCAAGACAGTGGAATTCAAAATTTTCTAGTGCACTCATTCGGTATGGATTCACTCAGTCCAAGGCAGACTACTCTTTATTCACAAAGGGATCAGGAAACGATTTCATTGGGCTATTGGTTTATGTTGATGACATCGTCATCACTGGACCAGATACTCAAGTCATCAACAAGTTAAAGGAATTTCTGAATTCACAATTCAAACTGAAAGACTTGGGGTCTTTAAAATATTTCTTAGGGATTGAAATTGCTCGAGCTACTTCAGGGATAGTTATCTCACAAAGGAACTACACGTTGCAGCTAATTGAAGATGCGGGTTATTTAGATTGCAAACCTGTTACCAGTCCAATGGATTCCAGAGTTAAACTCAACTTACATGAAGGGGATTTACTACCAGATGGGTCACACTACAGACGATTAATTGGAAGGCTGATATACTTAACTCTCACTAGGCCAGACATCGCATTCGCAGTACACAAGCTCAGTCAATATATGTCTCAGCCAAGATTACCCCATCTCAAGGCTGCTCATCACTTGCTTCGGTATCTAAAGGAAAATGCTGGTCAAGGACTTTATTTCTCTTCGGCCCCCGTTACACCTATCAAAATTCGAGCCTTTTCTGATGCTGATTGGGGATCTTGTGTTGACACACGAAAGTCTACCACTGGTTTTTGTATATTTGTTGGTGATTCATTGGTTGCTTGGAAATCTAAACGTCAATCTACCATCTCTCGTTCATCCACAGAGGCGGAGTATAGAGCTCTTGCGGCCACAACCAGTGAGATTACATGGATCAAACAATTGTTGACTGACTTTCAGGTTGAAGACAATTACCCTGCAGTGATCTATTGTGATAATCTTGCTGCTATCCAAATTGCCAATAATCCAATTTTTCACGAGCGGACAAAACACATAGAGATAGATTGTCACTTTATTCGAGATAAAATCACAGCTGGTGTGGTGAAGTTACTCCCAGTCAGGTCACAACATCAGCTCGCGGACGCATTCACTAAGGCTTTACCTGTATCCGTTCTTACTCCATTGATGGCCAAGATGTGCGTAAAAAACGTTTATAGCACATCTTGAGGGGGCGTATTATGACCACAGTCCATTTTCATTTTGCCGCCTTTATTTCCAGCTTAGATTAGAAGAGTTAGTTTGGCCAGCTGGACAGTTAGTTAACCAGCTGGACTTTCCCGCCACTTGCTTCTTCCTTGCCTATTTATTGTATTGACATTTTCACTTTCCATTTGAGATAAATAATATCCTCAATTCAATTCTTCATGCTCTCGATTGTAATAATAGTGGCTTTGGTTGCAAAATTTATGTAGGTGGGTATTTTAGGAAGAATTTTCTTTCTGCAATGATTTTCCTGTACTTGAAGCCTTCTTCAATGTTGAAACCCCGAAAGGAAACCATAGAATCAAGTAACTAACTGACTAAAATGGTAAAAACGTAGCATAAGGTACATTAAGGGCAATGATTGATTTGCGTGTAAAAAAATTCTCTTACGTATCATAACAAATTAAAAATAGGAAAGTTGAAAATAAAAAAATTCAAGCCCAAGATAGAGAAAAATAGTAACTGATCACTAAGTTTAGTCATGAAAAACACATCCATGCAATCAGAGAAGTACCACAATTTTAGACGGTGGCTACATATGATTTTACCAAGAACACTAATATTTCAACAGCGGTTACTATTTTTTGTTGTACACTTGCAAAGTGAAAGGTTTTTCGATAATGAAAACAGAAAAAGAAACAATTAACATGTTAGTTTGATTTCATTTTGTTATAAGGCCACAGTTTAATTTAATTATATATTATATCTTCAAAAATGGGTACATTCAATACGATACATAAGCTTTCATTTCAACTGCCTAATATATTCATTCCTTTAAGATTATAATATCTGTAAATAATCTTACCTGAATGTGACGTGAATCAATCATGGACAAGGGTAAGAGAGAGAAATTAAGGGGAATTTTTAAAAAATTGTCAATTATATGTTTGTCAATTGAAAAATGTCAAATTTTGATGACTCTTGCAAAAATGATCAAATTTGATATCAAATTGTCTTTTATACCCTAATGAAAAATGAAGCTTTTTTTTTTTCTCTTCAGTTTTCACACTTTTCTAGAAAAGAACTTCCTTGAGAAGCTACAATAATACAAGATAATACACAATTGGTACATGTCATTTCATTATCTATTAAGTAATAACCAAATATTTTTTTGGATAGAAATGAAGTTGATGAAATAGAAAAACCATTAACTCAAAAAAAAAAACTTCACGTACTTGTACTTCAAAGAAAATCATATCATTTCGTATTGAGAAATTTAATCGAATCCACAATTCTCTATAGAAGGTAAATTTTCTTCGTCAAAATAAATCACGACAATGGCAATGATAATGACAATGAGTTTCTTATTTGAAGTAGTCACAAATTGACGATGTAGGAGATCTCACTACCATCATCGTTGTTGGAGCTTATGATGATGACATCTCCCATAACATCCGGACTCGGTCCGACATTGTCAACCAACTAGTCGACGTATTGAATGCCAAACAAAAGATGGTGTTTGTCCGGTCGATCTCTACTTGTTTTCATTTAACTTCTCATTTAATCTCATCATTACTTTAACTTCAATTAATTGATTTTTATTTGTTCTTGATGTTTCACAACGATCTTAACATTTAAAAAGTTGTTATCAACATTTGGTCTGGTTTATCTCAACACTTGACATTTCATCTATTGAGAACAAGATTTCGTTCCAAACATGAATGTTCTCTACATTTCATAACATTCTTGACATTTGGTACCTGTAAATATCGATGCTTGACAATTCACTTGTTAGGAACGATTGCTCAACAATGGTAAAATATACAATACAAGAACTACCAAAATAACATGACACCATATACCAACTCTAATCAATAATAACATAGCTGAACTGCATAATGTCCAATAGTCAAACAACCAAATATTCATACAGATTTCAAGTTTACATCCAATCACCGAATTGTATCATCAGCCAAAAACATTAAAGATGGTACACAAAATGACACTGTAAATATTTTCCCAAACATTCATACAAGGTTCTACTCCAACAACATTTTCGAGCATGTGTATAGTGGCTTCGTGCTTGCAAGTGGCATCTTAAGCCTCAAGGAGCGAGGTTTGGAGGTAGAGCCTCAAGGAGCGAGGTTTGGAGGTAGAGCATCAACTTCGAAGGATCTGCAATGGGGTATCCTCATCCAATGGATTATCAATGGAGACATGAACTAGTGTTGCAATGTGTGGTGCCTCTCTCTCACTTTCACCAGCATTTTGACCCAAACTAAAAATATGACATAATCTAAACTCGGCATCTTGCAAATTATCTAACATACGTTATTAGCTTGGGCAAACTAAAGAAACAATAGTTTAATAACATTTCAAACCTGGAGCATTTTAGGCATTTTTGGTTTCCATCCACTGACAATGCTACATAGATACATAACCACAATATTTGTAAGCTCCTATAGCAATAAATCATCAATGAAAAAACAAAGATTAACTAACTCAATAATATTTATTCACTTTAGGTATAAATTAGCATTTAATGCATGAATTGACATTGGTACTTTTCAAAAAAGTAGTATATGATTATATGTTATGTGTCAAACTTCAATTTGTCAAAATATTTTTTAATTATATGAAAAAGATTGTATTTATTGTGGAATTTGAAATTGTTAACAATGGTATTTTGATCTAGATCATAAGAAAATGGACATAGAATAAATTTGGGACATTTTTACAAATGACCATGTTAAAGTTGTCATTTTATGAAATTTTCTCAAAGGGGTTTAATTCTATCCCGATAATGGGTCCCACATAACTAATAAATAAAACAAATTATTTCTTCAACTTCAAGTCCGTGAATTAATGCGGCGGGAAATAATGGTGGGTACTATGAAATAATTAGATTTGTTATTAGTTAGTGTGTGTCAGTACTTAGGAAATTAACATTGACCTATTATGTATCAATCATATTTCCATTCGCCAGCATATTATCAACTACTTGTTCATTATCAAACACGATAAATTCAAATCCTCGGGATTTCTTGGTCATGTGATCTTGAATGATCTCATCCTCGACAACCTTCCCATACTTGGAGAAGAAAATTGTTTCAGTTATAGTGCATGTACGGTTACATGTGTAAACATCATACGTACAAATAGCTTAATTAAATATTTTTTTATCTTAAAATCCTTGGATTGAAAAGCTTCTTTTGGAATGGTTCTTTTAATCTCGACCAGGCAAAAAAGTTAAGATTAATATTACTCTTTACATTTTTGTAACCCAATTCTGCACTGCACGACTTGAGAACAGCAAAGAACATAAACCACTAATAAAATGCTTGGTGAAAAATTCAGTTCCTTACACTAGAAATTATTTAATTAACCAACAAGTCATGAAATAAGAAACTGCCATCTTTTCGAATTGATTAATTCTTGATTGCTACAAGAGAGATACCGTAAAGCGGTATTTAAATAAAATATGAAATAAATTTTCACTTGTTTGCCATTAACGATATGAGTTCTATTGTAGGTAATGAAACTAAAACCCCGTGCCTATCTTTCATGATACCTGAATCCATAATCTTTCCGTATTCGCGAAAATACTTCTCAAGTGTATCAACAGAATTCCCAAATTGCAAAAGATAAAATAAAGATTTACAAATGTATTAATCGCCACCAAAAGATAATTAGTGTAAAAAATTGAACCTAACGTAGTGTCTTTAGCGAGTGTAGGATAATTGTTTCAATATCGAATACCGGATTTATACACTGGATACCGTATATGCAGATTGGATACCGGATTTGCAATTTGGATACCGTATATGCAGTAGGCTCATACACCGATTTTGCATATCATAACAGATTAAATTGTACATATAACAAATCCAATTATTTGTTGATTGGAGCAAGAAATAACAAGTAATTTAAATGATTACAAAATGTCAATATGCGAATCGAGTAAGAACAAGTAATTAAAACTGTATAAACCGAGTCCTGTGTCAAACACAATTTCCTTAAAACAGATTCGCCCCCTCACCGTACGTGCTTGAGGTATAGTACGAGTGTCTGCTTCCCAAGATACAACGGAGAAATCAGTAAAATCAGAGCACAACAGATTATACTCTGGCGAACTGACTTTGTATCTGAAATATATCACCATCGACTCGAATAGAAACAAAAAACGCAGAGAAACAAGAACTGTATGCAGATGAATTTTTTGTGTACTAGATAGTGGAAAAATCGAGACACATATAAAGATTAACTCTTGTAACCTGTCCATTAACAAATGGCAATTAACACAGAAGTTTTAGGAGTTTTGGAAAATGAAAAGTCCGTTGAAAAATTAAAACCTGTAGCAAAACGTAGACACTCCTAATGGGCCGATTTTGCTCCTTTCGGTCCGACATTCATGTTCGCAAGTCGCACCTGCACACAGGGGCGGAGCCAGGAATGTGTCGTACAGGGGGCAAAAATTTTTAAAATTGAATGTACGAATAAAATTTATATATAACTAGAAAAATTGTAATATAGCCTCCGTTTGTTTCCCATACTTTTCAACTAAAAATGAAAAATATGACCATTATATATCACATCAAGCCTTCAAATTTGAATTTTTATCTCTTGTGTGGGGCCCCATAACGGCTACATTTTTCATTCTCATTCTACAATAATAAGAATCAAACGGAGCCATAATGTTACATATTATAGTTGTACCCGACGATTTTTTTATAGCATAAAATTCATCTATAATAAAATCTAAATCTAAATTAATACTAAATTCTCGTTCAATCTAGATCCAAACTAACATTTCATAATTTCCAAACTAACATTTCCACACTTCAAGAATTTAACTAAAATCCATAATTTAAGTTAAAATCCATAATTTAAGTATTATTAACTAAACACCATTTTCAATAAGAGAAAGCCCAGTTAAAGAAATTACTTAACAAATTGAAAAAGTGGAAGTTTCACGGGCCTTCTTTTATCAAGCTCATAGGTTTCTACAGATGAGTTACTTCTCTAAAAATAAGCTAAAATTTACTTTTTAAAAATGCAAGTAAAAATAGCCGTTTCAAGTTGAACAAATTCACGGTATTCTTTAATACATGAGACAAATTTACACATTAAGATTCATTCTTGTAAATTCAGAGGCTATATACAGGTAATAGATATAAAACCCACACACTAGGAGTAATCAAACAATATGTGGAACTATAACTCAATTACTCAAAGTATACTATGAATTGAAGCCAAATAAATACCGAACTTTAAATGCGTTATAAAGAAATCATACTAAAAAATTCCATTACAACTGCAAAACTTGAAATCGAAACAGACCAATATATCAAATTAAAGCTACAATAAGAAAAATAAATATGAAATTATCACGGGTTATTGAAAATACTTACTGCTTATGAATGAAGCCGAAGGCAGAGAAATTGTTGTGCAATAAACAAGAGAAAGCAGTCAAATTCCAATGAAACTAAAATGCGAACTAACCTTGAACCTTTTTTTGCTGACGACGTTCGGAGATGGTTTGGCTTTTGCTTTCGGTAGAGGGGGACGTAGGGTGTAAGAGAGAGATGAGAGATGGTTTTGCCTTTTGGGTCAATGAGTGGGAATTGGTTTTAATTTTATGTGGGCTTTTAATTTTTCAAATGAAATGGGCTAGGATAGTGGGTTAATGGGTTGAACTTGGACGGTGGGCTATTGGGTTGGACTTTAGAAAAAAATGGGTTTTAACCAATTTTTATTTATTTATTTTATTTTCTTTTATAATTTTTTTTAACAGTAGCTAGGCTTGGGCAATGGTGGGCTACAGCCCACCCCGGCCCACCCCTATCTCCGCCCATGCCTGCACACAAGTTCAAGGTCCGAAGCCTATTTCGGTCTAAGATTTGCACCCCCCTACGCGCGCACGTGGATAGAGCCTCTATGCTACACATGATTACACCATTCTAAAGTGTAATCCTTTATAAAGTGGTTTTAGTTTTCATCCACTTCCTATGTGGGACAAACCTTAACTCTTTAGTTTTCCCACCAACAAACTCATTTCACACGGCATACTTTGAGCTTCAATTTCTCATTCACCCGAGTATCATTTTTTACAAGTAAGTATATTATTTCGATATACTCACGAAGGAGAACACAAATCAACTTTCATCTTTCAAAATAGTCAACCGGGTCCCACTCAAAAATCATCTCAAAAATCATGCCAAAGTCATCTATATATATTTATATTTTCCAACAGCAAGACCTCTAACAAAAATCTCCCTTCTCCAAACAAAAAAACACAAAACGCATCAACTTAATCTTACTTCAAAATATATATCATCATCACAAAAATCGGGCTTTTTGGAACATGTTGAAGGAAAAGCTGAGCATATATGATATTGATAAATGGCCTAAAGACTTTTAAGGAAGAATTGAATTTTTTTTAAAAATTTCAAAAATGTGACCTTCAATGTTAAGTTTTTGATGTAATTGGCAAGTCTGTCAATAAATGGACTTAAATTGATATGTTGTAAAAGTCAAGGAATAAGTTGCAAATAGTAGAAATTGAGTTGTATAAGGTCTAGGGTTCGAGAATGAAAAAGAAGGAAAAACGGCGTCGCAATTTCGCTAGATTTTCGCCAAGACTTGGTTCGAGCAACAGAAATAAAAACATTGTCGCCCACTTGTCATCTTGCCTTCGCTCGACTATCGCCTAGCCTTCGTTCGAGTGACAAGGTCATCCGAGAAATTTTAATTCGCATTTTTAAATCTTTTTGTCCCACCAAAACCTAAACTATAAATATCAAACACCTCTGAACGTAAATTCTAAGGTTGATCATTAAGAAAACATATACTCTTCATATCATCATAAAATTAGCTTTTCAACCTTCATACTGTGATTTGTTTTTTGAGGTGAAAAACATCAAATCCATAATTCAAATACCAAACGGCTACTTCCTACACATCTGTCAGAGGTATAAAGATTAAGGGAAGGCGACTGGTGTTCCAATTGTTGGAGAATATGGAGTTCTTCATTGATCCACATGAGATAGATGAGTTCATAAAGTTGAGAGTTGCTGCAGAAGCGCGCAATCCAGGAGGACGTTGAAAACTGCAGTTGAGAGTTGGTACAGAAGCATGCAATCCAGAAAAACTGTGAAAATGACAGTTAAAAGGTTAGAAAGTACTGGTGGTCTAATCGCGTGCTCACATATAATGGAAATGAATATTCAAGCATCAGTCTTTGAGGCCTACTTGAACAAAGAAATGTGTAGGACTTTAATATTTGACTATAGAAGCCTCAGATAGCCTCAGAGATGGACAATGTTCATCTCAATTAGGGATAGACGTGGGTTGGGTTGGTTTTTGCCCTAACCCAATATGGTCAGTTTGATCTAAAATCAAACCAACCCAACCCAATCAAGTGTCAGTCGGGTCGAGTTGGGTTGGTCGGTTTGCCAAAGACTTCTTTTATGTCGAGGCTTGAATACAACGATAAGACTTCACACATGAACACATCGTACCACTCTAGCGAAGCAGCTATCATATATCGAATTCTTTTTCCAGTGATGCACAAGAAAATATTTCTTCTCAATCAATTCTTTGAAGGAAAGTATTTTTTAGTTTACACTTCAAAATTTCAGGAGGACTTCAATGCAATTTATTCAATCTAAAAAGACTTATGAATGAGATACCAAATTTTACGCTTGAAACTCTTGATAAACTAAAGCTCTTCATATTCATACATCCAAAGAAATAGAGGAGAGGAAAGTATCACTACTTACAGCCTGAATTATCGTGCGAAGTACTCCATCCAAAATAAAGCTGGATTCACGCCTACAATACCCTTCCTCCAATCTCTTCGACAACAACCAAAAAATTACATCCTCAGGTACTAGTTTCCCTCGGTTCACCGCACTTGCAATCTTTTTTAAGACCAAAATTATGAAATATTAACAAAATGAATCAAGTGACTCTAGAACAAACCAAGAAATTGCCACCATCAACCCAATATTGTCAACGAATGCTCACCGTGTTAAAATAAATAGTCTGCATTGGGCGATTTCATAGTAACTTCCAATTTCTTCTTTTTCTCGAAGTTTTCATCTGAACTTCTTAAATTCCATTCTTTTCTCCAAGTATTTTCTATTTCGAAAAATAGTGAATCTTTCAAAAAAGCAAACAACTTCAAGTTGTGCAATTCATGAATTTCAATTTGATATTAACATTCAGCTATTGATTTTCCAAATTCAGAGCTAACAAAAACAACATAAAAGCTAAAAACACCTCAATTTCTTCCATTTCTAGAAATCCATGGTTGAATTGATATGCAAATAACAAAAAGAAGTACATGAGAACATCTCCTGGCATCCAGCTGAGGGTCATTGAAAACTCTAGCTTCTTGTAACACTACACCCTTTTTAATCCTCAAGAACGGAGAGTACTCTGCTGGAAAAGAACAAAATCAACATCAGCATGCCTAGGACCCCAAATTAAGTAGACCTAAACATCAATTGACTTATCAAAAATAATCTAATTCCAACCAATCAAAGAAATTATTCCATCAATCTTATTCTGCATCCCACGAATATCACAATATACACAAGTTCACAAAAATACCTCCTAGACTCTTCGCGGGATCCACTTCTTCTGTTGCTGCCTTGCTGGTATAGATCTTTTCTTGCTTGTGTTAAAGAAGAATTTGAGATGAAATTTGGTTGGAGTCTCAAGTCTGGAGAGAAATTAAGGGCGAGAGACGATTGGAGTGAAGCGAGTGATGGAGTCTGGCGATTTAGGTTTTGTTTTTCAATTTAACGTCGTTTTCCCTTTTTTTACTTTAGTCGGGTCGGGTCGGTTTAGATCGGGTTTAGGGGGTTAACACTGTTGACCTATGATTGATTATAACCTTAATATTTTGATTACAACAAACAAGTCATTTTATTTACTAACATTTGATTTTGAGTGATGATAGTTCAATGTTAAACACGATAAAAAATTGTCAAAATGAACACATCATTAATCGGATTCGAAATGAAGATCAAAGTGAAAGTTAGCATTCGAGACGATAGAGATTTGCATGCGACGATCGAATTGGAACTTGAAGATTCACAAAAAAAAACGAAAATCAAGATACAAGTCAAAAGAACGACAAGAACAAGAATTTTGAAAAATAAAACTTAGAAGTCGTTTATCGAAACTTAAATGTAAATGTATACTTATCGATTCTTAGCAAGTTCATGAATCTAAAATTATTTTCATAATCCATTACTTGCATAAAAATACTTTTCATTCATAATATGAAATAAATTTTGAAAAGGCAATTTAAAAAAAAAAAGGTCAAAGTCAACCGGTTGACTTCGGTCGACCGAAGTCACTATTTCGAAAATCCAACGGTCTGATTTGCAACGACTATATTTTGATCAACCGAAAATTTCTTTTTGCTTCTATACATACCAATCTCTTTTAAATTCAATTCTAACAACTTACAAGAGATTTTCTAAGAGTTTATTTGTTGAAAATCATTGAATTTACTTGATTATAAATTCTATTTCATTTATTACAAAGAATTTTTTGATTGATCAAATTAATTTTCTTCTATCTCTTCAAAAATTCTTTTTGCAAAGAAACTTTCACAATCTCATCTATTCTTCATTCTTGATAGAAGTTTTTTTTGCCAACACTTTGATTTAAGTGTAAATTTCTCTTCATACTTAACTTGTATTATTTGTTAAGAAAGATCATTAGTTGAAAAACTTTGATACAAAGATACAAACTATATTTCATTATCTATTCTTCATTTTTGTTAGAAGTTTTATTTTCCAACACTTTTATTAAAGTGTAAAATCTATCTTCATACTTCACTTGTATTATTTGTTAAGAGAGATCATTGGTTGTAAACTTTGATACAAAGATACAAACTATTTCATCATTCATCAAAGTTTACAATAAAAACACTTGAGCTTTACTATTTGCTATATATTGAAACGTTATCCTAACTTTCTAATACTTAACTTGATTATATCATTGGTTAAGAAAGTTTCTTTACTTGTTAAATTATCACTTACATTTTAACGGTTTCCAGAGCCTTGTGAAAACTTAATTGTAAGGATAAGTGCTCATTGTTCTAAGTTGCCTAAGGATAAGTGCTCCTTGTTGTAAGTCACTTAGAGTAGGTGCTCCTTGTTGTAAGTTACTATTATAGTGCATTTGGCTTGCTTGTGATGGAGAGCTTGGTAACGGGGATGTAGAACACATTGTATCGAACCCCATTAAATTGGTTTGTTATCTTTACATTATTGCACTTTATTTTACATTGTCATTTATATTGTGCTATATCCATACTTGAATTAAGTTATCGTATTTGCATATTTACTTGTTATATTACACTTTACATTTATATCTTGTGTATTTAATAGTTTTGAGACTAAGTGTCGAAAAAGTTTTAAAAACCAATTTACCCCCCTCTTGGTTAGTTATTCTTGGGCTAACAAACACACGACCCGACCCGACCCCAATTACATGACTCGAAACCCACCAAAAAAAGCAAAAAATCAACCCAAACCTATTGGTTTGGGTCGGGTCGGACGGTTTGCTCGGGTTGGTTTGGATTTTGTCCATTCCTAATCTCAATGTGAACTCTGACAAATAGACCTTAACGCCCACCATATTTTTCGTGGAAAAACACAATGTTATTTAATAAATGTCATGAAAAATATAAATATAAATATGCTTTGAAATTGAGGACTTAATCATGATTTTCAACAAAATAATGAAGAATCTCAAATCATAATGACCAAAAATATCCTTGTTAATTTCCTATAAATATGTGATTGCACAATTAAGAAAGGCGGGTTCGAGGACATAAAATTTAGTAGGAAGAATCCTAGTGAAATTAAGAGGGGAAAAAAATTATATAGTTGAACTTATGGAATACTATCTATTTTTTGAGGTCAACATCCACACATAATATTTCTCTCCAACTTCATAGATCTTTATAATAATATCCAATTTGTGGTTGATTATAAATTTTAGAATAATGACCTTAAGCACTTGTTTAGGAATAGATTATAATTGATTTAAATTATTTTTAGATAAAATTGAGTGATTGATAAGTTAATAATACTTGTGAATCTTGCGAAATACATGAATAAAAATTAACAGATTAAGTTTTTAAATTAAATAGATGCCAAACAAGTTATTAGTTACGACTTAAAGCAACTTTGGGCGAAGGTTTCTCGATTAACTATCTTACTCTTTCGAAGAAAGATTAATGCTAGATGATCGATAAATAAATAGTTTTTTTTTTAATATGGTTGCAATCGAGTGGGTGATTTTGGATTAGCTCCTCGGAATTTGAGTTCTATTACTCTCTTTTAAACTATAGACTTTTCAACCATTTTTGCTTGGGCTTGTGCCACCAAAAATCCTAGACTTCTTGCAATATGAGATTGAATGTCCTAATTCTTATTTGTATTTTACTTCTTATGTGTGCTCTTGGGAAATCTACGAAAGTAATAATACAATCATCATAATTTATATTTTTCACCTTTCTCTTCAATTTCATTTTATTGAATAATGAAACTTAAAGTAGAAGTTAAATACGAAACTATAAAAACTCAATATAGACCACGTGAATCAATCGACATAGTTAGAGCATCTCAAAGAAATTCTTTATTTTTAAAGATTCTCTTGATTATAATAGATAGCATATTTGTATTCAAAAAGTGAAACTTTTTATACATTCAAATAAACTCTTTACTTTACTTTTTCAAACAATTATTTCTTGTTTTTGTCCATTTTTTAATTAATATATAATTTTCTTATATTACACTTGTATAAATATTCATTGTGATATGAATAATTTAGTTGAAAAGTATTGAAGCCTTGCAATGTTATTAAGCTAGACAATGATTTGAAACTATGTTTTTACATACTAGTAAAATATTATACACATAAGTCAAAAAAATATCCTACTTCTTAACCACACATTTTCCTAAAAAAAAAACCATTCAAAACAATATATATTTTTTAGAATAATGATTGTCAAATCGAGTGTAGCTATATAAATGTAAAAAGTCAAAAACACTCTCTATTTTTAAAAAGTAAAATAAAGAATTTATTGAAACTTAATTTCGACGTTTAACTTTTCAAAATATAAATATATCTCTCTTTTAAAGTATATTCATTTAAAAATGCTTTTGAGCATGAATAATATCAAGCACAACACGGCCCACCATGGGCTAAAGAATTGGGGTTACATCTTTGCGTCTCAAATAATTGTGCCGACAAATATCTAAAAATCAATATGTTATCTTGAATGATTGATAAATGAATAATGTTTATTGACCTTATAAAATATATGATTAAAATTAATGTTTGATTTTGAAAATTATAATATTAGAAAGAAATGAAAACGAAATGAGTATAAAAATTAAAATATAAATATTTGTGACAGTCCTTGTTTGAAATTGACTTTTTCAAAACTTTTTTTTTAATACTTATTTTCTTTTCACATAATCATTTTTTAAATAATCAACTTCAGGGTGGGACTAACATCATTTTCTTTATTTATTTCTAGCATGTTTGGCTAAGTTTAAAATTCAATTAAAATTAAATATATAGTCGTTATTGAGTCTCATTCGTCTAATAAAAATTAACAATAATAATTAATTTTTTAACTTTAATCCGATTTTAATCTGTACCGAACACGTCCTTATAAAGGTAGGTGAATGAACTTCGTAGGGTCCCTCAAGATTCCTACAGGCCAAAAGACTTCGTTACAATTATTTCAAGGGTGGGACCAACATTAATATCTCACCTGTGGCTGTGGCTGTGGCCAAACATTATCCTACTATTTACAATAAGAGAGAGAGAGGGGCAATGTTGTCATGTCCTCATTTGGGTAAGAACATCTTCTATTATTAGCCCTTTTGTGATACTCATTTCATTTCCTTCGAAAATATATTTTTGTTCACTCTTCTCAATTACACATTTTTTTAGTTATTTTCTAATCATACATTCTGCATCAATCTGCTACTTCAAAATACATTCTTACAAAAAAATACAAAATAAACAATACCAATCTAGATGACAATTACATAACATTAAGCCCTTGTTTGAGCTCCATTTTAAAAGAAAAAATATATAATTCAACAGCGATTTTTAAAGAAAGTGTGGTTAAAAAATTAATTATATATAAAATTATCTTATTGAAAAATATCAGAGTCTAAATGAATGATTTATTTAAATGTAAAGAAACATAACTCATTTAATTGAATTAATAAAGTATAATCAGTACTCTAACACCACTTAATAATATTATTACGACATAATATCACGAGAGAGAGAGAGAGAGAGATATATATATGATTACAAAAGTTAACGCAGTAAAGAGGGAAATATCACTTATTGTGTAGAAAAACAAGGTGTATTAATTGCTCCATTTAAACCACACCTAACGCTACTTCCAACCGGTTAACATTTATTTGGGCTGAATCCAACAACTTTATTAGCCAGATCGTAACTTACACGTGTCCCCTGCTGTTGAATATTACCGATGATTGACAGTGAACCTGAATTCGCAGCAAAAGCAAGGCAGAACTTTCCGCCGGAATCCACCGGAATTAAGTAATTATTAGGATGCAATTGCAGCGTTTTTCCGCCGGTAAAATGGAACGCCACCGTCGGCACACTCACTTTTGACATTGAAGATAAGTCGTAACACGTGTCGAACAACGAGAAGCTGCTGGATGAGGGCAAGTGCTGACTCAGTTTAACGAATGTGTCTCGCAGTGCGTTGTACGCCTCCGTCTGCAACCGTGTCACCGCCGTACCGGAGTCTACAATGATCCCACCCCTTCCGTTTCTGTCAATCTCGAAAGTGGACGTTGGGATTTGCAGCATCTGTCCGCCGACGCTCAGTCCGGTGAGGCCAACGTAGAAAAATGTGCTGATTCTCGAGTTCGTGACCAGCGGCGCGAGTACTGAGTCCCCGGGTCTGGCCGAGTTAAACTCTAGAGTCGAAGCTGAATTGGCGTCCCGATCTACTAAACAGTATGAAAAGGAAGTGGCTTTGATTTGAGAAGGTAAAGACAAGGAGCCGCCGCCAAGGCCCAGCAAACCAGCAGCGCCGATGAACAAACCTTCGTTTTCGTGGCCACATCCGAGCGCCACGCTAGGGACCGATCCCGAGCTCCCAAATGACACTGTTTCAGTGACGAAGTCCCCGACAGTATAGGACCCGTCTCCGTAGGACACCTGATAAAGGCATGTATCGGTACGACAGGACGAGACTTCAAGACTCGTGCACTGCGGTGCCTGACATGTGAGGGCCTTGTAGGTAGAGGAACCCGACGGATTGAATACCGGGTCAACTTGCTGGTAGCAATCGGCGCATGGCTCGCACTGGAGCCAGCTGATGTCACTGCCAGTGTCAATTACCATGTAGAATTCCTTAACGGGTTGGCCGACCCCGATCCGGGTGAAGTACTCTCCGCTCCCTTGTCTTGTTCCCGAGGTCACGGGGGACTGGAGATCTTCGGGTTGGACGACAGTGTCATAGACGGGCTTGAAATCCGAGCGTGAGAAGCCGGAGAGAGTGAGTTGGTGGCGAGAGTTGAGGGAATTGACGCGGGATGAGTCCCGAGCCAGTCGGGAGAGAGTGAGGGAAGTGTAATTATGGTTGTGAATAGATTTTAGCAAAGAGGATCGAGGGTGGAGAGAGAGTGAGAAAGAAGAGTGTGACGGTGACGATGAAGTAACAAGTTGTCCATACTCGGAAGTTTTACCCTCTGCAGAAAGGACTTCAACTGCTTGCTGCAATGTGGCGGAGACTTGGAGTACTTGATAACTTTGTGATAGTAGAGAACGAGAAAGTACAAGATGAAAGGATAAAAATGAGCAGAAAAGAGAGAGAACTATTTGTGGAAGCATTATTTTGGATAGAGAAGAAGTTGCAGACGTAGATAAGAAATGAAGAATGGAGAGGCAACGAAGAGTTGGATTTTTAAGGAGGATTAAAAGGTGGGCTCACGTAACGCTTGCTTTCTTGTTGAATTTCGACAAAGACTGCATTTAAATAGAGAAAGGCAGTGACTTGGTGTTTACATGCATGAAAAGAATAGAAATCAAGATGTGACTTTTTTGGATTTATTTTCTATTCACGGTCTTTACATTCCACAAGATTGTTTGTTAGGCTATAATATTAATTAATTAATTAAAAAGATTATTTCGCTTTTGTTCCTTGGCAATATAAAGATGTGAGGATTCATGTGTTTCATTTTATTATTATTGAAATTCATGAAATTTTTCTAGCAAGACTCTTTTTTATTACTCCCTTCGTATCCAATTATATAAGTTGAGTTTCATTTTTCTTTTGTTCCAAATATGCATATTTCCTTTATCAATATACTCTTTTTAAATTTTTCTCACTTAATGTGTCTTTTTCTTCAAATCATCCAAATACACACATTTTCCACTTTTTGGAAACATGGAATAACGTTCATTTCTTTTTCTTCTTTAAATTCTTTATTATTTTCAACAATAATTTAGTTTTCAAAAATGTTATTTATCCTCACTGGGGTTATAATCCCAGTTTAGGTGGCTCTAAATGATAGATTAAATAAAAGTTGAAATTAAATGACTTATTTAATTTTACATATCATTTAATCACACATTAACGTCATCTAGACTAAGATTGTAACCTCAGTGGGGATGAATAGCATTACTCTTTAATTTTACTGCATACTAAAAATTAAATAGGGATAAATTAAAAAAGATTTTGACAAAAATTATTTTTTCAATGACATTAAATAAGGTTCCTTAATCTGCGTAAAAAAAGAAACAAATTAATATATTTGGAACGGATGGAGTAATTATCATGATCGTTCAATTATGCAGTTGACTGTAGTACTTTAAAGGATCAATAATTAAATATGGACAAAGTTGACTAGAGTGTCTAACTATGCCTAACGTGAGGATAATTACTTACTGTAGGTGATATTTCAAACTTCTTGTAAAGTGAAAGTGTCTAAATAGACTTAAGACGTTCTTGTAATTTTGCTTATTTTAACGAGAATACTTCAAAGATAGTTTGAAATACGTACACACACAAAAAAGGAAAAAATTTGATAACACTTTCGGATGAAAATACATATTATTTGCAAAAAGTTTCAAAAAATAAACATTTTACAAAAATAAAATGGTGGACATATTTCACTTTATGCCTCTAGAAGAGATATCCCCATTTATTGAGGGGCGATGAGGAGTGAGCGGATGAATTCAATTGCTATCTATTTTGAGGGGCATCACAATGATGGTGCAGCTACTTCTTAACTTCTATCTTGTTGTTTGGTTATGGTGGTAGGGCAATTATTAAATTGTTGACATGAATACAAATTAATTATATTGCTCAAAATAAATTATTTGCTAAATTTAATTCAAATGCAGTAATAAGAGTGCATAGTTTTCTTCCTTTGTATCAAACTAAAACATCGATTGTGCTGCATATAATGGTTTACATTCACATGATGCGATAAGATATGATTGAGTTAGAATTTATTCGACCAAATAAAAAAAAATACTTTCTCACTTTTTTTGATGCATCATCCGTATGTAAACCATTATTTAACTTCTGATATACAAATAACGTTATTCCTAAAACATAAGGTGGTTATATAAATGTATTGAAAAATAAATTTATGAATGTCAAAAGACAATTACAAAAAGGATGTAGATTATTTATATATGTTGATGACTAAAAATGATACGACAAATTTAGACTAAGATCATAGAAATTAAGTAGAGTGATTGCTGGAATTATAGGAAAATTAAAGGATAATTTTATTAATTGAAGTTTGGAGTGTATTGGAGAAAACATTGAGTTAGACCCTTTGGAAGTCTCCAAATTAAACAACTTGATCGTTCAATGTCATATCAACTACAATTTCGTCCTTAAAATGTGTGCCCACTACCTAGCCCATGTTCGGCCCCAATTAAAAATCTTTATTTACATTTTTTGCCAACTGGGCCATGTCTGGTAATTTTCTTATCACTTGGCAGAATAGCATAAACATCAAATGCATCGTCGGCAATGCCCGAATAGAATCACCTTCTACCACAAAACATCGCCAACCTTTAAATCAAAACACGACAGCCTACACGGTGAAAACGAAGACGGCCGCTTGTCTTGAAGAACATAAGGCGTCCGAACTTCAATCGAATTGCAAACAAATTTTGTAATTTTTGTATACTAATCCCTAAATTATCAATTAAACTAATGAAAGTAAGTAAATGTGTTTTTCAAATACATGAGATGCATTACTAAGATATCGAGTCCTCCTTGTTATTCCATTTTTAGTGTAACAATTAAAGTGATAATTTGAAATCATTTATGTTGGTTAATACTCATAATTTAATTGAAAGTCTCTCTCGATGGAAATCAAATATGTTTCCCTCATGCGATCCTTCTATCTCTCGATAAAAGATGCAAACATGATAAATGCATTAACAAGCGCTAGAACACCTATTGAAACCATATAAAGTATAGATGTATATTTTTATCTTCTATCGAATTTTACAATGTTTATTATATTATGCTTAAACCTTATTGTATTTCTCGATAACAATAAAATTTACCAATAATTCAATTGGTGATCAAGCAATTAAAAAAACGATAAAGCGATAATAAACATCTATAAATCAAATCAAATTGAAGTTAAAATAATTAATTAAGAACTAAAAATATCATAACAATGATTCATCTCATCCTACCAATGTATAAAACTAGCATAACATATTGAAATTACAAGAAATCATATTTAAGTGAAAATATATAACCCGAATTTTTGATAAATTGAGAAGATGAAGATGAATCTCGAAATCTTGAATCTCTTCAATGGTTTCTTGATGAATCTCCACTTACGTATTCTCTTTTTTGCCCAAAAATCAAGTTTGAATCTTTACTTGATTAAATTATTGCAAATTCCCTTCAATTCTCTCACAAAAATATGAGTTATTCTCATTTGATGATAATAATTGATGAGTATTGGAGTATGAGATGTATATTAAAGGTCTCCAATATATATTTTGCTGTTAGGTATTTGTAGGAGTCGAAAATTGGTTGAAAATCACGTCCAAATTGATTTTCAAAAGAGTTCTAATCGAATAAGGAAAGTTTTATTCGTGTGCAGATTTTGTCTGTGCACATCAGTCAGTATTTTGATCATAACTTTCTCTCTCGATATCTGATTGATGCGATTCAAATTTCGTTGGAACGATAACTCAAAAGGTTACAACGTTTCTAGTATTATAATTTTTTCAGTTCGGATGTTAACTATGCCAAAAATGGGTCTCAGTATTCATTTAAAAATCTGAAATATAACTTATGCGATTAGAAATTGATTTTGATAATATTTTGATCATATTCCATTCCCTTTTGAGTTCTAATTTTATCTAATTGTCTCCTAACAATCATCTTGTGGTCCGAATCAACTATTGAATATTTACAATTTGGTCCTCAAACTTTGGATTTTGTCATTTTTTTATCATTTTTCGTTTCTTTCTTTCGATTCTTCATTCAGCCTTTGAGTTTTACCTATATAATATAAAATACAATAATTTAAGATATGTTTTATCAAAAGAATTGTGAAATATCGATATTTTAGACCCTGAATAAGTGTATATAAATTACACTTAATAATGAGTAGGAAGCTAATCATACCATAAAATTGTCACAACTATTAGAGGTTAGAGCCGCAAAACCAGCCCCTTTAAGAGAACGCTGAACTTGATGTCTCACGATGAAATAAAGCTCAGTGCAATATAGAACTTGCAGAAATGAAATATTATAATCATTAGGCAAACTAATAAATGATTATCATATAGTGCAGTGTACTATATTTTTTTTAGTATTTTGAGTTGTATTGAAATATATTTTCATATGTATATATTTTTTTACATTTTAGTGCATTTATATAGGTATTGAATTATATTTTCGACTATTACGATTATTGATTGTCATCGATCACCGGTCAACGGTCTCCGCCCTAGCTGAACTAAAAAGCTGGATTCATCCCTAGGCAACTAATAAATGATTATAATTTTGTGCGGTGTACTATATTTTTAGAAGAAAAAGAATGTTCACTAGAACTAACGATGAATTAGGAACATTTTTTCTAAGGATGGCAACGGGGCGTGTATAGGACGAGTCGTCCATTCTCATCCCATCCCGCCAGGTATTTTTGTTACCTTACCCCATCTTCATACTCGGTTAAAGCGAGGCGGGGCGAGTTCGAGGTGGGATTGAGGTGGGCGAGGCGGGGTGGGGCTAAGGCTGGACAAAACTCCCTAATCGAACCTGATCGAACCCGAACCCGAACCCGAACCGAATCGAGCGGTTCTTTATAAATTAAATACGCAAATGGGTATCTGAATCGAGAAGCGATGAGTTTGAGTTGATTTTTGGTTCTAGACCAAGAACTGAATCTAAATAATTTTTTTTTAATTTTTTATATTGAATTAATTAAATTATTTTAACTTTTTCTAAACAAATTAGCAAAATTAATTATAAAAACTAGCCAAGTCTAGCCATATTAATTTTTTGTTAGTATAACATTTGGGTCTTATCCTTCCACTTTTCCATTCTAATTTCTTTTTGTTAGTCTAACGCTTGGGTCTTATCCTTCCACTTTTCCATTCTAATTTCATTTGGTAAGTAGCGTTCACTCCCGTATAAACTCAAATCATTTGATAATTTTACAATATACATCCTCATTCCTAAATCGATTTTGAAACTCTTTCATTTCACCGGCGGTGGCGGCTACTGATTAAATCAAATAGTTGGTAAGTATTATCAATACTTAAATATTTTATTTTTATAACTTTTAATTTATATTTCATTTTCTTTATGCGAGCCGCTTGAAGCAAATGAATTATTGAAATGGATTACCGATATTTTAATATTAGTATCTACTTTTTGGTATTTGTATACATTGAATTAATCTTATTGGACAACTTGTTATTTATATATTTTTAAATTGTGCTACGTTAATTTATAAAAGTTACGAACGGTTCCATAATTATATTGGGACCCGAGATTTCATTTATTAAATACTCGAAGATTTTGGGTCGGTTCACTTCTGAAGAGAACTGAATCGAACCGACTCATATCCAACCCTAAGTGGGGCAAGTCCCTTGCCCCATTTATTTTTTCTTTATATTTCTTATTTATTTTACTTTTTACTTTTATTTTTTTATATCTTTAGTTAGTAAATATTATTACTTTTTTACTAATTTGTTAAAAACAACTTATATTCTCTTTAAAAATAATGATAAATTTATTATTTTTGTTCGATAAAAAACTTAAATTTGAAATTAATTTTAAACGGGGCGGGGACTATATTTTCTGTACCCACCCCGTATCCATTTCAGGGTAATGACCATTGTCATGTCCCCACCCCGTTTATCCGGTTAGGTGGGTAATTTCTATTCCATTCGGGGTGGGTACGGAAAATTAGATATCCCCTAATTTTTTCTCGTACTGATTTATCTTCCAAAGAATGTCAAGTTTAGAGCAAAAACTGCATTACATACGATTTTACATGAAATCGTTGCTATTAATGGTTCTTTTTTTTTTCTTTTTGATGATCATGGAGGAACATGGAAAACCTTTTTACATCACGTGTTGATTGCAGTAGTTCGTTAGAGAGGTATTATTACTTTGGTCACCATATCTTTAGGCGTTGTTGCTAAATTGCTTCTAGGAGGTAGGATTGCTCACTCTCGACTTAAAATGATAATTGAGGTAAGTGATTTATTTAGTTAGTAAACAATCTGATTTGTCTGATTTATTTCGAATGATGCACTTGATAATATGGGATGAGGCTCTAACGTTTTATAAAATTGTTATCGAATCTTTAGAGAGAATGTTAAAGGATACTAATTACTACCAATTTTCATTTGGTAGAAAAGTTTTGTTCTTTTGCTAACTCATACTTTTAGCCATCTTTTCAAGAAATCAAATTGGTTAACAATACGAGGGCACAATTAGATCCATTTTTTGTCAATATTTATTGCAGATTGGAAACGGAACTGAATTATTACATTCAAGAAATATGGTAAAATTTTGATCTGGTTGATTGTTCCTTTTCATGATGAGCATAATTTCGAAAAAATAAAATAAAAAAATTGATAGATCTTGTTTTACATAATATATAGAATTAATATACAAACAATGTAAATGCTATGCCTAATAGATTAATTACCCAAAAAACCATGTTGTTCACAAAACATTATTGTTGACATTAAAATTATCATCAACGAAATTCGTTCATCTAACTAGGGGATTTCTCCTTTTAAACTCACTGATTAAACACTCAAGCAAGAGTTGGGAGAGAAATAGCTATTTGAAAAGTGTTAAGAAATATAATATTATTTTATTTTATTATTTATTAAGGGTAGAATAGTCTTTTTAGTTTCCTTTGTTTTAGCCTTTATATATTTAGATTAAATCATCTTTTGTATTTAATTTTCATTATGCAGAACTAATGAAACCCTAGCCTCCATTTTTTCTTTCTTTTCTTTAAATTGTTTAACATGGTATCAGAGTAAAGTTTCATGGGACAAAGTTTAATTTCAAACACATCTTTCGCGGATCCAACTTTTGCAAAATGGTGATTTCGAGACAATTTTGGAATCTGGTATTTCATTTTCCTTTCTTTTACGATCTTTTTTTCCTTATTTTTTGATTATGGCTACTGAAAAAGACGATTCGCTTTAGTCTGTGAATGCGAGGTTGGATAGAAAGAATTATTCATATTGGAGTTATGTGATGAGAAATTTTTTTAAGGGTAAAAAGATGTGGGGATATGTTAGTGGAACTTTTGTGAAACCTAAGAATACCGATGAGGATTATACTGCTTTGGTAGATGTCTGGGAAGCAAATAATTCGAAAATCATTACTTGGATTAACAATTCTGTTGAGCATTCCATAGGCAGAGAGTTGGCGAAATACGAAACAGCAAATGAGGTTTGGGATCATTTGCAAAAGTTATTCACTCAATCAACTTTTACAAAACTGTATCAATTGGAGAATGACATACGAGCTCTTTAGCAGAAGAATATGAGTATTCAGAATTTTTATTCTGCTATGACAGATCTTTGGGATCAATTGGCTCTTACATAATCAGACGAATTTAAGGCATGTGATGCATATATTGCTCGTAGAGAACAGCAACGGTTGGTACAGTTTTTAACTGCACTTCACAGTGATTTTGAGGGACTTAGAGGTTCATTTTTGCATTGTTATCCACTTCCTTCTGTTGATTCAGTTGTTAGTGAGTTATTTGTTGAAGAAATACGTCTCAAGTTTTATTCTGAAAAGAGAATCCTTTCTACCTCTAATCCTTCTGTGTTAGCAGTGTCTTCTAAGTCATTCTCTAATAATTAGAATAAGTTTTACGGAAGGGTTGCCCTCGACGAGTGCAGTTTTTGTAAGCAGAAAGGTCATTGGAAGGCTCAGTGTCCTAAGTTGAGACAGCATAATCAATCGCAGCAACAATTTCAAGCTTGGAAGCCTGGCAACCAGTCACATTGAATGTTCATAGACCACCTCAGGGCTATAAACCACTACAATCTAATACTACAGCAGTAGCTTCATCAGGTCCTTTCACCGATCCTAGTACTCTGACTGAGCAATTTCAGAAGTTTCTTTCCTTACAGCCACAAGCTATGTCTGCTTCTTCTCTTTCCGTAGGTCAGTTGCCTCATGGTTCTTCAGGTATGTCACATTCTGTATGGATCTTGGATTCTGGTACTTCACATCATATGTCTCCAGATTCTTCATCTTTTGCTTCTGTGTCTTCTATCCCTGTTATGACTGCTGATGGCACTCCTATGCCTTTAGCAGATGTTGGTTCTGTTGTCACACCTCACTTGTGTCTCCCTAATGTTTAGCATATACCGAAACTCACATTAAATATTGTTTCTGTTGGTCAGTTATGTGATTCTGGTAATTTAGTCACGTTATTGTTGGGTTTATTTAATAAAACATCGTTCTGAATTCTTTGAGACATACTCAGCATTTTGTGCTCTTGTAAAAACTCAACATTCTGCTGTTATCAAATGTTTTAGGTGTGATTTGGGTGGGGAATATACTTCTAATAAATTTTGTGAGCTGCTTGCCTTAGATGGAGCTATTCACCAAACTTCGTGTACAAATACTCTTGAGCAAAATGGTGTTGTTGAAAGAAAACATATGCACATTGTTGAAACTGCTCATTCTCTCTTGTTGTCTGCTTCTGTTCCTAGTGTGTTTTGGAGTGAAGCTGTTCTTACTACTGTAAGTTTGATTAATACAATTTCATCTTCTCATATTTCAGGTTTTTCTCCTTTCGAAAAGTTAGATGGGTACGCCCCTGATTATTCTTTCTCTAGAGTTTTTGGTTGTACTTGTTTCGTTCTTCGTCCTCATGTAGAACGTAGCAAGTTGTCATCTCGATTTGCTATTTGTGTCTTTCTTGGTTATGGTGAAGGTAAAAAGGGATATCGTTGTTTTGATCCAACAATTTAGAAACTTTATGTGTCTCGTCATGTTGTTTTTCTCGAGCATATACCTTTCTTTTATATTCCATCCACTACTCATAATTTGACTATATCTGATCTTATTCGTATAGATCCTATTTCTGACGATTCTGATAGTTTGTCATCTCAGGTTCCTAGTACCTCAAATACTCATTATCATGTTCTTACCCTATTATCTTTACAACCGACTCGTACTGATCATTCTGCAGGTACTGACACTTTACTCTCCAGTACACCTGAAGGTCCCTCTTTTCCTACGGTCCCTCAACCTCCGTCTGAGATTGTGTATCCACCTCTACGTTAATCCACACGCATTCGTAAGTCTACAAAGTTACCATATTTTGCTTATTCTTATTATTTTTCATCTTTTACTTCATTTTTAGCTTCTATTCATTGTCACTCTGAGCTCTCTTCCTATAAAGAGGCAATTCTTGATTCTCTTTGGCAGCAAGATATGGATGATGAACTTTATGCTTTGCATAAGACTGGTACTTGAGACTTGGTTCATCTACCTCCTGGTAAGAGTATTGTGGGTTGTCGTTGGGTGTATAAGATCAAGACTAATTCTGATTGATCAATTAAGCGATACAAAGCTAGGTTGGTTGCAAAAGGGTACTCTCAACAGTATGGTATGGATTATGAGGAAACATTTACTTCTATTGCAAAAATGACTACTAGTCGTACTCTTATTGCAGTAGCTTCCATTCGTCAGTAGTGTATCTCTAAACTTAATGTTAAAAATGCCTTCTTGAATGGAGATCTTCAAGAAGAAGTTTATATGGCGCCCCCTCTTGGTGTTTTACATGATTTTGGGTATGCTTGCAAGCTAAACAAAGCATTATATGGTCTCAAACAAGCATCTCGTGTTTTGTTTGAAAAAATTTCTGTTGTGATCTCTTCCCTTGATTTACTTCTAGTAGTCATGATTTTGCTCTTTTTGTTAAGTGCACTGATGCAGGTCATATCATTCTATCTTTATATGTTGATGACATGATTATTACTGGTGATGATATTGATGGTATTTCAGTTTTTAAGACAAAGTTAGCTAGACAGTTTGAAATGAAGGATTTGGATTTTCTATGATATTTCTTAGGTATTGAGGTAGTCTGCTCACCCAGAGGTTATCTTCTTTCTCAGTCGAAATATGTTGCAAATATTCTTGAACGGGTTAGACTTACTGATAATAAGACTGTTGATACTTCCATTGAGGTTAACGCAAAGTATTCTTCTTCTGGTGGTTTACCTTTGTCGGATCCTACTTTATATCGTACTATTGTTGGGAGTTTGGTATATCTCACTATTGCTTGTCCAAATATTGCATATGTTGTTTATATTGTTAGTCAGTTTGTTGCTTCTCCTACTACAGTTCATTGGGCAGCTGTTCTTCGTATTTTGCGGTATCTTCGGGGTATAGTCTTTCAAAGTCTTTTACTTCCATCCACCTCGTCCTTGAAGTTGCGTGCATACTCTGATGCTGATCATGACAGTGATCCCACAGATCGCAAGTCTGTTACTGGTTTCTATATTTTTTTCGATAATTCTTTTATTTCTTCGAAAAACAAAAAACAATCTATTGTTTCTCAATTTTCAACCGAAGCAGAATCTCGTGCTATGACATATACTACCAAAGAGATTGTTTGACTATGTTGGTTACTTGCATATGTATTGCGACAACCAAAGTTCTATTCAGATTGCTCACAACTTGATTTTTCATGAATGAACTAAGCACATTTAGATTGATTGTCACCTTACTCATCATCATCTCAAGCATGACATAATTACTTTGCCATTTGTTTCTTCTTCTTTGCAGCTTGCAGATTTCTTTACCAAGTCGTATTCTATTTCCCATTTTTATTTTCTAGTTGGGAAACTCTTGATGCTTGTAGCTGTCGCATCATGAGTTTGAGGGGAGATGTTAAGAAATATAATATTATTTTATTTTATTGTTTATTAAGGGTAGAATAGTCTTTTTAGTTTCGTTTGTTTTAGCCTATATATATTTAGGTTAAATCATCTTTTTGTATTCAATTTTTATTGTGCAGAATTAATGAAACCCTAACCTCCATTTTTTCTTTCTTTTCTTTGAATTGTTTAACAAAAAGAAGATACTCAAATTTGAATAACTTTCCCGTTTCCGAATATATCTAATTATATATTTCTAATGAAGCCTCGAGGATAATAAATCCTTTTTATTGGTAATACCTGGCAATCATTGATTAGTTAACTTCTGACTGAATCTATTATCCTTTCACGTTTTGATCACAAGCCTACTCATCCCTCATGAAATCATGCTTTACACTCTTATTCATGCGTGTTTTGATAATGATTTTTACTGATGTGAAATGGCTAGTAAATCCAATAAGTATATTAGCTCTCTTATTTATTATGGTTTTGTGTCTTGCTGGGTCCACCTATGACTTAGGTTTGAGATTTTTCGCTCAAGGGGATATAGGTTTGTTGCTAACCCTTTGTAAGTTTTAATCATTAACAAATAGTCCAGAAGTCCATGTCTAATAAGTATAGGACTTTTCTGTGTTATGCGAACCTAACCATGTTTCGATTTTTCCTGAATCGCATGCGCCCCCAAATAGAGGGCCATCATGTGGCGTTTTGTTAAAAAAGTTGTCAAACTTTTAGGTACAAATATAATTATTGGATATTGAGGTGTTCTTGACAATTCTTCCTAAAAAAACTTTGAATCCAATACTCTCAAGTAGGGATGGGCACAGGTTGGGTTGGGTCGATTTTTTGTCCAACCCAATATGATCGATTTGATAAAAAATCAAACCAATCCAACCCATTTATGTGTTCCAATCCAACCCAACCAAGTTTCGGTCGGTTTGGGTTGGGTTGGTCGGTTTGGACATTAAAAATCATAAAATATATTCCGACAATAAAAACCTATCAACCACATGAAATGCATAAATAAAAAATGCTAAAGAAAGAAAAATAGAGACATCTTGTACCTGTAATTAAAACTACATTTGTTTTCAAATCAAAAGCTTAACAAGAAATGGGAAAGATTAATCAAAAATCCACCACAATTTTTTAATAGCATAACCACAAGTAAAATTATAAACTTGGAATAATCATAGATAAAATAATAATAAAAAAAATCGAATACTTTACATAGTTCAACGAGAATTGACTCGTATTCAAACTAGTAGGATATGAAGGGATGTCTCAAAAATGAAACGAAAAGGGAAACTCCCCATAACTTAAGAAAAGTAGTGGGGGAAAATTCGATAAATATGCAGAAATATATAACTTGAAAATGAAGTGTTCAATGTGACAAGTCTACTGTATATGAGATTGTATTTATACTATCTTTCGCAAGTTAGAGTGGAAGCCAAGAAATCAACTTTATTTCTTTTGGCCACGTCAAACAAATTTCAAATGGAACAAGAAAAATACTACTTTTTTTTCTTTGTATTAGTTGAGGTCTTAACAATGGGTCGGGTTGAGTTGGGTTGGGTTGGGTTAAATCGATTTTCTTGGATTAACCCGTGACCCGACTTGACCGACCCGCTCTCTTTGCCCAAAACCCAACCCAACCGAACTATAAAATAAAGAAAAAATCGACCCAAACTGATCGGTTCAGATGGTTTAGGCGGGTTAGTTTGAGTTTTGTTCCCTACTCTCAAGTATTTATTTATTACACTTTTTGCATCTTCTTGCACATATTCTCTTTCTACTCATCATTCACTGCATCCTATTGGATTTTTATTTAAAAATATTTAGGAAGTGGACTTTATAAGATTTCTTGTCAAAGTGACTCTAAGAACATATCCTCTAGTATCGAAGCCACTAGTTCTCTATTTAGGGATGACGGTGTAGATTCATCATCGCCAATTCGCCATCCTCTATAAATTTATTTTATACTAACATTTTTCATCAGAGGCTATCCAAGCCTATGAGTGTGTAAATTTGCGAACATTTATACAGGGTGAAGGTCTGTAGCTTAGGGACAAATCGAACGAGCCTTTAGATGAGCCTAGCAACTCTAGTGGGAGTAAAGATGAAGATATCTTTTATGTTTTCTAATATCTTCGAAAGGGATTTAACTGAGATTAGGAATAAGTTTAATATCCCTAAAGATATTTAGTTGATATGCCTAAAAAATTCTAGATTGTGGACCGCCCGCCCCTCTATTATATTTCAATTTACAAATATTTGATGGATATGGGCTTAAATTATTTCTTTCGCGAGGTTGCTAGCTCTTTTAACCTTGGGATAATTACACAAAACCAGCTATTTATTTTTTTTTTTTGTTTCAAGTTTTAAAATGAAAAAAAAAAAAAAAAAATTTATTTAAATAAAAAATCAGGTTTTTTTTTTCAATCATTTTAATTAATAATGATATTATAAAATTAAAATAACCGATATACCCACCCTAATATCTATCCCCACCGAATTTATTTTAAAATATGAAACCCTAAATCTATCCAAACCTAACCTAATCCATTTCATTTCTCTCCTCTCAACATTTCTCCCAACCGGTCACCACATCTCTCTACCACCACCGTCACCCCTTCCTTCCCCTCCATTCTCTCCTTGCTGGCATAGCGATGCTGTGGAAGCAGTGTCGTGACGCTGCCAC
This sequence comes from Fraxinus excelsior, assembly GCA_019097785.1. Classification (NCBI taxonomy): domain Eukaryota; kingdom Viridiplantae; phylum Streptophyta; class Magnoliopsida; order Lamiales; family Oleaceae; genus Fraxinus; species Fraxinus excelsior. The sequence goes on from CM032637.1 coordinate 22,361,099, forward strand.
CACCGCATTGACGTTGCAGTTAACATCAGCGTTGCGATGTTGCTGTGGCTGATGGGTGGGTGTGTGGAGGTCTTCGATGCGGCGGTGGATCTGCTGTGGGTGTGGGTGTGGCTGTGAACGGGGCGTGTAGTGGATTTGTGGTGATGGTGGTGGTGTTTGGATTTTGGGTTTTTTTTTTTTTTTTTTTGTTGTTTTTTGGTTGGTGATTGTGCGGTGTCGGGATGGTGGATCTGTGATTTTGTAGTTGGTGATTGTGCGGTGTCGGCGATTGTGGATCTGTGGTTGGTGGTGGAGGTGGAGGTGGTTTTTAGGGTATTTTTTTGTGGTGGGGCGGGTGGATTTGGTGATGTTGGTGCCTGGTGGTGGATATTGGCGGTGGTGAGATGGTTTGCGGTGGATCTGGAGATTGTCATAGTGTTTGTTGGGTCAATTTGGATTGGTGACCAACGATTTTGTTGGTGGTGTGTGCAATGGTTGTTTTTTTTTTTTTTTTTTTTTTTTTTTTTTTTTTTTTTTTTTTTTTTTCACTTTTTTTTTTTTTTTTTTTTTTTTTTTTTTTTTTTTTTTTTTTTTTTTTTTTTTTTTTTTTTTTTTTTTTTTTTTTTTTTTTTTTTTTTTTTTTTTTTTTTTTTTCTGACCTGTGGGGTGGTCGTGGCAGTGGTCGTGGTGGAATGAGATGAGTGGTGGGGATGGGTTCTGTAAGTTAGGAATATTGTGATTGTGATTCACTGTAATGGAGTTGTGATCAATAAAAGTTTTGATTTTTTTTAATCGGTGACCTTTAAAAAATTTTAAGTTGTGGTTGAAAAATACTATGTGATATAAAATTCTGATTTAGGCGGGTGGGTGTCTGTGACCTATAAGTGTGATATGTGACTCAATGAAAATGACATAAAAAAAAAAAAAAAAAAAAAAAAAAAAAATCTGTGACCTATAAAAGATTTTAAATTCGTAGATTGCGAAATAGCCGTGACCATAAAAATTATGATTTGTCACCTATAAATTTTTTGTTTGGTGATCTCGAAATAATATGTGACCAATTAATTTGATAAGATGTGAACCTAAAATTAATTTTAACTAATAGAAGATACATGCGATCATAGTTTAATCTTGTGGCCCGGATTTTACTATTGGGATAGATAAAACCTCATGTAATACCTTGAATTTCACATCACATTTGGCTAATATGATTCATGCATTTCATACTTGATAATGTCATTTGCATTAAATTTTCTAATTGCTTTCTTTTAAATGATGCATTAGATAGTCGAGCTGCTAAGATTTTTATAGGGTGTTAGTCTTCGGCTCCTCGACCTAAGATAGAAAATTTGGAGAATCTAGGTGTTGGAGATTGGTTTGTTAAGCAATGGAAGTTTTACGAAATCTGGAATTAGTATCAATAAAGTCTTAATCTTTCCGTTCGAATGATCGAGATCACCATAAACCCTAGATAGGTAATTGACATATTTGGAACATGAGGCATGAAGTGACATGATCACTATGCAATAACATGGGTTTTATATGAAGTTATATAGATTAAGGTGCAAATTGTTACAATCGATCGAAAATCAGGTGTCAATCGGGTAAATAATTAAATGAATGGTTAAAGAATTAATGCTATAAAATGTTTTGGGATCTTAGGGCAGGTAAGATGGATTGTAAAGACATTAAAATAAGCTAAAGACACTTGATTTGTACCTGCAAGGATGGAGGTGAAATCAGATTTCTACTACAAGGGACATTTCATGCTTAATACACATCATGTTTGTTGATTGTTCTTGTAATGGTCAATTTCTTTACCCTTAAGCATTAGTCACGTTTACCACTCTCTTAAGGCTTCATATATTCAGTATATTATCCATAAGTTTCATTCAAATCCTCCAAGGATAGGTACAAACCAAAATTTAACAACAAGAGGCCACCACATGCTTGAACACCTCATGTTTGGGATATTTGTCATTCTATCATCCAATTTCTTCAACACTCTTGGTACTTCATATGTGTGTGTGTGTGTTATAAGTCACATATGAATGCAAATATGATGAGGGAAAAGTTAAATATTGCTGCAAGAAGCCACCTCTTGCTTAACACATGTCAACATGGCTGCATGAAGTATTTTCTTAGTCCTTAAGCAAGACTCACGACCCCACCCCCCTTAGGACTCTATATATATATCCCATATTAGGACATCTTACCCCTTCAAGTTATCCCCAAGTGAACCCAAGTGAGAGAGAAAATAAAAGAGCCAAAGAGAAGTAGAAAACAGAAAGCTGGAATTGGAAATTTTGGGTAACTGAACTTGTTCACTATTTTGAGGTTTGTCTTTATTATCTTTGAGGGTTTTATAGTTTCTTGAACCTCTGGACTTTTTTAAGATCATATTGGGGTTTTTTTTTATGATTTAATGATGACAAAACAAGGGTAATTGGTTGCAAGAACTTGAGCTAACTCAATAGGGACATAAATTAATGGTTGTTGGATTTTAGTAATACAACTTTCAATCTTATGTTATACCTTGAAAGGAACGTATATGTATTACTTTGAATGTTCTCCTATAAAGGTTATAGGTATGAATTTTTTTTAATAGGTTAGAAACTGATTGGTGGCATAATAAGTAATGGAAACCTAAGACCATCTCCGGAAACTGCCTAGTTCATTGTGCTATAAAAATGACTCAACTTGAGGCTGAAAAACCTGTACTTGTGGTAAATTCATGACATGATTATCTTCACATATATGTTATATAAATGTGTTTAAATTTTGGGAAGGATTGAATGTGACTAAGGGTGTAAAAATATGGATGAAACGGGACATAACCGCGACTAAAACATGAAAACAGCTTCTGTCCAATTTGGTAGTTTGCATAGTTTCAACCTTTACATTTTCATTAATTATCTCTTAGGCATGGAAAATACATTTTAAGGAATGCTAGGTTGTTAAACAACAATTGGATGACATTGACGTTCATAATTGGACTCGAGAAATAGTGTGATTTATGGGACTAGTTTACGATGCAATCGGTAACTTGAATTGTTAATGTCATCTAAATTATTTTGCCTTGAATCGACGTAGCACAGGATGTGGGCGTGTTAAGAATATCAAATTGAGGATTGTGCTTAATATTATATGGTAATACAGGTGATTTGCCGACTTTAAGTAGGAAAGGAAATTGATTTATACCTCGTAGAAGCTCACACACACAAGAGCAAAAAGGTAAGTGAAAATCCATTTACAACTACGATGCAAGACTATAGTATTTGTGATATGGCAGTGTTGGAATATTTATATAACTTTGACAAGGAGTTCATTGTGTACCATTTGATGGTTATGATCATTGTGTAGGTTACTCAGGATTATTTTCATGTGCATGCACGACATACACACATGGTTGAAAATATAGCATGCACAACATGATTGTAAAGTTGAGTTTTTCTCATAAAATATTTTATTGACCACTGCTAGGGCACCGAGGCACGTGAGACATGCTTATGTGATATGTTTTGGCACCATGGGTCATACTTCCTAGTTGATTGCAAATGTGGATAGGGGATGGGCCTTTGGTGATCACGGGAGGGTGGACTACTCAATTGTACCTTTGTGATACTTTGATTATTTGCGCTGCTGGGTGGGATACTTCTTGGGAGATCATAGGGGATGGGCCTTTAGTGGTCACAAGAGGATGGTCCACTCACCGGTGTCGATGTCAGATTTGCCATTTGATTATTGATTATTGTACAAATCTCTATCCGGTGTATAGTAGGTGGGTCAAGGGCCCAATGAAAGATTTCAAATGAGATTATTTCAAGTCGACTTTGATAACTATCTGAATATGATACATCTTTAGCATATTGTTTAAAGTAAATGTCATGGTGTCATGTACTATTATCACTCATACTCATGACTTGCATGATTATTGCTTACCAAGCATTGTCTTATATAGTTCTTGCATTGTAGGTGAGCATAGAACTCCCTAGTAAGCATGGCGGGCTATGGAGCTCTTACGGGATTTCGAAATTTTATGTACATGGATGACGACCTGTATGGTTATTTTGTGGACTCCAGTTGTATTATATTTTGGGATCCTGTATGACTTTTGAAGTAGTATGTAAATACTTTTATAATTGTAGGATAAATATGTTGGGTTATGATCTTTAGTTTCGGATATATATTCAGAAATGCCTTCATTTTTCTAAAAACAAAAAGTGTAGGTGAATTTTGGATGTCAAAGTCAAGTCACTAATAGTATTTCCACACTAGTTAGTATACTGTAGGAATGGGGTGTGATAGGAGTGGTATCAGAGCAAGGTTATAATTATGTAGACTGTCCATGTACATGATCTCAGAGCACAAAAGAGCCAGTAAGTTTTATTTTGTTGCAATCATTTTGCATGCTTCATGAATAATATTGGCCAATCTTATTACAACTGTTTTATAAACAGATATTGCATCATGGTAAGAACTAGAGGTGAAGGCAGTGGAGAAACTAGAACTTCAAGGCAAGAAGCAAATGTTACAAATAATAGGGATGTGGTTATTGATAGACTTACGGAGCTGGTAGAGCGCTAGGCACAACAAATTCAGTAATTAATGCAACAAAGAGAAATGGGAAAACAACAAAGGGCTGAATTTGTACAACCACCACAAAGAGCGGAACCCATTGAGGCAGTTGGAGAAAGATTTAGAAAATTAAACCCTCTAATATTTGAGGATGCATTAGACCCAACGGCAGCAGAGGATTGGTTGAGAACTTTAGAAAACATGTTTAGATACAGTAGAGTCTCAGAAGTGGAGAAAGTGGTTTGTGCATCCTTTATGTTGCGATATAGTGCTGGACATTGGTGGGAAACAATAAGTAGCATTGAAGCGGTAAATGCCATGACTTGGGATAGATTTAAAGAGTTATTTCGTAATAAATATTTTACAGCTCCAGTTCGAGCCATGAAGATGAACGAATTTATACAGCTGAGACAAAGAGGAATGACGGTGGGAGAATATATTCGTAAATCTGAACAACTCTCTAGATTTGCAGCCCATATGGTTAATACTGACGCGCTTAAAATAGAGAGATTTTCTGAAGGATTGAGGCCCGAGTAATATAGAGATGTAAACATGGCAGGAGTCCAAGGGATGTCATACTCACAAATAGCAGATAGGGCATTAGTTGCAGAACAAGCTGAACAAAGAATTAGTCATGCTCAGGAAGCTCGATGACAATTTAGACAAGGTCAAGGACGACGTTGGCCTAAAAATGAGAAGAAAAGAGTATTCCAGGGACAAAGTCAGAGACCCAAGTTTCAACCAAGGCAAGGACAATAATAGTGGGATCAAAGTAAGCGTCCAAAAATAGATCAATGTAAAGCCCCAACAACACAAACATCTTATCCCAGATGTGGTGGGCAGCATACATGAGCATGTCCTGCACAGACTAGGACATGTTATGTTTGTGGAAAGAGGGGACATCTTGCTAGAGCATGCCCAAGTAATCGAAATCCTATAGAGCAGAAGAAAGTGCCAGCTAGTGTGTTCACTCTTACCAGTTCGAATGCTGGGTCAAATCCATCAGTTGTAACAGGTAAATTCTTTACCTTTGACATTCCAGCACTTGTAATATTTGATTCTAGAGCTACACATTCATTTGTATCTACGAAGTATGTGAGGAAGTTGGGTAGGATACCTGATGTACAATAAATCAGTTATTATGTGACTATTCCATCTGGAGAGGTCCAACAAACTAATTCGATTTTAAGAGCATGTATGATCCTTATAGAAAATCGAGAACTCTATGCATATTTAATTGTGTTAGATATGAGAGATTATGATATTATTTTGGGAATGGATTGGTTGTCAAAATATCAAGCTACTAAGATTTTAAGAAGAAATCAATAACCTTTCAACCTTTGGGGGGACCAACCATTTACATTCAATGGGATTGGAAAAGGTTTCAGATTCCCAATTGTATCAACATTGAAAGCACAAAGGTTACTAAATAGTGGGTGTGTGGGTTACTTGGTTGGCATCATGGCGATTGAGGCACAACATAGTCCAAATCTTAGTGATGTACCAGTGGCCCAAGAGTTTCTAGAGGTATTTCCTGATGATTTACCTGGGATTCCACCGAATCGTGAAATTGAGTTTGTAATTGATTTAATTCCAAGAACATCTCCAATTTCCAAAGCCCCATATAGAATGGTCCCGACTGAATTGAAAGAGTTGAAATTACAATTACAAGAATTGTTGGACAAATGTTTTATCAGGCCTAGCTTTTCACCGTGGGGTGTACCAGTATTATTTGTTCAGAAGAAGGATGGTACAATGAGGTTGTGTATAGATTATCGAGAATTGAATAAAGTAACCATTAAGAATAAATATCCACTATCGATGATTGATGACTTGTTTGATCAACGTCAAGGTGTGGCTATATTCTCGAAGATTGATTTGCGAAATGGGTACCATCAACTAAAGATAAAGGAATATGACATTTCTAAGACATCATTTAGTATGAGATATGAGCATTATGAGTTTTTAGTAATGCCATTTGGGCTGACAAACGCTTGAGTGGCTTTTATGGATTTAATGAATCGGGTATTTAAGGATTTTCTTGATAAGTTTGTCATTATATTTATTGATGACATCCTTATTTATTCTCGTACTAGGGAAGAACATACGAAACATTTGAGGATAGTACTTCAGGTGTTAAAGGACAAGCAGTTATATGCCAAGTTTAAGAAATGTGAATTTTGGTTAGAAGGAGTTGTATTTTTGGGGCATGTAATATCAGGTGAGGGCGTATCAGTTGATCCAAGTAAAGTAGAGGCTATTAATAATTGGCCACGACCTACAAACCCTTTAGAAGTTCGGAGTTTTATGGGTCTAGATGGATATTACCATATATTTGTGGAAGGATTTTCAAAGATAGCTGCTTCTTTAATGAAATTTACGAGAAAGGGTATGAAATTTGAATGGACAGATACTTGTGAGCAAAGTTTTCAAAAATTGATGAAAAGATTGACTTCGGCCCTTATCCTTTCAATTCCATCTGGTACTGGGAAATTTGTATTTTATAGTGATGTTTCCAAGAATGGTTTAGGATGTGTATTGATGCAAAATGGTAAAGTTATTGCGTATGCATCTAGGCAACTCAAAGAATACGAAAAGAATTATCCTACACATGACTTGGAGCTTGTCGCCGTAATATTTGCACTTAAAATATGGAGGCATTATTTGTATGGGAAAAGGTGCAAGATTTATATTGATCACAAGAGTTTGAAATATTTGTTTACACAAAAGGAATTGAATATGAGACAAAGAAGGTGGGTAGAGTTGGTAAAAGATTATGATTGTGTGATCAATTATCACCCTGGTAAAGCTAACGTTGTAGCTGATGCGTTGATTAGAAAATCGATATCTAAGGTTGCAACTATGAGTCTGACTCAAAAACAATAGTGGGTAGACTTACATAAAATGGACATTGAAATCGTATTGTCAAGAGTTGTAGAGGCTAAACTTGCAGCATTGACACTTCAGCCTACTTTATTAAATCGAATCCAGCAAGGACAGCAGGAAGATGATTATTACTCCAAGGTGAAGAATGATATACATGATGGAAAAGTTTCAGAATTTTAGATATTGGAAAATGGCATCTTACAGTTTAAAGGACGATTTTATGTACCTAATGCGGCGAATATCCGAGGTGATATTCTATCTGAAGCGCACACGACACCATATTCTATTCATCCGAGAGCTAGTAAAATGTATAAGGATTTGAAGTTGCATTATTGGCAGCCGAACATGAAAGGTGAGATAGCGAAATATGTGGGACAATGTTTAACGTGTCAACTGATAAAAGCAAAACATTAGAGGCCAGCAGGAACCTTACAACCATTACTCATCCCATAGTGGAAATGGGAAAGAATCGCAACGGATTTTGTGGTGAAATTACCCAAAACGACTAAAGGATATGATAGTATTTGGGTTATTGTAGATAGGTTGACTAAATCGGCTCATTTCATTCCAGTTTGATCCACTTATTCCATAGACCGATATGCTCAGCTTTATGTACAAGAAATAGTTAGACTTCATGGAGTGCCACTATCTATTGTTTCAGACATAGATTCGAAGTTTTTATCTCTCTTTTGGAAAGGGTTACAGAAGGCTTTGGGAACAAAGTTATCTTTTAGCACAGCTTATCATCCTCAAACCGATGGACAATCAGAAAGAACAATACAAATATTGGAAGACATGTTGAGACCTTGTGTATTAGATGTTGAAGGCCAGTGGAGTAAATTTTTGTCTTTGGTGGAATTTGCATACAACAATAGTTATCAAGCTACGATTGGAATGGCTCCTTATGAAGCATTTTATGGTAGGAAGTGTAGATTTCCGGTTTATTGGGATGAGGTTGGATAAAGGAAGCTATTGGGACCATATATAGTACGTGAAATGGTTGAAGTGGTGACACAAATACGTCAACGAATGCAAATGGCTCAAAATCGACAGAAAAGTTATACGGATTGAAGAAGAAGAATAGTGGAATTTACAGTCGGAGACCAAGTATTTTTGAAGGTAGCGCCACTAAAAGGTGTTATGTGATTTGGAAAGAAAAGAAAGCTAAGCCCAAGATATGTTGATCACTTTCCTATTATAGAAAGAATTGGAAATGTTGCTTACAAACTTGATCTTCCTTCATCAATGTCTCAAGTGCACAATGTATTTCATATATCCATACTAAGAAAATACATTGGAAATCCTTCTCATATATTGAAGAGTGAACCAATGGAGATAAAACTAGATTTAACTTATGAAGAAAAATCGAATCGGTGGGGATTCTTCAACGAGAGATAAAACAACTTAGAAGTAAGAAAATTCCATTGGTTAAGATATTATGGCGAAACCAGTCAACAGAAGAGGCCACTTGGGAAAGAAAAGATGAAATGCATGTTAAATATCCTAAACTTTTTGGTAAGCAAATTTCGAGGACGAAATTTTATAAGGAGGGGGGAGTATGTAATACCTCGAATTTCACATCACATTTGGCTAATATGATTCATGCATTTCATGTTTGATAATGTCATTTGCATTAAATTTTCTAATTGCTTTCTTTTAAATGATGCATTAGATAGTCAAGGTGCTAAGATTTTTATAAGGTGTTAGTCTTCGGCTCCTCGACCTAAGTGGTAAGTTTTACATTGAGTGATGATAGAAAAATTTGGTTAATCTAAGTGTTGGAGATTGGTTTGTTAAGCAATGGAGATTTTACAAAATCTGGAATTAGTATTGATAAAGTCTTAAGCTTTCCATTCGATTGATCGAGATCAACATAAATCCTAGATAGGTAATTGACATATTTGGGACATGAGGCATGAATTGACATGATCACTATGCAATAACATGAGTTTTATATGAAGTTATATATATTGAGGTGCAAATTGTTACAATCGATTGAGAATCGGGTGTCAATTGGGTAAGTAATTAAATGAACGGTTAAAGAATTTCTTCAAGTATGGTAATCACTTCAAGTATTTCGGACATCATCAACGATGTCCATCGAGGATTTTGAAACGCGATGCGACTCGTAATTCTAGTCGACGGTACAACCCTTAAGGCTAGATACGAAAGAAAGTTGATTATTGCTACGTGTCAAGATCCCAACATCCAAATTTGCCCTCTTGCATTAGGCATAGTCGATGGAGAGAATGATCTAGCGATGCGTTGGTTCTTCACGAAGCTGAGGGAAGTAATTGGGGACGTCGAGAACCTTGCATTCGTAGCTGACCGAGGACATTCAATAATAAATTGTATCGCCGAAGTCTTTCCCGAGGTACATCACGGTTATTGTATGTACCATATACAGGGCAACCTCAAGACTAAGTATTGGGGAAGTGACATCGTTGCATTGTTTAGGAAAGCTACCGAGACTTACATTTTTGAAAAGTTTAAAAAGTTCATAGTCGAAATAGAAAATAAATGTCACACATTTTCTATAATGTAAATTTATACCGCAAGTGTATGGTGTCAAGTTTTGTAATATAGTAGTAGAGCTAAGTATAGAACCCATGGGAATTGTAATTTAATTCCACTAAGTACTATAATTATGTAACTTTTTATTTGATTTAGACAATGAATGTTTGAATGAATGATTTTAAATTAATATAATAAGATTGGTTGACAAATATGAGGAATACAAATAATCAAGTTGAGAAAGTCTAGGGAATGATTTAACCTAGCCTTCAATTATGATTCAACGATATCCAATTATGCTAATTGATTTTCCCATATTCAAAAGCAAGAATCCTAAATTAGTTCTCTCCCATCTCTTGAGTGCCAGCTAGAAATTAATCCTAGAATTCAATCCCAATATATCTATTCCGAATTAAAATCTTGAATTTATCAAGTCCCAATTCTTTTGTAAAGTAAGCTTCATAGATTTTACACTTTCTCTCGAAATCCATAAAACCTACGTTGTGTCAATCCTATAATCGCGCCTAAATTTCCTCATCTTGAGTGCCGGAATTGAGTAATATCTATTCATTCAATTATTGATCTGGCAATTGAAAGCATTATAATCATGACACAATTAAATATAAGCGAGAAAATCAAATAGAAATAATTATAAAATCATCGACTCATAATCTTAAGTTGGCTACATCAAACCCTAGATAAAGTGTTTAGTTCATAATGAAATTTATGAAATCAACACAATTTATAATGAAAAACATAAAGAGAAAAGGAAGAAAACTATTTTGCCGCTTGAATTCTCCTCCATATTCTTATCGTTTTAGCTCTAGATCAATTCTTCTTTTTGTTCTCTTCTAAGCTGTCTTTTTCCCCCTTCAATTAGGTCTTCAAATTTGTATTTATTGCCACAATAGATAGTAACACGGATTGGAGTTGGGTTGGGCCAAAAAAATATAAACACAAGTTTTTTTTCTCTCTATTTTTTGGGTTCTGTGGTGCCTCAGCGCCCAATATGGGCATTGTAGCCCCACCCTCTCTGTCCTGGTTCAGAGGCGTGGGCGCCTAGGCGCCCGTCTTCAGTGGAGACTACACTGTGCGTCTTTCAGTATTTTTATCATAACTTTTGTTCCTAATATTCGATTGAGGCGATTCAAGATGATTTGGAAAGATAATTCAAAGAGATACAACTTTACTGTAGATATAATTTTCCAATTCAAACGTTTGATATGTCAAAAATGAGTCTCAATATAAGACTACAAATCTGGAGCATAACTTTCTTGGTTGGAAATTGATGCATGATCATACTTTGATTATATTTGATCTCTTTGACTTCTTTATTTATCCAATTGACTCATAATATTCTTGAATCTTCATTTTGAGGTTCGACACAACTTTAGAATATTTGCACTTTAGTCTTCGAACTTTGGATCTCTTACAATTTAGCTCGTTTCTCATTTTTTCCAACTTTTGCTTATTTGCTTCAATTTCATCAATCTATATCACAACATCAAGACACATATTAAAACGCCCATAAGTGCTTAAGAACATGCCAAAAACTACGATTTGAAGGTATTTGTTTAATGAGTTACTCATTAGTAAATCATATGCTGCATAAGTTTATCTAACAGAGACGGAGATCAAACATTGGGCACGATCATATTTTCTAAGACGTTAATATAACGTGATGACGTCGAACAATACTGAGTCACTCAATGCGTTATTCAAGAAGGATCGATAGTTACCAATTCTTGCAATGATTGAGCAAATTCGTAACAAGGTGCAGTAGTGGTTTCACGATCGACGTGAGGAATCACATAATTGCACAAGTGTGCCGACTCCTGCTCAGGAAGATAAACTCTTCAAGACTCTAGAGATAGCAAGAAAGGAATGGTTGGAACCACTTGATCAGTTTCACTTCTCCGTGAGATGTAGAAGTAATATCAAATACATCGTGGACTTGAATGATAACACATGCACATGTAGAAAGTTTTAGTTGGAGAGTTTTCCGTGTACGCATGTAGTGACATTGACTATGCATAGAGGATTTCCACCACACACCTTATGCAATAATTATTATATGGTTGATTATTGGAGAACAACGTATAGCGAAACAATATTTCCTCTACCAATGAAGCCGAGTGGGAAGTTCGCGACCATATTCTCCCATTTAATGATTTGTTGCCACCCGAAGTCGGATCGCGTGCTCCGGGACATAGACATACGTCTAGAAGGTAATCCACTAGAGAACTTCCCAAACCTCGTAAGTGCGGTAGATACGGTGCAACAGGGCATATTCGTCGATTTTGTACAAGTCAAATTCATCTACATAACAATTCAACGGATGTGTAATATTAATAGTTTATTATTTATAACTAAATAATATTTTTATTTATTGTTGTTAAATATTCAATTATAATTAAATTGTTTATATAAGCAATTAAAAGAAACAATTAAATACTTTAATTGTTTACTTAATATTTCATTGTAAAAGAAGAATTTATAATTAAATTCCTTATTTTAATTGTTTACATAATATTTAATTATAATTACTAGAATATTAAATAAACAATCGAAATATAAAAATTAAATAAACAATATGTTTTTATTTATTGTCGTTAAATATTCAATTATATTAAATTGCTTATTTTAATTGTTTATATAGTTCATTATTCGATTGTAAATAATATGTTTTTATTATTTGTCGTTAAATATTAAATTATAATAAAATTGCTGATTTTATTTGCATCCAAGGTCATCAGATTCATGATTTCGTACATTTTTTTGTACAAAAGCCATAATTATACAATAGTGTAAAAATTATAGTCAAATATGCTCAAAAATTATATTTACATTTTAAAATAAAACAACAAATTACACAATATTTACATATTTGCATCACAACATGAGTCATAACAAAGTACATAATATTTACATTTTTCAAAATAAAATAATACACAATGTAGTAAGGATCACATTTGTATTCATACAAATCACAAGCTAACTTTAACCTCCACGTCTATCAAAGATTGACTTATTGTATCAACTTTGCGACCAATGCTAAAAAATTCTATATACTTTAATGCAAATATAGCACAATCGCCCCTACAAGTAAATAATAATATATTAGTTTGATAACATATAGCTAAAAACTAAGTTTTCAAATTAAAAACTTGTAAATCCTTACGATAATCCTTGTCGTCGTCGTCGTGTCCCGTACAATGGCTAATTTATAATTTAATTGAATCATCACACGTCTAGCAATCATGGGAATGATTGCACTCATCGGCTCTAGTATTTGCTCCAGTGTCTTAGGTCAAACATCTATGGTTGGAGTCATACACATATATAGTCGATTTAGCGGATACAATCTCAACTGCAAAGCAGTGTGTGTTCGCGATCATTGGAATGTACATATCTGTACAATCCGTCCACGACTTCCCATATGTCGACCTAGCCCAATGACCCACTCCAACATGTATTCAGGCACCACATGTCCATTTGTTTGGAGTAGGAGTGTGCTATATTCAATATCAAGGGCACGTTCGAACTCGGAGCTTAGGATGACTCGGCCAAGAATGTCAAAAGGTCTCGGGTGTCTCCAAGCTTGATCGCGTAACATTTCCATAGCCATGCCGATATCCTAACGTAGAAATACCAATAAAAAAGAGATGTTCGTTAAATTAAATAAAACAACAAATAACAACGAGAATGTACTTACATCATCGACGAGCTAGCACCCTCAGTACATCTTCAAACCACTTCTTTGTATTCGAGATGGTCTTCGCCCGAATCTTGTAGTTATCTCTAAAAAAATGAAAAATTGAAGTGTTACAAAAAGCATAGATGATCTCGTATGTCCTTTAGAAAAATCATAAAATACTTACTCATTCTTAAGGGATTTGAATAATTCATCGAATACTTTGTGCCGCACCAGGTCGACTTTGCAGAAGAGATTGAGAAACGTCCCGTCTAAGAATGTCATTATTTTCACCTTGACCGTGAAGGGAAAAATGATGTGCTGTGATGGCAATCTCGGTCTCTTACCAACCACCAGTGGTGTTACGTCAACAGCACGCTTCGTACCCTTTCCCTTCGATACCCTATTCAGCAGGTGCTTCAGCAGTATAAGAAGCTATTTGGTTAATGAGATTCTTTTATCAACTAAGAGTCCTTAGTGATGACGTAGGACATACATTGATTTACTGTGATAGTTAGGCAACTATTACATATACGAAGGATCTCAAGTATCACAGCATAACCAAACACATTGATACAAAATATAATTTTGTAAGAGATATCATAGAAAAGAAAGAAGTGAGTTTACAATATATTTCTATGCACCACAATATGGTAGCTAATCCACTTAAAAAACCTATCCTTAGAGATGTCTTTATTACTCATGTTAAATCTTTGAAACTGCGTTAGGAATTTGAATTACGTATCATTTAAACTTTTTTATGTATCCATTAATGAATAATATTTTGAGTTCATATTTTAAGAGCAATCTTTTGTTGTGATTACTAGATTAGTGTTTATATGTACCCATAAAGTATGTCAAAGAGATTAATATTGGTTCACTTGCATGAGCAATCATTTCAAACAGTTTGGGTGTGCTGAGATAAGATACAATGATCATGTTGTGTATATGATCCAGTCACTTTGATGCTCAAGATCGGATTGTACAAGTAATTGAAATGGATTTCACTAGACCTGTTTTACAGTTAGATCGAGTTTTCGATTAGGATTTCCTAGAGGAATTAATATAAGGAAAACTCATGTTAGATATTGAGGAATACCTGGACTAATATTTGTACAATGTATTTAATTTGTAAGATGACGTACACACTAAGAAATGAATAAAACATTGAAACGTGTGTTTCAAACCACGTGTGCTTTAATGACCAATGGAAAACTCAGGTTGGGTATCACCTAATCATTATTTTATGTGTCTGCGTGTATCATTATTGCCGAATGAATGAAGAGTTTTACTAAATTGAAACCCATGTGATAGTTCCAAATTCTATTTTAGAATTATTAATAATAAGGCGACCTTTTTCAATTTATTTATTTATTCATTTATGTACTATTGATCTTATTTGCTTACCACTAGACTTCTCAGATATCTCGTCCTCATTCACACATACCTATTGTTAGATAACGTTTCACGCTTGAAGAAAATGCTGGATTATTTTACATTAATGCATGACGAGATTTCCTCTCATCATCTTGTTACTGTTATATTATATCATCAAGATCAGTTGTGTTCTTCATGTACTGAATGCTAACATGGTTACCGAGAAGAAAAGAGTGAAACATCCCAAAGAGTAGTGAAATTCTAAGCAAAAATAGTTTGGAGAGAGGAAGAAGAAAATTGGTAGACTTCTTGATACCAATGGAACATCCCGAAGAGTATGTGATTATGTTATATATGTTATTATATATAATTTTTAACTACTTGGTGATCAAGAAATTGGATAACTAGTCCAGGTAACCTTGGAGACATGAGAATCCAATTGTTATTAAATTGACTTTCGAAGATGACGATATATCAAATATTGAAAATGTGTAATGAGGAATATGTTTGGGAAGTTTTGACCAAAATTTACCAGCAATATTATGTAACGAAATTTCAATTGAGTAGGTGTTGCAATAATTATTTCATCTGAAAAATGTGTAATGAGAAACATATTTGAGAAGTTTCGACCAAAATATACCATCATTGTAATGTTACGGAATTTCAATTAAATATATGTTGTAATAAATAACTATTTTGAGAACAATCACAATTTTTGTTAGTTTACAATCACTAAACACGAAACTAGAAATCACGCATTCCATTATACAAAATATAACATGGAAATTGTTTGCTCAATTGAACAAAAACCACTATTGATCTAAATGTAATGAACATTATGTTATGACAGTTTAATTAAGTAGGTGTTAGAGCTAAATTACTGAGTTTGAGAATAATCTTATTTTTGTTACATAGAACCACTGTTTGATACTCATTTGGATTTGACAAATGGTTTTTTCTCTATAAATAGCCATAAACTTCATTATGAATTGCACTGATTCTCTAGTTCTTTGTAATTGTGAACAAATAATTAAAATGAATGGCAACAACTATAGCAAAACTAAGAACTATTATACCACCCAACTCCAATAACCTCCGAAGAGGAAACACCTAGATCCATCCATAGAATTCTATTCTTGTGAGGGACAATGATAATGAATAACTTTCCTCACGAGCATTGAATTGCCCTGTGTCGTTCCTAAAATGGAGTCACTACCTACTTGGTACTCCAACTGCGGCGACCGTCGCTTCCAACAATGAACAAAATAAAAATAGTCTGTAATAGGTTGATGTCATCGACCTAATATTTAAGGATGAAGGCAAGAGCAATGAAGAAGTTGTGCATGTTTTGGAGGAGTCTGGTGTCTAAGACGATTAAGGAGGAGTGATGTTCGAAAGGACGAGAACGAGTTTTGGTGTAATCTTATATTATCCTTATTGTTATGTTTGTTATTTGTTCATGTTTTGTTGTATGTTTATATTTCTAATTATTATGATTATGTTTGTTTCTATATTGGGTGTGGTCTTGCAATACCTGAAGTACTTTGATTTGTTTTTTGTTATGTATGTTAGGGAAAATAGAGTCAAGTTTAGACCATAATGTTTTTTGACTTTGTAATCTTCGACTTGCTAATAAAATAAAAAAATATTTATATATCGTTATAACAAAAATACAATGAAAACCTAGGAGGACCGAGAAAAGTTATAACATACCTAGGAGGACCAAGAAAGGTTATCGAGTGGGTTGATCCTACTCAGACAACGAAGAAAGAAGTAGGTTGACAGAAAGAGGTAATTGATCTCGTTCCACTATGAATACAACTATAATGATACATATGTTGCTACAGAAAAAGAGAACGATATAAAAATCATTTGTTTGCAGAAAAAGAAAACGATATTTATATGTTAAAAAATGGCATTAAAGTTTTTCTCGTACAAGCATAATAGTCATTATGCGTTCTATGGCCACAACCACGCTTCTAAATGCAATAAGGTAATTGAAGTAATAATGATAACATAAAATGACCTTAATATCGTTCAAATAACACAAAAACAATAATATAAAAAAAAAAAAAAACAGTGTTCTGAAAAACATAAAATGTGGTTAGACATGGATGTGAAGTTTCAAGTTTTACGAGCTTAAGTGAGGTTAAACGAGGCTTAGGCATAAAAAAGTGTTTTCTTTATTTTTAATATTATTTTAAATTTTTAATCATTTTTAAAATCATTCAATAATTAAAATAATACACATCAAATATCCAAAATTATAAAATACTATATTTACTTAATAATTCCTACCATTAGTCAATTATACAATTTTCAAGTTTTCGAAACACAAAAATTGGAATATTTTTCATAGTTTCAATTATTAACTAGATAAGTCCTATTTTATAGATTTATAGAAACTTCATATATGCTTTTGGAGTTTGCAATAAAATAACGAGTCTCAAAATCATAATTACATAATATAGATACCACAATAACTTAAATCTTATTTAACTATTTAAATAAAGTTATTTTTAACTTTTGTACATATAAAACTTGAAATTAAAGTCAAATGAAAAGTTCTTTTAAAAATAAAAAAACTAATAGCTAAGATCAAATAAAAGACTTTTAAAAAAAGGAAAAAAATAAAAATACTAATAAAGCGCACATAGGAAAGATGAAAAAGAGGAAGGAAAAAATTTAACCGTTTAAGAGTTGGGAAAAAAGCGTCTAGACACGAAGCGAGACGTTTTGCCGGAACATCGAATTTAAGCGCTGCCTAGGCGAGATTTTTAGAACACTAGAAAAATGTAACATAATGAAATTGCGCACATTTTATATCATTCAACACCTCTTTAACTTTATCATATAAGTTCGCATAAAAACTTATTTTTGAAACAAGAATAGATATTTTCCCTTTGCCATTTCTTACACATTCTCATTTTCTTACACCTTAAACTGTCTACACATTCAACTGAATAACAAACTGATATACATGCTATATCTACGATGTATATAACTCTAATTCAACATAAATTTTTAAAAATTTATCAAATATCAAACTTTTTATAATACTGACAACAAGATGATGTTGTTATGAATCACAAAAAAGAGATGTATGTCATTATGGATCACAGAAAATGAGATGAAATAACTATATATGTGTCATTATAGATCACAAAAAACGAGGTGTATGTTTCATAGTAGAAAAAGAAATATAATAACAAAACATGTGTTTACTAACATACATTTCACTTCAACTAATAGAAATATGGGTAACAAGAACATATTGTGAATAATGATATCAAAACACTAATATAACGGAGAAACAATTTTAAAGTCGTTATTGACAAATGAATACCATAAACACAAATCACAACATGAAAAAATGATTCAGAAAGTAGAGAAAAAAAAAATAGTCAAATATTGAAATTTAACCATACCTACTTTTTTTTCTCCTAATGCCCAACAACAATATTGTAAGCTTTATTACTCACTTCAATTAGATGAGTGCTAAGCGGAATGCCAATATAGATTTTAGGGTTTCTTCATGTAAAAGACTACATCTTATATGAAAGAGAGAAGATGATTATAAGGAGATAAGAAAACCTAGGAATTAAGCCATTGATTTCTCCAACCATGAAAAAATGATTTGGAGTTAAGAGTGTGTTTGAACCACATTATTTTGGAAGAATGTATTTTGGAATAGTAGTTTGATAAAGAATGTGTGGTTGAAAAAGAATGAAAAGTTATTTATGTGATGAAAAATATTATTTTATTGAAGAATGTGTGGTTGAAAATGAGTACAAGAATATGAATGAAAATTATAACGAGAAACAAATAGATGCTAAACATGTTTAAAATAAGAAATGATAATTGGGGGCAATAATGTCATTCTAAGTAAAAGAACATTTTAGTTATTTATAATTTTCTATTTTTCTTTGTATCTTTAGATCTTTTAACTGAAAAAAAATTAAAAAAATATTGAAACTAGACATTTTAAATGAATCCCCCAATTTTTAAGTAGGGCTTTTTTGGGCTTACACAAGTCGAAAAAACCCTTCTGCAATAAATCCTTCTGCAATAAATTCGTCCGGTGGCACATAAACCTTCAAAAACCCCAACTGAATTCCCGTTGCATGATTTACACAGGCCAAACAACGGAGGAGGAGCAGAAAAACCCACAATTATGTACGGGGGAGGTCAGTATCTCTTGCAGAATCTCCTATACATACTATATATACATGTATAACATATTTTGGTTATAATTTTGCCGTCTTTTTTTACTACAGACGAAGTTTCGGCTGTAGTGGTAGACTTGGGTTCGAATACTTGCAAAGCTGGTTATGCCGGTGAAGATGCGCCGAAAGCTGTTTTTCCATCTGTGAGCCTACTAATTATTTTAGCAACTTTCTCTATTTTTGTAATTTTCACTTTTTATTTTGGTTGTAATAATGCATTGTGGTTTTTTGGAGTGATCCTGGAGTTTTTTTCATCTGTTTTGTGTTTTGAGTGCTCGATGATTAAGAAACAGAACATTAATCTTAAAAAAGGAAACGGGCCATTGTCCAAATTAGATTAGTTGTTTGAAGTAGGTGGAGAATTTACACTTTGAATGTAGTTGAAAATTTTGAACTTGAAGCAATGTAAGTGAGTGAGCATGGAGCTACAGTGACACGGATGTTGAATGGCTGCTGAATTTTTTTTCCCTGATTTTAGTTGCCTTTGCAATATCTAGGCTTCCCTCTGGGAGGTAATCCATTATCCATAGATTTGGTCTCCTCGGAAGGGAAGATTATCTCATATCCAATTGGTTTTCTCATTTTTTTTTTCTGTTTTCCATATCTAAGTTTTGGATGCCAGGTAAATTTATAGCTATTTTTCAGAAACTTAAGAGAGACTTTCTGCAGGGCTAGGATGTTCAAAAAGTTAATTGTGGCTAGGGATTTCTTGCAAGAAGTAAATGTACAGGTGGTTTAGGAATTGGAAATCTTAGATAATAACTTGGCTCTGCAAGTAAATAGCTTCAAAGTCTTCCATCCAGGGTAGAGCAGTCATAAGACAGTATAATTTGGACTGAAGAGACTGGGATTCCCAAAGATTTGTGAGAGGTTCCCTTAAGGCCTGCTTGGGAGTTTTTTTTGACCGATTTTGGGTGACACCGTTTATGACGGGGTTGGGAAAATTGGTGCTCTCTAGGTTTTTGGGCATTGGCTTTGGATGATTTAAAACCACTTAAAATCAATATAGTATGATTTTGACTGTACCGTTCAACCCGCCAAATAAGTAGGTTTTGGTTGTTTCTTATATTCTCTTTTAATTTTATCCTCTAT
This sequence comes from Fraxinus excelsior, assembly GCA_019097785.1. Taxonomy (NCBI): domain Eukaryota; kingdom Viridiplantae; phylum Streptophyta; class Magnoliopsida; order Lamiales; family Oleaceae; genus Fraxinus; species Fraxinus excelsior. The sequence continues at coordinate 22,381,445 of CM032637.1, forward strand.
AAATAATTATTTTAAACCAACATATTTTGTTCAAAACTAACTTGTATTTTAAAATACATTAATTAAAAAAATTATTTATAAGCTAAAAAATTATTTTATAATTAGAATTAAGTTATAAAATCACTTTTGCATAAAAAATTGTTTATAAAGTAAAAATACTACTAATAAGACAAAAATTTACTTATAAAATATAAAAAGTTACTTATAAGTAAAAAAAAAAAAAAAACTCATTTATGTGTAAAAATGAGTCCAAAGTTAACCTATGGAAAAATGAGTCCAACAAAATATTTAACTTATGTAAAAGTTACTTATAAGTAAAAATACTTTTAAGAAAATATTTAACTTGTGAGTAAAAAAATTTCATGCACTAAATTAAAAATTAAAAATTTCATTAAAGGGCATATATATAATTTTATTCGTTTAAAAAACTTTGGAACCGATGGACAATAATCTCCCAAGTATAGCTTGAATTGTTTTAAAAATCTCTACTAAAATCACTCAAAATCGGTCCGCTTATAACACTCAAAACCAGTAATTTGAAAAATGCCCATAAAATCTCATGTCTATGGAATTTACTTCTTTTATTCAGTTCACAACATAGGATGTGGGGGCAGGGGATGTAATTTGTATCTGTGAAGTTTTGACTGATTCATACCAACATGCTTCTTTATTTCTAAGACTTTGTAATAATTTTCTTTTTTGGATTGATTCATGCCAACATGCTTCTTTATTTCCTAGACTTTGTAATATTTCTTTTCCCTGAGCCCTTGTTTTGGCCCCCATTTTTCAAAACTCATTTTTCTCCAAACTCATTTTCAACCACACATTTGATGGACCCACAACTTTTATTAGCTTTTCAATTACACATTTCATCAGCTTTTATCAAAATCTATTAAAAATATGTTTTTTTAGCAAAACCAAAAACAGGGGTGTGAAGAATATTATAAATTGTATATAATAAACTTATTTCTATTACAAAGTAAAAGACCCTATTTATAGGATTACAAATAATTGTAAAAGGAAATAAACATAAAAGGAAATATTATGTAATCTACTACTAAGGAAAGTAATCCTACACTAAAAGGAAATATTATAATTGCAATCTTTGACGATCTTTGGAATCTTATTCAATATCCTTGACATCCCCCCTCAAATTAATGCTGGTAAAATCATCAATTTGTAATCATGAATTGACGACGATGACAATACTTGTGCCCATGAAGAAGAAATCCAAATCAAAGCAACAAACGACGAAAAGTACTGACGACGAGAGACAAAAAACAACAAAGAACCACTTCAAGAACACTCCAAAGAAACAACGAGAACCAATGAGAAACCATGAAAAACTACGAGAAACCACCGAAGAAGAGTCACACGTTGACAAAAATTCAGTCAACCGTGGACGACCAGAAGAACGTAGCCTAAAAGGCTGACTTGTGACCCAAGAGAAATCGAAGATTCAACCACTCCAAAGACACTCCAGAGAGCTCACTCATCAGTAAGTATTTCCAAAGGAAATTGACGAAGTGTGCCGACACACAGCGAACTCTATCTACCGGGAAAACTTAGTTGAACATATAATTCATGTTCCAACAAAAGTTCTAACGCCAAAACACCGGCCAAAACTCCAGATGAACTGGACATATACTAAACCAAATTCCAAATATACTGGACCAAGTTTCAGATTACCAAAAGTTGAAGAAACTCCAAACAAACCGCAGAAACTGAGTTGTAGCAACCGGAATGTGATGTGACTTTGTAGGGATACATCCGAAAAAAAAATAAAAAAAGAAAAACAACATTGGTAGCCGGACAAGCGGCTCAAGGCCGCCCGCTGGAAACGAAATTCAAAGGTTAATTTGTTTAGGATCGAAACCTCTCTGATACCATGTGAAGAATATTATAAATTGTATATAATAAACTTATTTCTATTACAAAGTAAAAGACCCTATTTATAGGATTACAAATAATTGTAAAAGGAAATAAACATAAAAGGAAATATTATGTAATCTACTACTAAGGAAAGTAATCCTACACTAAAAGGAAATATTATAATTGCAATCTTTGACGATCTTTGGAATCTTATTCAATATCCTTGACAAGGGGCAAAAATACCCGTAGTTTCTATTGGTTCACTCTGAAAAAGATACAATGAATTCGAATTCAATTTAAAAAAAATTCAAGGACAGAGAGATGTTTTACTTCAACATCTTTATTAATCATTCATGAGAATGTTTACAAGACTTATTCTGAAATAAGGAATGGTTGTGAAAGTTAGAACATCCTTAAAATATCCCATAATTTCTATTGGTTCACTCTCTGAAAAAGCTATAATGGATTGGAATTTCAATTTCAAAGAAATTTGAGGACCCTGAGATGTTTTACTTCAACACCTTTATTGACCATTCATAAGAATGTTACACGATTTCTTCTGAACTGAGAAAAGGTCGTGAAAGTTAAAGCATCTTTATTTACAAATCATGACTCACAAGCAGACTGCAGACATAATGGAATATAATTGACTTTGGTAAAGTGTAAAAAGGGTGTGATCATGTAAAAATCATTGTTTGAACTATTTTTTGGGTGATCTGGAATGGTTTACCGAGAGAGAAATTATAGGATCTTTGAAGAAAAAGAGCTAGGAGTTTCCGAATAACGAGAAACGCATAAGGTTTTATCATTCATTCTTATAGATTTCTACGTATAAGGAGTTCAAGTGCGCCCCTTTCTCTTCTAGACTTTACTTTATCCTGATTGATTATTAAAAGATTCCTTGTCAGCTTGTCCTTCTAACAATTGTAGTTATGCTTCTGTAATTAATACATTCAAGTTTCTTAGTCAAATGGGGGGAAAAAAGGATTGCAGAAAGAGAAGAAAGAGACGATAGGGATCACATCTAGAATTTGTAGGGATTAACTCGCGACCACTCTCACATCTCCGGCAAGGTATTTGCTGGAAAAAGAAGTATAAAAGAAAGACATTGTTGGACTTATCTGTATAGTATAAGCATCATTTCTAGCTTCCACATGTAATGTGTTACTCTGAATCTTTTTATTATTTACTCTAGATTTTAAATTTTTTTATTGCATTTTCTATTTTCTTTATCTTTGTATATGTCTCGGATTAGGTTGTTGGATCAATTGATCAAATGGAAGTTGATGATCCTGATATTCCTGACAAGTATTCAGAATCTACCCCAGATACCAAATCCAAGGGTAAGCACAAATTTTATGTAGGATCTCAAGACTTGGGATTCCGCCGTGATCACATGGAGGTTAGTTTGTTTTGTAGCACACATTCTTTAAAGATTTGGTCATTGCTTTATGTTATTGTGTGCTGATCATAGAGCGCACTGTAATATCAGGTGCTGTCACCCATCAAGGATGGAATAGTTGTAGACTGGGATATGGTTGAAAGCATATGGGACCATGCATTGAGGTAATTCTTTTGGTAACCTCTCAAATCTTCATGATTTCCAGCATTTCAGCTCTTATGGTAGCTTTGTTCGGGTGTTGAAGCCCTGCAGTTCTCTGTTTACAAGTTTATGCATTTTCAATATTTGACATGTATCTTCATAATTGCAATGTTTTAAATTGTAGGAAATGCCTGTTAATTGATCCAAAAGAGCATCCCATGCTACTTGCTGAGCCATGTTCTAATACCCAACAACAGAGAGAAAAGTAAGCTAAAAGTCGGAAGTACTTTAGTGGTTTACATGACTTGTAATCCTGTGGCCTGCATAGTTACATGTTTTTTCTTGAAATTTATGTTTCCTGGCTTCCCATCTAATACAAAATTTAGATGTAATAAGGACCCAGAGTTCACGTCTATAGAGTTGTTCTTAGATGATTGTTTGTTTTAAATATTACAATTGTTACTGCATCTTGTTAATTTGTCCACCGGTAACTCATCTTTCCAGTTTGCCATCCTTTGGCAGTTATTGTCAATATCTTTAACACAAGTCACTTTAGAAACACTTGCAGTCCGATGTTGAACCAAGATTCATTGGGGACGTTGCAGGAAACAAATATAACATCCATTACACATGGTTATTTAAAACACTCAAGAATTATGTGAAAAGTCCTCTGAAGAGGTGGGTAGGAGAATCTGCTTAGTTGGTAATTTATGAGATGTGACAGTGAAGAGTTTCCAGAATAATATTTGGCTTGGAGATGAGATGTTTAAAACTAGATTCCTTAATCTCTGATATTGGAGTGGGTAAGTTGCGAATGTGAAACAAAAGTAATGTCACGAGTCAAAACTAGAGTAAATGTTTAGTGCAGATGATGTGAGACAAAAAAATAGGTCTAGTAAGGCTCCTAATCCTTATTGGCTTGCTAGTCTTCAGATCTTGATTTTCTTTTTGATTCGTTATTCGAATTGTTTTATACAAAAGGGTTGCAACTAGTTCATTTTGCTTTTATTATAGCCTCCAAGTAATAGTAGCATAGTTATGAGCATCAAGTTTATTTTTTCGACCATATTAGGCCCTTGTTTGGGCTCCATTAAAAATAGTTTTGGGGAAAAAAATGTATTTTGGAATAACGATTTTATGGAAAATGTGTGGTTAAAAAAATTGGGTTTATATATAATATTATTTTATTGGAGAATGTGTAGTTGAAACAAAGGAAGATAAAAATGCATTTTGGAATAAAATGGAGCCCAAACAGGAGCTAGGGTGACATTGTTGTTTTTTTATCCCTATAATTAGTTTATTATCATTTTGTACTTTTGTCTATTTCAATTCTTGGTAAACTATGACATTTTGAACTCTCTTGTGTCACGATTTTGCTTAATGAATCTTCTAGTATGTATTGATGTTAATTTATAGAATATTACAACACTACAAGGAAAGATTATATTACAACACTATACAAGGAAAGATTATATAAGATACAATCTATAAAATCCCTAATTCTATGCGGGATATATATGGAAACCAATAAAATTAAATATCTTCTGATACACCCCCTCAAATTGATGTTGGTGAGTCTACAAGCATCAATTTGCTATTAAGAATGTTATGACGATGACGAGTCAAGGATTTGGTGAAAATATCTGCAGTCTGTTGAGCAGTTGAAACATGGGGAAGGGCAATGATATTGGAATCATGGCATCCCGGATGTAATGATTGTCCACTTCAATATATTTGGTGCGTTCATGATTCACTGAATTAGCAATAATCTGAATAGCACTAGTATTGTTACCATGTAGCGGTGTAGGCCGTGATTGAGAAACACCAAGTTCTGCAAGAAGACCCCGCAATCATACAACCTTAGAACAAACAACTGACATAGCACGATACTCAGCCTCAATGGAAAACTTAGAAACACAATCCTGTTTCTTACATTTCCAAGAAATGAGAGCATCACCTAAAAAAACACACCACCTTGTAGTAGATCGATGAGAATCAGGACAGCTAGCCCAATCAGCATCACTATAAGCGGTGAGCTCAAGAGATGTCCCCCGAGGAAAAAACAAACCTTGATGAGGAGTTCCAATAAGGTACTGAATAATGTGACGAACGGCTCCCAAATGTAGATGACGAGGAGCATCCATAAATTTGCTGACTGTATGAACGATGAAGGAAATATCAGGACGTGTGATAGTAAGATAAATAAAACTTCCCACCAACTTCCGATATAAAGTAGGGTCCGAAAGAATGTTGCCTTCATCTTTACGATGCTTAACATTAAGCTCCAACGGAGGAGGCGTCAGATAAATTAGCCAATCCAATCAAGTCGTGAATATACTTATGTTGGTTCAAGAAAATACCATGCGGTGCTGTATGGACTTCTAATCCAAGGAAATAAGTGAGATGACCCAGATCTTTCATATGAAAAATCGAGTGAAGATGCTGCTGAAGTTTCTGAATAAGGATGTGATCAGATCCAGAAATAATAATATCATTCACATATACTAACAAACAAACGATCCCAGCGCTACTCTTGTGAAGAAATAGTGATGCATCATACTGACTATGAGTAAAGGAAAAATCCAAAAGAGTACGGTGGAACTTTTCAAACCATGCTCTAGGAGCCTGTTTTAGACCATATAAAGAGCGTTTTAGTTTACAAACAAAATCTAATGAAGGAAGAGGCATACCAGATAGAAGTTTCATATATATATATTCTTCCTTGAGGTCTTCGTGGAGGAACACATTCTTCACATCCATTTGATGTAAAGACCATGACTGGGAAGTGGCAAAGGACAACGTACAGTGGTCCTATAAACGATTCCTTCAAGCAATCAAAGCTAATAAGTACTGAGCGAATCGTGGCACATAAGCAGGTACATCTACTCAATGGATCAGTTGTTATGTTGGCCACACTTATACTTGATAGAAAATGTGAACTTATGTAGAAATGTAATCCACCGTGCTTGCATGCAGTTCATTATATTTTGAGAGTTGATGAACTTTAAAGTTTGATGATCAGTGAATAAAACAAACTTTCTTTGAACCAAGTAGTGTTTACAATCTTTTAGAGCTCGAACAAGTGCATAAAATTCAAGGTCACAAGTAGTTCACTTTTGTTGAGTTTCACCTACCTTCTCACTGGAAATTCTATCGATCACTTCTGTTGGGATAATACAGCCCATGTATGTGTTGAAGAGTTATGATATACGTGCGTTGGAGTTTATTTAGATTCTCATATCCCCTATAATTTATAATTTTCTTAGATTCCTACAAAAATGATATTACATGAATGAAAAAACATATTGTAGTAGAGAAAATCTGAATAACTTAAATAAGTTTTCAACCATGCTGATGAATGAATGAAGTTTTTATTTGCTGTTATCTGTGCGTGTAAAATATAACAGACAAATGACGCTACGCGGAAAGAAGCATCTGCGTGGTGATGTGCGAAGCGGGATCTACGTAGTATCTTGGTTCTTCGTGCACGGGGAGGACGGGTCCTCTCCGCGGTGCGCAGAGAGAAGAGGAAGAAGGCGCAATGTGCGGTTGGAGTTTCTGTGCTGCAGTACCATCCTGGGTCATTTTTGCAAAGTCAAGAGATTCAGACCAGACCTTATAGTGGTTATTTAAATGGTCATTTAATGTAAAAGCTTATGAATGTTAAGTAACATGCTTCGACACCTAAATCTTATTTTTATTATACATGAATTAATTCGAAAAATTAAAGAAGGAAGTAGTGTTCATGAATTTCTTTTCATTACTAATAAATCAGCTCTTAAGTATTTTGTTTCCGAATGGAGAACATGTGGAAGTGAAAAGTAAGAACTTCCTCTTATTATGCCATCATCTTTTGATTGGAATCATAATTTTTTGCACATAAATTTATTTTTCTTAAGAATGGGCTCGAACAAACCCTTAATATCACACTGAACAACTGTTTCAATATCTTATGTCACAGGACCGATGTTACGGGAGAAACTAAACTGTAAACTTAGATCGAATTATAGAAACTAAGAAATTAATGGAATTCTCAAACCTGACAACTGACGACGGTTATAGATGGCATCGCATTCCAAAGAGTAGACAACTCGTTATCTTTTCCATTATCTCCGAGTACAGTGCAAGTTCTCCGTAATGTGTTTACCAAAAATATCGAACTTTTCCTTACTATTCCTCATGATCTTTCTATAATTGCGGTGGGGAATTCGAAAAGCGCAAAATATACGATTTAGTATTGAATTGTAACCTCCGTTAACCTACTAGCGAAGATAAAATTGATGTCTGTGATGATCGTTTTATTTATTGTCAAGTCATCGATTTTCATCAACTGAATTGAACAAAATTACTTTATTAACATCATAATAGTTATTTGATTGAAATCAAATTAAAATTAAATTACACCAATAGTCGGTCTGAAGCAGAGAGCTTGTGAAAGAAGTTGCCGTTTCCTCCTTTTTTCTCTTCCAAGAAGCAAGTAGAGATTCAAAGTCAACAGTTGTAGGTATGGGTATGAGGAAGTCCATATCACCCTTGAAGCTTGGATGAATAGTGGAGAATGGACATGGATAAAATGGGATTGAAAAAGCTTCACAAATGAACAGTAAACGGTGGGTTGCTCTTTTAAGATAGTAGGGATACGTAATTAGGGTTTTATAATATTTTTCTATTATTTTCTTAGTTGTTTTCTAATTTAAATTAGGTTACTTGAAACTGTGTATAAAAGAGGGCTAATTTCTATATTTTATCTCCCCTTTGTTCTCTCTTTCTCCCTCTCTATCTTCCTGTCTTCTAAGTTTTATTCTTGTTCATTGCATTCTATGTCAAGTAAACTGGTCTACGATGAAACCTTGAATTGAGTTTATCTCTTATTGTTTTGGAGTCCTAAACCAGCATTGAGGAATATTTTGATGAAACTTCGTAACTGAGTGATTTCACTAGCATCTCTTTTTGAGATCTATGGAATGTAACATGTTCGATAAAAGTTTTGAGATTAAATGTTCAGAAAACAACTGCAAGATAATTCTTATCATTGATTGGGATAAACCTCCAATTTGTCATGGGAAAGTGTGACGACTGTTATGGTATAATTGTTTGGTTACACATTTGAGAAGTTACTAAAGGCAAAAATGATGAGATAAAACAGGTGGAACCACCTGGAGAAACCTTAGATACTGCAATATGCATACTTTTGAAGGTAAATAACTGCACTAAAACTTCTCATGTGTAGCTTTATTTTCGCCTAGGGGAAAACATGGAATCTTTACTGTTAATGGTAACATTAACTTACATTAGCTCCAGTGAGAGGATTGCCATCCAAATGTTGACAGAAGTTCAAAAGAGCTTTCTTCCAGTCATTGTAATTGATTTATATTGCTACTTGCTTATATTGATGGTATTAGTATCATTATAAGTGGCTATGGTCTGGAACTACATTATCTTTGCATATAATAGTGTAATGCTATTTGATATTTTGGGAGGACAGTTTGGATGGTCTAGCAAATTGACAATATGGACATCAAGAAGGATGATAGCTGAATTACTTTTTGGTAAGATGATATTGTTACTTAAGGTTTTGGAGTTGCTTCTCTGAAGGAATGCACCAAGATACGTAGTCTAACAAATGAAAAATGGAGGAGCTACTTGCCATGCCAATTTAGAATACTATGCAGGTTGAAGGACTGAGGAAGATGAAACAGAAAGAAGGATTGGAAGAATTGTTTGGGCATCCTATCAATCATGAATAGTTGATACTTGATAACAAGTAATAACTCAGGCAGGAAAGTTACGAGGCCTCATAATGCTCTTCACATGCCTACTGCCACAATCCAGCTCTTGATTTTGTTTATGACCTGAATTCTCTAAAAAAGCTATCTTCACGAACAAGTACAAGTAATAGTCTTTTGTGAACATCATCAAGGGACATTTTGTCTATTGTCATATCGGGACATCATTGATCTTTATACTATAGAAAGCTTGTGTAGTTTCTGTAATATCAGCTTCTTTGAGTTTTTTCAGCAATTAGAATTTGAGCGCTCGTGTTTTCATAAAATCCTGGAGGCTTGTTTCCACTGAAAACTATTGCACTTTTCTCTTTATTTATCTTTTGTGCAGGTTTAATTACTTCCCTTTGCTTGTGGCTTTATCGTATTTGCAATTGAACTCGCTTCTTTCTGTTTTGAGCAATTTGCATTGAATAATAGTTGCAGGTGACTGGGGTGACAGTGAGATTAAGTCATTCTTTCTCATAGCAGTAATTTTTGCACAAAACTATATAGAATACCAATTGCCTGATTCTAGTGAGGGATACTTAGAATTTAGAGCCCATTTAGTGGTATGATTTGCCTGGGAAGCTACTCATGATGCATTTCCTATGAGCCCTTCATATGTTCAGGATGGGACCATACTGATGATCTGTTGCTATAGTATCTGTGGAATCTTTATTTTGTTGAAATCTCATGGGCTATTGCAAGTCAAAATTTAAAGGAATTCCTACTGAGATGGTCACAATTATGATGGAGGAGCTTTGAGGGGTTTAAAGGGTTAAATGCACGTTGAAGGTGTTTCTTTTGAATACATCTAAATTTGGCTTACTCGAGAACAATCATACATGCATTATTTTTTTTTTTTTATGAATTGTTTAATATCGTGATCATACTGAGTGGCTTTCACAATTAGGTATAAATTTCTGATGCCATTATACCAATAGTTATCAAAGGAAAGGCACCAAATATATTCCCCTCTTGCTTTGATAGTTGGGACTTCACGTGGATGGAAAACTGTTTATAGATTCTATGCTGTTTGAAGGGCCATGAGATAAGAATAAAGAGAAGGAAGGATTCTTTGGTCAACTGTGAATCACTTAAGGTGTACTTAGTCATCTTGATTTTAGTTTGAATTTTTATGAGTTGATGGTTGGATAAATTTGAAAAGGTGCATCAATTAAAGTGGATATTTCCTCCCCTCTTCCTCTCACTTTCTGTGTCCTAAAATGCCTTAAGCTCTTAACAGACCATTCCCACAAACTATTGCACTTATTACAAAAATGTGAGATCGATTTTTGAATTCAAAAAACAAAACAAAATTAAATTATACAAATTTTGTGTTGGTATTATTACTGCAATGTCATCATAGTCTTCATTCCTCGTTGATTATACTTTATTTTTTTCTGCAGCTGACATTTTATTGGTTACTTTTTATGCTAATTACGGAGTGTTGATTTATGACATGTTTGACAGAGCTGCAGAGATTATGTTTGAAAAATACCAAGTTCCTGCATTATTTTTGGCCAAAAATGCTGTGAGCTCCTGTGTCTCTCCTGCTATTCTGATTTAAAAGAATATTATTTTGAGCACATTTATCTAACAATTCCTGCATTACTTGTTTTCCCTATTTATTTGAGACTATATATATATAACTATTCATTCACAATTTTCTACTTGCTCGTGCCAGGTCCTCACATCTTTTGCGTCAGGCCGTGCAACCTCTTTAGTCGTTGACAGGTTGGAGCTTATACACGATTTTTGAATTTTCTCCTCTTTCCTTTTGTGTAGTATAATGTTTTGTGACAGTGACTTCCATATTAGAACAGCGTATTTGGAGCTTTTGGAATATTTTTGCCACCACCTTTACCTATCTATTGGCAGAGGTTTTCCCCATTGCATGTTAGGGATTGTGTTTGCTGCCATTACTTTAGTTACGGATAGGCATGAGTTGTATGGTAGTGCTGTAAGCTGGTTTGAGGCTCTATTGATGCTTGATTTCCGATGACTCGTGCTCTTTTCTTTATATGCTTTGTATTACCTTTGTGCCTGTAGGGTTTATAAAGTTATGCAGGTCACATCCTCTGAGTACAGAACTGTGCACACAGATGATACACTAACAATGGTCCCTATATGCTGTACATTGCTTAAGCATATAATACTAGAAAATTATTTCATAACTTTGCTTATTTGTATAACCTATCTTTTGAACGTCAGGCTTTCGTTTATTCAAAAGTGTCAAAATAGGAGTGAGTTATTGCTCTCGTATTAAGTTAAAGATGCTACTGAAAATAAAGTATAACCTGCACAGACACGGTGATAGTGAAAAAGAAAAGGTTCAGACAGAGAAATTAAAGAAGACATGATATATATGTTTTTGTTCTAATGACTCATTCTTCCTGCATGCAATTTAGAAACCAAAAATTTCAGTCATCTATTTTCTTTCTTTAATTTTTTCATTTGTGTGATATTAATAAGATTACTTGCTAGCTCATGAAACTTTTGGTGGATTCAGTGGTGGAGGGTCAACTACTGTGACTCCGGTACATGATGGATATGTTCTTCAGAAGGTACTCCTAAACGAAGTGTGGAGTTGTTAGTTAAATATTTTGTTGTGAATTTTTTATATTATTTTAGATGAACTCATTTCATATCAAATTAGAAATCATAATTTTGTGTATGCGCTTCTCTCTCTCTTTGAATATATTATTCTATAAGGATAATACTGTGTCCTTCACTCTTTGTCAGAGCTTCTTTTTAACTCTTATCGAGTTAGAATTTGGTCAAAATGGAAATACTTCAAGTTTAATTCAAAGTTTGGGTTCACATACACCATAATTTGGAACCTCAGATGGCTTACTTATATCTTATATTTTCTTAACTTGCAAAATCAAATAGTTAATATGATTGTCTGGGATTCATTCCAAGTACTAAATATACCCTGTGATTCAAAGTTCCCCATGGAATTCCTTTTGAAATATTAGCTCTTGGTTAGAAAAATTAATATGGGTACATATTGCGAGTTTATTAATATTATTGAAAAAAATAATGGAAGTATGCAGTATACACTATATTAAGTTTGTTAGGCCTATGTTTGGGAGAGATTATTTTAAAATCATTTTCAACCACATATTCCCTACTTTTTAACCACGCATTCTTCAAAAAAATCATTATTCATTTGGAAACTGAACAGTAATAGCATAATTGAGCAATGTGAAATTATATTCATTAGTGCTATAGTTAGTTGGTATCTTCATCTTTTCGTACTCATTTTGTTAAAAAGATATATCAGTTAATCCAAAAGCTAAATTTAAGCATAACTTTGTCTAGGGACTAAATCATTTATTGATCACAAGCTTGGTCTATCTATTTTATTAGAAAGGTCACATTTAATCCAAAACATGCAGGTGCATCTTTTTGTGATTTTCTGAGTTTTGTAGGTGCATCTTTTGTGATTTTCTGAATGATGACATGTAGGATTCTTCTTTATTATGGGGACTAAAACTACTTAAGTTGGAAAATAGTTGCATGTTTTGTGCACAAGTTATTGCCTCTAAATAAAATAGCCATTTAAGATAGTAGAACAAATATCTCTTTTTTGCTGTTGTATTTGTGATCGATAGTTGAAATGAAAATTTTATATTATTAATAAGCAACAATTTCTCTGTATATACCAAAATTTGGTAATGAAAGCAAATCTGATTACTAACTTTGATCTTGGGGAATCTTCATCTCTATACAAATTGGGTTTCTTATGTCGTCAAGCAGATGGTCTGTGGTCTGTCCAATAAGCATTTGCTTTTCCTTGTCAAATATTCTATGCCTAGTGGAGTGATGTAGGGTATTGCCACTTTGCCTAAAATCTATAGCCCCTAGAACTAATGCAATCCACTATATAACACCCAGATTCCTGGAATCCCCCCAGCCCACTCCTTTAGAGCCACCCTCATTTCATGTATGCACCTACATTATCCACCTACCCCACATGAATGTCAGCATTGACTCGAACACGGTACCTCCAGCTTTTATTCTGACTGATGTAGGATTTACGACCACTTTGTCCAAAAGTTATAGGTTGTGGTACTAAAGCAATCCACCCTATATCACCTAGAATCAAGCCCCGGGAATCCACCCCAAGCCAACTCCCTTTTGGCCCACCCCTATTTCAGGCATGCTCCTGCTTTATGGAGCCTGTGAGTATGAATGTTGAATGACCAACTTCACGCTGTGTATATGACTTTTCAACACCTGAAAATTGTGATAAGACAGACAAGTATTATAACAATCATCTCTTCCACTTTCAACCCTCTAATGACCTGTTACTTTTCTCTATGTTTGCTATAGGCTGTGGCAACATCTCCCATTGGGGGTGAACTTCTTACAGATTGCTTGTTGAAAAGCTTGGAGCACAAAGGCATTTCTGTGAGTTTGTTCCCTTCTATCTCTTTCTTATGAATTTGCATGATGATGACAGAATTAATATAATAACCTGATTTTTTCGTTTCCTTTTCTCCTCTACATTTGAAATTGCAGATAAAACCTCGATATGCATTTAAGCGGAAGGAAATACGCCCCGGAGAAATCCAGGTTTCTTATCATATCTTAATATTCTTTCGTTATGAATCGAGTAACCTTCACTTTTTTCACCTAGTTGAACGTGGTGTATGACTTAGTTTATGCTTCTAGTTTAGTTGAAAGTTAGGTGGGGTTCATGTGTCAATAAATTGTGCAAAAATCTATAATTTTTATGCAAATTTATGGTTTATGCTCATTCAACATTACCACTGAACCTCAACTTCAAATGCAACATGGCCCCTCTAATTTGTAGTGATACTGTCTTCTTTCTTGTTTTTTTTTTTTTGACACAATTAAAATTTCAGATGCTCACAAAGCTGTAACATTTCCAAATATACCCCCCTCAAAATTAATAATAGAAACTTTAGAATAAATGATGGCCACATTCATACATCAATCTCAAAAACATGTGATAGAGAAGTGGAGGGTGGATCTGAGATTTGAATTTGTGGTGGTGAGCTGTCAAATGTAAAGGTGATTTTTCATAATTTTTCTACCTAGATAACAAGTGATTTGGAGTGATATTTTATTCTTAACTGTAGGATTTTGCTTTCAGGCAACCAATATAATCACAACTTGTGTAACTAAATTCTTGTGTCCATAACTTTAGCCTATCCATGACATCATATAAAAATGTAAATTTGCAGCAATCTAAACTCAATGTTTGCACGCACTCACATTTTCCCTTGATGTTTCATGTCTTAACGCAATGGTACATCTCAAAAGAAAATATCTCAATGCAATTGTCTACTTGGTCTGTTTTCTTACGACTGATAATAGTTTTTTTCCCCTTCTATGTCACAGACGGTGGACCTTGACTTTCCAAATACAGCTGAAAGTTACAAACTCTATTCCCAGGTTGCTGACTGATTGAGCTTTCTTTAGTTGCTGTACCCACCTTTTCTACCTCTAATTCTTTTTATTTGTCACAGAGGGTGATTGCTAGTGATATTAAAGAATGCGTTTGTAGAGCTCCAGATACTCCATATGATGGTGAGCTCCCTTCAATTGTTTTAATTTTCATTCTGATATACTGGCCTCTTCTTTGACATAGTTTTGATTTTGATGTTGATGTTAATGACTAGTAACTTTTGGTGGGCAACATTTTTTAGAACAATAAAGAAGTGAATGACCGATAAGTACTTTTGTCACAAAATCTCCTAAAGCAAAGGATAAATTCTTAACCGACTATAATTTCAGCATTCACCAAATTATGTATACAGTACTTTATTGTTATCTCCATCCGTAAGGATCATTATCTTTCATGGATGTTGGAATAGCATTAAAGAAGTAGTTATATAGGTTGTTTAGGATTTCATTGCTTTAAATCTCCAGAATTTTGGCGACCATGGAAATTGAATGGACCACTGATCCTGATCTGCTATGATGCAGTCTTGATTCTATAATGCTTTTTGATTTGTTTCTGTATTATGATACTGATACCAATGTTTCCTTTTTTTTTTTTTTTAAGGTACATGTTAGGGTAATCTGTTGGATTACTGGTAGCAAATATATAGGATTAATAACCAAAACTTTGTCGGGGGTATTAGGATAAAATAAATGAATAGTAGACGTAGCTGTGCCTACACTTTCAAAACTTCATCCTGTTTCCCGCCCTCCACCCTCCAAATCCACCCCCCTTCAGCTTACATCACGTCCCCTGGCCACCAAATCAGCCACCACCTAGCCATTATGATTCACAGTAATCTCTCTCTAATTACCAGTAATTTCTCCACCTACCTGTCTCTAGATATCGTGATTGCACATCAACATTCTACCCACCAGCACCTAACACCATCATGCCTGTCCTTGCGAAGCCATCAACACTTCTCCGGTCACCTTTATCATCTCCACGCACCAGCACTATGTGTTCTATCTTAGTTACCGTATCTGCACACCAGTATCACCACCTTCAGCCTTTCCTAGCCTTAAGCCTCCAAACGTTTTGATAATCTGGCGAAGATTGGTCCTCTCAGATTTCATCAGTCATCATCTTCTTTTTCTCGGACTTCGAAATAGTTGAAATCCAAAGGACAACAGAGAAAAAAGAAAAAAAAGGGAAAGAGAATAAAGATGTTGTAGAAGAGTGGTCAGGGACATGAGAAGCAGTTGGTTACATGCAGCAGATGTTGTTAATTGATTATAGTTCTAGCAATGAAAGGTTGCCTTTACCCCTACATCCCCTTGGTGGCTTGTCAATATAGTTTTTGTTGCACTTACTGATTTTTTTACTGGTATATTTGACAATGATCTTCTGTGAGCTGTGTATTGTACTCATGAAGTTTTTGGTTGGTTAAGTAAAGAGAATTACTTTTTTTACATTGGAAACCGTGTACTTGCAAAACTTAAATTGCTGATACTTATCTTCTTCTTCTTCTTCTTCCCAGAGAGTTCGTATTCAAATATACCAATGACATCTTATGAGCTTCCTGATGGACAGTAAGTTTCCTATCAAGTTGTTAGTTTTGCATTTTTTTTTTTTTTCATTTAGATGAGTAGGCTATTTGATATATCAAAAATAGTTCTTGAAATCTTTATCTTCTAGTGTTACTTCATCCTTATTTATCCTTGAGTAATGGTTTTTGAATATGGATGTATCTCAGTGAAGGTCTCTTGTTGATTTACCTCATTTCTTGACACATGATGATAGACATTTATATTTCGGACTGAAGCATTTGTTATCTCTTCTTGAAATTTTAGATAAAATTGTGCACTAACATTCTCTTATCTTCTGTTCATAGGACAATAGAAATCGGAGCTGACAGATTTAAGATTCCTGATATACTATTCAATCCATCATTAGTTCAGGTCTCTGTCAGGATATGCTGCTTTTACATTTAATCTTTCAAGTTCTATTTTGATACTTCCCATTTTTCTATATGTTATATGTCAATCATCCTTGAATGCAATTATCATAAAAAATTTCCAGGCTGGTGTTCTTTGCTTGGCAGCTGATTTCATTTTTATGCTAACTAATTTTCCCTTTTTTGGATGGGTATTCTTTGGTGCTTTGGAATTTTATTGTACGGGACATGTCGTTCATGATGATACTCAGACTTACCTCTGCATTCACGACAGTCTTTGCTAAGTCTTGTTAATAATGCTATTGTGAGATGCAGAAGTGGAAATTATATGCCTGTTATAGGTTCAACCCATGCATAATTGTCATTTGTAGAACTGGTCTCAATACCTCTAGAACCACATCCAGAGCTTCCAGAAGAACAGTTTATGGCCAGACTCTAATCTGATATAGATGAAGAATTGGCAGTTATCAATACTTCTCAAGCAAATGTTGCACGGGAGTACTTATAAGACCAATGTTATGTTTAACAATTGTCCAGGTCAGGGTATGGTACACTCTCATAATTTTGTTTAGTTTGGATATGATCATGCTGTTGAAGAGGAGATCTGGGATTTGAACGGTAGTAGAAAAGTCAACAACAGGAATGGCCATCTGTAAGTGGGCCATTGAGGTGAGTACCTGGCCGTAAACTTCAGGGCCCCGTGAAATTAGTCGAGGTGCGCGCAAGTTGGCCCGGACATCCACAATTATAAGAAAAAAAAAGTGGGCAAGTCTGATGGGTGTGGTCTTCCGTAGATTGATTGCATATAAAGTGTCAAAAAGGAAAATAACCGCGACTTTGGGTGGTGTCACTACCAGATGGACATATTTGCAGATGATGAGGGGCTGGAATCTGGTGGAGATGGGGGTCCCCTTTTCAGTGTTCAGGTTACTCATGACAGCAAGTGTTATAGATGATATTTAGACGTACAAAGCAAGATACTTGCTGTGTGTGTGGGGTGATCGGTGGTGGGGGAACTTTGAGGGGTTAATGGTATTTAGGAGGTTTTACCTGCTTTCTTGGTATGCTGATGAGAAACCATAAAAGATGACTCACGGATTGGACTGATAAAGATAATGCACTGGAGTCGGGACCTAGACCTTTTGTAACTGATTATTCAATGTTAAAGGGAAGGACTTTTTGTTTGCTGTGAAGGTTTTCAATATTTTGGTTTTGTACTTGGGTGGCATTCTATTTGATCTTTGGTCATCATGGGTTTAAGTATACAAATAGAAAATGTTGAAAGTGTTAAGTTAGACTTGTTTTTCATATGTATGTGAAGGCTGGCCGTGACAAGGATTACACATGTTAATGCTTCTGGCACTATTAATGGTCTTATAACTTTGTGCATGATCTCTTTGCTTTCTATGTTACTCTCAAGAACACAAGCACTCTAACTCACAATTATACAAGAGAAAAAAGTTTATTCTCTTGAGTTATGTATTTCTTTACTATTTTGCGTAGCATACAGTTGCTTAAGAAAACAATCACAGGACTTCTCTTTATACTAGTAGTGGAACCTTAGATATAATACAAATCGATATTTATAATTGCTTATGTGGATTCTAGGCTAGTTCATTTGATGTAGATACATGAATTCAATATATTCATTTTCTTCCTTCAATATACAATGATGTAGTATAAATGTTGATTACTAACACGAGCTAGATTAATTTTCTAATGTTTACCTGCACCTTATATGTATCATAAATTTGGCTAAGGAACGCCGTAGTATTGTGTCATAAATATTTGATCGATTTTAAACATCTTGTGCCTTTTGATACTCTTATGCCAGGCTGTCAGTCTCGTCTTTATTTATATGCAATATTATATCTATGGTATATGTGGTATTCTGTACTCTAATGTAACAATTTGTTGTTTACTAAGCACATAACTGCTATTCTTCTTCAAGTTCATCTATCTGAGATTTTCTACATATTTGGTTTGAGTTTGACATGGATATTCTGATGTTCTCAGAGCATTCCTGGCATGGAAACTTATGCAGAGAATATTTCATCTGTTCGTGGTTTGCCGCAAATGGTGAATACTTTTTTATTTAATTCCCATGGTTTTATCTTCAAATCTGAGTTTATATTGGTTCCCTTTCTGTTTAAAGTTTAAAGCAGTTATTCATTTGGAAATATATCAGGTTATCGAGAGCATTAACAAGTGTGATGTTGACATACGGAGAGAACTATTTAGCAGCATATTGGTAAGATAACTAGTCCTTTTGTCTAAAACTGACCTGAACATGTATACTTGTTCGGGCAAGGATACCATATAATATTTTTTTTCTTTCTTGTCCTCTTTCTTTTTCTGGATTTAGATTGTTTTGTTGAAAGGACTTTTCTTTTCAATGTACTATTCCATTCTTATTTCCTGTGTGCATTGGGTCATTTATGTTATTCATCCTTTTTCTTCTTCATTATGTAGAAGGCCATGCATGAGATTTCTCTTGGGTTTCTATTTTCTCATCTCTAGCTGTCTTTTCTCTTTTCCCTTTTCTATGCTACCCTGTGATGGGAGAACTGCATTGGATTTTCATTTTTGCACAAGTTCCTTAAGGTTGTCTGCAGTTTTCAAAGAATAGTGCCAGGTTAGTTTTGGTCTCTGAAGCACAATATGCACCAGACACCAATATGCTTGGACCCTTTGGGACTCTAGTCCAACTGGTTATGTGACTTGTCCAATCTCTTTGGTTATTTTAAACTATCGACACTCAACAACACAACGAGATGTCGCACGGCTTGCCCTATTCATGTGTCCAAATGAATGAAGTGAATTGCAAAAAGAAAATACAGTTTTCTATACATAAAATTTCAATATGACGGTAGGTTGCCTAGGATTCAAACCCAGAACAAGTCGGATGGAGTAATGAGAATTTTATTGAAAATTTAAAGAAGTATCGAGACAGAATAATATTTAAATATATTATCTATAGTATCTTATTTGATGTGCTAGTGTTCCTTTTTTGAAAAGTTATAAATTCCTTCCTTGCTTCATAGGTTTCTGGTTACTCCTAAACAATGTAGGATACATCAAGGCATCAATGGATAATGTCAACTATAATTTGTAATATTATGAAGAGGAAACATACCTATTCTTAAATTTGTAATTTAAGTTATTGATATTTTTCAGCAATCTATTCCTGATAGGTTCCTGCAGTATTTTAGACTATTACTATAGCACATTACGCAGATGCTTATGACTTAATTATCTACTGATATATTTGCTATTCCCACTTTCATGAAAGTTGACACCCTTCCATGTGGTATGATCATCTTGTAACCAGATGTATTTGATTTCAATCGTCCAAGTGTTGAGAAAGTATTGCTCTGGTGACTGTCATCATGAGATAATGTGTGGAGTGAATTATTTTCATTCCGTTTTGGTCACATCAATTCCTGATATTCGTCAATCTTGTCCTGTAGCTTGCTGGTGGCACGGCATCGATGCAGCAATTGAAAGAACGTCTTGAGAAAGATTTACTTGAGGTACAATCTCTCTTTAATGCAAGACTAGTTCTGATGAGAATATCTCTTGCACTTTCTCTTATTTGTGCATCTACTTCTCTTTTTGTATGCCTTTATTATTCTCTCTTTCTCACACAGTCCATATTTTTTTGAAGGAAAAATTGAGCAATTGTACTCATTTGGTTATGAATTTGTTGAAAAATCTGCCTTGTGTATAGGTTTTGTATTTATACATTTTTAAATGATCTAAACCTTATTCTCAATAAGTTTGGAGTTGGTAGCATGAGTTCTTACTGTGATCTACTACATCCATTACAAGTTCAATGAAATCAAATGTGCAATAATAAAATGTGCAATAATAAAGTGCATGTTAATTTTGGTCACCCCTTCCTCTTCTTGTTTGATTAGGCGCTTGTTTGACCGAGCTTACTAATAGGAAAATTTACAAATAAACCTTTTATATATATAGCGTCGTTACCTTCACATTCCATGTTTTCAAAGCTACAATTTATATATTGACATTTAGGAAGAATTTTTTCATGGTTTCCATTGCAAGTTATGGGACTTGGATCCCACATCTAAAGAATGAGATTTCAGTGTGTTGTTTATATAGACTTTTGAGCTCTCTAATTTCAACAACTAACTTTTAATGTATGACCCTCCCAAGATTTATGTCTATTTTTTATTGCTTATATACCTTGTATGTAGGGATAAGTACACCTCAAATATTGTAATTTCTACACTTTTAAAATTTTAACAACTGTTATTTCTTAAACGTTAACATATAGCAATATTCAGATAAAAAAATAAAAAAAACTACTATGAAATAAATTTTACTTGAGAGTACAAGGTTTGTTTATAAAGTAGGTCAAACTATCAAAAATAAGAATAAAAACTACTAAAATTGGATTGAGATAGAACTTTAAACAATATATCAAAATTGTTAACATGGTTGAATGGTATACCTTTATAAGTAGAATGAGAACATGAATGAATCAGATAGATCATGGAAGCGGTGAACAATAGATCATGGTTGAATGGTATACCTTTATAAGTAGAAGGCTTATATACCTTTTCTTTTTAATGTGCTTGTTTTTAACCTTGTTACATTTTTTTTTTACTAAAGTCGTCTTACCTAGGCAGAAAGTTTTCCTTACCCAAACTTTGGTAGTCATGGGGGTAGGGTCAGCATAACACCTATGTGTAGATTAATGACAAGCCAAAGTCTAGTAGAGAGGACTCATTGCTTTACCTCCATCAATACATCTAGAAGAGAAAAAGATGAGGGTAGCAACTAATCATAAATTTAAAGATACTTACTCAATTGCATGAGATAATAAAAAGAGAATCATAAACATGGAAGTGCTACCTCCCTTACTAAATTGACTCGTAAAATTTTAAGCTACCCCCTTACTTAATAGACTCATAAAATTTTAATAAATGAGGGTAAAATTATGCAACCCAATTTTGGATTTAGGGAATCTTGCTGAAGATTGCTAAGATGCACTTCATTACATGCACCCACTTTATATCCGTCTCATCAGCTAATTAGTCTGTCCTTTGATTGCCTTTAAAGAAATTGATTCAGTTCAATACTTGGTGCTATCCTCATCTGAAATGCTTGATCATGAGTATTTCCCATCTCCAAAAGAAGGAGAAGAACACAGAAGAGGAAACTTTGGTAACAAACCACACATTATTTTATTCATTCAACTGTCTCGATTACAATGCAAAAATCATATAAATAGTAAAACATAACCCTACTAGTGAAGGGTTTGAGTTTGACCCAATAATAAAAAACATAAATAATAAAAAAAATCCACAATAGAAAAAATAATTCTCGATGGATGTCCTCATTAACTTTTTGAGGGTGGGAGAAAAACTCAACCCTGTCAAGTAGATAAACACAAGAGGCTGCAATAATTCTAGGTTAAGCTGCTAGTCTCTCTCTGATAATCCATGTACACAAGAGGCTACAATAGAAAAATAATTCTCGATGGATGTCTTCATCAACTCTCTGAGGGTGGGAGGAAAACTTGACCATGTCGAGTAGATAAACACAAGGGGCTGCAATAAATCTGGGTCAAGCTGCTAGAGTGTTTCTCTGATAATCCATGTACAGTTAGTCATGTTGATCAACCTAATGAACAAGGAAGCGTTGAACCTCTCCATCATTAGTCAATACAATCTATTCATCTAAAATAATATCAATTTTATCTTTTGAGTGTTGTGAAATGTGGTATTGGATTAGATGTGGCAAGAGACTCAGGGTCAAGGTTCACAATTGGAGGTAGAAGAGGATCATTGGAGGGGTTGAAATGGCCTTTATAAGACTAAATCCTCAACATTGAAAGTAGGGTGGTAAACCAAGATGTGGTGGAAGATCAAGAACATATGCATTTCGGCCAACTTGCTTTAAAATTTTAAAAGGACCAGCATTACGAGCTTGCAATTTAGAAACGGATCTAGGTAGATACCGCTCCTGTCTAATTCGGATCATAACATAGTACCCATTATTAAACTCAACATGCCTTTTATGCAAATTAATTCGAAGTTTATATGATGCATTATTAGCTTCAAGTTGTTTATTAATCTCAATATGCAAGTCATGAAGATGTTGGGCAAATGCTTCAATTGACATAGACACTCTAGCATGTGGGGACATCAGAATGAGATCTAAAAGCTTCCTAGGCTTAAAACCATGAACAACTTCAAATGGACTCATGCTTGACGGTTGATTCATGGAATTGTTATATGCAATTGAGCTGTAGGAAGAATTAAATCCCAATTTCTAAGATGTTCTTGGACCAAACATCTTAATAAATTACCAAGACTACTGTTAACTGCTTCCGTTTGACCACTAGTCTGTCGGTGATATGTAGTACAAAATTTCAATTTTGTACCAACATTTTGCCACAACGTTATCTAAAAGTGACTAGTGAAGCGAACATCCCTATCTCACACCATGGTTTTAGGAAGACCATACAATTTAACGATTTCATTAAATTAAAATGTGGCAACCTTGGACGCATTTGAGGTTTTACTACAAGGGATAAAATGAGCCATTTCGAGAAACGATCGACTACCCCAAAAATAGAGTTGTGCTTGTTCTCGGGGTATGTGGAAGTCCTAGCACAAAATTCATACTCATCATATCTTGCGAAGGGCAATCAGGAACAGAAAGTGTTGTGTATGGACCAATGTTTTGCCTATTTTGTTTGGCCAACTGACTATCTTAGCCACATCTTTTTTAAAATTAGGCCAATAGAATTGACCTTCAATCTCCTCTATGGTTTTATAATGTCCAAAGTGACCGGTTAAGCCCACACATGAATTTCCATCAATTTCCCACATTACGAAGTCTTGCACTGAAGTTCGAGGGATGACAATTTATTGGTTCTAAAAAGGTAACCCTCCTCAAGGCGAAAGCTATTCATAGTATCCGACCGTACTTGCAAGAAAAATATCCTTAAAATCGGGACATGTCTTGTACTCTTCAAGTCTTTCAAAACCTTTGACTTTGACGCATAACTGACAAAAGGGAGATACGACGACTTAAGCATCAGCAGCCTGGTTCTAAACGCCCGTCTTACATTTCAAAACAAAAGAATAAGCCTGCAAATATTCAATCCAGCGACCATGTCTAGAATTCAGCTTTTTCTAAGCTTTGAAATGACGAAGGGCATCATAGTTCGAATAAAGAACAAACTCTTGAGGTAGCAAATAATGGCGCCAATAGCACAATGCCTGTGCAACTGCATACAATTCCTTATCATAAGTCGAGTATCGTTGTTTAGTATCATTTAACTTCTCACTAAAATAAATGACAAGGTGGCGTTCCTATCCAAGGACTCGACCTATTCCTACGCCGGAGGCATCATACACTACCTTGAAAACTTTGGCAAAGTCGGGAAGGCGCATGAATGGAGCTTTCGTCATTCGCTTCTTGAATAGCTTAAAGCCTTAGTTGCTTTTTGTGTCCAATGAAACTCCCCTCTTCATGTACTCCGTAATAGGAGCCATGATTGTGTTAAACCCCTTGATGAAACGATGGTAGAAGGTAGCTAGGCCATGAAAGCTCCCGACGTCATGTATAGTCTTAAGTTCAGGCCAATCAACAATTACCTAAATCTTGGCAGGGTCAGTAGATACTCCTGTAGATAATAGCAATGAATTCTAAGAAAACAACTCCATCGGTGAAGAGAGAACATTTCTTGACATTAGCATACAATGTTGTTACACGAAAGGCAGAACAAACCTTCTTGAGATGATTTCAATGTTGTTCCTTAGTTTTACTATAGACGAGAATGTCATTAAAGTTAACGACGAGGAACTTAATCATAAAAGGTCGAAGAGTCTGTGTCATTGCTCGCATAAAAGTACTTGTGGGCGTTGGCTAGTCTAAAAGGCGTAACCAACCACTCATAAAGACCATCTTTCGTTTTAAAAGCAGTTTCCATTTATCACCGGGGCGGATCCTAATCCGGTGATATCCACTCTTCAAATCGATCTTAGAAAATATTGTAGCACCAATCATCATATCTAACATATCATTAAGCCTAGGAATGGGAATGCGATACTTCATCGTGATCCTATTGATAGTACGACTATCTATGCACATCATCCTTCAAGAGCCATCTTTCTTAATAGAGCAGGAACTACACAAGGACTTATACTTTTATGAATGAATTATTTGTTAAGGAGTTCATCTAATTGCCTGTGAAGATCAGCGTGCCGAGTAGAATTCATCCTATAATAAGGTAAACTTGGAAGAGATGCCTAAGGAGCCCTTGACCCGCAACAGATAGAGGATTTATTCAATCACATAGTTTAGGTTTCTAGGAACCAAATCTATGGCATGTTGAATGTCATGTAACGGAGGTAGCTGGTCGGGTAGGTCAAGGAAGACATTCCGAAACTCTTGAATGATTGTCAGACTTCAGCAGGGGCTACTATTGGGGAGTTCAATGGAACATCCATGACAACGACAAATACAATAGAATCGCCCACAAGTGTGCTCTCAACTCCGTAGGGTTAATGATATGTAACCTTTTTCGTTCTTCACTTTGCTTTGCTTTGCGCAAGCTAATCGGTTTTGGGGGCAGTAGGTTAAGGTGAATCGTCTTTCCATGAAGAACAAATGAACATGAATTGAATCGACCAAAATGGTTACATCTAAATAGAACAACCAAGGTCGGCTAAGAATGACATGACCGACATCCATTGAAATGACTTCACACCATATATGATCCTTGTACTTGAAGAACTGGATAGGTATTAGACAACTTTCTTTTACAGCTATCGATGAAGTATCAGCCCAAGAGACGCTGTACGACTAGGGGTGAGGAACTGGTTTCAACCCAAGACGGGATACAATAGCCATCAAAACTACATTAATGCAACTACCACTATCCACAATGACTTTACAACCCTTATTATTGAACTTGATGTAAGTGTGGAAAATGGTATGACGACGCCAATCATTAGCATTTTGGGTTGAGTAAAGGTACAACATACAACACTTAATCGGGACATGTCAAGAATAAGGGGTCCTGATCTTGGATCCACGGGGGAGTCCGAATACAACCTAAGAAGGCATCTTCATTATCATCTAAGTCTTCAAACTCTTCAAGTTTAGGCTCATAAACTTGAGCATCTAACGGGTCACTAGTACACCCTCGCGTTCCTCCATAACTGGGGCTCTACTAGAACAATTAGAGGAAATGTGACCGAAATCTTTATAGTTAAAGCATTGTAAGTTGGAGGACGTCCTTGGAACTTCAGGACCTTTACCTTTATTTTCCCCTATAACATGAACCTTAGATAGGGGAGGCCCTAGGATAGATTTAGGAGAAGGAGTAGGCGCTAAAGAGATGGGGGCACGGTTGTCACCACGACTTCTATATGGAACCCTAGTAACTAACTCATGTCTCGGACGAAAGAATAAGCATGGTCAAGAATAGTAAGATACTGAAGGACAAACTTACGTTTAAGATCATCTCTGAGGCCTTGTCTAAACCTACTTAAGTCATGGTTTCATCGTCAACGATCCGACATCTCATTCAGAATTTATCAAATTCAGTGACGTATTCGGTCACTGGTCGATTGTTTTGCATAAGAGCATTCCATTGATCCAACAAATTACCTCTATATTATTGGGGTAAATACTTCTTTTGAAGTTGGACGCTTCATTTCTTCCCAACTCCCAACAGAGAGAGCACATCGTCTATCAAAAATCTCCTAACACTCTCCCAAAAGAGTCGAGCGGTGCCAGTTAATTTCAGACTAGCAAATTGAACTCTCCGATCTTCTGGGATCCATACCAGCCAAAGAAACGATCAATAACTCTAACCAATTGAGTAAACACTCTAGGTCTAAGCAACCATCAAAGGTTGAGGATCCAGTTTAATGTTTCTAAAGAACCGTTCCTCATGGTGATGAGGAGACTGAGTATTGTGACGGTGATGTTCCCGATCCGGTCACGAACTTGATGTCCATCCCCACGGTCACGTCTAACATGTTGCGACCACCTTGTGGACGACAATAACGTCTATCACTTGATGCTTTAGAGTGTTTAGCTTGAGTCAAATATGGGGTTTGCTCAAAGGTTTTCAACTTGGAAACTAGGTCTCTATTCTCTTCACGAGTAGCAGCCATCTCAGTTTAGACCGCTGCTAATCACGTATGTCACTGCTGTTGGTTAGTGGCAAATTGTGCTAATTGTCGAGTGAGAGCATCAAATTGGGAATGGTCCATGGTCAGGGTACTGGAACTAAAGGTGATAACACGACCACTACGCAATTGCATGCACCAGCTAAATGAAGTGCAATGGAGAGATCAATAAACAACAAGCGGCAACAATTAAAAATAACAATTTGAAATTTTAATTTAATTTTTTTAAAAACAGATTGGGGATTATGTAAGTCCAAAAATAACAAGCTAATAATGTGGATGTGAAGCAATAAAGCAAGGGTCCAAATAACTACTCAAATTCTCCAAACTGTTTATAAGTGGAGTAAAGTGGAAAAGTCAATTCAGTCAATGATTTCAATCAACTTGGGTTTAAGGCTACCATTTTTTAGGGTTATAGCAACACTTTGAATTAAAATGATGCATTTTTAAAACGAAACAATAATATCAACCAATGATAAAAAGATAAGAGTGACTTCCTATTTCAATTGCCTGAATTGCTAATGCGTGGGTCTCAGATATCTTGTGTCCTATCCCTCGTGTCAAATGTCTCTAGCTTCAGAATCCACTTCAACCGCGTTTGGGAAATTAGCAGTGTTGTGATTTTGTGAAGGTTGCCCTTTGTTGCGGTGATGGTGTGAGTAGAGATTGAGTTTGGATAACAATGATGGCAGATGCCGACGGTGGTTCGATAGTGAAGTGTGATATCGATGAGGTAATAAGGATGCCAAGGTAGAGGCCCCCATCCAATAGTTATGTCGAAAATTTGGGATTCAAATTGCAAGCCTATCTCCAACGAAACTATAGATCCCATATGAAAACCTATTTCCAACGAGTCTTTGCAATTTGAATCCATCATCTCGGTGAAGACCAAGACCTTTGACAACAACCTAGATCTCATGTAGATGTTATCCTTTACTTCGTTATACTAGCAAAGCTTTCTTCTTTGCGGCAATGGGTGTTCTCCTCTTTCGACGATTGATATTCTTCACGAACGGGGTTACCTTGTTCACTAGCTACTTAGAAAGTAAGTCCACTTCTTTGAGAAACCTCAGGCCTTTTTCATTACGATTATTCCTTTTGTCTAGACTAGGCAACAAGTAGTGCCACCTCTTTGGTAGACACCTTCTTTTGGATTCTTCAGTTTTGTGTGGATTGTATAATTTGGGCATGGTGATAGGGCTTTAGATTTAACCTTTTAGACTTGTGTAAGCTAGTCTTTGAGGTTTCAAAATCTTACATATTAGTCCTTGAAGTTTCAAATTTGTGCAATTTGGTAACTGAAGTTATAGTGCAATGTATCCCTGAACTTTATGAAAAGCTAAATTTGGTTCCCGAACATTTAGCTCCTATTAGACAATCATTACAACATACTTTTTTTTGTCAAACTCATTTTCAATATACATTCTCACAATAACATATTCTGTAAGTAAATCCAAAACTTTTTTCTACTTTTTAACTACACATTCTAAAAAAAAAAGAAAAAAACTATTATTCCAAAACTCACGAGTTTACTCACGAGAGAAGAATAATTTTACTTATTATTCAAAATCTCTTAGGGTTTTTACATATATACAAAGTTACTTATATTATTTACATAAAGGTCCCTATAGTTAAGACTACATACTATTTAGTCTGTAACACTTTCCCTCAAGCTAGAGTATAAATGTTTATCATGCCCAGCTTGTTACAAAGATAATCAACTTGAACCCCATTTAGAGCTTTTGTGAAGATGTCTTCTAATTGTTTTTCTGTTTTCACATATCCTGTAGAAACTAAACTTTGCTGAATCTTCTAACGAACGAAATGACAATCAATCTCAATATGTTTCGTTCGTTCGTGAAAGACTGGATTAGATGCAATTTGAAGTGCAGCTTGGTTATCACACCATAACTTGGCTGATATGGAAATTGTGGGGCCCACTTCAGTGAGGAGCTGATGTATCCACATTATTTCACACACAGACTTAGCCATAGCCCTATATTTTGATTCTGCACTTGAACGTGAAACTCCACTTTGCTTTTTGCTTTTCCATGAAACCAAATTTCATCCAACAAATACATAATAGCCGGATGTAGATCTTTGATCTTCCTTGGATCCTGCCCAATTAGCATCTAAAAAACATTTGATCTTGGTATGACCATGATTGCCATACAGAATTCCTCTCCCAGATGCTCCTTTTAAGTAGCATAAAATTTGTTCTACAGCTCTCCAATGATCGACAGCTGGGGAAGACATATTGACGTGTCACACTAACTGAGTAGTCGATATCTGGATGAGTCACGGTAAGATAGTTCAACTTCCCAACCAATTTTCTATATCTCTCAGGATCTTCAAACAATTCATCACCTTTTGTAAGCTTTAAATTAGGAACCATGGGAGTGCTATATGGTTTTGCCCTCAATTTTCCTATTTCAGTCAACAAGTCAAGCACATACTTTCTTTGAGATAAGATGATCACTTTCTTACTTCTCGTCACCTCAACACTTAAGAAATACTTTGGTGTTCGTAAATCCTTTGAGTGAAACTGACTGTGAAGAAGAGATTTGAGAGATGAAATACCACCAAAATCACTCCCAATAATAACAATGTCATCAACATAGACAACTAATAAGATTATAACAACTGCAGACTGTTTTATAGAAAACAGAATGATCGGACTCACTCTTCTTCATGCCAAACTTTTCAATAACCTGACTAAACTTTCTAAACCAGGCTCGAGGACTTTGTTTCAAGCCATACAAGGATTTACGAAGATGACAAACTTTCTCAGACTCTCCCTGAGCAACAAACCCAGGTGGTTGCTCAATATAGACTTCCTCTTGAAGATCATCATTAAGGAATGCATTCTTAATGTATAACTGATGCAGATGCTAATTATATGTGGCTGCCATAGAAATAAATAACTTGACCGACATAAGTTTAGCAATAGGAGAAAATATGTCAGTAAACATAACAGTCCTATCAGGATTGACTTTAACTGCAAACACCCATTTACATCCAATAGTCTTTTTACCTGCAGGTAAGTATACCAGGGTCCAAGTACCATTGTCATCTAAAGCATTCATGTCCTCAATCAAAGCATTACGCCATCCAGGATGAGATAGGGTGTCATGAACAGTTTTAGGAATAGTGACAAAATCAAGGGATGCAATAAAAGAACAAGAGGATGGTGATAAATGATTATATGACATAAAAGAAGATACTGGATAAGTACATTGACGTTTACCTTTGCGAAGTGCAATAGGAAGATTATCACTTGAATTGAGAACTGAATCTGCTGACGAAGGAGCTGGTGCAGAACATGAAGTAGGAGGTGGAGGAACAGGAATCGGATAAGGGGCAGCAGGTTGTTGGCGACGAGAGTAAACCTGGTTTATAGAAGGCTTAATAAGAGCAGAGAAAGGAAGATCAGAACTAGGGGATGTAAAAGTATATTAATAAATCATCATGATTCCAGAGACTAATAGAACCTGAAGATGAAGCAAATGGTGTTTGTTCGAGAAATGTAACATCAGTAGACACAAGGTACCTGTTAACATTGGGACAGTAACATCGATACCCTCTTTGCACACGAGAATAGCCAAGAAGGATACACTAGAGATTTGGGATCAAGTTTTGTAATATGAGGTCGAACATCCTAAACAAAACAAGTACAACCAAATGTCCTAGGTTCAATAGGAAATAAGGACTTATGAGGAAAAAGGACATGAAATGGAGTCTCACCAGATAGAACAGAGGAAGGCATACGGTTAATCAGAAAACATGCAATAGAAATGGCATCAGCCCAAAAATGTTTAGGGACCTGCATTTGAAACAACAAAGCTCTGGCAGTTTCAAGATGTCTATTTTTTCTTTCAACAACTTCATTCTGAGATGGTGTATCAACACAAAAAGTTTGATGGATAATGCCATGTTGAACCAAATAATTATGGAAGTATTCTGATAAATATTCTTTAGAGTTGGCACTTCTCAAAGATTGTACATGAACATTAAATTGTGTTTTGATTTCAGCACAAAAAACTGTAAAATGAGAGAACATTTCTGAACGATTTTTCCTTCAAAATAATCATGTCATTCGAGAATAATCGTCAACAAAGGTAACAAAATATTTAAATCCAGGTTTAGACACAACTGGATACTGACCCCAAACATCGGAGTGAACTAACTTAAAAGGAGCATTAGCTCTTTTACTGACTCTGGGACTGGAGCTCAAACGATGATGTTTGACAAATTGACAAGACTCACAATCTAATGAAGATAAACTAGAAAATTGAGGATAAAGCTTCTTTAACATAGGCAACGAAGGATGACCTAGCTGACAATGTGTTTCAAAAGAGTCACAACTCCAGAACAAGCAACATACTTTGGTGTTTGTGTATCAAGAATGTAGAGACCTCTAGACTCATGTCCTTTACTAATAATCTTCTTCGTCATAAGATCGTAAAACAGACTAATTAGGATAGAATGAGACTCAACAATTAAGAGGACTAGTGAGCTTACTAACAGAGACTAAATTGAAAGACAAGTTAGGTAAACTTAAAACAGATTGTAGAGGAATTGATGGTGTTGGAATAATTGTGTCGGACCCTAGAACATAAGATGTAGACCCATCTGCTAAAGTAACTGTAGAACTAGAAGCATATGACTAAAAGAAGAGAATAGACTAGGATTACCTGTTGTGATCTGTGGCACCAGAATCAATAACCCATTTGGAAGATAAGGAGATAAGACGTGTTCATTTTACCTGAATCAGCGATGACAATAATATGAGTAGATGAAGACTTTAGGGAGTCTAGATATTGTGAAAACCTGGCATACTCATCTGCAGATATCAGAATAGACTCGGAAGTATCATTAGTAGAGGCAACATGGGCTGACTGGGTCAACTGATTCTTGCGCTATAACTTTCTACAATCTCTCTTTACATGTCCTGTCTTTTGACAATAGTGACATACAACACCTCCCGAACTTTGTCCTCGAACATTAAAATTTCGATCGTAGTTACTTGAGTGTCCCCCTTTATTCCCATATTCAAAAATGTGACTGACAAGAGTACTATTGGGTTGCGTAGAAGCAGAATATTCTGTACGGAGTACCCTACTAAAAACTTCTTCTAAAGAGGATATATCAGGACTAGATAGAATTTGAGATTTAGCAGTCTCAAACGCAGAAGGAAGACTAGCCAAGAAGCTTATAACCGCCATTTTTTCTCTCCAAGCTTGTTGAACCTTCACATCAGTACTGAATTGAAGTAACATATTAAGCTCCTCATGAGTCTTCTTAAAATTCATAAAGTAGTCAGTAAGAGATCTATCACCTTTTTCTGCACGATAAAAGGCTTGGCACACCTCATAAGTGTGTTTGATATTTCCCTTGTCAGAGTACACAAATTCTAAGTAATCTATCAATTCGTACACAAATTCACAATGATTTATCAGACCAGCCACCTCACTATCAATAGAATTACGTATTTGTAAAAATAGACGAGCATCATCTCTTAGCTACGAGACTTTCGAACCATCACTAGGTGGTTCATCAAATAAGTGAGTATTCATAGAATACTCCGCAAATACAATCTAACAGTTTTACTCCAATCTAGATAATTAGATTTATTAAGTTTATGTTCCTTGATTTTTGACATCATAGGAATCACATCAGACATAGCAACAGAAATTTTATCCTCCATTTATCAAATATCAAGTAAATATCAAAGCAAGAACCTCAAAAGAGTTGAAATAATTGAAGAACTGAACCTGTTCCATAGTAAGGTACCACACCAAATCAAGTGCTGACCCAAACAGGTGCTGAAACTTTGTGCAAAGCTTAGGTAAAGCTCGAACAGTGCACAAAAGGATCAAATTCCAACTATTACAAGCTGGGCAAAGCTCGAACGGCTCCAGGTGAGGTTCAAATGGCGAGTAGCGCGGTCGACCAGAGCAGAAATCGCCGAAAATAACCAGGACGGCGAGTGTTGCAGGTGGCCTGAGCAGAAACCGCCGGAAATCACCGAAAATGGACAAGTTTTCAGAAGCCCTAGCTTCGATTGGTGGCGTCCCAGGGAACCCTAGCTTCGATTGGCGGCACGACAGGAACCGGAGTGACCTAGCGTCGATTGGTTGGCTGCAAGACAGGAACCGGAGTGACCTAGTGTCGATTGGTGGTGCAACCGCGAGCTAAAACCCAAGGGAGAAATCGACTGGCTCAGAGTGACGAGCCGATTGTCTCTGATACCATGTAAGTTTACTCACGAGAGAAGAATAATTTTACTTATTATTCAAAATCTCTTAGGGTTCTTACATATTAGTCCTTGAAGTTTCAAATTTGTGCAATTTGGTAACTGAAGTTATAGTGCAATGTATCCCTGAACTTTATGAAAAGCTAAATTTGGTTCCCGAACATTTAGCTCCTATTAGACAATCATTACAACATACTTTTTTTTGTCAAACTCATTTTCAATATACATTCTCACAATAACATATTCTGTAAGTAAATCCAAAACTTTTTTCTACTTTTGAACTACACAACATTCTAAAAAAAAACTACTATTCCAAAATTTATTCTCTCCAAAAAAATGAAAAAAAACTCAGCCCCTGTTTGAGCTCCATTTTAATTTTAATGTATTTTTCTTGATTAATATTCTTTAAATCTAGTGATCTTTACCGAT
This sequence comes from Fraxinus excelsior, assembly GCA_019097785.1. Classification (NCBI taxonomy): domain Eukaryota; kingdom Viridiplantae; phylum Streptophyta; class Magnoliopsida; order Lamiales; family Oleaceae; genus Fraxinus; species Fraxinus excelsior. The sequence goes on from CM032637.1 coordinate 22,414,870, forward strand.
TCCTTTTGAATTTTCCGTTTTGTTTCTGTTAGTGTCTATAAAGGTGTTAAGCTCTTTTGCACGAACACTTCAACTAGGGTAGCGTATTCGTGTTTAACACTCGTCGAATACCGACACTCCTTGGACACTCTACTATTATCATTTTTCCTTTTTTACTAAAAATAATATGTATTTCTAACTCAAAATTATTAGTAATTGGTAAATATGTACTCATATTTAAAATACTTCGACAAGAAAAATTAATAACAAGTATAAAACTAAATTTATATTATATAAATGAAGAATTTAATCAACTTGTCAGTGATGTGTCGTGTCAATACTTTTTTTAAAATCATCTATTGGCGTATACGACACTTATCATGTTATGTCAGACACACGTGTCCGTATAGTGCATCATAGGTGTTAAGTCCCTTTCTTACAACAAGAATGTTTCTTCTCTGACTATTCTCAACACTACCTCACCTATTCATATTAAATTGGATGGGCTAAAAACCGTGTGGTTTAAATTCTGGAGATGCATATTGTGGGTCAAAGAAAAAAGACTCACAGGACGGAAGGTTCCACTGCTAAAGAATGGTTTGATTATGATAAATGGGAGGTAAAATACACTTTAGTCGAAATCTTAGCTTATAAATTCCACTGCGTGGCACTGGTAAAGAAGTTTGGATGTAGCAGAAAGGAGATAGTTGATGTTTTTATAAAGTCGTTCCAATTGCGTCAAGGTGGTCTGCCTCTTGTTGAATACTACAATGAACTTAACTCTATATTCATGGAACTCAATAACCGGAAGCCTAATGATATTACTTGTGCAGCCAATATTGAGAAGCAGAGAGCATAATTACAGAAGATTGGGTATACATGGTTCTTGCATGTCTCAACCGCAACTTAGATCAAGTTAGTAGTTGTGTTTTTGCTACCTCTCCTCTTCCAAGTTTAGAAGAGTCCTCCTCACTAGTCCGTCGTGAAGCACAAAGGCAAGTTACTATGAGTACAGATGTCGTCTATAAGGTTTCAGCTTTGGCTGTCCCGAAGAATAACTCACAGTTAGCTATTTCAGCCCCTTCTACCAGGCCCTGGACCCACCATCATGGCACTACACACACAGTTGATGTTTACATGAAACTACAAGACTATTTGGAGTGGTTCAAAAACTAAGCAAGCTGAAAAGAAGAAATCTGCTCAGGTTGCTACTGTTGATGCCTCGCTATTTCCTGCTACTCATATATCTCAAGTAACTCTTTAGGAAAATTCAACCAAGATGACGATTGGAACTGGTAAAGAGGGGGGAAGTTTTACTAATCCAGCGTTGCAGTCAGAGTCAGCGTTGAGTGGACCATTCTATACATCACCATCTAAGTTGGGCATATATTGATGTACCAACTTGAGGGGGAGAGTTGGAATATGAAAGCTAGAATATGAGATCATGGATATATTTCCTTCTGGTTTATATCCTAGTCTAGTTAGGATATCATATTTTTCCTTTTAGTAATAGGATTTTATATTCCTTCTCAGTTCTCTTCTATTGATAGGATTGTACACTGACACTGATGGTATGATGAACAAGATCCTCAGGCAATGTGTTAAGCAGCATTTGTTTATTACATGTGTCATTAATGCAAAACTCCTTTACTTGACACTGATGATATGATGAAGATGCATTCTTTGGCACTTGGCCAAAGAATTCATCTTCATCCAGAAATCATGCCAAAAACGGATGTTTGCATTGCCTAGTTTCCATGAAATTTTCAGTTCCCAAGGAAACCACTTTATGCATTCTAGTATGAGGGTTCATTTTGTTTGAGGCATATAAGAAATGGTCCCTTTGCAATATTAATCGAGAAATAAGGACCAGAGACGATAAATTTCCTTAAATCTCCACCATAGCTTCAATAGAAAAGACTTCAGTTAGATATGAGAGACGATGAAATCCCGATACTCCTCCGTATGTTAGACAGACGCTCTTCCCTCGGGTCCAATGCATGTTATATTCGTAATTTCCTATCAGCATCATTCCATGAGAACTTTGCAAATATGCTCTCAACTTTTCAATAATCTTAGGAGGCCTGAGTATCTGTAGAAGGTAGATTTGCATGGACAAGACACAGATTGGACAAGAGTAATTTTTGCTCCTGCAGGCAGAATTTATTTACCCAGCCTGTTATTTTCCCTCTAATCTTGTTTAGTCATATGCCCTTCTTTTAACACCTTTATATACATAGGAACACCTAAAAATGTAATGACATCTGTTGATGTTTAAATCAATGAGAGACTAAATTCTACGAACCGTTGGAGGAGACGATTTTTATCAGGATGAAGACACTTTAATTTTTATTTACTTTCTGTCCTGAGATCACTTCACATGTAGAACGGAAGTTCATAACTGTAAAGGTTTATCTTTTGTAACCAGTTGAGAAAATAATAATGTCATCGGCAAAACCCAAATGTGAAATCAGGTGATTGCAAATTGGGGGGTTTTTTAAAAAAAAAAAAAAATAGAGGTTATTAAAATAAAATAAAAAAAAAAATTTAGTCTTGAAAATTTCTTGAATTATTTCATCAACCATGGATACCCATTTCACCTAGACTCTTCAGTACTCCAATTGGAATTTCATTAGCACCATTTTTTATTTTAGCATAATTTTTTTGTAGAGTTTGACAGGTGTGTAAGTCCAAGCTATACCTATCATTAGTGAGTTTGCTGAAATAATTCTTCATCTTTTCTATCAACTCATCAATATGAAACAAAAGTTTGCAACACACTTAATTTGGTTCCATATTTTCATCAGTTTTCTCTTTGTTGAGATATGTTAACAGATTCTCCCTATCCTTGGTTGTTAAACTATGCTTTTAATACTGTTCTTAAAACTCTTGAATCACTCTTGGCTTCTCCTTTAGCTAATTTATGCTTAACGCTATACTCATTTTTACATTTTGAAATTTCTTAAGCATTTTCTGTTAGCTATACTAACTGTAATCAATAGAGAATAATTTTATATCTTATTACAAGGAGAGAATCTATTATATATATATATGAGAGATCTAAATAAGGAAAAGAGAATCTCTATAATTATGCTATAATTATTTACGCTAACACTCTCCCTCAAGTTGGAGTATAGATATCATGTCCAGCTTGTTACAAATATAATCAACCCGAGTCCTATTTAGAACCTTTGTGAAAATATCCCCTAATTGTTCTCCAGTTTTCAGATATCCTGTAGAGATTAAATTTTGCTGTATTTTTTCATGAACGAAATGACAGTCAATCTCAATATGTTTAGTTTGTTCATGAAACACGGGATTAGACGCAATATGAAAAGCAGTTTGATTGTCACACCACAACTTTGTTGGTGTTGAAGTCTTAAGACCAACTTTAGTTAAGAGTTGATATATCCACATGGGCTGACTAAATCTTTCGTATGAAATACTGCAACGCCCCTAAATCTGCAACACTCCTAAATCTTTCATATGAAATTGGGTGTGAAGAAAAGACTTTAGAGATGAAATCCCCAAACTATTACTTCCAGTAATAACAATATCATCAACGTACAGACAAGGAGAATAATGCTTGATTCAGATTGGTTGTAGAAGACTGAGTGATCAGACTTTCTCTTCTGCATTCCGAACTTTTCCACTGCCTGACTAAATTTTTCAAACCAAGCACATGGACTTTGTTTCAAACCATATAATGACTTTCGAAGATAACATACTTTCGTATGCTCCTCCTAAGCAACAAACCCCGGAGGTTGCTCCATATAAACCTACTCCGAAAGATCATTTAAAAATGCATTTTTGATATCTAATTGATGTAAAGGCCAATTATGAGTAGTTGCCATAGAAATGAATTAGCGAACAGACACTAACTTGGCTACCTGAGAGAAAGTATCAAAATAATCCACACTATAAGTCTGAGCATAACCCTTAGCCACAAGATGAGCTTTTAAGCTTACCCACGAAACCCTCAGAATTGACCTTGACCGTAAACACCCACTTACATCCAATAGCCTTTTTTTTCTGCAGGTAAGTTTACTAAATCCCAAGTACCATTAGCATCTAAAGCATTCATCTCCTCTATCATAGCTTCATGCCAACCAAGATGGGAAAATGCTTCATGAACAGTCTTCGGAAGTGTTAAAAGAGTCGAGAAGCAATAAAAGAACAAGAGGAAGAAGACAAGTGATCATAAGAAACAAAAGAGAAAATATGATAAGTGCACTGACGTTTACTTTTGCGGAGAGCAATAGGTCTAGCAAGATCACTAGACACTCGATCCGATGCCGAAGAAGAGATAGGTGCCGAACATGCATCAGGTGGGTGACGTCTTCTGGAATAGACTTGGTAAATGGGTGGTGGTGGTGTTGGCGGGGTGGGAACATGTTGAGAAGTAATCAGTTGGCTGAGAAATGACACGATAAACTAACAGATCATCATCCTTCCCCTTATTGTAAGAAATAGAAGTGGGAAAGAAAGGGATATGTTCTAAAAATATAACATCAGCAGACATAAGATACTTGTTAAGATTCGGACAGTAGCACAAAATATCCCTTTTGGAGACGAGAGTAACCCAAAAGACACATTTTAAGGATTTTGGATCCAATTTGGTGACCTGGGGACGAACATCACGAGTAAAACAAGTACTACCAAATATTTTAGGCTCAATAGAGAACAATGGTTTGGTAGGGAAAATGACACTAAAAGGAGTCCCACCATGAAGAAAAGATGAAGGCATCCGATTAATTAAAAAACAGGCTGTGAAGGCCGCATCAGTCCAAAACTATTTAGGAACATGCATTTGGATCAAGAGTGCCCTTGCCGTCTCAAGGTGTCTATTTTTTCTTTCGGCCACACCATTCTAAGAGGGCGTGTCAACATAAGAGGATTTGTGTAAAATACCATTCTGAAGCATGTAAGTTTGAAAAGTATTGGAAAAATATTCTTTGGCATTATCACTTCTCAATGTGCAACACATAAACATTAAATTGTATTTTAATTTCAGCACAAAAGGCACTAAAATGAGAGAATAATTCAGAACGACTATTCAATTAATAAAGCTAAGTCATACGAGAGAAATCATCAACAAATGTAACAAAATATCGAAAACCAGTTTTAGATACTACAGGACACGGATCCCAAACATGTGAATGCACTAGCTCAAAAGGAAAACTAGCTCGCTTATTAGCTCGAGGAACTGAGGACAATCGATGATGTTTTGTGATCTGACACGACTTACAATCTAAAGACGACACGCCCTGAAATTGATGGTATAATTTCTTCACAAAGATAAAGATGGATGGCCCAACTGACAATGTACGTCAAACGTAGTTAAGACACTTGAACATGCATGGGTTTGGGCACCTGGGTATCCAGAAAATAGAGACCGCCTGATTTATATCATTTACCAATAATCTTCTTCGTCATAAGATCCTGAAAAATACAATAATCAGGAAAAAAATGAAATGCAGCAATTTAGGGTCCGAGTAAGTTTGCTCACAGACATTAAATTAAAAGAAAATTGTGGTAAACTTAACACGGAAGATAAAGACAGTAACGGAGTAGGATTAATAGTGCCAGAACCAAGAACAGAATAAGTAGAACCATCAGCTAAAGTAACATGGGAAGGAGACAAGTGCGACTGAAAAGTGGAGTTGAGGTTAGGATTACCTGTCATATGATCTGTGACACCAGAATCAATGACCCATTTCGAGGAAGATGAAAGAAGACGTATATCAGGTTTACCTATCTCAGCAATGGTAGAGATAGGGTGAGACGAATTCTTTAATGCTTCTTGGTACTGAGTGAATTGAGCAAATTTATGTGCTGAAATCTGTATGGTTTGTTCAGAGGATGAGATGGGTGTAGCAGTAGTAGCTACAACATGAGCCGAGTGTGGTCTCAGAGATTTTGTGAGCAATTTTCGGCATGTGCGTTTGGTATGACCCCAGTTCATGACAATAATAACATCAACCCCCCTGTAATCCTGACTTCGAATGTCTCCACTTCCTGTACCTCCGCCCTTTTTCTGACCTCTACGATTGATAAGAGCACTAGAAGATTGAACAAATGAAGCAACAAAAGCACTAGTATCTGTGCGAAGTACTCGAGTAAAGGTCTCTTGCAGAGAAGAAATTTCAGCACCGGAAAGAATTTGGGATTTAGCAGGTTCAAACTTAAAATGAAGACTAGCTAGAAAACTCATCACAACCATTTGCCCGCTGAGCTTGCTGAACTTTCACGTCTGAGCTAAAGGGTAACAAGACAATGAGTTCTTCGTATGTCTTCTTAAAATTCATAAAATAAGCCTGAAGAGACTGATCTTGTTGTTCAGCACGGTAAAAACCCTTAATAGACTTCATAAATATGTGACACATTCCCTTTCCTAGAGTACATAAATTCCAAATACTCCATCAATTCCTTAACATACTCACAGTGATTAATCAAACCGACTATCTCGGTGTTAATGGAATTCCAATTTTGTAAGAATAATCGGGCATCATCTCTTAGCCAAGTTTGGCTAGTATTATTCGTTGGCGGATCTTCTGTGAGATGACCAGCCATAGAGATACTCTGCAAATAAATTCAAACTGTCTTACACCAATCTAAATAATTTGGACCAATCAACTTATGTTCAGTGATTTTGGACATCACGGGAATGACATCAGTCACAATCAAATTCTTTTGTTTGTCAACCATAGAGAGAAAATCTCAATATCCAACTTAACACTCTCACACAAGTCCACAAAAAAAAAAAAGAGATGTGCTACAAGTACATAATGTTACATATAATGGTGTCCATAATTACACGTGGCACTGGATCCAACCTTTAATTCAAATTTCACACTTTCACATCAACAACAGAATTTTGTCCACATCACATTATGGACATCATTATATATCCAAATTATGTACACATAGAATTTTCCAAAAAAGAAAGGCCTAAAAGAAATAACAAATGATTGAGGCTCAATAAAAGAAAAGAAACCTGAAAAAAAAAGTTTGTGCCCACCAAACAAATTGAGCCAACCAAAAACTTTAGCCCACCAAATTGAAATATTGGGCGGACCTGAGGAACCACTACGCTAGAGGACAGAACGGACTTGAAGCGTGATCCACTCACGGAGGCAGAAGAAACACAAGCGACGACGATGGAGGTGCGACCAATGGAAGCTCACAGGGGCGACGCACCGAATCAACAAATCGAATGACCCGAATCAACAAATCGAATGACCCAGACAATGAGGCAGTTGCAATTGCGCCGATAAATCCACTGGAAGCAGCGAACCCAGAGACCGACTGCAATTGCCCGACCAATTTCCCAAATTGACGACACTGGAAAGCAAAAACTGTAATCTTGCTGTCGACACCACTACCAGAATCTCCAACGGCGCTGGGAATCCAAAATTAAGACCACAGGTTTGAGAAATAGAATTCTATGGCTCCGATACCATGTAATCAATAGAAAATAATTTTATATTATATTGCAAGGAGAGAATACATATATATATATAGACAATTGAGAGATCTAAATAAGGAAAAGAGAATCCCTATAATTGTGCTATAATTATTTACGCTAACACTAACCATTTGAACCTTCTCATTCCCCTCATGCATTTTCTTATTGAAGTGGGCTCTTGAGCATTAGATTCTCCTAAACCTCTTTTGCTAGATTTCTGATGCAACTAGCAACCTCATTCCCCAAGAAGTTACTATCTCATCCTATCTTTGTTTTTCTCCCTTCGAAACTCCATCAGTAGCAGTCATTTGTATTATACCCTGCACCCTAGAGGTTCTACCATCATATATCATGAACTTTAACTTCTTCGACATTTCTTTTCCTCCTCTTAATCACTACATTGAGCGTCACTGATCTATGCTGGTTACACTCTCACCAAGAAAAACCTTACAATTCTTGCATCAGGCACCACTAACCTATGTGGCATTGTTAGGCTCTTTCTTGTTTCACCTCCATAAGGAATGATCTTTCAATTCTAGCATAACGACCTATTTACCTTCTGAGCGAATGAAATGTATTAACTTTTGTTCACTTCTAAAGTTATTAAGTGAGCCTCTCGTTCGAACACATAAAAACTTCCATGTCTTGGAAGTCTAAAATGGCATTTCTTTCATGAAGTTATCCATGTAGTGATGATGGTGGTAAACATTGTTGGAAGTCGAAATTGCTTTTATTTATTGCATGTGTGATTGATAGAATGGCATCTGATTTGACTGTTTCCATATTCTTCTAGGAATCTCCTCAAGCAGCAAGAGTTAAAGTGCTGGCAAGTGGAAATGCTACTGAAAGGAGATTCAGGTTAGATATAATTGGCTTACTGCCATCCCATCTCCTTGCTCCAAATACATCTACTACTTTAATATTATTTCAGACTTCAAAGCTCATTACACTTTCTCAAAAGCCATCTCCTGTGTTTATTACAGACTTGAGTGGATTTTTATGCAATTCTGTCCTAGGCTATTAACTTTATTTTTCGTTCGACATAAGAAAAAGTTTTGTAACTCGAAAGCTAAAAGAAACTAATGACCTTAGTCACAAATTTGCAGAACGTGGTGGTGGGTGCTGTTTGCAGTATCTTGGTCTGCGACATTCCTAGTAAAAATATTTCCAAAAAGTCCCATCAAGAGGAATAAGAAATTTTGGTCGGCGATAGTGTGTAAGCTAAACAATGTCAGTTTTAAAATTGAAAGAAAGATATCTTCTGAAGAATATGAAGACAGCTAGGGACTGCTTTCATGGATAGAAAACAGACTTTCTTGCTAGAGAAGCACACTATATTTGTAATTAGAGAATGACATTTTCATGTGGTCGAAACTAAATATTACTATCTCCCAAGGACATTACTTCCAAATTTGACAACTCAAGTTGCCAGCTCCTCAATTCCTTGAAATGATGTTAACAAAGTACAATCAAAATGTGAAATTTATTACGATTTTAAGGGCACTGTTGGAATAACACCATCTTAGATGCGTGTGCTCTAAGGGAAATGGATTTCCAATAAGTTCAAAGAATGGTTATAAAAACAAAACTCGTCAGTCAATGCTACTAAATAACGGTATGTATTGCAGTGTTTGGATTGGAGGGAGTATATTGGCATCGCTTGGTTCTTTTCAGCAAATGTGGTTCTCGAAGTCCGAGTAAGCAGTCATTATCCTCTCACATCTTAACTTACAGTCGACTTTGCTTCTTTTTTAAAATTTTAAAGCAAACCTGCAAATGCAATCATATATTCTATCATTCGGCTCATGAAACTTGCACTCTCTTTTTTGCTAGGTTTGAAGAACATGGAGCTTCGTATATTCAAAGGAAATGCCCGTAGTGCATGCAATCCTTGTGCTTCAAAGATGTAGGAGACCTTAGTTGTAGTTTCATGAATTTTCCAACAGTCTCGGATGGTTGGTTTTGCCTTTGCATCAATCAAATTTGCCTCTACTAATCACATTCATTAGCTGTTGAATCCTGGAGTATGGGTTGATGACTTTGGTCTTATGTTGAATTCTGTGATCTGCCTTGGGTCCCTTTGAGAGGTTCCTGAGGGGATTTGTTGTAGTATAACCTTATCATTATTTTAAGAAGCGGGGTTCTGGAGACTTGGCACACCACCCCAAATCGACATTATTTCCTTCATTGTAAATGGATGGCCATTACAAAATGCTACAATTACTTTCACAAGCTTCGATTGGTCAAAATCGATTTACACAATAGGATCCGAATGTTAAACAAAAGAAAAGGTAGATAAAACTCGCCCATCCATTCTTAATTGAACATGGGAGAAGTGGGACCCCAACTAGGTCAAGGGCGGGTTATTGAAAAGAACACGTCGATCTTGTCATCATAAAAAAGACCGCATCAATGTTTGCAAAAAAGAAAAGGGGAGTAGTACTACGTCTTTTTCACGTTTAGCAGAAATACAAATGCACGACCATAGAAAGAAAAATCAAAGTTGATTTCAAGTTTAATCATTCTCTGCACATTGCTTTCATGGCTAGCTTATTCTCAAGTGAATGGCCGATATGTGATTTTATGCTGCAGCTACATGCCTACACCAACATCACTATATTCTACCTTAATCAAACTTCCTACTCTAGAAGGATAATTCTTTTTCCAATCGAAAACAAAAATGTTCGCCAACTATCACAATATAAAAATTTGTTTAGGCACGGAATTCACATGTGCTCTATTTTGGTCGACGAACTTAATTTTCATACGGAATTAGCATTGAAGTTTAATTTTTCTCATTAGATACTGTACTCACTTCTTTCGTTTAAAATTAAATTTTGTTTTTTCTTTCAAGCCTAAAAGCTGGCATGTGCGAGCTAGCAAGCAGCTCTCACGGTAAAATTCATCGCACATAACTCGCCTTCGGGGCGAGCCGAACCATCTTTGTCACATGAGTCTTCGTAGTAAGGTTATAAACATTTATGTTATTGTAAGATTGTTGTAAGAATCAATTGTTCCAGGGGCACGTAGTATATTGCCTAATTGCGTACACGGTTTGACAGAGAGTTGAAAAAGGGGCTTTCAAATAATATCACTATTCAAAATTTAACACATTCGATTCGTGAGAAAAACAAGCCAAAAAAATATGAGAACAAAAAAAGATGAATAAAATGGCTTGGACGACTGCCCCAGCCTTATGTTGCAATTACAAGGGTAAATTTTATTAACGAATGGGCGGCCGCCCAGTACAAAAATATACCCGTTGGGTGTCTTTTCATCAAACTTTGCACCTTTTTTGCTTGTTTGGCACATTTCCTTTCATGATGATTGATGTTCTATAAATAGGGATAGTTTTTATGTTAGAAAACATATCACAAACATCAAATTGATACATCTATATCCAAATCGAAAGATCAAATCAAGTTTTATATATTTGTTCTAAAAGTTCATTTTCAAGTTTGGTTTTGCTTGATTCTAACTTGGATTAAGGTTTGTTTACTCCTGCAAGCTATTTGCTATTCAAACCTTCAAGCATTTTTCCCGCTTGCAGCACATAACGTTTGAGGACACGATTCATAATCGTGTACAAACTTTCCATTTTGGCAAAATTCTTGTTACTGGTTTTCTTGTTCATTCATCAACTTTTCTCAATAATCTCAAACGATAATTTCAACAGGAGAATGAGACAACCATGGCTACGATAAAGTTGATGAATCAAGACCTCCTGAGGCTTGACAGATTCGACGGGTCAAACTTTACAAGATGAGAGGACAGATTGAAGTTTCTTCTTACAACCCCAAAGATTTTTTATATCTTGGATTCGGATGACGCCATTGTCGGAACCAACCACAAATGACACTGATGAAACAAGAGCAGAAGGAAGAAGAGAGAGAAGGAGATGAATTGATATGTAGAAGACATATTTTGAACACTCTCTCCGATCGCCTAAATGATCTATACACAAATCACACCTCGACAAAGGAGATATGAGAATTGTTGGAAACCAATACAAGGTTGAGGAGAAATGTACCAAAAAGTTTCTGATTTCTAAATATTTTGCTTTCAAATTCTTGGATAACATGCTATTGTTAGGACAAGTAGGCGAATTGCAAGAATAGTCAATAAAATGAAGGCTATGAAGATTAATTTTCCTGAAACCTTTCAAGTCGGTGCAATTATTGCGAAACTGCAATCTTCGTGGAATTATTCACAATTCTCAAGATTATTCTTTGGAATAGATTCAAAAGCATCTTCATATAGAGGAATAGTCAAGGACACTAGATGGGAATGAACATTCTCACGAGGGCACTTCCAAAACCCACGTCATGGATCAACCAAAGAAATACAACAAGGATTTCAAGAAGAGGAAATCATCAAACCCCAACAAAGATAACAAAAAGAAATTCAAAATTTCTTGTTATATGCGTAGCAAAGTCGGACATTATGCTTCGGATTGTAAAAATCGCAAACAAACAACTCAAGAAGGTAAAGTAAACTCTGTTGACAACATCATTACTACCGCGAGCATTGTGAATGCGATCAAAGGAAAGGTTTAAGAATGGTGGTATGATACTTGTGCCACCATACATGTGTTATGATACATCCCTTTTCAAAATATATCAAGAAATAGATGCCGAACACATTCAAATTGGGAATGAAGTTCAATCAAAGGTTGTTGGCAAAGAAAGCATAAATTACAATTCACGTTCAACAAACAGATCACACCAATAAATGTATTGCATGTAATAGATATGAATAGAAATCTTGTAAGGGGTGATTTGTGGGCAAACATCCACATGTCTGGAAAACTTATACTTTCCGAAATGGTGGATTTGTAGGGAAAATGTTATTTTAGTGATGAAATTGTCAAACTTTGTACTATTGACAATAATATCAATAAAACTATAAATTTAAATATGTAGTTGAGTCTATTTCTTTATTGCATGATAGATTAGGACATGTTGACTTTTTTATTTTAAAAATAGTGATTAAAACATGAATGATTTCATGTGAATACATAAAACATAATAAATGTGAATTATGTGTTAAGTCTAAAATGATTAAGAAACATGTTCATAGTTTTGAAAGGAAATCTAATTTGCTATACTTAATTTATTCCGATATATGTGAATTAAATGGAATGTTAACTAGAGGGTGTAATAGATACTTCATAACATTTATAGATGATCATTTTAAGTTTTGCTATATCTACTTGATGAAATATAAGGATAAAGTTTTTAACATGTTTAAGATATATAAAGCCAAATTAGAAAATCAATTAAATAGAAATAATATAATTCTTACAAGTGATAGGGAGGTTAATACTTTTCTAGTGAATTTAATATTCTTTGTGAGCACCATGACATAATGCATTAATATAGTGCACCAAGAACACACAAACAAAATGGTTTTGCAACGACTCACTTTTGCTACTCATATCAAACTTTTATACAAGTTATTCAATATATATAAAGTATTAGTGTAAGATTTGTTTACCATGACAACAAATTTTAAAGCAATTTAATGGACCTAAACTGATACGTTAACATCGGAAATGTTTTCACCTGATTCAAACGAAAAATAGTTGCAACCTTCCAATCAAAAGTTATACCATAACTTGTTGCAGTACTTGTTCACTACAAACGTTTCTTTACAAAGTTACAATAGCCAACACCTTCTTCCTTTCAAAAATCAAAATGGGAGAAGGAGAATATCAAATTTCACTACAGGTCCCTACTGGGCTTTTAACAAAAAGGTAGTGATCTTTTTTTTTTTCTCACATACTTCATCTACTACTTGTGGCTACCTTTTACATATTTAGATAACACATATGTCAACAGAAATTACATTAAAACTGGTGGTGCAGCAGCGAACAGTGATTGCAACAGTAAATTCCAGCATAAAAAGGTCTTTATCATCAGTATTATAAGACCATACGTCCATATGAACGGTCCAATGAAATTCCAATCTAGCTCACGTCATCGCCTAGCTATCTTCAAAATATTTGACACGGCCTCTAGTCATGTTGATCTAAAAAGGAAGATGAATTGGAGAATGAGTTTATCAACAACTCGTGAATGAAATATGGTGCAAGTGTGTAACTGAAGCATGGGATAAAATGAATAATTCTTCATCTTGACTTTCTTTTGGCCAGTACGAAGTCATTGTTGTATACTTGAGCTCAACTTAATAAAGTGCCACTAATATGATACTGGCTAGTACATAATTGCCTTCTCCCGACTAGAACTCAACCAATACTTAATTGCCTTCTCTCTGCTAGATTTTTCTCTTTTGCCACTAATATTGTTGAACTTTAATGCTGGTTCCTCAGCTTCAACGGTCACTTAAGGTCAGGTTATCCATATGACCTTGTATACAACCAATAACCAATTTTCGTACTTATGAATGCTCATGTCATACAATTATTTTAACAGGACTTCAACATCATAATTTTTATACTTAGTTTACTACGTTAAAAAAACATGATGTATTGCAAGTAAGCTTACCTTAACTTAGTTCCAGTTTACTGCAAGGTATTAAAGCACCTTACATCAACGTGTATTTAAGCACATAACAATTTGTAGGTAGAATTAAAGCACATAAGGCAAATAAACACATATTTTAGTCACAATTTTTGACAAATTGATTCCAGTAACGTTCTTTGTTCTTGTTATTCTTAGCTTCTAATATCCTTAGGAAATGTATGGATGTTAGCACTTATATAGGACCATTTCCACCTTTTTAAAACTTCTTTCTATTGACTGATTTGGAGGTGCAGTTATAATATGTTTAAGAGGTAGCTCTATCATTCCCTATGTGTTCACTCTCTTAGCCTTTAAGTTAGTAAACTAGACCACATGTTTTAGGAAGAAGCTGGATAAAGCCTTTTAATAGTAATTCATCTAACTGCAACCTCAACTCTTTTAACTCAACGGGGGAGCCATTCAGTAAGGTTTCTTTGAAATTGGGCTGGTTCCAGGGATTAAATCTAGAGTAAATTCTATTTCCCTATCTGGCGGTAGACCGGGCAAACTTCTGGAAACACTTCAGGAAATTCTTTCACTATAAGAATTTCTTCTAGCAACATCTCTTTTGTAATTTTTACTTTGCTTAGATAAACTAGAGATGAGGAATTTCTAGGAAAATTTAAATTTTGATGTCCTAATAAACTCAATTATTTCTTTTGACAGTCTATATGACAACTTCATATTTTGAAAGTCAAACCATTCCTAGGATTATATCAAAAACTTGAAGAGTTATTGGTACTAAATTTGCTCTAAGAGAAGTAGATCCTACTAATATTGGAATTTCTGGGATCAAGAACTTAGTTTTCTGTGTAAATTCCGAAGACATGGTAACTTTGATAAGTGTATTTTATATACTTATTTGTGCCGTTAAACTTAAGCAATTGTCATTACTTTAGATGATTTGAGGCTTAATTTTATATATATTTTGTTAGCTAGGTACATCTAGATGCAAAACCATGGAATTGAAGAAAATGGGCTGAAAAATGGCTAAAGTTGACCTAATCCAAAGTTTGGGGACTAAATCGCAAAGTGTTAATAGATGATTCGGACCTCATATCAATGATTGGAGAGATGTTGGAGTCAATTACATGAAATTGGAAGATGAAGGGCCAAGAAAATACAAAGAAAGAATCGAAATAAATAAAGAATGCAATTCGGGGACCAAAGTGCAACAATTGGAAGATTTTTTGCCTGCGCGCGCGCACAGGCATAATCTCTCGCGCGCGCACGGGCTTACCTTTTATTTACCGAGAGTGAAACATTTACACGGCACGCGGGCAAGGACTTATACGGCGCGCGCGCACAGGCCATTTCTGGGCCTGAACGGCCCAATTTTCTGGTTTTATCCAAATTTCCATAAAAACCAATTTTAACCTACTTTCTTGAGGGGGAAACGGCGTGGAACGACCTAGAGCATATCAAATCCAATTTCTCACCAAAAGAAAGGGTTTAGCACAAGATTCAAAGGCGATAATCACAAGATATTGAAGATTCAAAATCCGGATTGAAGGAATTCAAAGAAGAAATTGAGTTTTCACTTTTCATTCATTATTTATCATTCTGGGTGATTTTTTCCAATCTTATTTTGTGATTTACATAACACGATGCTAGGCTAAGTTTATTTGTATTGGATGGATGATGAAACTATTTGATTTCTAGTTTTTAATTCAAGACTTGTGATTTTTAGTTTGATTCTCGCATTGTGATTCCATATACATGCTTTTTCATATTGTTTTAATGTTTGCGCACCATTAGGGCAATAAGTTGCTTATTTGTAGTGTTGGAAAACTTACGATAAGTAGAACACTGTATGTGTAACACATGAAGAATAAATATTAGGAATAATATTTGTGAAGTGTGCGATCTTGTATGATAATCCTATAATTTAATGCATATTCATCATATGAATGCGGACTAGGAATAGGATCGTGTCGTGATCAATATAGGTTTATTATATCTTGGAAAAGAATAATAAATAGAAGTGGAATTATCGATCGTCACCAATGCAAGGATTGAAGTAATTATTACAAGTTGAGAATTGAATGCTACAGTCACTTAGTGGAATCGGAAATCCAATACTCTCTTTCACATTTAATTTAAAAAATCATAATTTTATTGTTTTCGTAGTTTTAGAACGTAGTTAAATAAAACCCACCATATCTTGTTATTGTTTCGAATTTAGATATATCGATTGCACTAGAATTAAGCCGTATTCCATGTGGGACGATAACTCACTCATCACATTTATTACTTGTACAACGATCCCGTACGCTTACGGGATTATTTCGCAGCAAGTTCTTGGCGCCGTTGCCGGGGAATAACGGTGTTAATTTTAGTTATTGATATTCTAGATTCGCATTATTTTTATTATTTTGTTGTTGAAGGCTGGTATTACATCACTTCATTTTCTATTGTCTTGACTCTATTCAGGTAAACTTGGTTTATGCAAGCTCCTGACGAGGCTGGTCTGGGTCCAATAGATCACGAAATTGAAAGGACATTCAGAAATCGCAGGAGAGGTCAACGTCAAGCAAGGAGAATGGCTGATAATCAGAATCAACAACAAAATCAGGCTCATGCTCCAATTGACAATCAACTACCGCAACTAAATCAACAGAGAGCTATCCAGAATGAAGCTCCCATTTTAGTTGGAGACTATGTCAATCCAATTCCTGTTCCAGTCCAACCTGCTGTAGTTTATCCTCCATTCGGACAACCTAATTTTCACCTTAGACCGGATGTCATAAATTTGTTCCAAAATCACCAAGACATCAGGTTTTTTGGAAAAGCCACGGAGAACCCTCATGAACATATTTCAGCTTTTCTCATGTTATGTGAGGTGATCAGTCACGAAGGGGTATCAGCAGACGCTTTTCGAATGCGGTTATTCCCTCATACTTTGAAGGATGTTGCTAGAGAATGGTTTCTTTGCTTACCTCCAGGAAGCATACAATCATGGGCTGATATGGTTCAAAAATTTACGATGAAATTTTTCCCACCTTCTCGGGTCCACCAAATCAGGAATGAAGTCCACACTTTCAAGCAGAAAGATTTAGAAAGCTACCCTGAAGCATGGGAGAGGTTCAAGAATTTGTTCAGGAAATGCCCTAGCCTTGACATTCCTAAGAAAGCTCAGCAATATCTATTCTACTACGGTCTACAACAAGAGTTCAAGAATATGGTAGATGCTTCAGCGGGAGGATCAGTGATGAAACTCGATATAGATGATGCATATGAACTATATGAGAAGATAGCTGAGAATCAATCGATGTGGCCAACTGATAGGGAAGCTCCAAGGAAAATAGCAGGGGTATACAACGTGGATGCAATGACATCATTAGCAGCACAGATAGAGGTACTTACACTGAAAATGGATAATCTATCTCAATCAGTCAACATGGTACACCAATCACCGCTTGTATGCAAAGGTTGTGGAGCAGACCACCCGACTGCACGTTGTCCATTGGCATCTACACAAATCTCGCAGCTCGAAGAGATTAGCTACGCACAGAACTTCCCAAGGCAACAAAACAATCCTTACTCCAATACATACAATCCAGGTTGGAGAAATCATCCTAATTTCTCATGGTCAAACAATCAAGGGCAAGTACAGGGACAAGGAGGAAACAACCAAAACAGGCCACCAGGGTTCCAACATCATCAACAACAAGAGAAGAAGCAATCATTGGAAGATCTTCTATCTCAGTACATCACGAAAACTGAGACCAACTTTCAGAATCAACAAGCTTCAATCAAGAACTTGGAACAATAGGTGGGACAGATAGCAGCTGCAATAGCCAACAGACCACAAGGTACCTTGCCGAGTGATACAGAGAAGAACCCAAGGGAGCAGGTATTTGCGGTTGAGGCGGTGAATTATGCAACTATTGATCTCCCATCATTCACTTCCACCACCTTTGTCAAGGCTTATGTACCACCCATTCCATTCCCTCAAAGACTTCTACGGCAACCAACAGTCGAGCAGATTCAGGCCATCACGACTAGGAGTGGTGTTCAGTTGCCAGAAATCATCGCAAAGAGGAATGAGACAGAGAAAAGTAAACTCTCTACTGAGAGCAAGGAACAGGCGGAGCAGTCCGATAAAGCAACAGAGAAAGATCGACAATCAATTTCAGACAGCCCACAACTTAAGACAACAGTTTTTGGCACAACACTCACATCTCCGATCCCTTCTCTTCAAAGAATGCAAAACACCAAACTAGAGAGGCAGTTCACTAAATTTCTGGAAATCCTCAAAAAGCTACATATCAACATCCCATTTATTGATGCGATTCTTCAAATTCCAAATTACTCCAAGTTTTTGAAGGAGATGTTGACCAAAAAGAGGAAGTTGCCTGAATATGAAACGATAGCTCTATCTGAAGAGTGCAGCGCGATCATCCAGTGCAAGATCCCTCCCAAACTTAAAGATCCAGGGAGTTTCACTCTACCTTGCTCTATAGGAAATTTAAATACTATTAATTGCTTAATTGATTCGGGAGCAAGTATTAATCTAATTCCTTTGCCTCTTTACAGGAAACTGGGATTAGGAAACCCTAAAGCTACGTCTATAATCCTTCAGCTGGCAGACCGATCATTGAAGCACCCCTACGGAATAATCGAAGACATGCTCATTAAAGTGGGGGAGTTTATTTTTCCAGCTGACTTCATCATTGTGGACATAGAAGAGGCATATCAGATGCCAATAATCTTGGGAAGGCCGTTTTTGTCTACAAGTCGAGCTTTGCTGGATTTTGATAGTAATGAGATAGTCCTAAGGGTGGAAGATAAGCAGAAGAGTTTCACCATGGAAAATACAATCAAACAACCATCCCACTATAAAGATTGCCAACAAGTGGATCATTGGGAGAGCTACAAAAGTAAGCCAGACGCACAAGGAATTATTGGTAGGGACAAAAATGGAGACACGATTGTTTGGAGAGTCAAGGATGAACTGAAGAAATGCAACCAGTGTCTAAGATGTAGGACTGAAAACTCTATTTTCAAGCCACCATGAAGAGCTTAAACCAACAGGAGTCTAGCTAAAGACTGTAAACAAAGCGCTGGTTGGGAGGCAACCCAACATTTTTTTCCCTTTATTTATTTGTTTTTATTTTTGCTTTTAGAATCATTTAAGATGATTTAGATTAATTTTATTTATTTATTTCAAGGAATCATCATCCACACCCATTTTTTTCCTTACATCTTCAATATGTTAGTTGGTTTAATAGATGTTAGAGCTAAGTATCACTTGTTCCACATATTTGATCTTGAATATTTTAATTGACTGTTTTGTGTAGGAACATGATGTCACAGAACATCTAAATCAACATTGACCAATGAGCCAACGGGAGCAGTAGGACAGCTAGCCTTTGGATTCCAAGCCATATCAGGGGAGTATTTTCATCTTTTTCTTCCCTACCCCTTTATATGTGAAATTATGATTTATGACATTGAGGACAATGTCTACTTTAAGTTTGGGGGTGGAAAACATGAGTTTTAATTGTTTGTTTGTGTGTGCTTTTGTTACTTAAAAAAAAAAATCAGTTTTATTACTTCTTTTTATATATTTTTGCATGCTTGTGTGGGTCGGATAATCTGCTAACGATGATGTATATATTGGAACATAGAGCTGGCCTATAAATTATGGATAAGTTATCTGCTAAATTAGTCGGTGCCTATTTATGTGGAATTTGATATTTTTGAGCACGAGATTTATGTTTAGCATTGTGAAGAGAAAATTGATTCATATTTTTGAGTAGGATGACAAGAATGGACCATAGATGCTAAATCCATATAACCATTATATCCTACACCCTTAACCATTTCTAAGACCGTTTGGAGTTGATTGAGCTGTTGTAGGGAGACATTGAGATAGATGTGGATTCCATGTGTGCTAATTTTGTGTGGATTGTTTGAAGCTAATAAGATGAAAATTAGGTTGAAATCTTAAGTTGGGGGTCGATTTTTGAAAATGAGTGTTTATAAGGGGCATTGCACAAAAAAAGAAGAAGATGAAAATGAAAATGAGAAAAAAAAATGAATATGTAGTGTTACTTTATTATAAAACTTCTCTTGTAGCCTTAATGACTCGAGTAATTAAGTCTGTAAGGGTCTCTGAAAACCTGGTGCCCTATGGTCATCTGACTTGGGAGTCATCGGCTGAAAGCTCGCTACAAGGGTCATTTAGAAAGCTTAATAGAGAGGAGTAAAAAAAAACCGAGATGTCTTGAGGAAGCCCCGAACACTCATTTGAAAGAACTGGACTCTTGATGAAGGATTGTTAGCCTAATTGATTCTTAGAGGTTGAGACTATCAAGAATAAGGAGAATCCGCATTTTTTGACTTGTTGAACTGCAATTAGCAAAAATCGAACCAAACTAGAGAGGGTGAGGATTAATATTATATCACAAAATCAATCTTAGATTGCACCTTGGGAAAAGAGTGAAAATAGAAAAGTTTGAGGGTGTGTATCTTACGAGTGAAGAAATGAAATATATGGCCGTTAAGGGTCGGGAATTGAATCAATTTATGATGTATGATGCTTGACATGAATCTTCACACACACACATCGATTTTGCATTGAATAGGTAGAGATTGATTTAACATTGTGATTTTGAAATAGTTTATAGTTTCAACTCTAAAAGTCCAATCCTGAGGTTAAAAGGCAGATTATCCAACCAAGTTAATTTGAATTTTTTATTTTGTGTAGTTAAGCTTTACTTTGTTTGAGGACAAACAATTGATTAAGTTTGGGGGTGTTTGATAAGTGTATTTTATACACTTATTTGTGCCGTTAAATTAAAGCAATTGTCATTACTTTAGATGATTTGAGGCTTAATTTTATTTATATTTTGTTTGCTAGGTACATCTAGATGCAAAACCATGGAATTGAAGAAAATGAGCTGAAAATTGGCTAAAGTTGACATAATCCAAAGTTTGGGGACTAAATCGCAAAGTGTTAATAGATGATTCGGACCTCATATCGATGATTGGAGAGATGTTGGAGTCAATTACATGAAATTGGAAGATGAAGGGTCAAGAAAATACAAAGAAAGAATCGAAATAAATAAAGAATGCAATTCGGGGACCAAAGTGCAACAATTGGAAGATTTTTTGCCTGCGCGCGCGCACAGGCATAATCTCTCGCGCACGCACGGGCATACCTTTTATTTACCAAGAGTGAAACATTTACACGGCGCGCGGGCAAGGACTTATACGGCGCGCGCGCACATGCCATTTCTGGGCCTGAACGGCCCAATTTTCTGGTTTTATCCAAATTTCCATAAAAACCAATTTTAACCTACTTTCTTAAGGGGAGAAACGGCGGGGAACGACCCAGAGCATATCAAATCCAATTTCTCACCAAAAGAAAGGGTTTAGCACAAGATTCAAAGGCGATTATCACAAGATATTGAAGATTCAAAATCCGGATTGAAGAAATACAAAGAGGAAATTGAGTTTTCACTTTTCATTCATTATTTTCATTCCGGGTGATGTTTTTCCAAACCTTATTTTGTGATTTACATAACATGATGCTAGGCTAAGTTTATTTGTATTGGATGGATGATGAAACTATTTGATTTCTAGTTTTTAATTCAAGACTTGTGATTTTTAGTTTGATTCTCGCATTGTGATTCCATATACATGCTTTTTCATATTGTTTTAATGTTTGCGCACCATTAGAGCAATAAGTTGCTTATTTGTAGTGTTGGAAAACTTACGATAAGTAGAACACTGTATGTGTAACACATGAAGAATAAATATTAGGAATAATATTTGTGAAGTGTGCGATCTTGTATGATAATCCTATAATTTAATGCATATTCATCATATGAATGCGGACTAGGAATAGGATCGTGTCGTGATCAATATAGGTTTATTATATCTTGGAAAAGAATAATAAATAGAAGTGGAATTATCGATCGTCACCAATGCAAGGATTGAAGTAATTATTACAAGTTGAGAATTGAATGCTAGAGTCATTTAGTGGAATCGGAAATCCAATACTCTCTTTCACATTTTATTTAAAGAAACATAATTTTATTGTTTTCGTAGTTTTAGAACATAATTAAATAAAACCCACCATATCTTGTTATTGTTTCGAATTTAAATATATCAATTGCACTAGAATTAAACCGTATTCCCTGTGGGACGATAACTCACTCATCACATTTATTACTTGTACAACGATCCCGTACGCTTGCGAGATTATTTCGCAACAGTGTCCCTAGCATGGTATATTGAGGTACTATCCTGCAAACTTTTAAAAACTTTGCAAAATCACCCATTATTTGATCAAACTCGTCGTACTTCACATAGTGCTCACTACCACGGTCGGATCTCACAACTTTGATACTTTTCCCACAATGTTTCTCTACTTCCATTTTGAATATCTTGAATTTCTCAAGGGTATGAGATTTATCATTAATCAAGCATTCATATCCATAGAGCGAGAAATCATCATCAAAAGTTATTAAGTATTTGATCCTATGTATGATGGAAGGTAAAGGTCCACTAATATTGGCAAGTATCAAGTCCAAAAAACCATCATTCCTAGTCGAACCTTTTCTTATGGACTTAGTCAGCTTTCCTCTTGTACAATCTACAAAAGTGTAAGAATTAGAGAAGTTAAGAAAGGGATGTATCTCAACTTTTACCAATTTCTCCATCATTTCTCTTGAAATGTGCTCTAACTGCTTATGTCACACCATAGAAGATGATTCACGGATAGATATTTTCTTTGCCACAATAGTAGCACAAGAGACTTCAGCAAAACAAGCCAAAGACAATTTGTATAAACCATTACATAAAAGGCAATTTTCAATCAAACGAAAATCATAAAACAATTCAACCATTCAATTACTAAAATTGAAGGAAAAACTAGAAGTATCGAGTTTTGATAGAGAAATTAAATTAAATCTCATTGTCGGTACAAAAACTGTATTCTCCAAAACAAAAGAAAACCCAGAATCTGAAGATGACTTCACTACTCCTATGAAATCAACCATCACTTGAACTTCATTCCCAACGCACAAATTCACTTCATTCTCACATTACATTTGTTTGTTTATGAACCTCTACAAAGAATTCACAATATGAATATTAGCTCCCAAATCTATCCACCAAGAATTCAAATGCACATCTACAAAAGAAGACTCAAAATAAATTAAGGCCAATGAGAAACCTATGGAACTCTTCTTTTTCTCTAACCAAGCCTTAAACTTAGAGCAAACTTTTTGCCAACAACCCTTCTTTTTACAGAATTTGCATTGATAATTTTTCTTCATATTTTCTTAGGACCTCCAGAATTCTGACCTTAAAAATTTCTATTCTACTGATTGTGGTGTGACTTATTGCATTTATGGGACTTAGATTTATGGTTATGAGAAAAGCTAAATGCACAATTTCGATGGTCTCACTTTGCATCACATACTCTTTTTTGGCACATACAGCAATAAGGTCATTCAAATCACATTTATCTGGCTGAGCATTATAAGCAACATTTTGCTAATTAAACTGGCTAGGAAGACTATTTAGAACATAATACACCAGAAAAAACTCTACAATGGGAATTTTAAAAGTCTTTAGCTTAAGGATATATGTATCATCTTCATAACGTGCTCCCTAACTCCAATTGTACCATCATATCTCATACTCATCAGATTTCTAGTTTTTAACTTTATCAGATTCAACAAATCTCTTTCCTATAGCATCCACAAAATTTTTGGCATTTTCATTGTTTGGTATAGCACCGATAATGGAATCGGATATAGAGCACTTAATAATTTTCAAACAAAGTTTATTATATATTTCCCACTTTTTATACTCAACCACATATTTAGAAGTACTCTTATGTGTGGGTTTTAAAGCTGCTTCTCCATTGCAAAATCGAAGCCCAAAAGACAAAATGATATTTCTGCATCTCATTTCCATCTCACATAATTATTCACAGTCAACGTTTCAATAGAAGACAATTGAATCAAAAGAGATGAGGCATTTAAAAATGTGGAAAACATAAAATAATATATTTAATATTATCCAACATAATGCATGCAGTCAATGGATGATAACATATCCATCTTATTAACATGGGCTAGTAACTAGATAGTCCGTAATTAAAGTCAAAATCATATGAACTTTATCACTGTAAGAGCCTAGATGCATCATTATAAAGACACATTTGGGCTGACAATACAACATGTTATAGGGTACTCTTAAAACATATCGTGAAGCTAATTAACACATTCACATCTATTTTGAAATAGCAACACATTAGGCAAAAGGAGATTTCTAGACCAAAGAAATCTTATTAACTACCTCATGCCATTTTTCAAATCATCACATATAATAACACATTTGGGTAAGATATTGTATGCAATAATTCAAAAATGTGATGCTACCCTTTTAAAATAAGAAAAAGAAGAAGAAGAAGAACGAATAAATAACAATAAGTGTGTCACTTTGAGAACTACCACCTACTTTAATTTCAAAATGTTTCTCTTAATGGGAAAAATAAGGATAATGTTAATTATGCCCATGGAGAAGTTGAATCACAAAACAATAATTATGTAACGAAATCATAATCATTGACTTGATAAAAATCAAAGTCAAAAGTCCAATGTGAATGAGTGGCAAAATTAATAACAAAAATTCAAACATACGTGACATCAGATATGTTTAAATAATAACCCGAAAGAATGCACCTAACATGTTATAAAATTAAAGTGCATCCAAGATATACATATATGCATTGAACATATAAGATAATATTTATCCACCAGAAAAATTAAATATCATTAAATTAGAAATTGTTGTCTGTGCTATTTAGTTTCTTGATCAGTCAATCATCCTTAAATAGTTCCAAAAAAAATATTAGCTTTGCTTGCGAAAATTGTCGTGTCTAAATTTTAATGTGACAAAACTAACTAATTCATGTGGTCCTAGCTTTTGTAAAACTCAATTCGAGACAAAGCTGGTATGCAAGATAAACGAATCTGATTCATGAAGAGCATACACAAGCGCTGGTTGGGAGGCAGCCCAACATTTTTATCCCTGTATTTATTTGTTTTATTTTTGTTTTTAGATCATTTTAAGTGATTTATATTAATTTTATTTATTTATTTTCAATTTTTTTTTTTTTTCTTTCATTTTTTTCCTTACTCTTCAATATTTAGTTTGGTTTAATAGATGTTAGAGCTAGTATCACTTGTTCCACATATTTGATCTTGATATTTTAATTGACTGTTTTGTGTAGGAACATGATGTCACATAACATCTAAATCAACATTGACCAATGAGTCAACGGGAGCAGTAGGACAGCTAGCCTTTGGATTCCAAGCCTATCAGGGGAGTATTTTCATCTTTTTCCTTCTTTTTTTTTTTTTTTTTTAATCGTATATTTTATGAAATTGAGGACAATGTCTACTTTAAGTTTTGGAGGTAGAAACATGAGTTTTAATTGTTTGTTTGTGTGTGGCTTTTGTTACTTAAAAAAAAAAATGTCAGTTTTATTCATTTAAATAAAAAAAAATATTTTTGCATGCTTATGTGGGTCGGATAATCTGCTAACGATGATATATATATTGGAACATAGAGTTGGGCTATAAATTATGGATAAGTTATCTGCTAAATTAGTCGGTGCTATTTCTGTGGAATTTGATATTTTTGAGCAAGAGATTTATGTTTAGCATTGTGAAGAGAAATTGAGATCCATATTTTTGAGTAGGATTACAAGAATGTACCATAGATGTTAAATCCATATAACCATTATATCATACACCCTTAACCACTTCTCAAGACCGTTTGGGGTTGATTGAGTTGTTGTAGTGAGACATTGAGATAGATGTGGATTCCATGTGTGCTAATTTTGTGTGGATTGTTTGAAGCTAATAAGATGAAAATTAGGCTTTGAAATCTAAAGTTGGGGGTCGATTTTGAAAATGAGTTGTTTATAAGGGGCATTGCACAAAAAAGAAGAAATGAAATGAAAATGAAAATGAGAAAAAAAAATGAATTGTAGTGTTCCTTTATTATAAAACTTCTCTCCGTAGCCTTAATGACTCGAGTAATTAAGTCTGTAAGGGTCTCTGAAAACCTGGTGCCCTATGGTCATCTGCCTTGGGAGTCATCGGCTGAAGACTCGCGACAAGGGTCATTTAGAAAGCTTAATAGCGAGGAGTCAAAAAAAAAAAAACATGGATGTCTTGAGGAAGCTCCGAACACTCATTTGAAAGAACTGGACTCTTGATGAAGGATTGTTAGCCTAATTGATTCTTAGAGGTTGAGACTATAAAGAATAAGGAGAATCCGCATTTTTTGACTTGTTGAACTGCAATTAGCAAAATCGAACCAAAAACTAGAGAGAGGGTGAGGATTAATATTATTCACAAATCAATCTTAGATTGCACCTTGGAAAAGAGTGAAAATAGAAAAGTTTGGGGGTGTGTATCTTACGAGCTAAGAAAGAACTATATGGCTTTAAGGTCGGGAATTGAATCAATTTATGATGTTATGATGCTTGACATGAATCTTCACTAATAAACTCAATTATTTCTTTTGACAGTCTATATGACAACTTCATATTTTGAAAGTCAAACCATTCCTAGGATTATATCAAAAACTTGAAGAGTTATTGGTACTAAATTTGCTCTAAGAGAAGTAGATCCTACTAATATTGGAATTTCTGGGATCAAGAACTTAGTTTTCTGTGTAAATTCCGAAGACATGGTAACTTTGATAAGTGTATTTTATATACTTATTTGTGCCGTTAAACTTAAGCAATTGTCATTACTTTAGATGATTTGAGGCTTAATTTTATATATATTTTGTTAGCTAGGTACATCTAGATGCAAAACCATGGAATTGAAGAAAATGGGCTGAAAAATGGCTAAAGTTGACCTAATCCAAAGTTTGGGGACTAAATCGCAAAGTGTTAATAGATGATTCGGACCTCATATCAATGATTGGAGAGATGTTGGAGTCAATTACATGAAATCGGAAGATGAAGGGCCAAGAAAATACAAAGAAAGAATCGAAATAAATAAAGAATGCAATTCGGGGACCAAAGTGCAACAATTGGAAGATTTTTTGCCTGCGCGCGCGCACAGGCATAATCTCTCGCGCGCGCACGGGCTTACCTTTTATTTACCGAGAGTGAAACATTTACACGGCGCGCGGGCAAGGACTTATACGGCGCGCGCGCACAGGCCATTTCTGGGCCTGAACGGCCCAATTTTCTGGTTTTATCCAAATTTCCATAAAAACCAATTTTAACCTACTTTCTTGAGGGGGAAACGGCGTGGAACGACCTAGAGCATATCAAATCCAATTTCTCACCAAAAGAAAGGGTTTAGCACAAGATTCAAAGACGATAATCACAAGATATTGAAGATTCAAAATCCGGATTGAAGGAATTCAAAGAAGAAATTGAGTTTTCACTTTTCATTCATTATTTATCATTCCGGGTGATGTTTTTCCAATCTTATTTTGTGATTTACATAACACGATGCTAGGCTAAGTTTATTTGTATTGGATGGATGATGAAACTATTTGATTTCTAGTTTTTAATTCAAGACTTGTGATTTTTAGTTTGATTCTCGCATTGTGATTCCATATACATGCTTTTTCATATTGTTTTAATGTTTGCGCACCATTAGGGCAATAAGTTGCTTATTTGTAGTGTTGGAAAACTTACGATAAGTAGAACACTGTATGTGTAACACATGAAGAATAAATATTAGGAATAATATTTGTGAAGTGTGCGATCTTGTATGATAATCCTATAATTTAATGCATATTCATCATATGAATGCGGACTAGGAATAGGATCGTGTCGTGATCAATATAGGTTTATTATATCTTGGAAAAGAATAATAAATAGAAGTGGAATTATCGATCGTCACCAATGCAAGGATTGAAGTAATTATTACAAGTTGAGAATTGAATGCTACAGTCACTTAGTGGAATCGGAAATCCAATACTCTCTTTCACATTTAATTTAAAAAACCATAATTTTATTGTTTTCGTAGTTTTAGAACGTAGTTAAATAAAACCCACCATATCTTGTTATTGTTTCGAATTTAGATATATCGATTGCACTAGAATTAAGCCGTATTCCCTGTGGGACTATAACTCACTCATCACATTTATTACTTGTACAACGATCCCGTACGCTTACGGGATTATTTCGCAGCAAGTTCTTGGCGCCGTTGCCGGGGAATAACGGTGTTAATTTTAGTTATTGATATTCTAGATTCGCATTATTTTTATTATTTTGTTGTTGAAGGCTGGTATTACATCACTTCATTTTCTATTGTCTTGACTCTATTCAGGTAAACTTGGTTTATGCAAGCTCCTGACGAGGCTGGTCTGGGTCCAATAGATCACGAAATTGAAAGGACATTCAGAAATCGCAGGAGAGGTCAACGTCAAGCAAGGAGAATGGCTGATAATCAGAATCAACAACAAAATCAGGCTCATGCTCCAATTGACAATCAACTACCGCAACTAAATCAACAGAGAGCTATCCAGAATGAAGCTCCCATTTTAGTTGGAGACTATGTCAATCCAATTCCTGTTCCAGTCCAACCTGCTGTAGTTTATCCTCCATTCGGACAACCTAATTTTCACCTTAGACCAGATGTCATAAATTTGTTCCAAAATCACCAAGACATCAGGTTTTTTGGAAAAGCCACGGAGAACCCTCATGAACATATTTCAGCTTTTCTCATGTTATGTGAGGTGATCAGTCACGAAGGGGTATCAGCAGACGCTTTTCGAATGCGGTTATTCCCTCATACTTTGAAGGATGTTGCTAGAGAATGGTTTCTTTGCTTACCTCCAGGAAGCATACAATCATGGGCTGATATGGTTCAAAAATTTACGATGAAATTTTTCCCACCTTCTCGGGTCCACCAAATCAGGAATGAAGTCCACACTTTCAAGCAGAAAGATTTAGAAAGCTACCTTGAAGCATGGGAGAGGTTCAAGAATTTGTTCAGGAAATGCCCTAGCCTTGACATTCCTAAGAAAGCTCAGCAATATCTATTCTACTACGGTCTACAACAAGAGTTCAAGAATATGGTAGATGCTTCAGCGGGAGATCAGTGATGAAACTCGATATAGATGATGCATATGAACTATATGAGAAGATAGCTGAGAATCAATCGATGTGGCCAACTGATAGGGAAGCTCCAAGGAAAATAGCAGGGGTACACAACGTGGATGCAATGACATCATTAGCAGCATAGATAGAGGTACTTACACTGAAAATGGATAATCTATCTCAATCAGTCAACATGGTACACCAATCACCGCTTGTATGCAAAGGTTGTGGAGCAGACCACCCGACTGCACGTTGTCCATTGGCATCTACACAAATCTTGCAGCTCGAAGAGATTAGCTACGCACAGAACTTCCCAAGGCAACAAAACAATCCTTACTCCAATACATACAATCCAGGTTGGAGAAATCATCCTAATTTCTCATGGTCAAACAATCAAGGGCAAGTACAGGGACAAGGAGGAAACAACCAAAACAGGCCACTAGGGTTCCAACATCATCAACAACAAGAGAAGAAGCAATCATTGGAAGATCTTCTATCTCAGTACATCACGAAAACTGAGACCAACTTTCAGAATCAACAAGCTTCAATCAAGAACTTGGAACAACAGGTGGGACAGATAGCAGCTGCAATAGCCAACAGACCACAAGGTACCTTGCCGAGTGATACAGAGAAGAACCCAAGGGAGCAGGTATTTGCGGTTGAGGCGGTGAATTATGCAACTATTGATCTCCCATCATTCACTTCCACCACCTTTGTCAAGGCTTATGTACCACCCATTCCATTCCCTCAAAGACTTCTACGGCAACCAACAGTCGAGCAGATTCAGGCCATCACGACTAGGAGTGGTGTTCAGTTGCCAGAAATCATCGCAAAGAGGAATGAGACAGAGAAAAGTAAACTCTCTACTGAGAGCAAGGAACAGGCGGAGCAGTCCGATAAAGCAACAGAGAAAGATCGACAATCAATTTCAGACAGCCCACAACTTAAGACAACAGTTTTTGGCACAACACTCACATCTCCGATCCCTTCTCTTCAAAGAATGCAAAACACCAAACTAGAGAGGCAGTTCACTAAATTTCTGGAAATCCTCAAAAAGCTACATATCAACATCCCATTTATTGATGCGATTCTTCAAATTCCAAATTACTCCAAGTTTTTGAAGGAGATGTTGACCAAAAAGAGGAAGTTGCCTGAATATGAAACGATAGCTCTATCTGAAGAGTGCAGCGCGATCATCCAGTGCAAGATCCCTCCCAAACTTAAAGATCCAGGGAGTTTCACTCTACCTTGCTCTATAGGAAATTTAAATACTATTAATTGCTTAATTGATTCGGGAGCAAGTATTAATCTAATTCCTTTGCCTCTTTACAGGAAACTGGGATTAGGAAACCCTAAAGCTACGTCTATAATCCTTCAGCTGGCAGACCGATCATTGAAGCACCCCTACGGAATAATCGAAGACATGCTCATTAAAGTGGGGGAGTTTATTTTTCCAGCTGACTTCATCATTGTGGACATAGAAGAGGCATATCAGATGCCAATAATCTTGGGAAGGCCGTTTTTGTCTACAAGTCGAGCTTTGCTGGATTTTGATACTAATGAGATAGTCCTAAGGGTGGAAGATAAGCAGAAGAGTTTCACCATGGAAAATACAATCAAACAACCATCCCACTATAAAGATTGCCAACAAGTGGATCATTGGGAGAGCTACAAAAGTAAGCCAGACGCACAAGGAATTATTGGTAGGGACAAAAATGGAGACACGATTGTTTGGAGAGTCAAGGATGAACTGAAGAAATGCAACCAGTGTCTAAGATGTAGGACTGAAAACTCTATTTTCAAGCCACCATGAAGAGCTTAAACCAACAGGAGTCTAGCTAAAGACTGTAAACAAAGCGCTGGTTGGGAGGCAACCCAACATTTTTTTCCCTTTATTTATTTGTTTTTATTTTTGCTTTTAGAATCATTTAAGATGATTTAGATTAATTTTATTTATTTATTTCAAGAAATCATCATCCACACCCATTTTTTTCCTTACATCTTCAATATGTTAGTTGGTTTAATAGATGTTAGAGCTAAGTATCACTTGTTCCACATATTTGATCTTGAATATTTTAATTGACTGTTTTGTGTAGGAATATGATGTCACAAAACATCTAAATCAACATTGACCAATGAGCCAACGGGAGCAGTAGGACAGCTAGCCTTTGGATTCCAAGCCATATCAGGGGAGTATTTTCATCTTTTTCTTCCCTACCCCTTTATATGTGAAATTATGATTTATGGCATTGAGGACAATGTCTACTTTAAGTTTGGGGGTAGAAAACATGAGTTTTAATTGTTTGTTTGTGTGTGCTTTTGTTACTTAAAAAAAAAATTCAGTTTTATTACTTCTTTTTATATATTTTTGCATGCTTATGTGGGTCGGATAATCTGCTAACGATGATATATATATTGGAACATAGAGTTGGCCTATAAATTATGGATAAGTTATCTGCTAAATTAGTCGGTGCCTATTTATGTGGAATTTGATATTTTTGAGCAAGAGATTTATGTTTAGCATTGTGAAGAGAAAATTGATTCATATTTTTGAGTAGGATGACAAGAATGGACCATAGATGCTAAATCCATATAACCATTATATCCTACACCCTTAACCATTTCTAAGACCGTTTGGAGTTGATTGAGCTGTTGTAGGGAGACATTGAGATAGATGTGGATTCCATGTGTGCTAATTTTGTGTGGATTGTTTGAAGCTAATAAGATGAAAATTAGGTTGAAATCTTAAGTTGGGGGTCGATTTTTGAAAATGAGTGTTTATAAGGGGCATTGCACAAAAAAGAAGAAGATGAAAATGAAAATGAAAATGAGAAAAAAAAATGAATATGTAGTGTTACTTTATTATAAAACTTCTCTCCGTAGCCTTAATGACTCGAGTAATTAAGTCTGTAAGGGTCTCTGAAAACCTGGTGCCCTATGGTCATCTGACTTGGGAGTCATCGGCTGAAAGCTCGCTACAAGGGTCATTTAGAAAGCTTAATAGAGAGGAGTCAAAAAAAAAAAAAAAAAAAAAACCTGGATGTCTTGAGGAAGCCCCGAACACTCATTTGAAAGAACTGGACTCTTGATGAAGGATTGTTAGCCTAATTGATTCTTAGAGGTTGAGACTATCAAGAATAAGGAGAATCCGCATTTTTTGACTTGTTGAACTGCAATTAGCAAAAATCGAACCAAACTAGAGAGGGTGAGGATTAATATTATATCACAAAATCAATCTTAGATTGCACCTTGGGAAAAGAGTGAAAATAGAAAAGTTTGGGGGTGTGTATCTTACGAGCGAAGAAAGGAAATATATGGCCGTTAAGGGTCGGGAATTGAATCAATTTATGATGTATGATGCTTGACATGAATCTTCACACACACACATCGATTTTGCATTGAATAGGTAGAGATTGATTTAACATTGTGATTTTGAAATAGTTTATAGTTTCAACTCTAAAAGTCCAATCCTGAGGTTAAAAGGCAGATTATCCAACCAAGTTAATTTGAATTTTTTTTTATTTTGGGTAGTTAAGCTTTACTTTGTTTGAGGACAAACAATTGATTAAGTTTGGGGGTATTTGATAAATGTATTTTATACACTTATTTGTGCCGTTAAACTTAAGCAATTATCATTACTTTAGATGATTTGAGGCTTAATTTTATATATATTTTGTTTGCTAGGTACATCTAGATGCAAAACCATGGAATTGAAGAAAATGGGCTGAAAAATGGCTAAAGTTGACCTAATCCAAAGTTTGGGGACTAAATCGCAAAGTGTTAATAGATGATTCGGACCTCATATCGATGATTGGAGAGATGTTGGAGTCAATTACATGAAATTGGAAGATGAAGGGCCAAGAAAATACAAAGAAATAATCGAAATAAATAAAGAATGCAATTCGGGGACCAAAGTGCAACAATTGGAAGATTTTTTGCCTGCGCGCGCACACAAGCATAATCTCTCGCGCGCGTACGGGCTTACCTTTTATTTATCGAGAGTGAAACATTTACACGGCGCGCGGGCAAGGACTTATACGGCGCGCGCGCACAGGCCATTTCTGGGCCTGAACGGCCCAATTTTCTGGTTTTATCCAAATTTCCATAAAAACCAATTTTAACCTACTTTCTTGAGGGGGAAACGGCGTGGAACGACCTAGAGCATATCAAATCCAATTTCTCACCAAAAGAAAGGGTTTAGCACAAGATTCAAAGGCGATAATCACAAGATATTGAAGATTCAAAATCCGGATTGAAGGAATTCAAAGAAGAAATTGAGTTTTCACTTTTCATTCATTATTTATCATTCCGGGTGATTTTTTCCAATCTTATTTTGTGATTTACATAACACGATGCTAGGCTAAGTTTATTTGTATTGGATGGATGATGAAACTATTTGATTTCTAGTTTTTAATTCAAGACTTGTGATTTTTAGTTTGATTCTCGCATTGTGATTCCATATACATGCTTTTTCATATTGTTTTAATATTTGCGCACCATTAGGGCAATAAGTTGCTTATTTGTAGTGTTGAAAAACTCACGATAAGTAGAACACTGTATGTGTAACACATGAAGAATAAATATTAGGAATAATATTTGTGAAGTGTGCGATCTTGTATGATAATCCTATAATTTAATGCATATTCATCATATGAATGCGGACTAGGAATAGGATCGTGTCGTGATCAATATAGGTTTATTATATATTGGAAAAGAATAATAAATAGAAGTGGAATTATCGATCGTCACCAATGCAAGGATTGAAGTAATTATTACAAGTTGAGAATTGAATGCTACAGTCACTTAGTGGAATCGGAAATCCAATACTCTCTTTCACATTTAATTTAAAAAACCATAATTTTATTGTTTTCGTAGTTTTAGAACGTAGTTAAATAAAACCCACCATATCTTGTTATTGTTTCGAATTTAGATATATCGATTGCACTAGAATTAAGCCGTATTCCCTGTGGGACTATAACTCACTCATCACATTTATTACTTGTACAACGATCCCGTACGCTTGCGGGATTATTTCGCAGCAAACTTCAAATTCAAATTTCATAGGAATAGGTTGAAATTCACACTCATGTAGAAATTGGTTATCTATAAATGAATGTGTTGAACCAAAATCAAAGGAATTAATCTAGTTGTACCTAAAAGGTTGACAACGTTTTTGACAAAACGCCACATGGCGGCCCCCTATTGGGGGGGCGCCCCGCCGCAGGCGCCCCCCTAATCGGGGGTCGCCATATGGCGTTTTGTCAAAAATTGTCATCCTTTTAGGTACAAGTAGCACGGTTGAAATCAAAGAGAATGACCCCCGCCGCAGGCGCCCCCCCAATAGGGGGTCGCCATGTGGCGTTTTGTCAAAAAAATTGTCATCCTTTTAGGTACAAGTAGCACGGTTGAAATCAAAGAGAATGATTGCCGGCTTCCCACCGACAAATAGTGTACCTGAAACCACGTCATTATTTTATGTCCCCAATGCTACTCCACCAAATGCAAACGCTTTGTTTGGTACTGTATTACTTAATTTTGATAGATAATCTTTCATTATATGTCCTGGTTTGCCACACTTGTAACATACTCCTTATCCTAGCCGACATTCTCCACCATGATTTTTCCCACATTTGTTACAGGTCGGAGGGGCTATCAAGGTAGGATTCTTTTGTTTGTTTTTCTTGTTATGAAAATTCTTGTTGTTACTGTCTCCATCTCTCTTATCATTGTTCCACCTCGGTTTGGATTGTTGCGGTTTATTCCATTGTTTGGATGGAAATTCTGATTTTTGACACAGGTTTCTAGCTTCACGAGCTTTCACTATTTTGAGTTTCGCTTGCTCCGCAATTAATGCCCTATCAGCTATAACAAAACAGGTCACATCGTGGATTCCAGCTATCCTAACATCTTGATTTCGTTCTGGCTGTAATCCCTTAAGAAAACGTTCAACCTTAAGTTCATCTGTACTGACCATGTGATGTGCAAATCGGGATAATTCATTGAACTTTTTAATATATTCAGTAACTGATTGCTCTCCCTGTCGGAGTTGAATAAAGTCTTTGAGCTTTTGGGAGCGGACGGAGGATGAAAAATATTTATTCCTAAAGATTTCACAGAATCCAGCCCAAGCCACTTGATTTATGTTCTCGATGCATTGAATACTATCCCACCAATGTCCTGCACCACCTCTTAGCATAAAGGTGGCACAATTAACTTTATCTTCCTTGGGAATCTAATAGTAGGAGAATGTTCGTTCCATAGTTCTAAGCCAATTTCGGCTTGAATCGGATCAGTGCAATCTTCAAAAATTGGAGGATTAAGACGTCTAAAGCGTTCTCCACTTTGTCCCATCTATGTCCTTGGTTCAATTGGAGTTTGACGGTTGTTCAACTGATCAGCTTGTTGTTATACTAACCGGGTAAGTTGTTCAATTAAAATATCTTTTCCTCCTCGAGGCATTGTTCTGTACATATATTTGACTATCAGTTAACTCTAAATATAAAATAATCACATGCTTATGTATTTTGTGATAATCACATCATGGACCTTTTATATCTATCACTTTAGTGACTTTTAAGATTAATATGCTAAAAGTTTTATTTGGTGGGCGTCTACTGTACATAGAGCTTAAATCTAATTTAATAAGATTCACATGTATACAAATATATAGCACGTTAGGTGATTTTTGATGGTCTTGAGTTGGGTTATGTAGTGAAAAGTGCACGGAAGTTATGTGTATTTGAAAGTATTTTTACACGATTTTTCATTAGCACTTTCTATTTTTATTCTTTTGACGTGATATAACCGAGCTATTTGGTTTTTGGCTCAAATAAAGTGGCTGCACATTCTAAGTATTTTATTATTATTATTATTTTTAGTAGAAGCAACAGCTTAATAATTTAGTTAGTCAATTGTAGGCTCTAACTAGTGAGATTTGTGTAGGTTTTAACAACACGGTAGACAGGAAGGAAAATTTGAAATATTTCAAACTGATATTGAACCACACTTTTAAAATCTTAAAGTTGTTTCTCATGATGGAGAAAGGAAGGGAAAGTGTGATCATGCTCCATTTTACAACAGAAGGAGAAATGTGAAGACAAGTGAGTTAATTTTTTTTTTACTCCTACCCTTACTTTTCTGTATAACATGTATGAAAATTCTTTAAATAATGTACTGATGTATATACCTATAAGTTGGAAATCTTATTATTAGATTGCATGATTCTTTAAAATATTTCTTAATTTTGGTTATATTAATGTTGCTTTATGTATAATAGGAAACTAATAAAATTCTGGTTAACTTTTTACTAGAAGTTAATTGCATAATCAACTTTGTGAAAATACCAGCATCACTTAGCTGCATGCTTCTTTAATTGAAAGTCCAAATTGACTTGTTTTAATGCCTTGGGCATTTGCCCAGGTCTTTTTCATTCTATTTCTAATTCCAAAATAGTACTTCTAATTCAAAATGACATTAAGGTAAAATACGGAATACCACTTACTTGATAGTTAGGCTTGACTACGAGTTGCCCCGAATTTTATTGGACATTGTCTATAGAATCATGTAACCGTGCTCTGATACCACAACTGTAACGACTCACTTTTGTTACTCATATCAAACTTTTATATAAGTTATTCAATATATATATAAAGTATTAGTGTAAGATTCGTTTACTATGACGACAACTTTTAAAGCAATTTAATGGATTTGAACTGATATGTTAACATCAGAAATGTTTTCACCTGATTCAAACGAAAAATAGTTGCAATCGTCCGATCAAAAGTTATACCATAACTTGTTGCAGTACTTTGTTCACTACAAACTTTTCTTTACAAAGTTACAATAGCCAACACCTTCTTCTTTTCAAAAATCAAAATAGGAGAAGGAGAATATCAAACTTTACTACACCGCCCTACTGGGCTTTTAACAAAAATGAGGATAAAGTACACAACTAATAAAATCCTATACGGATTAAAATAAGCGCCAAAGAAATGGCACGAAAGGTTTGACTTAGTTAATAATGTCTTTTGAATTTAAACATAAAAGTGTCGATAAATGATTATATTCAAAAGTACGTGATAATCATGTTGTACTCATTTACTTATACGTGGATGACATGTTGATTGTGAGCAATCAAATGCAAGGTATAAAAAATGAAGTTTCTATCTTCCACAATAAAAATGAAATATTTTGGTCAAGTTGATACCATACAGGATCCTTGTTTGAGACCCATTTTAAGAGAAAAATGCAGTTTTGAATAATGATTTTTTGAGAATGTGTAGTTAAAAATTAAGGAAAAAGTTTTTTCGATTTACATATAATATTATTTATTAGAGAATGTGTGGTTGAAAATGAGTTTTGAGAAATAAAATTTCAAACAAATGGGTCTCGAACAACCACTAGGTATCACAAACTTACCAAGCTAGTGGGGCTTATATGTTAAGCCAATCACATATGTTAGAATGTGATTAATAAGTTCAAACACTTGAACATTAAAGAGGTTAACACTCCATTTGATCCAAGTTTGAAACTTATAGAGAATGATGGAAGAGCTATAGTACAGCTTGAGTATGCAAGTGCTATCAAGAGTAATGTATGCTGTGCAATGTACATAACTTGACATAGCATTTGCAATTAATAAACTTGGTCGGTTTACAAGCAATCCAAGTGAAGAACATTGGAAAACTATCGGGAGAGTTCTTGGTTATTTGAAGAAAACCAAGGATCAATGCCTCCAATATTCTAAGTTTCTGGCAATCCTAGAAGGATTTATTGATGCTAGTTGGATATCTAGTGTTGGTGAGAATAAATCATCATCATGTTGACCTTTGAAGGACGTGCAGTCTCTTGGAAGTCCAAGAAACAAACGTATATTACTCACTCAACTATGGAATCCGAACTTGTGGAATTGGTCAAAACCGAAATAGAAGTTGAGTGGCTTAAGAATTTAATATATGAAACTCCATTGGAAGAAATGAATAATTCTTCCATATCTATTTTGTGTGATAGTCAAGCCACTTTAGCCAGAGCAAACAATAAATTGTATAATGATAAGTCTAGACAAATGAGTCTAAGACGTGAATATGTGAGGAAATTAATCAAAGATGGAATAATTTCACTTATGTAAAGTCAAATGAGAATTTAGCTGATCCATCATCAAATCGCTTACAAGGGAATTAGTACGGACTACAGCTAGTAGGATGTGGTCAAAATTTCATAATTAAATCTATCAATGACGGGAACCCTCCTGACTAAACTAACAAGTATACTTTAGGTTCAAAGGGTAATAACAAGTTATTCGATACGTGGATAGGTTCTGCACTTAATAAGTGTTGATTGTCACGAATAGGAGGGTTAAGTTTCAATAAGAACTTTACCTATATAAACTTTGAGGTGGCGCCGCCTTAATATAGAGTTGAAGTTTCTCTCTTCAAAGTTTATGAATATGAGAAGTGTAAGACCATAAGAGCACTAAATGAGATTGTGTGGAACTTAGAACACTTGATACTTCTGTGTGTGATTTCATTGATATCATCACAAGGAATAATAGGTTAAAAGTTTTTAGTGAGATTTGTACCAAGGTTGGATTGAAATTGAAAGATATTCATATTCTATTCATAAGCGTCGTTAAATTTGTGCTTGTACTCATTTTATATTTGAATAAATGGGGGATTGTTGGATATTGTTCAAAGTAACAATGAGGAGTGAGTTCGAAAGTAATGGAAGTTGTCAACCATGAGAAAAACAAATGAAAACAAAACGAGAACAAAAAATGGTGAAGATCGAAAAATGGCATGGGCGATCGCCCAGGTTCAAGGTTAGGTGGTCGCCCGGCCTTGTGTTGCAATTACAAGGGCAAATTTGATGAACTTGGCGGGCGTCCGATTTTGTACTGGGCGGACAAAAATAAGTCCATTGCTGGTGTCTTTTCATCAAATTTTACACCTTTTGGCTTGTTTTTGGCACATTTTCGTGCATAATGATTGATGTTCTATAAATATGGATAGTTTTCATGTTGAAAAACATATCACAAACATCAAATTGATGCACCTATATCTAAATCATAAGATCAAATCAAGTTTTATATATTTGTTCTAAAACTTCCTTTTCAAATTTGGTTTTGCTTAATTCTAACTTGGATTAAAGTTTGTTTACTCTTACAAACTATTTGCCATTGAAGCCTTCAAGCAACCTGTGACGGCAAATATCGTTTGAGAATAACGATTCATAATCATGTTCATACATTTCATTTTGACGAAATTCTTGTTGCTGATTTTCTTGTTCATTCGTCAACTTTTTGCAACACATGCTTGCTACTATGTTTCTAACCTCCAATTTGATACAATCAGGCCACTATGTATGCTCTTCAAAACTAAAGACGTGCAAACCTATCAGTCACTTCTCTGTCTGCTCTTCTAACGTTGCATGGAGGTCACTGAACTTCTCCATATTTCTAACTAGGTCATTGAACTTCAATTTAATGTAATTAGACCACCATATTTTTAATTCACAGGCAATCAAGTCTCTCCATTCGAGTTTTGTTTATCATCCTACCAGGGTTAGCTGACATGAATGATTAATTTAGTGGTTCAATTGATTTATAGGATGTTTGGCAAAGCATAATTTTTCTTAAACTAGTCAAAATTCTTTTTACCTATCAATTTAATGAGATTCACAACTTACTAATTATTTACAAATTTCATAGGACCCACAACTTTAAGAACACTCTCAAACGTGCACTTTGTTAAAAGACACCAAATATGAGAACACAACATTGCATCGTCTTATAAGAAGACATTCTATCTCACCCTTTTACCTTTTCCATTTCCAAGATACCAATTTCCCACAATAAATTAAACATTACATATCTAGATCAATGCGCTATGACTACAAGGAGAAAAGTTCATTCACCGTCAACATCTTTCTATATATAAAAAGTGGCTATTAAACGGAATATGTTGGTTTAACGGAAAAACTAACGGAATTTCTTGATTTAACGAAAAAACTAACGGAAAATCTTTTTTCATCACCCCTACTTTCAAAATTATAATTAAATAATAATAATAAATTAGCCTTTGATAATTCCTTCAAACTAAAATATCTTGAAGCTAACTTATCCGAATCGATTTTTTCTCGAATCTGATTTATGTATCTAATTACGATTTATCCAACGAGACCAATATTCATATATTTACGATAACTCCATCAATATCTAAATATTTGACACAAATAAAATATAATTTGATAAATGTATCATTTAGTCCCTAACTTTCAAAATATTAAAATATAGTATATAAAAATTGAATTATATTTTATGAAAATTTTCGGGGTATTACATTCTCACCCCCTTAAAATATTTTCGTCCTCAAAAATTTACTCGTCACTTACCAATACTAAGTCTAACACATGATATACATATATTATCGTAATACATATCATACTTTAGCGATAAAATGAATTGCATTATTACTTAAAAAAGAGTAAAGACTTAAGCCATACAAAAAGTTTAAGCCTCCATTTGTTTCTCATTAAAAAATCCATAAAAATGAAAAATATGACCGTTATCCATCACATCAATCTATCAATTTTGAATTTCTATCTCTTGTGTGGGTCCAATAACGGCTATATTTTTCATTCTCATTCTGCATTAATGACAATCAAATGGAGCCTAAGTAAACTCATTTTCTTACCCCTTAACATACATTGAGTTTTCTGTTTGTGATTTTGAGTTGGAAATGACAGATAGAAACACTTTATTTAATTATTTATCAATTACATAAACATTACATCATTAATTATTTAATTAACCAAAAAAATTACATCTTTATTAATAAAAAATTAATTTTTAAACAAAACTTTTAAATATAAACTAAGCAATGCACGTTGCTTAAACCTAGTATTACATAAAACAAACAATACACGATAATTTTGGGTTGTTGCACAAACCCAATAATTTAGAGGAGAGCAAGAAATTGGAAAGATTTAGGAACAACATCAAACACCTAAAATTTCTCACATAAAAAATATTAATCCGTGATTTTCCGAGGACCAGTCTTTCTCCACAATAATACATTGAATTTACAATGATTGAAAATCCATCTCAAATTGTATAGATTACAATTTTAACAAACATATCATTTTCTTTTTCTTTTTTTCCTTTTACACCAAACATAGTGATCTAAGGGTCTGTTTGATTGCAAATAGTGAAATTTGACTGGAAAGAAAATAATATCCAAAGAATTGAAACGCCTGAATTGTTTTCCTGAGAATTGTCAATTAATTGTGTTTAATTAGTATGATTTTTCACGTGAAGAATATTGAGATTTTGGATCTTTTGGTGGTTGTTTAACTTTGTTTTACATGAAAATTGTCCATTGCAAGAATATAATTTATTACAATTGGAGATACAATTTGTTTTCATTACAAAAAAAAACTGAAAAACCATTTTCCCACCAAAGTGGAGGGAAAACCAATTCAAGGAAAACAAGGAAATGGGTCACGTGAGGGATAGAATGGAAAACTAATTCCAAGAAAATTTCTTCCTATCAAACAATGTAAAAGATGGAAAATGGAAAATGATTTCCAAGTTCCATGAGAAATTGGGGATATCAAACAGGAAGCACAATTAATGTAGCTCGCGAGTATTATGTCTCAGCGTAGCTTTCATCTCCCTTCCACTCATAAGACCCAGAGGGCAAGTTTCTTTCTTGTTTAATTATTAAGCCTGAAAAATCAAAAACTGGACATTCAGTAGGCCTAGTGAACAGTATACATAAATGCAATAAACAGTTCGCCTAAAATGACAGGTAAAAGCTACCCCACACTAAAAAAGGCCATCAACATCAGTTCACAGAAGGTAATATAATAATCGACATGACACCATTCAGTTTCCAGGCTTTATGCAGCGACCTAGTTCACATGACTGCATCATTTATGACTACTTCTATTATGTAATTTCGTTAAACTTAGCAACCGCCACTGGCAGGTTCAATCGAGCTCAAAAGGCCATTGCCTCTAAGCTGCATGCAGTGCTCTTCAGCATCTGCTTGACCACATATTATTACAACTGATTGCCCATTATAATGTGCTTCTTGCATTATATTTACAGCATTGTCTACAGTCATCCCAGGAATAACCTTCATTAGAACTTGCACAACGTACTCCCTTTTATTGTAATCGTCGTTGTGCAGCATCACTCGATAAGGAGGCGCCATTTTCCTCGATTTCCTGGAAAATGGAAAACAGAATTTATATTTCTGTAGATAGAGATGTTGGATGTCCAGATAGGTTTACCCTCCAATGGTAATATCAGTTGATTGAATCTTTGTTTCGACTCTACATGCTACTGTGCCTAAACAATGCAAATAGACAGGCATTGGAATATTTGACTGGGATAATCAATATCAAGTGCCCACATATCATATCCAAAAACTAAAAGTAAATATTCTCATTTAATTGGTAACAGTAACTTTAATTGAACTAAGTCTCCACATCATCTACACCCACAAAATTTGGCACAATGGATATCAAACAAAGCTATGATATATATGTAGTCAGTACAACTCAAAATACAAATTTGAATGGAAACACAAGACGCAAGACGCCTCTTATTTAAGAGTGGCTCTACGTGGTTGGGTTGCTGGTATCAGGTTAGGTTGGTCACCTTATTTTTCTTATTATTTTAAATACTTTATAAAAATTTAAAACCTCCATTGTATTATTTCACAACACAAGCCCTACATGAAAAAGAAACACAAAAGTTATACCTTCACTATCCATACCTCAGATCGAACTCAGATTCACGTCCAGGAGTCATTTTCTCTATGACAGGCTTCTCCAAAACTCCGCCGCCGCCTTTCCCTAGAGCAGTTATTTGCATTGACGTAAATGAGCTCCGGCTTGTGCATTGTTTCTGACATGGGTACTTATCTGCCATTGCACACATCAACCAAATATCTCAACAGAATTCATGCTTCAAATAATCAACAAAACTTCATGGATTTGTAGTTGAGTGGCTAAAGGGCTTATAAAATTAAACGTGATATTACAAAAAAGAAGACAGTAATAGAAACTATAATGTAAGACAACTCCGACACCATGGTTAATGATCCCTCCATTCTAGTTGTGCTTTTCGATGATAAAAAAGTTCATGCCGAGCAGAGGGGAAAATATAATGTCACATAGAAAGGGGAAGAGCATTACACCGAAACACAATATTTATGATTTGGTAGAGAGATTTTTTTATTTTTTTAAAGGATTATCTAAAGTGGAAATCTTCAAATGTTCAAGGTATTTGAGTTGACGCACAATGAGAGGGCCAGTTCAAAACCAAAGCTGGTTCCACTATCAATTCATTGTTGAATCTTAAAATGTCAACCTTTTTAAGAGGAGCAACTCAAACCCTTGGATGTTACTCAGGGTAACGTTTTCATCTTTATTTGATATGGGAAGTTCTCTTATGAAATCAAACTTCCGATATCACCTCAAAGATATAAAAGTCAAAATCAAAAAATAGGAGAAAGTACTCATTTTCGAACATCGAATTTTCAATTTATTGTAAGTATTTGTACTTGAACAAATGTGTCCTGACATAACACAGAAACATGCATTTTCAGGATAACTAAATTACATTAGGTTGCTTGTGTAACTCATCCTGCAATCTCAACCCGACTATTTTCAAACTCTTCTACAATTGGGCACCAACATAACACAAAAATAGTATAGCATACAACACAAGCCATTAGAAGCCTTTTGAAATATGTAACATCTCGTCA
The DNA here is from genome assembly GCA_019097785.1 of Fraxinus excelsior. Classification (NCBI taxonomy): domain Eukaryota; kingdom Viridiplantae; phylum Streptophyta; class Magnoliopsida; order Lamiales; family Oleaceae; genus Fraxinus; species Fraxinus excelsior. The sequence goes on from CM032637.1 coordinate 22,458,724, forward strand.
AAGGTCTGCTTTCTGGGTTAATTTTATAAGCACTTTGGGTACCCACCCCCCAATTTCTAACCAAGCCGTATAAATTAAAATTTCCTAACCAATTATCGGTGCTAATCGTCACATAATGGTACAGTTAAAAAGCAAATTTTCACATAAACTTGATAGATTACTCAAATATAAGCTGTTAATACAAATTAAAATAAATAAGTTAACATCAAACAACAAATGACAAAAAAAAAAAAAATAGTAGTAAGGAAATTACCGGGTATGGGTTGGAATATTTGATTAGGGGAAAGAGCAACTCGTCCGCAACTAATCGCACTCTCCATTTTTTACTACTCTTCGCACCACAACCTCCAACACACGCACAAAAACAAAATGGTGATCGTGGCTCGTGGGGAACAATAATAGCCTCAATTTTTTCAATTTCCTCTATTGTCCTGCAAAATCTCTGATTTTTTTGTCTTTGGTTTTGAGAAGAGCAAATGTAGACGAAGGTTTATCACGTTTCTGCGTAAACGACGCCGTATTGACCGCCTCACCACAAATAAAATCAAATTTACCGATAAAGTACGGGGCTTCATTCCAAAATTCGCCTCTTTCACATTTTCTACCAACGGTAAATGAAGGAAATCTTATTTGGAACACTGGAATTCTACGACTTTGTCATATCATCCCTAAAATCACAAAAAAAAGTAATACAAGGTTTGTTAATGGGTTAATTTCATAAATGCTCATTGAAGTTACCTGAAAATTTCAAAACGGTCACTGAAGTTTCAAAGTTTCAGAAACGATCACTGAAATTTGAAATTTCTTTCAAAACGGTTACTGAATTTTCAGATTTTTTGGCAAAGTTTGAGGCAATTTTTCGACAACTTCCGACTATCAAAACCGTCGATTTCGGATACCATTGGAAAGCCCACTATGTCATCTTCAATTACCACCAAAAATCTCCCCAAAACTCCAAGTGATTTGGCCGGAATAAACCCACGAAGTCGGCAACCGAAAATTGTGAAAATCTGCCAAGATTTTCAAATTTTTTGGCCAAGTTTGAGGCAATTGTTCGACAACTTCCGACCACTAAAACTGCCAATTTCGGATACCGTTGGAAAGCCCACAATGTCCTTTTCAATTACCACAAAAAATATCCCCAAAACTCCAAGTGATTCGACCGGAATAAACCCACGAAGTCAGCTACCCAAACTGGGCAAAAAAGTCCGAAAATCTGCTCAGTTTGGTGGTCGGAAGTTGCCGAAAAATTGCCTCAAACTTGGCCAAAAATCTGAAAATTCAGTGATCGTTTTGAAAGAAATTTCAAACTTCAGTGACCGTTTTTGAAACTTTGAAATTTCAGTGACCGTTTTGAAATTTTCAGGTAACTTCAGTGACCATTTGTGAAATTAACCCGTTTGTTAATACTAAAACTTAGTTTATTAAAGGATAAATGGCGCAAAATGTTCATACCTATTACTGGTTTTGTGGAAAACGTCTTTAAGTTTGATTTTTTGGTGCAGAACGTTCCTACCTTTACATTTTCTTGCGCAAAACCCATTTTCACCAATTTTTAACATAAAATGACCATTGTACCCTCATATATAAATAAAATAAAAAAGAAAAAGAAAGGAAAATAAAGAATAAATTGCAATCTGCTCCAAACATTTTAAAAAGTGCATAGCAGTCCAAATAAATTATTAAAATATTAAAAATAATCAAAATAAAAACTCTCTCTCTCTCTCTCTTCCCCCTTAGCCTCCTCCTTCCCCGGCCTCCACCACCACAAGAAATCTCAACCAAAATCACCCGAGCTCTTAGCTTAACGGATATGCGCATGCAATTAGTGTGTTGTTCAATATGCAAAACCTTACATTTCAATTTTTAAAATTGTTACCATTATTTCTACGTTCCGTTGTGAAAGTCTTCATTTCCAAGACCACCGCCACTTCCGACCATCGCCACGACCACAGCTACTTCATTGGCATTGTGGATTAGCTCTCACCTTCAAAGTAATGCCAATATTACTCCTCAAATCGGCACCCAACAATACAGAAATTGGCATGAGCCTCTCTAATTACAACTCTCCATTCAAGACTAGGATTTAAAAGTCGAAGGAAGCTTACGGTTTTCCTCAAGAAAGGTGGATCCTTCGTACCATTCTGGGTAAGAAAAACTGCTGATGCCTCTGAAGAAAGCCAAGAAGGTAAGAAAAACTGCTGGTGTCTCTATGAAAAGATGGTGGTCGAGAAGAAGAAAACACTGGGTAAAAGGAAGATTGAAATGAAGAAAATAGAAAAATTGAATAACATGCGAGTGAGTTTCTCCAAGCGTCGAGTCGGGCTTTTCAAGAAAGCGAGCGAAATCTGTGTTCAATCTGGCGCTGAAATCACCATTGTTGTACAATCCTTACTCGGCAAACGTGTCTTGTGTAGATTCCGTAATTGATCGGTTTGATAATAGAATTACTTCTCTAAAAGACTACGCCCAAATGCCAGATTTCAGGAGGGATTATTCTGTGGTTTCTACAGAGTTGGAGGCGGAGAAGAGGGATGGGGTGAATGATGGTGGTGGGTTTTGGTGGAACATGGAGGTGGAAGACCTTGAGATGTTCAAAGCGGCGTTGGAGGAGGAGTTGAAGAATTTGAAAACCAAAGCAGAATATTCTTCATCTTCGTTAATAACAGGAGAGGGAGAGGGAGAAGAGAGAGAAAGTTTTTATTTTTATTTTTATTTTTGATTATTTTTAATATTTTAATAATTTATTTGGACTGATTTGCACTTTTTAAAATATTTTGGAGTAGATTGCATTTTATTCTTTCTTTTATTTTTTGTTTTATTTATATAGGAGGGTATAATGATTATTTTATGTTAAAAATTGATGGTAGGAACGTTCGGCACTAAAAAATCAAACGTAAGAACATTTTCCACAAAACCCGTCATAGGTAGGGACGTTTTGCGCCAATTACCCTTTATTAAACAATAGACTCAATTATTCGTTTCAGTCAGAATACGTCAATCTATCAAAATTTTCTACAGACAATTTAAACAGAGTTCTAATTGGGACTTGGGAGAGCTTAACGGATTTATATTTTATAAGATATAATGTATTGCAGAATTAAATCAAACGAACACCATATATAATGTGGTAAATCTCTAAGGGAAACATCAACGATCTCATGCCAAGGATAAAATAATCCACTATCTCAAATAATAAAAAATACAATAGCTTTAATTTGCAATTTCGTAAAATAACAAAAATAATCATAAGCAAGTAAAGAACAACTCCCTCATTTTTTTTTGACTTGTTGTGGAAATAAAATCAAATCCTCTGGTATTGACTTTATCGCCACTTCACTATTGTATTCGACTGCAACCACTCCTTGGATTAAAATTTACCAAGACTTACATCAATTAGTTTGATCTTTGAGTAAGATTATATCATTCACGCTCAAGTGTGTTATCTTCAATTACTATTTAAGAACACAATTTTTACTTTGAGATACTTCAATTGAATATCAGTCGATCAAAACTCACCAGACATAGTCTAAAGATTTCAAAACTTGATGTTGAAGGCTCATCGGATATAGGCAGATTTTTCTCAAAATATTCAAATGTCCCTTAATAATTTTCCTTAATTATATAAAGATCCTTCTGAGGCACGAATGTGTCTTGCCTAAAATATAAAAAATTTGCACTGTAAGAATAATATAAAATATGTTTGATATTGCCAATAATTAAATTAAGAAAAATTTTAATTTGTTAAAACAATATTTCTTTCTTTTAATTATTTGACCAATCAAAACAATCCAATAAAGTAAATATATTTTTATATATATGTATAAAATATTTCCTTCTATTAATTATTTGACCAATCAAACATATTCAAGATGGCAAGTATATATTCATATATATGCTAGTATAAGGTAGGTAAATATTGCAGCCAAACCATAGCCAAGAATAAGTAACATGTAGGACCCAGTCAATCTTGACGTATTGACTTACATTGTTTAGACTAATTTCAAAAACATCTTTTAAATTTTCAATGTTAATTTTTTGAGTGTGTAGAGTGTTTGCAGAATAAAGTATATGAATTACTCCCCCTTGTTCTCTCAAGTAACACAAAACTCTCCTTAACTTACACAACTATCCCTAACTTCATGAAACCAACCAATGTATCACATAATATGTAGGTCAAGAAAAAACTAAACAGATATGCCGCAACAATCAACCATCCTACATATTGCAATTAATGTTCATGTTCCATTATCAGCACACATCAAAATCAAAAATTACTATTCCCCCTTTTTTGAAATTAACAGGCCCGCCATATAAAGTGAATCAAATAGGCAAATAATGAGATCTGAGAGTTAGACTCAGAATGATAGAACCATTCAATTAGTTGACTTCTTCGCCCGTAGAAGGTTGGTCTGGACTGGCTGCCAGAGTTGGGGTTCAACGTCTTTTTTAATAGGAGGTCGGAACCTTGTCTCTTCTGTGCTACATGAGTCGAATTGTTTCGTACAATGATAAAAAAAAATTCCCCTTACTCACACCTGCCAACTGTAATCTGTAAAAATAGTTTGAAACTACAAAATTTGAGATTAAATGCAATTAACACTTTTTCAATCAATAGGGTTGAACTGACCCCTCATATTCCACCCAAAATTTGTTTCTAAACAGTTTCGCTCAATTTTTACTTTTTGCAATGGACACTCTAACTGCCAATTTAGATTGTTGATATGAAAATCTACGAAAAAGCCCACGCGTGTCAATCACACATAAATCTAAAAAATTACTAAAAAATTGAATCAATCACAATATTTTTAGACAAATTTCACAACCATCTTAAAATTCTCAAGATAAACATGAAATTTCCATTCAAGTGTTTGCTCACAACTAATTCAATTAATTTCTCAGATTGAAACATGAGTGTGTGATAGGGCACTTTAGCCATAATTAATTATAAACCAACTTGATTTAATACTTTCAATGATTGCATGCTAAGTGTGTTTCAAACGAGGCATCATCTCATAATGTCTCTTTAAATTAAAAAATGTGTGCGACATACTAGAGCATTTATATAAATTTTTTATTTGAGTTTCACATAGCCATGGTGGTAGTTTTTCCATCATGATTTATGTTCATTATCAATGATACTTCACACATCATGGTGGTAGCCCTCTTCTCGAATTGTATTATTTGGTCTACGTACCGGAACTGATAACATTCGAGATTATGCAGGATTATACACGAAAGATCCTTTTTTGGCTCTCTCTTTAGCCCTATGTCTCTTATCCCTAGGAGGTCTTCCTCCACTAGCAGGGGCCGTAATAGTGAACTCTTTCACAAGAGAGATAGAAGAAAGAAGATCTGTCTCGATTCTATCTCTATCTTTCGACATCTCATCTCTATAATACGATAATAGTGGGTGGAGAATCCTTGTGTATTCTACTGGTATAGAATCTTTGTTTATTACTAGGAAGGCGGGCTACTTCCGTCTAGCGGTCATGGGAAAGCCAAAACTTATATATAATAAGTCAATACTGGGTCGGTCGAGACTCTTTCTTAGTGAAGTGGGAAGACAGCACCGAATCAGACGGGCACAGAAGAAGAAGTGGTTTCATCCGACCGGCGAGATAGTTCGATTTCTAGTCAGCTAACTGAGAATCCAATAGAGAAAATAGCTTTTCTAATTCTTTCTCGATATAACGATTTCTTGTGAGCCACGAAACAGATAATCCAAGTCGTAAGTACGAACCACTCAATGGAGAATCTCAGGCCAATAAGCTACGACTACGAAACGAATTGGATCGGGTTCAGCGCTTGAAAGCTATCGAAGAAGAGTCAATTCAAAGGGGGGAGTCCACTTATTCAATAGAAGAGAAGCCTATATCTGCCGACCCTACTTCACTTCCTTATAGTGCTTTGCCTACTGTCTTTGAATAATGCTTCATTCTAGGGCGTAAAAGAAAGCTTATTATAGCATTTGAATTGACCTCTCGTACTGAGGACGAGAGAGTGAAATGCGAATATAGGCCTTATTTCAGTAGATATGTGCAAATAATCGATTTTAGTAAGGGTTTCTAAGATTATAAAGCATCGATGACCATCAAGCATTCCTTATGATTCTAGTGGGTTTAGGATAAGAAGATGGCTAAGCTCATTTCTTTCTTTTCTTGAAATAATTGACTCTACTGGCGATTTGAGTAGAATTACGTCTCTACCCCCAGTCACTCTTGCAGCAGCCTTACCCTTGCTTCTTGGAAAAAAAAAATTTAGGCTATGTAAATAGCTGATGGAATCTTGCTTCTAGTCATCGAGCGGAGGCTAGATAGAAAGTGAAACCTAGGTTGTAAGAAGGACTCGAGAAAAAGTAGAGTGTGACTTTAGTGGTACGTCTAGCTCCACAAGGTTGTCAGCTTGCCCGTCCCTCTATTCCAGACAAGAGGAAATAATGGGATAAGGTCCACTCTCCCCTACTAGTCGCTTTGGATCGTTCGTCTGATAGGTTTTCTCCGAATGATGTTCAAGTTGGTCATATTAACTCTTTAGTTAACTGCGGGGCAGGATTGACTAAATCAAAAAATGGTAATCGAAGTTATGCGTTAAAGTTGCACACATAACACAAAAGTTAAGGGATCATGATGTCCCATTTCAATCTCGATACGTTTTATCAATATGAGGTGATCGTCAGACTGTATATAGTCCGGGGTGCTCGAACATTTTTTCCACAAGCTTTTCGAGTTTATCGGGCTAAGGTAACTATGAAAGGTAGGACCTCATCTCATTCCATCAATTGGTGTCGGGTTTACCAATCTCAGTATGAAAAGATTCACTATTTCCCTTTTCTTTCTTGGAAGAGTAACCCCGCCAATCAAATCCAGTTTCCAAGCCTTCAAGCCAACCCCATACGATAAGGTAAGGTGTCCTACCTCGTTAAGCCAGCCTTTTATTTTAGAGACCCAACAATCGATTTTTTTAGCTTTGCTCTACGAGAATCAAGCCACTAAGAGATCACATATAGTAGGAAAGCTAGCACGCTTGGGGACGGATTTCCAGGGTCAAGAAAGCAAAGTTCACTCTCAAGCTAACCTATGGATGCGGATAAAGCTCCACCTATTTCCTTCACTCCTGACTGTGTCACAGATCATTCATATTCTTCGCACCTTACCAAGGCTTCTCTAGAGTTCAAAAGCAGACCCCTCGCCCACCCCTAATTAAACGGGTATCTGATTTGATCTTATGCAATTCCTTTCGTAGCTGTGCACCTCTTTTTCCAAAGGTGGGATTAGGGCAGACTCACAAAAGAATTAGCTCCACCCAATCCCATCGACTGTCCAGGGACCGATAAAGATAGAGAACTATTTGCTTATAAAGAAGAAATTTACTCATTCGAACTTGAGCGCATAAGTCACTTATTCTTATTAGTCACTCGATTACCACCTTAGAGTGAGAGGGCATTATCCCTTTATAGGGCTATAGATGGAAGGGAATTGTTGGGTTTCATGGGTCTCACAACCGACCCTTTCTTTATGTCATTATCAGACTGGAAATGCTTTAGCACGATCCTATGCACTCTCATAGGATATCTATCAATATGTCTCTTTTAGGGGAAGTACACACCCGTTACTTTAATGCACATCAAGACCGGTTAGCTATCTGTTGTCGCGTTTAGTGTACATTCGAGATGAGGCGAGTGTACATTGCTCATTACAAGGGTCTTTCAAAGCCTTGAAAGAACTAGAAAGAGGAAAAGCTCGATTGTAGCAGGAGGTAAGAGCTCTTTCTGTGTCTCATCTTTTTCTCCCAATGCCAATATAGAGTATCTAGGGACAACTCCAAGCTTGATAGCTACCATAGCTTTGGGTTCAATGGATTGAATGATAATAGGTCCAAAGATAGATCATAATAAATGGAGTAGGAAAGATAGCTTCATTTGCATTCCTTCTCAGACCCGACTCTTGACTTGCTAAGTGCTAATGGATCGCCCTTCTTGGCCCGGGTAGCCATTCTTCTATGTTATAGTACTCTGCCTACTCTCGATAGCCTTAGGATATTCACATTTAGCAGTAGTGAGGTACGTAGTTGCTTTAGCGAAGCTTAAGGATAAGTATTAATGATGGAAAATGGTGAGGTTACGAAGCATTCTATTCGAAAAACATTCTAACTCGGCTTTCAATGTGAAAGAAAGAGCCTGGATAAGGGCCAACTTACTGGACTTCTCTAGAATCCAAACTCCTTACAGGGATCAGATTAGTCCTCAGTAGGGTACCGAGAAAAAACATTGGTTATATGGTGCGAACTCACATAAGGAGTGTTCCAAGTACGACAACTAGAAAAAACCTAAATAGGAATAGGATAAATCACACACGAAGAATCAGAGAGAAAAAGAAATTGCAGAACACTAACTGAAAGCATGAACTCAGCTAGGGCGAGAGGAGACGAGTCACTCACTATAGTGCTAAGAGAGCTAAGACGAGCTCAAGTCATTCAAGGATGGTCTTTTCCACGAGAAGCTGATGCCAGAATGGATGTAGCTAACCTAAGAGTTCTGTTGTTAGGGGAGCCGGGTAGCAGTTGTCGATTGATTGAAAATGGATTTTTCTTTTCTGAGGTCCCTTTTGGGCTACAAAGTCCCTTGAGCCGTGGAATCTTTTGTCTTGATTTAGGGAAATAGGCGCATTGATTAGGTTACGTGGTTCAAGTAAGTCATTGTCACCTTAGCAAACAAGCTTTCTTTACAAATCAAATAGAATTGAACTATCCTTTATTCCAATTGAAGGTCAGTTTCGAGACTGACTAGATTCTCATTAGTAGCCTTATAGACGGGGGACCTAGGTCTGGTCTATCCTTGCCTTCTACTTCTATAATCTGAAGGAGGTGAAAGCTTTTATGGCACACCATAGATTGATTGCTTACTGATGGGGGCATTGATCCAAGGAAAGAGTGATATCCATTGTTTAGGCTCATAATAAATTAAAAGTTGCTCCTACTACTCAGCCGAAAGCCTTAAGCACTGTACAAGGATGTGCTGTAGGAGTAACCCATTACATTCTGGGTGGAAGAGTCCACTACGAAGTTGTACTAGGTGATCACTCAGCTCTTTGTTGGCAGCCAAGAGTGTGTTAATTAAAATCCACGTGCTTCATGAAAGCCATACGATTGTGGTAAACTCCGCCAGAACTACCAGATTACGAACCCGAGGCAGCATCTCTGCAATTTCGACTTTGAGTTCTATGCTATTTACTTCTTTGTAACTTCTAGTCTAGTTTTCTTGCTCTTAATAAAGCAAGATAACTTCTCCGTAGATGATAGCACTAATTCGGTACCTTTGGATGGAGGATGAGCAGCGTGCCTAGCGCACCGAACTCAATTACAATAAAGTGATGCCATACCTGGTCTCATTATCCTTCTAACTTAATGCCTATAGGATTAGGTTGTTCCGAGATATCTGACTCCAAGCTCGATCTATCCACATCATAGACCTTATGGTGCTTTTTCTTCTGTTTGATCCTTACACCTTTCTTGGCATCTCCAGACTCTCTTCCAAGGGCTGCTTCCTTTGAGTATCGACCTCATACTCTCTCTCGCCTCTCTGTCTTTCTACACAAATTTCCCAGTTGGATAGTCATTCCTTCACGCACCGCTCTCATTCACATCTAGCTTCACCTAAATAGCCATGGCGTGCTATGTGCTGCTATGCGTATGCTTGCTTGCTGTCGGTTCAAGTTTAGATAATTGTTGTCAAAAGGCGAGCATAAAATTCAATCTCATTCCTAAGACTACGTTCGCAAATTCCTCTTTTGAGTGGGTTGGCTCTTATAGGTCAAGTACATGTGATGACTAAGGTTCTACAAAAGCTCGACTAAAAGGGGAAAGGGAGGAAAATTTGGCAGTTGGGAATAGAAGTAGTGCCAACTCCCGATTTTGTTCTCTTTGTCTTCAGTTTTGCTTTCTTTCCTTTTGTCGTAGCGGTTAGATAGACAAAGCAGATAAGAGAGCGCTAGCCCACGATTAGGGAAGAGAACCGAGATAGAGCTCTTTTCGCTGGCACCATTCAGTTGCATTAGAAGAGCAGAGAAAAAGCGCTTAAACAATATTCAAACTTAGCCGTTGTGAAAGCAACAAACAAAAGGCAGAGAGAAGGAACATAACCACTTTTCGAGATAGGGAGTTAGTCAAAGAACATTTTCTTTTCACTTCCGAATTTGACCTCTTAGCGGTTGGTTTTCACTTGACTTTGAAGTCGGCTTATAGAAAGAGAAGAGATCGTTCTTTCTTTTCTTCTTCCAACAGAAAAGTGACTAATAGTTACGAGCAAGCGTCTCGGATTAGAGAAAGTCAACGCTTTGAGGTTGAGGGAAATTGACTTTAAACGTAGGGCTAGTGACTTTGATCAATCAACTCATTCCGTTACGGCTAGTGAGCACTTTAGGTAGTTAGTGCATGTTTATAGGGCTAAGGAAAAGAATGGCTAATAGAAACCTAACCTTTCATACTCTTGTCAAGGCTTGGACTTCTCTTTGGCTGTGCTTGGAACTTTCTCATATCTCAGTTTAGGTTAAGGGGCACTTTTTCACTATGATATGCTTGAATTAAAATAACTCTTTGATCTACGAGTAGCCCAATAGTACTAAATTGAAACTGACCTTCACTTATAGAACTGAACTGTGACTGCTACTTGCTACCGGACCAAGAGAAAGAAAGAATGGGGGATGACCATTGTTCGACTCTCGTAAAGCATCAGAAGAAGTCTTTGAAAAAAACAAGTTAAAGTCCCTCCCACGTGTGATGTTAATGGAACTCTAAGTAGAGATTCTTGTCCCAACTTTATGGTAGGTAACCATTCCCTTGGGAATGTGATAATCTCTTTACTTTGTTTGAGGTAAGAGTTCACTTATGGATATGGGTAGGGAAGGAGAATCTAGCATTTGATTTGTTATGCCCCATAATAGTTTCATAAGGAACTTGAGCATCGCTTTGCGGAAGACGACATCGTTGGAAGGGGTCTTCTGAGAGAGGTTTCGCCCAGATTCTTCTGATTAGGAAGATGAACCTCAATGGAACCCACTTGGCTTTCTTTTCTATGGTAGCTGCGCTGGGAGTAGCAGCTGCCTTGGTAGTCTTCTTCCTAGCCCGAGAACTTGTCCCTATTAAACTCCACCAACTTAGACCCGAGTTCGTAGCATTTGTTCTTGGTTTCCACAATCAGGCGTACTACCTCTTCCATCACCGACCTATGGAACTGTGAGGGAGTTATAAGAAATGAGATAGCTATGGGATTAATATAGAAAGTATTTATGAGTGGAGGTTCATACCACTCGCTTGGAGGAATTGGTAATCCCTCGATATTCTCATCGATAACGTTCTCATGATTTATGTTCAATATCAATGACACTTCACACGTCATGGTGGTAGCCCTCTTCTCGAATGAACATATGTGTTTACACGACAACATACTGTAGTGTCGAGGGACATAGATATTGACCATGAGTCTACACTTAAACATATGTCACCTTCAGATGTCTACCTAGTTAATAAATGGTTACAACAATATTGTCACAGTGTCCTAATAATGTACTTATGTAACAATAATTTATCTCAATAACCACATTGATTGAAGATTCCAATTTTATCTCAATAACCACAAATCAATTAGAATTTCACATATTGTGACCTTTGTAAGAAAAAGCCCCAATTTTTCTTTTTGTCTTTTTCAATTTTTTTTTGTTTTGTTTTTCATATAAATGCAAAACACATGCAAACAAAATGAACATGCATAATCAAACAAAAAAAAATTATGCACATCGAACTGGCTTTTAATGTATCATGCATATGTCAACAGCTTTTCACAATGTTTCAAATCTGACAGTATCTCAAGTCTTGGTAAGTAAATCAGTCAGTTGTCCTTCAATGTAAACGTATTCTAGGACAATAATATTTCTTCAACTAATTCTCTAATGAAATGACATCGAATATCAATATGCTTAGTCCTAAAATGTTGAGCATGATTCTTAGAGATATTTGTAGCACTAGTATTATCACAAAATATGGTAAAAGAGCCTCGATTAATACCGTAGTCATTGAATATCTGCTACATCCTTGAAAGTAATCATTCCTCCTACATGACTTTTAAAATTAGTTAATATAGAATTATTAGTCACGTGTCTAGAACAACCACTCACAAAGTACCAGGAATCTGATACAATAGATTTATAAGCAACATTAACAATGTAACTCCTAAGATCACTTTTACATATCCTAACCTGTCTTATTCTAGCCTTAGAATTTTGCTTTAATATGTTAGCAAGCAAGTTACCACTTTTATTGTGATTCGGTTTTCTCTATAATAGAAAATGTTGTAAATTGTGTCCATGCTAATCACAAACACTACATGTGATCGTGTGGTGTAAATTACTTGTCTGATACTTACCTGATCGTTTGATCTGATCCAAGTTTTCTGAGATAGTTAGAACGTGTTGTGGAGTGTCTGTCATGGGAACTGTCCTACTAGTGGTAGGTCTGTCTAGCACTTTGACAACAGTTTCAAACAGATGACTTTACAATTTTTAGACCCAATTTTGGCATAGCAATCTTTCAAATGGGAAAAATTATACTTCTATAAGAATTGTATACCTTCGAGTTAGCTTTCCAATGCACTTTGAATCACATCAATAGGATATCGAGAGAGAACGTCATGACAAAAATACTGAGAGCTGTTCAGCTGCCGAAAATTAGGCAAGGCACGCGCCCTCGCCTGCAGGAGAGGCACACGCTCTAGACCCAAAAAGCCTCGCCTGAAACTTCCCAAACCTCTAAAGCGCTCGCCCTAGTTTCTACTAGACGTGCGCCTCAAGCCAGAATGAGAAAAAAGGGATTGTTTCCTTTCTTGTCTTGGGAGTTTTTTGGGGTTAATATAAAGCTATTTTTCTGGGTTTCTGGAAGAGCGAGCCATATTTTGAGAACTAAGAGAGAAAATCACTTTGAGGAGCCTCAATTCACCATTTTGGATCTAATTTCGAAGGCTTGGAGAGTCAATTTCCAGATTTTCTTCAATTATATATGATTTGGGTGATGGCTTCCTTATATTTTCTGTGTAGTTTTCATATTAATATGTAAAGCTAAGTTTATTTGTATTGAATGAATGATGAACCCTAATATTTATTTATTTTAATTCAAGACAATTAATTTAGTATTTCTTGATTTTTCTTGATTTGTTTTGCATTTCCATTGAACTATTTGATTGTTTGATCACCAATTAGATAGTAAGTTACTTTTTGTAGTGTAAGAATATTCACAATAAGTCTAGAATGCAGCAAAATCAACATATGAACAATAGGTATTAAGAATAATATTTATGGCGTGTGCAATCATGCGTGATAAATTTTGTGAACCAATACATGTTTTTCATATAAACTCGGACTAGGAATGTGATTGGGTTGTGTTAAACATATGTTTAATATATCTTGAAAAAAATATTGAATAATAGTGGATTATCGATTGTCTTGAATGCATGAATGTATTAGATTAAGAATTAAGAATCGAATTAAATAGCAATAGGGAGATTCGCGTTTCCAATACAAATATTTACATATTAGATAAATATTTTATTTGATTTATTAGTTTAGGAATAGTATAGAAAATATATAAATCATCTATTTTGATATTACCATATTTCGAATTTAATAGTAGCTATTGAACTACAAATTAGACCTTATTCATCATGGAAACGATATTCTTAACTCACAAATCTTATTACTTGTACAACGATCTCGTACACTTGCGGGTTTCACGCGAACAAGTTTTTTGCGACGTTGTCGGGGGAATAACGGATTTAATTTTAATTTAGTAGTTTATATTAAATACCGTATTTGTTTTATTTTTTATATTTTTTGTTATTGATTTTGGCTACTTACATTGATCTCTCTTACTTGATATTTTATTCAGGTGCCGTTCAACAATGCATCTAAGATTCTGACGCGATGTGGTGAAAATATTTTTGCAATGAATAATCTTGACATAGACGATGAGGAATAAGATATCTATTATGAATTCTGCTATGGGGTGCATTATACTGGTTACTGCATAAATACATGCATTGAACCCTTTATGCTCAAACATCTTCGGTTTAAATAATATTTAAGATGTTAGAGATTCACTATTGACACATCTATTACAAGCAACATGCCTATTGGTGAGTGCATCTTTTCTGACATGGTTGTGGAATTTGGTCCTTCCATGTTAAACGATGAGGCAATTATAAAATACTACACTGATTTTGCCAAGTTAAATGAAAAAACAAAATGTGTGTAGGAGATGACACATTCTGGATTGTATTTAAAAGGTGGGGATACAATCCACTCGAAAAGTTTGAAAAAAAAAGAGGTTACATTGCCCGTTGATTTAAATTGTAAATTGTCCATTCAACCCGAGGAGATATCAATTATAGAAGATGAGAACAAAATGATAAAAGATCAATTAAAAGGAACAAAATGAAGAAGAGGCAATTAATGAAGAAGACGTTAACACATTCTGTCGATTTCATTGATTGCCCTGTCATTGAATTTGTAATTAAGCCCGAAGAGAAGGAATAAGTCTACGTAGTTGAATTCAAATCGGATGAGATATGCATATCATATCACATTGGAGAGGGCAATGTTAAAATTTGTAGAAGTAATGAAGAGTGGGGCAAAGTCAAAACATGTAAACTGAGCAAGGCAACAAAATCATTCTTCAAAATTTCATGATGCCGAAACAACAAAGTCAAGCTAAAGACTTTAAACAAAGCATTTGTTGAGAGGCAACCCAATTTTTCTTCCATTTTATTTATTTTGCTTTCTAGAAATAGGATAATTTAGATTTATTATTATTATTCAATTTTAGGGACTCATCATCCATACCACATTTCCCCATATGTCTTCGATACATTAGTTGATTTATTAGATGTTAGAGCAAAGTGACACTTGTTCCAATTATTTAATCTTAATACTTTATTTGACTGTATTGCACAGGAACATGATATCGCGAAACATTTAAACCAACCAAGACTAAGGAGCTAACGAGAGCAATAGGAAGCTAGCCATTGGATTATAAGCCATATCAGGGAAGTCTTTTCTTCATTTTCTTCCCCACCCTTTATATGCGGATTTAGAATTTAAGACATTGAAGACAATGTCTAGTTTAAATTTAGGGGTATAAAACATGAGTTTTCATTTTCATTTTTATTTTGTTTTCATTTTTTTGTATTTTTGTATCATTCTTATATTTATTTATGTTGTTTGTTTTTATTGCTTTAGATATATATAAAAAATTGAAAATTTAAAAATATTCAAAAATGTTTTCTTTTTGTGTGCTTGTGTGAGTTGGTTGGTCTGACTGACAATGAAAAATATATTGAATCGTTGATTGATATATGAATGGTGAATGAATTGCATGCTTAGATTAATTTTTACTTTTCCATGTGAAATTTGATATATATTAAAAAAATGAATTAAGTTATTAAGTTGATTTCATAATTGGATATGTTGAAACACTGGACCCTAGGTGCTAAATCGAAAACCACTAAATTTTACATCCTTAGACTAAATTTATAATAGGTTGGGGAATTTCATAGTTGTAGGAAAATATTAAGATAAATAGGGGTTCAATGTGTGAAATTAAAAATCTTGTTTGAATTGTCTAAGGTCAATGGGATGCAATTGGGTAAAAATCTCAAGTTAGAGGTTGCTTTACTTGGATAGGTGTTTAATGATGGATATTGTACTAATCAAGGCAAAAAAAAAAAAAAAAAAGAACACATTTTATTTGATAAATTTTTTTTGTAGCCTATATGACTTATTAAGCATATAAGGCTGTTAAAACATGTTGTCCTAAAGTCAACTGATTTGGAAGTCATCGACCTAAAGCTTGTTACATGGATCATTTAGAAAGTTTAAGGGAGAGAATGCTGCAAATAAAAAAAAGTGTTGAAAAAAAATTGAGAGAAAAAATATAGAAAATAAGTAAGTGCATGAAACGGACGCACCAAATACCTTGATTATGTCCCAAACACTTGTTTAAGGAAATTTGACTTTTGATAAGAGATTGTTAGCCTAATTAAAACGACATATTGAAGCAATCAAACTTAATGGAGAATCTTTATTTATTAACATATTGACTTGCAATTAATGAAATTTACCTAAACTAGAGAGGTGAAGATATTATAGAATTCAACGTTAGTTCACACACTTGAAAAGAGCAAAAAGAATAAGTTTGGGGATGTGTGAATCTTACGAGTGATGAAAGAATATATTTGACCATTGAGAGTCGGGAGTTGAAACAACTCAAGAATTCATAATGTTATGGTTAATTCTTCACACATACCTCGATTTTACATTGGAGAAGTAGATTTTAATTTATGTATTGTGATTTTGAAGTTGTGCATAGATCTGATATTATGATCAATCATGAAATAAAAAGTCAGGTTAGCTAAAAATAAAGGCAGATACATGTTCTGAACTTCAGGAGAGAGTTTGAGACTCTAAAAATAAAGGATTCTGACACCGTGAAGGAGTTTCCTGATAGGCTGATAAATGTGGTTAACCAAATCAGTTTACTTGGAGATGATCTTCCAGACAAGAGGGCAGTGGAGAAGGTATTGATTAGCTTACCAAAATAGTTTGAATCTAAGATATCTTCACTTGAAGATTCAAGTTATTTGTCCACCATTTCCTTGGCTGAATTGGTAAATGCTCTCCAAGCTACTGAACAAAAGAGATTGTTCAGGCAAGAAGAGCAAGTTGATGGTTCTTTGTTTGCAAAAGGGAAGTAGACAACTTAAACAAATTTTGGTAGAAAGAAGCCACAAAATGAAAAGAATGAAATGGAAGTAAATGACTCACAAAAGAATACTAAGTACCCTCATTGTCCACATTGCAAGATAAAAGGTCATTCTCCTAAGTATTGATGGTTCAGACCCAATGTTCAATGCAGGCCATGTAAGCAATTTGGGCATATTGAAAGGTCTGCAAAAATCGAAAGGAGAATAAGGAAACATAGCAAGTAAAGGTTCCTGAAGATCAAGTTGAAGAACATCTTTTCTCATCCTTGAATCAAATGGTCAGCAGCAAGGAACATGTATGGTTACTTGACAGTGGCTGCACTCATCACATGTCACCAAATGCAGATACTTTTGTTGAGATGAATGATAAATACAGATCAAGGGTAAAGGTTGGAAATGAGGAGTATGTGGCAGTTAATGTATTGGCAAAGTCTATGCTCAGACTCCATCAGGTAAGAAATTCATTTATGATGTCTTGTATGTTCCAAATATTGATCAGAATTTGATAAGTGTTGGCCAACTAATTGAGAAGAACTATACTTTAGTATAATAGTTGCACAATTCTAGATCAAAATAATGTGGAACTAATGACAGTTGATACAAAAAATAGAAGTTTTCCTTTGAAATGGAAAAGCATGAATTTACAAGCTTATACCAACACTGTGGTTGAGTCTGAATTGTGCCATAAACGGTTTGGACATGTTAAATATACTTCACTTAAGCTTTTGAGTGAACAAGAGTTAGTGGAAAATTTGCAAAAGATAGGAGATGCTATGTGTGTTTGTGAAATCTGTCAAAAAGGAAAACAGGCTAGACTTCCTTTCCCTAGAAATCAAGCTAAAAGAGCCCAAACTAAACTTTAACTTTTACATTCTAATGTCTTTGGTCATATGAAAATCTCAACCATAAATGGTAGTAGATATTTCATTTTATTCATTGATGATTTCACTAGAATGTATTGGGTTTATTTTCTCAAAATATAATCAGAAGTACCTACAGTCTTCCAGAAATTTAAGAGCTATATTAAGAATGAAAACTGTTGTAAAATCACGGCCATTAGGATTGATAATGGCACAGAATACACCAGCAATCAGTTCAACTATTTTTGTGAGGAAGTGGGAATTAAACATCTGTTGACAATTTCCTACCCCCCAACAAAATGGAGTCTGTGAAAGGAGAAACGAGACAGTAATGGAGATGGCTAGATGTTTATTGCTGGAGAAAAAATATACCTAAAGTCTTCTGGGCTGAGGTTGTAAACACCTCAATCTATTTGTAAACAGACTACCCTCTAAAGCCTTGGAGAAACTAACTCCCTATGAAGCCTGGTATGGAGTTAAGCCCAGCATATCTCATTTGAGAGTGTTTGGAAGTGTGTGCTACATGCACATACCTGATATTGGAAGAGATAAGCTCAATAAAAAAGTAGAGGCTGGAGTTTTGGTTGGATATTATGACAATGCTAAGGGCTATAAAGTTTATAATGCACAAACTAGCAAGGTTGTTTCTTGCAGGGGTGTTAGGTTTGATGAGAAATCTTCATGGAATTGGGAGTCAAACTTTGTGGATAGAACTGAGGCACCAAGGTTGATTTCTCAAAATGAATATGCCGGTCATGATGAAAATGAAGATGCTGGTAATGATGAAGAGGAAATTCAAAATGAAGCTGAACCTGAAGATGAAACGAATTCAGAAAATGAAGTATTGAGAACCAGATCACTTCAGGGCATTTATGCCACATGTAACTCTGTTATTCTGGAACCAGTAAGCTATGATAATGCTGTACAATCTAAATAATGGATAGAGGCTATGAAGGACGAGCTAATAGCAATTGAAAAAAACAATACTTGGCTGCTTGTTGACAAACCAATAAACAAGAATATCATATGAGTCAAGTGGGTGTTCAGAACCAAGTTAAATGCAGATGTTTTCAATCAATAAACTCAATGCTAGACTGGTAGTTAAAGGTATACTCAGCAATTTGGGATTGACTTTACTGAAACCTTTGCACCAGTGGCCAGACTTGAGACAATAAAAGTGTTGTTTGCATTGGCTTCACATTCAAATTGGAAGATATATCAACTAGATGTGAAGTCTGCTTTTCTAAATGGGGAGTTAAATGAGGAAATTCTTATTGAACAGCCTAAGGGTTTTATCAAAAATGGTAAAGAAGATAATGTATCCTTGCTAAAGAAAGCCTTGTATGGCTTGAAGTAGGCACCTAGAAGCTGGTATAGCAAAATTGATAGCCATCTATGTAGTTTGGATTCAATAACAGTGTAAATGAGCAAACATTATACATTAAATCAGTGGATGAGGATCTACTCATCATTTCACTTTATGTTGATGATCTCTTAATCACAGGAAGTAATGAAGTCTTGATTAATGAGATAAAGAATGAATTGAAGAATGACTTTGAAATGATTGATCTAGGGAAGATGAAATATTTTCTTGGAATGGAGGTTGATCAGTCTGAAGAAAAGATTTTAGTTTGCTAGTAGAGATATGCCAAAGAAGTGTTGAAGAAGTTCTATATGGGAAATTGCAAGCTAATTAACACTTATTTGGTCTAGAACTTAAAGTTGATAAAGGATGATGGTGCAAGCAAAATTGATTGAAAAGTTTATAGAAGCTTGGTTGGATGTCTGCTATATCTTTCAGCCACAAGACCATACATAATGTTTGTTGTAAATCTACTGTCTACATTTAGACAAGAGCCTAGCCAAATTCATTTCCAAGCTACCAAGAGAGTGATGAGGTACATCAAAGGGACTGAGAACCGTGGAATCAGTTTCAGGAAATCAGAAGATCTGGTGTTGACCGGATTCACTAATAGTGATGGGGCTAGTTCAATGGATAATATGAAGAGTACCTCAGGTTATGCCTTTTATGCTAGATCAAGTCATGTCTGTAGAACTTAGTTAAAAAAAATGGTGGCTCAATTCACAGTTGAAGCAGAATATATCGCTGCAACTGAAGCAACTAATCAAGCTATATGACTGAGGAAATTTTTGAATGACCTGAAGCATCAACAATCTGAGGCCACCACCATTTTGTATGATAATTAATCAGCTATGGCCATTGTGACAAATCCATTGTTTTATGGCAATACCAAGCATATCAACATCAAATATCATTTTATTAGAGAAGCTCAAGAGAAGAAAGATGTGAGACTGATACATTGCAGCTTTGAAGAACAGGTTGCTGATATATTCACCAAAGCTCTCCCAAAAGAATGGTTTGAAACACTAAAGAATTGTCTTGGTGTTTCCAACAAAAGTGTCAAGGAGGAGTGATGAATTAAGTGTGACACTTTTGTTGATGTTAAGTCACATTTTGTCTTCTATATGGTCACACATTTTTTGTTAATGGTCTAGCACTTGTTATTGTAATTTGTTAGACTAGTTTGGCCCTACTACAAGTTGATGTAATTGACAAGTATGGTGTAGTGGTAGTAGGTAGAATAGTGAATAGAATATTATTTTATTTTACATCATGTATGGCTATATGAAAGGAAGCCATGTATTGCCAGATTGTAAGAATTAATTGAACCAAGTTTCCATCCTTTTTGTCTTCCATACTCTAACACTAACCAACATAATGTTTGCCCATTTCTTCCCGTGTTGCTTTTCTCTTTGGTGGTGAAGTAGTTTAAGATGATTTAGTAGAATCCTCACCATAAGGCTCAAATTGGAAGCCAAAATTTTTGTTCTCATCAGCAACTAGTGCATGGGTTTTTGTGGTTTGTTTTTCCTCAATAGTCGGATCAACAGGCGTTGTAACCTCCTCAAGATGATCCGCACTAACCCCTTTTCTCTGTAGCATGTTCTAGTTCTTCCCCATTTTCTCTAATACCTTTGTGTTTGTCAATCTTCTCTTCAGAATTGATCCCTTTATTACCATTTTCTACAGACGATTCACTTTTGTTTTCCTCAATTTGTAGCAGACAACTGGAGTATGTAGTAGGCTCATTCATTCTTCTGATTGGGCGTGGTATAGTCGAAGAAGTACTCTCTTCAGAGGGTTCAGCCTCAAGAACTTATACTGGTGGTATGTAGGGTACAATAGCCAGTTCCTCTTCAACATCCAATCGAATTTGCTCAGAATGCATCTGGGCAAGAGTGGCTATCCTCCGTTGTCACGAATTGCAATGAACAGGCTTCTAGCTGTAGTGGATGATTCTGTTTCCCAAAAATGTCCTTGTTGCCTTTGGTTTTCACCATTGTAATATGTAGATGAAGGCTAAAATGTTGTAATTATTTCAATGATCATGTTAAGAATAAAAATCATATATGTTAATTGATAGTTCGAAATTCATACATGCGGAAGACATTATTATGTATGAATATTACCATCTAGATTTTCCTCTTCTTGCTCCTCCAAAATAATCAGCCGGCAATGGAGTAAGCCAATAAACGATATGGAGATGAGAGGGGACATAGCCATTATATAAGAATCATAAAGTCAGCCCATTACTGACTCTAACCTTAATTAGGTACATACTTTCACATACTTAAAATTACCACATTATAATAATAAAGTCCGTAAGGTATACAATGACCCAAGTGATCACTAACATATTGAGCAAGCATTTGATTGCGATAAAACAAAAATTTTAACCTTCGGGTCAGACTACATAGGTGGCCACACAAGTACAGCTGCAATAATAACACCTTACACAACATGATCCGGTCCAATAAGAATGTTAACATCGAACATAGAAGTCGTTACACCAATCAAACGATGTAAGACCACTCTATAGCTACAAATGCCAACATCCTTATCGACATGGTTCCCCATCCTTCAACCAATGTGGTAGTATGCAATATGAACTTAGCACCAAATATGATAAAAAACTATGTTAATTCATATCGGTCCTCAAAATACTTCTAATCAAAATGAAGCCACATATCTCAAAAGAGACTCATCTTATGTCTTAATAATCATATCTCAAGATCAAAACAATATCATAATAAAGACATAAGTCAAATGAATGCACAAATTAATTTATGGATAGGGGAAAATATTTTTTATTATTGGAAGTGGCTGTACCCGAAGAACATATGGGTTGCCTACGTACCCCGTGAAGGGATCAAGCCCAAAACGTAGTTGTCTTACATAAATAACTCCCACTAACCAAAAACATCAAAAGTTTCCATAGTGCCCATATTAGCAACATGTGTCTTAAAAACTTTAGGAGCAAGTCGCTTAGTCAAAGGATCTGCAATCGTTGAGTATGTATTAATATGCTCTATTTTCATCTGTCCCTCCTTGACTCTGTCTCTGACCACCAAATATTTGATGCGCTATTATCACAATAAATAATGGTTGGCCTCGAGATGGAGTCAACGACTTTCAACCTAGAAATAAAATTCTTTAACCAAATGGCTTGAATTATAGCTCCATAATACGCCACAAATTCAGCATGCATAGTAGAAGATGCCACTAGAGACTGTTGAACACTTTTCTACAAGATAGCACCACCGACCAACATGAGAATATAACCTAAGGTAGATTTCAAATTATCTTGACATCCAGCAAAATTCGAGTCAGAGTAGCCTACCACCACAAGGTGATTTGAACGCTAGAAAGTGAACGTGTAACTTTCGATTTTCTTTAAGTATCTCATAACTTTCTTAGCTGCTTTCCAATGCTCTTGCCCTAGATTCGACTGAAACCTATTGAGAACACTGACTGCATAAGCTATATCCGGTCTAGTCCTTGAGCATACATCAAACTCCCCACAGCACTAGCATATGGAATTATCTTCATATATTCCCTTTCTAGCTCATTCCTTGGACATTGAGCTTTGTTAACCTTATCCCATTTTATGATAGGTACATCACCAGGTGTACATTTCTGCATATTGAAACTTTCTAGAACACGTTGTATATAAACCTTCTAAGAAAGTCCCAACACGCCACGATTTGTGTCACAGTGTATTTCAATGCCAAGTACATAAGTAGCTTCTCCAAGATCTTTCATCTCAAAATTAGTAGATATCATTTTCTTTGTCTTATCAAGTAACCTGTAGTGACCAAGAAAAAAAATCTTATGTCATTTTCAAATAAATTTTTCTTGTAGAACTCGAAAATAATCCGATTTATATTATTAAGTCGCTACGACCTTTCCTAAGAGTTTTAATTAAAGACTTGTCATAATGGTAAATTTGTGCGTACTTGTCTTAAATTTTAAAGTTGTGATGACATATCTTAAGTCCAAAAGCTAAAAATAAGCTCCACACACTTATTTGCATAAAATATTTATTTATTATGGTATAGAATTTATTGTAAATCCTATTTCGGTCGAATAACTAAAGCATTTTAGAAGTTGATAAAATATATCATATATGATATTCGTTTTGAAGCTCGTGTTAAACAAAATAAATTGGACTTGAGAAGAATGATTTTGAACTATTTATATTCGAGTTGCCGTGGTACGTAGAAAAGTAATCAAAATTCTATATTTTATTAATAAAAAATAAAATAAAATAATAGAAGAGAAAGCCTTAATTTCAATGTGTACGGTTAGGAAGTTGCAACATTTTAATAATTTAAACATGATTAATACATTAATTTCCTTATAATAATTAAAACTCATAATGATAATTATTAAAAAAAACTGCCATGCAATTGAAAAGTCACGTTACCCTTAAAATCTACCAATTGCCACCTTAACAATTCACTTATATTTGTTTTACTTCCATCTTGGTCATTGCCATTTGCCACTTGCATTTTTTTTTTCGCGAAGCAACAATTTTCTAGAACTCGAGGGCCATGTTATCTCTCTCAAATTAAGTACTTATACATAAAATCATTTTGACCTTTTTCCATAGACTTAAGGTACTTAGAATTTGCAAATTTTCTGAGGGAAAGGTTAAGAGTATGGTGCATTTTACTACAAATTGGACGTAAGAAAGTGTTCAAGGTAGGGATGTTGCATATGACACTTTTGTAATTAGATTAAAATTATTTGTTTTCGAATTGCATTAATGTGTTATTGTGTTGTTTATGATGGAAGCTCCCTTTGGGTGGTTCAAGTAAGAGATAAATAGATTATGAAAGGGATTATTTAAACCCAAGATGAAGAGATTAAGAAATGGGTTACCAAAACCCGAGAGTAAGCGGACTGATTGATCACCGGTTCGCTAGAAATTGACGATGACACAAATAACCAAGGATTGCAATTCTAGAAAATATTTTTTTTTTCTTGTATACCTCTTGTGAACACGTTGATGACATATTTAAAATGTTAAATTTTCTGTTTCTTCTAGCCTTATAATGTCAACTACTAGTTAAAAATGTTGGATTGGCTATGCATGAAGTTTAAATATTGCTGAAATGAATATTCAAATTTTGTCCTCCTATTTAAAAATGACATAACTTGGGCTACAATGTATGTTTAAGAGTTAAATAAGTGGGGTTTGAAAGGTCTATGAGTCTTCTAACTGTGGTTTTTGGAATTACCTTAAAATAATACCTAAAGAAAAAGTTATGCCCATTTTAGTAAACTGTTCTGGGTCTGTTTCGGATTCTCTGTCCAGCAGAGTCGAGCTATACTTTCGTGCTTCAAACATTATCATCGAGACCCCAAATTTTTATATGAATCACATGTGTGAATTTTTCAGTCCCTATTAAAATTTCATAATTTTTCGTTGACGTTTCCTAGGTCAAACAATATTTTTCTTTCCGCTACTGTATTTGTTGATCTTCTTTCGAATGTTTTCCAAAATCAAGTTTCACCATAATTGTCTAAGTCTATATTGACAATTATCCCCCATTAAACTTTTTAAATATATTTCGAACTCCAAAATCTTCCTTATTTACAATTTATTTTGGTTAACATTAAAAAGGTCAAACTAAGAAAATATGATTTTCGTAAAGCTTTGAATTCCAAGAATTTGGGGCGTTTCAACTTGGTATCAAAGCATGATTTATTTTCTGAAACCATATCTTAGGTGTTGTGTCACATATAAAGTTGAAAAAAAAATTGAGGATCCTGAGCAATGTGTCTGCCATAGCCGTGCTATACCGATTTTGAGATAAAAAAGTTTTATAAATATGTTTGTATTTATGAGAAGAGTATGAGAAAGTATATTCTAGGTACAACATTTGAAATGTATGTATGAATATATATGCTGGAGTTTGACTACTTTTGTATATAATCATTATTGTACAAGTATTTTGAGAATGTGACCAAATTAAATATTTATTTAAGTTCTCGAGAATTAACTAAAACTTATTTTATTGGACTTTGAATAATTGGCGTGACTCATGATGAGGCTGCCCAAAATCCGGATGTAATCATAGGTATTTTATCGATCTCTAGTATCCTTGTTTACGTCCTAATTGATTTTGGTGTGACACATTCGTTCATATCTAGTGCATGTCTAGCTAAGATTAATGATTCATGTCAGAAGAATGATAGTGTACTAGAGGTTAGCATGCCATCAGGGGAAACTATTGTTACAAATAGGATAGCTAAGGGGTTACAGATAAATTTTGATGGTCTGACTCTAGGGACCGACTTGTATGTTATAGAGATGAAGGATTTTGATATTATTTTAGGTATGGATTGGTTAGGTGAAAATCGAGCCACGATTGTATGTTTTGAGAAAGAGGTAATTTTTCGAAGACCGGGAAAAGAGGAGTTCAGATTTTATGGGTCGAAGACTAAGGTACTTCATCTCGTCATCTCTGCTTTAAAGGCCGAGAGCATGTTGAGGAAGCCTGATTGTCAGGGGTATCTAGTCAGTCTTACTAGCACCTCATCTCAAGAGAAAGTATTAGATGATGTACCAATAGTACGAGAGTATGCTAACGTGTTTCCTGATGATCTGTCGGATACTCTACCGATAGACAAGTGGAATTCATGATAGACTTGGTACCTGGAGTTACTCCTGTATCCAAAGCCCCATACCGAATGGCACGAAATGAATTACAAGAATTGAAGATACAGTTATAAGAACTTCTAGACAAAGGGTTCATTAGACCAAGTGTATCTCCATGAAGAGCTCTAATATTCTTTATAAAGAAGAAAGATGGTACTATGAGAATGTGCATCGACTACCGTGAACTAAATAAGTTGACAATCAAGAATAAGTATCCCCTTTCTAGGATTGATGATATATTTGATCAATTGAAGGGCACATCCATATTTTCGAAAATTGATTTAAGGTCGGGTTACCATCGGCTGAAGATTAAGTCGAATGATATACCAAAGACGGCATTTAGGACTCGATATGGGCATTATGAGTTTACGGTGATGCCTTTTGGCTTGACAAATGCCCCTGCAGTGTTTATAGACATGATGAATAGAGTGTTTTATCAGTATTTGGACGTGTTTCTCATTGTATTTATTGACGACATACTGGTATACTCGAGAGATTCTCATCAACATGAAAAACATCTGAGGATAGTGTTAGGAACATTGCTTAAGGAGAAGCTATATGCTAAATTCAAAAAATGTGAATTTTGGCTTGACTGAGTGGGATTTCTAGGCCATACCCTTTCAGCACGAGGAATTGAGGTGGATCAATCCAAAGTTGAAGATGTGACCAAATGGCGGAAACCTACAAACGTTGGAGAAGTGAGGAGTTTTCTAGGTTTAGCTGTCATACTTCCCATAGTACTCACCACCCCTGTCAGATCTTACAACTTTGATGCTTTTCCCACATTATTTCTCTACCTCCATTTTGAAAATCTTGAATTTCTCAAGTGCATGGGATTTATCATTTATCAAATAAACATATCCATATCGCGAGAAATCATCAATGAAAGTTATAAAATATTTGTTCCCACATATGGTGGAAGGTAAAGGTCCACTGATATTAGTATGTATTAAGTCCAAAATACCATCACTCTTGGTGGAACCTTTCCTCATATATTTAGCCAACTTTCCTCTTATACAATCCACACAAGTGTCAAAATCAGAGAAGTCGAGAGAGGGAAGTATCTCAACTTTAACCAACCTTTCCATCCTATTCTTTGAAATGTGGCCCAACCGCTTATGCCACAACATGGAGGATGATTCACGAATCAGCGACCTTTTCTTATTCACAACACAAGAGACTTCACCAAAAGAAGCCAAAGACAATTTATATAAACCATCACTTAAGAGGTCATTTCCAGTAAAACAAGATCCATGAAACAATGTGATACCCCGTACTTAAACTTCGAGTGTCACATACTAAATATAATAATCTCTACCCTTGTTACATGAAACTTTTTAAAGAAATTTGAAATATATATATTGGAAACTTATTTTCAACTTATAGTAGAATATCTCTGTAAAGTTTAATGGCTAGCAGAAGTACATGCTAACCTGAAATTATTCTTTACATATGCGAACTCTACGCAGTCACGGCTGGTTGGGGCATCTAGTTTAAATATTTTTATAAAATACATCCCAACTCTGTTTTCTATGAAATCTATGGTATTAGAAAGATGTTTTCAAGTAGTTTTCTATGTTAAAATATGAGAAATCTCAAAGACCACATGATATAGAAGTTTTACCAAAAATAATGAGGTACTGCACAGAAACTTCAAATTTACCTTTCGACACTTAAAATTTATATATTGTGCCACACATATTCAAATTGAGTGATTTTTATGCTCATGTAAAGAAGACTCAAAGATGGATATTGCAGTATTTTTAGAGTCTCAAATGGATGTCTTTAGAATTCATAATTGTACTTTCAAATCACCTAAGAATTTGTCCAGTTTCTGTCTCTTTTACCATTTCAGGAAAAAGTCTATAAAAATGTCTTTAAGCACAACATGAAAGATGCGATTACAAAATATTCTTCAAGTACCATATTACATCATGTCTTATACATGCTTATATTTAATACCACCAGAAAAATATAAGGAAAATAGTCTTCGAGCAAAACATACGAAAATGAAATTTCAATACAAAATAACTTTGTCCCATCATCGAGTATGCCGACTGACTTCCACCAACTCAACTCAAAGATCATGGGTCTGAAAATTTAGTATAAATACTATGAGTATAAAGAATAGTCAGTAAGATACAATGCTCGGATTTAACATGTTAATACTACACAAAAGAAAGCATTCAACACATGCACATTCCAGCTTGCCGGTGCCATTCAGACTTGTCCTAAGGCATAAATAGATATCTAACTTTGTGGACTTATCCACATCTTTCATATTATGGTTTTCATGCATAGCTTAAGTATAAATATTACCATGAAATCTTACCACTTGAGTATAGAAAGTATCTTACCTTAAAACTTGGGTTCGAAAAGTGTACTTGAAAGTGCTAGCCTTTTCTCTTCTCCTTCTATTCTTATTTTATCTTTTTCTCTTTACCTTCCTTCACTAAATCTTGTTATTTATTTTTCTTTGAAAGAAATCTTTGGTTTCAAAGATATTTGAAGGAAACCTTTCTTAATTATTTATAGATAAGGAAAACCTATGGACTAAGTAAGGTGTAAAGGGTTACTCTCTATCAAGTTAAAGTTTGGTGCCTACATCTACACGTGAGTTGCATGGATGCACTTCATAAATTTAACTAAACACCTCATGATTAAGTTAAACACTTCATGCTTACCATACTAGAAAAAATTACTCCACTATAAAGATAGCTTGCAACTAGTTGACACCACATGCTTGCTTGTTACTACAAAGATAAACATCTCATGCTTGCTTGTTACTTCACTACAAAGATAAACACCTCATGTTTGCGTAACACCTCATGCTTGAATATTAAACACTAAACACCTCATGCTTGCTTGTTACTTCACTACAAAGATAAACACCTCATATTTGCTTAACACCTCATGCTTGAATATTAATCCCAAAAAACCTAATTAACTAATCTTGGCAAACTTTTAATCAACCAACAATGAAAACTTGGCAATCACTAATAATCTTGGCCATATAAAATTTTGAAAAAGTTAAATTATCATACTAAAAATTAAATGAGCAAGTTAAACGAGCATAAAATCTTGGAGTATTACAAATAATTCAATGACTCCTTTACCAAATTAAAGGAAAAACCAGAAGCATCAAGTATAGAAATTAAATTTCGTCTCATTGTCTGTACAAAAATAGTGTTTTCTAAGACAAGAGAGAAATCAGACTCCAAGAACAACTTCACTACTCCTATGAACTCAACCTTCACTTGAACTCAATTCCCAACGCACAGACTTACTTCATTCTCACTTGGCCTTCATTTGCTTGTGAATCCTTGTGGCGAATTTGCAATATAAATAATAGCCCCTGAGTCTAACCACCAAGAATTTAAAAGGAACGTCCACAAAGGAAAACTCAAAACAAACTAAACATTTATCATTTTCATTATCCGGAATAGCAGACAATTGACTCGAAAGAGTTGAGTCATTTAAAAATTGGAGACATAAAATAACATATTTAATATCATCCAAACATAGTACATGCAAACAATGGATGATATTCATCTAATTAACATGGGCTACTAATTAGATGGTCCGTAATTAAAGTCAAAATCAAATGAATATAATTACGATAAGAGCCTAGATGCATCATTATAAAGTCACCTTTGAGCTAATAATATAACACACTATAAGGTACTCTTAAAACACATAATGAAGTAAGTTAACAGAACTTATTGGTTTTCGAAAACACCAATACCTTTGGGCAGAAGGAGATTTCTAGACCAAGTAAACTCGTGAACTGTCTTATGCCAATTTCCAAAATATCACATATAATAACACCTTTGGACAAGATATTATATGTAATAATTCAAAATTACGATGCTAAATCCATTTTTTTTGTGAAGAAAACAAAATAAATAAAAATGAGTGTCACTTTGGTAGCTACCACCCACTTTCACTTCAAATTATTTCGTTTAATGGGAGCACTAAGACGAACTTGAAGTCCAAGAAAAATTCAATAATAATAATAATCACGCAACATAATCACAATACGAAAAGCAAAATTCATACGCGATTATAAGACTAAATTGGCAACTAAATCTCAATAAAAATTTAAATGGACAAATAATAATGACATTTAA
Organism: Fraxinus excelsior; assembly: GCA_019097785.1. Classification (NCBI taxonomy): domain Eukaryota; kingdom Viridiplantae; phylum Streptophyta; class Magnoliopsida; order Lamiales; family Oleaceae; genus Fraxinus; species Fraxinus excelsior. The sequence continues at coordinate 22,488,548 of CM032637.1, forward strand.
TTATTTCAACAAAATACAAAGTCGTCAATACAATTTTGATTTTAAGTCAAAATTGAAATATATTTGAATCAAATTTAATACTCCATCCGTCCTAATTATATAGGCTTGTTTGCTTTTTCACACGAATTAAGAAAACATCTTTAATGTTATTGGGAAATTAATTTTTATAAGATATTTCCTAGTTTACCCCTATTTAATTTTTAGTATGTAAAACTAAATTATTGTTGGAATTCATAAAGAATTTCAATGATATTATTTGATGAGAATCATTGGGAACAATAACTCGAATTTTTTGAAACAACTAAATTGAAAATCAGCACCTACTAATTTTTAAACAGAATTTTTTTTTTCAAACAAAACACACGGAAACAAATTTTTGAAACTGAAAAAGTTTATTCAACCATAAAACGCCAATTTTCAAATTAAATGCGCCATTTTTTATTTTAAACATTTTCATTGTACATTATAAATACATAGACGGATACATATTTAAGCACAAGTAACAAACATGAATACCACATCAAACAATTTTTCCTTTGATTTGAATTTGTTGCTTGAAAACATGCCTACACCAAATGATAATAATTCCCATGTTCTACAGAATTTTTAGATTGATTTGAATCAATTTCCGGAAGATGTTACAGTGGATAACAATATGCATCATCCAAACAAGAAAAAAAAAATTATCCAGTGATACAAGAAGAGTAGTTTTTGAGATGCTAATCCATGAACGACAAGATGGAAAGTTAGCAAAAGGTGTCATTTCGAAAGTTGCCAAATCGTTTTCTATATCTACTAGATCAGTTTCTAGAATTTGGCACGATGTAAAATATTTTAGTGCTACAAATAGTGATGTGCCAAAATTTTCTTCTAGGCTATTGTATAGGAAATGTTGAAAGAGAGTCGAAATACATTTTGAACAAATGAAGGATATCCCTTTCCGTCGTCGAACAAATATAAGATATTCATCGAATGCTTTGGATATGTCGAAATCAACCGTGCATAGGATAGTCAAAGAAGGACATATTCGGCCACATTCAAAACCAATGAACCATATTTATCAGACGAGAACAAGAAAACACGGTTGGAATTTTGCTTATCAATGGTAAATGATAGTACCCTCACATCTACACCTACTTTTGTTAACAAGCATAATCAAGTTCAGATTGATGAAAAGTGGTTTTATATGTCCAAGACATCACAAAAGTATTATCTCCATCCGGATGAAATGGAGCCCTTTCGCACATGTAAAAGTAAAATGTTACGAAGATAATGTTTTTGGCTATGGTTGCTCGTCCACGAGTTGATGCTACTACAAATGAAGAATTCGATGGAAAGATTGGAATATGGTCGTTCGTGTCTAAGGAACCTGCCAAGCGGAATAGTAAGAACTGTGTAGCCAGGACTTTGGAGTCAAAGCCTATTGTGTTGGTAACTAAAGATGTGATTCGTTCATGTGTGATTGAAAATGTACTCTCTACAATCAAATAGAAATGGCCATGTTCAAGTTCCAGGACCATCTTCATTCAACAAGACAATGCAAAGCCACATTTGGATGTTAATGATATCAACTACGTAGAAGCAGCAAGAAACGATGGATTCGATATTCGTTTATGTTGTCAACCTCCGAACAGTTCTGAAATGAATGTCTTAGACCTTGGTTTTTTTAGAGCCGTTGATTCAATTCAACATCAAGATGCCCCAACTACAATTGAGGACTTTATTTTAGCAGTGGAGAATGTTTTTCAGACATTTCCTTTTGAAGAGTTGAACAATGTGTTCTTAACATTACAATCATGCATAATTGAGGTGATGAAAAATTTGAGGGGTAACAATTACAAGATTCCACATATGAACAAACAAAAATTGATGAGAAATGGACAACTACCGAATTACATTCAGTTTGAGCCTGAAGTTCTACTAATGGCATAGGCAGCTCTTAATTCAATCGAATAACTTTTTGTTCTTTTGCAATTTATATGCTCTTTTGCCTTTTTGTTCTATTCGTATTGTTTATGTACACCTTTGAATTGTTTCCTTCTGGCTATCTAATGGAATCATTTTCACATATGCTCACATTAAGTTACTTTTCCTTTGGTTAGGCTGGTTGTGTGTCTACTGGCTGGCAAAGGCAGCTCTTAAACCAACCAAATAACTTTAATCGGGTAAAATTGTAGAATTTGCATATGAGCTCTGATTTTGGCCCATAATACCTTTCTGAATAGGGAACGATGACACGGATCAAACCAACGACTTTGCAGTTGCCTATGATGGATTTTGGCCATTCAACATCGTTAAGGACTAATAAAACAGCACTTTTATGATACACACATTTTTTTTCTTTTGCTTCAGTTGCATAGTTTTAGTGTTTGTGCCCATGTCTTAAAGTTTTTAACATATTGAAACATTTTCAAAACTCATTTAGAGGCTTGGATTTTGATTTTTGAACGACATCATTTGGTGTTATTGTTTTTCAATTGATCAGACTTTAGTTGAACTTCCTCAATACTAGAAGGAAAGGAAATGTAATGTTAGAAAGAAAAAAAATATTCCTAGTAAACATCCATTGTGCATAAGACTTTTAGAATTTGGTTGTGCTATTTCTTGATATCATCATGCATGTCTTTATCAGCAAGAGAATCATTCTAGTTCTCGTGTACTTTTGGTAGATAGATCTTGATCATTCAAGAAACAACTTGTTGATACTCTTGAGAAGCAGACACGTAACCAACTTCAGTCGGCGGAGCATTCAAATCAAGCAAAGGCCTCACGGCTTTGTTCGAGTTCAGATTACTTTGTAAAATTGTAGAATCAAGCAATGGCCTCATCACTGGAACGTGGTTGATTTGTAGAGTTCATACTCATGGCCTCACCTCACAAAATTGATTTTTATTTATGGTCTCACAACCTCACATAATTTTTATTTATTTATGAGAGAAGATAGAGAAGAAAAAGATGACATGGTAAACAAAATGTTCAACATTTAGAAGGAGATGATGAAATGGTATTTGTTCTATGCTTTTCAATAATCATGTAGTAGCATTTCATTTTTCCAAAAAGTGGGAAATCGGTATTTGGATGATTTCAAGAATTTGACATCTTAATTGAAAAAAATTTAGTAAGGGTATATTGGTAAAAAAATATAACAAAATATTCTAAATTTGGGATAAGAGAAAAAAGAAACTCAACCTATATAATTAGGACAGAGGGATTACCACTTTTCAAAATTACATTTTTGACCCTATATATACATATATTTGCAGGGTAGGTCCTTCCTTTTAAAATTGCAAACTGGCCTCCTAGATTGTTAATTGAAAGAAAATGGCTCTCTATATCATAATTGCACGCAAGCCACCAAATATACACAAATTGCAGTGAAGCCCTCATCCTCAAATCAATTGTAACAGATTTACAGAAAGAACCCTAGGCTACCCTCCTTTCCTATTGCCCTCCCTCGGTCGTCGACCTAATATATATCCATACAGTCCCCGGTAATCGGCAGTTGAAAGCTACGAAAAACGCAGCCATAAGCTGCATCTCTTGAGCAAAAAACCCAGAGAAGACATCGCCAGCTGCAGAAGACATCCTTGAGCAAAAACACCGGAGAAGAATATATGATTTGCACACATCAATCTTTGCCCATACAAAACAAATCAAGGCAAAACCACACACGGCTTCTACACATTATTCACACAAAATAAATGGAGAAGGCTCTCTATAGGCAGAAAATCTACACAAATTACATCAGACTTTAATAACTCACTTCCTATGAAAACAGTAGTCAGAGGTAAGGTAGTTGGGTTATTTATGTAGACAAGAACTGTGAAACATATTATAAGATAACCAAATGCAGCTTAATGGTGTCCATAATATAATAAGACGGGTAAAGGAGGAATCAATTTTTATTTTCCTTTCACAATAAAATAGAGATGCATATAGACAGCAGCATGGTTTTACTTTTAATTTTGTTCAAATGATCATTTCAATGATCATGTTAAGAATAAGAATAACATATATTAACTGATAGTTCGAAATTCATATTTGCGTATGACATTATTATGTATGAATATTACTAGCAAGATCTTCATCTCCTTGTTCCCCAAAATAATCAATCGTCAATAGGGCAAGCCAATAAATGATATGGAGAAGAGAGTGGACCTAGCCATTATATAAGAAATCATAAAATCAACCCATTACCGACTCTAACCTTAATTAGGGTTTACATAATTCCTGTCCACATACTTAAAATTACCACATTATAATAATAAAATTTGTAAGGTGTACAACGGTTGAAGTGATCACTAACATATTGGGCCTAATTACAGTATTATTGCAAGCCATACATTTAACCCGTAAAAATTGCAATCAAATGGAAGCCCACATAATAGAATTATTCTTACATAAAAAACATAAAGAGATCAAGTTTAGAGATGGATTTGAATGATAGTATTTGTGGAGTGCAAAGAAGAAATCGCGCCCCAGGTATGAATGTAAAAAGGGAAAAAGTAAAAGCAAATAAGGACGTACATGGGGGAGTTTATTTCAAAACTAAAAATAGGTGGTTATTGCATAACTGTCCCACATTCATTAGGTATGTCAATTTGCATCCCTAAGCCCATGTTTGAGCCATATTATTTGATCATTGATTTCTCGCAAGTGAACGAGATCATGAATAAATAATATAATGATGAGTAAGTGTCGACCCACGAGGACTACGTATTAGATCGAGTTAAAATTAATTACAACTTTAATTGAATAGCAAACAACTTTTTTGATATTTTTATACTAATTCCTAAATTATCGATTAAACTAACGAAAGCAAGTAATGTATTTTTCAAATATGTTAGATACATTACTAAGATATCAAATCTCTCTAATTAATCCATTTTTTGTGTAACAATTAAAGTGACAATTTGAAATCATTTATGTTGGTCAATGTTCCTAATTTAATTGAAAGCCTCTCTCGATAGCGATCAAATTTATTCCCCTCATGTGACATTTCTAACTCTCGATGAAAGATGCAAACATGATAAATGTATTAACAAGTACTAGAACACATATTGAAACCATATAAAGCATAGAGGTATATCTTTATCGTCTATCGAGCCTTACAATGTTTATTATATTGTGCTTAAACTCTATTGTCTCTCTCGATAATAATAAAATTCACTAACAGTTCAATTGATGATCAAGCAATTGAAAAGAACGATAAAACGATAATAAACATCCACGAATCAAATTAAATTAAAATCAAAATAATTAATTAAAAATTAAAAATATCATAACAAGGGTTTATCTCATCCTAACAATGTATAAAACGGGTATAGCATATCGAAATTACAAGAAATCATATTTAAGTGAAAGAGATAACCCGAATTTTTGATAAATTGGGAAGATGAAGATGAATCTTGAAATTTGAATCTCTTCAAGGGTTTCTTGATAAATCTCCACTTGCATCTTTTCTTCTTTGCCCAAAAATCAAGTTTGAATATTCACTTGATTAAATTCTTGCAAATCTTCTTCAATTCTCTCGCAAAAATATTGAATTCTCATCCTTTTATGATAATAATTTATGAATATTGGAGTATAAGATGTATATGATAGGTCCCCAATACATTTTACTGTTATCTATTTGTAGGAGTCGAAAATTATTTGAAAATTATGTCCAAATTGACTTCCAAAAGAGTTCTAATCGAATAAGGAAAGTTGTTTTCGCACGCGTACTTTTTTGTCTCTGCTAATAGTCAGTATATTGGCCATAACTTTCTTTTTCGATATCCGATTGATGCGATTCAAAGTGCGTTGGAAAGATAACTCTAATGGATAAAATTTTGATCGAAATATAAATTTTTCAATTCGGACATTTACTATGCCAAAAATGGGTCTCAAGTTTCGACTAAAAATGTGGAAACTTGTGCTATTGATTTTGATCATATTCCATTCATTTTTGAGTTCTAGTTCCATCCAATTGTCTCCTAAAAATCTTTCAAATATCATCTTTTAATCTGAATCAACTTTTAATATTTAAAATTTGGTCTTCAAACTTTGGATTTTGCCTTTTTCACAAATTTTCGCTTCTTTCTTTCGATTTTTCGTTCAACTATTGAGTTTTACCTATATAACATAAAATACAACAATTTATGATAATTTTATCAAAATAACTATCAAATATTAGTATTTTAGGACCTCGAATAAGTGTATAAAATACACTTATCAAATATCCCAAACTTAAACATTTGTTTGTTTTCAAACAAAATTATAACCTAAATAACAACAAACACACAAGCATGCAAAAATATTTGGTTAGACAATTTAGCTTTTTTATCTTAATATATGAAATTATAGTACTAAATCTACAAGCTGTTTCAAAGTCACCAGGGGCGAAGCCCAGTAAGGCCCAGGGTGGGCATAGGCCCACCCCTGAACTTCTAGGCTCAATTTTTTTTTTTTAAGTAGCTTTATAGGCTAAGTCTCAGCCCAAGATAGAAAGCCCAGTTATAGACTCGTGTCCAGCCCAATTCCCAAATGCAAAATCCCCTGCTGGTAGTGGTAAGAATCTAATGGTTTTGAAAAAAAAAAGTATTGTTTTTTGATTGCTTTTAATGTAGATTTCCAATTGATGTAATGTATTGAATCTTTGGTTGTTATTTTTGATAGGGGATATTTGTATGTACTCCAAGATGAAACAATTAAAGAAGGATTTTTTAAGGGAAGACAAGGTAGTGGAGTTGCCACAGCACTTGAAACAAAAGTTGATAGATGAAATTCTTGCTCAGTTAAGAGGTTTGGATGGCGGTGCCAATGCAACTCAGAAAGGAGGTGTGTACAACTATGATTTCTGTAATTATTAGTTGATTTTATGATTTTCTATTTTTTAGGTTTGCTGACTTACATTGTTAATTTAAGGTGATTATTGTAATTTTGTATTCAGTCGATTTTATGATTTGCTATTGAGTAATGTTATTTATCACTATTTGGTGATGTGGCAACATAGGTGGAATGATGAGATATGACAGTTCAAATTTCATAAGAGGTGGATTGAACTGAAATTGAAATTGAAATTGAAATTGTTGAAATCTTATGAAGAGATACTTAAAAAAACTGATTTGGACAACGTAAATGTTGTTATGGCAATGTCGAATAATGTGGAATTTGACGTCACTAAACTTCCAACTGATCCTGATCTAAGGATACCCATTTTGGATTACAATGCTAACATCTGAGATGAAGTTCAAAAAGCATATACATTAATGGGTCCTTGTCAACATCATGAGCATGTAAATTCGACGTTCAACATTGATAAGTTGTACCCCCCCTCCCCCCGACAAGAAATCATGGTTCCACCCCTGAAAGTTACAATACCAAACCAATATCCACTCTTCCAATGCAAAACTGACATGTGTGTGAAGAACTAAGTAGACAATCATGAATTTACAAGTAGCTTCAATTCTCGACCTTCTGTGGTCAAACATATCATTTCACCTCTCGTATGATTCACACACACCCAAACTTGTTCTTTTTTCACTCGTTTCTCAATGTGTAGTTTAATGTTGAATTTTTCATTAATATCATCATCATTTCTAGTTCATGTGGACTTTACTAATTGTAAGTCAATACATCAATAAACCAGGATTCTTCAATTTTTTATTACTCCAACCTCTAGGACTAGACTACATTAATAATACATCATCAAAAGTCAAGTCTTCTCAAATAAGTGTTTGGGGCTTAACTATGGCATTTTGTGTGTCTTCTGTTTCATGCATCTTTTTTTAAAAAAAATTTTGCACTCTCTCTCTCTTAAGCTTTTTATATGATCCATTAACGAGCTTTTGGCCGATAACTCCCAAATCAAACGATTTTAGGACACCGGGTTGTAAATTTCGCCCAATTTTATCCTATTAATCTAAAATCCACGCATAAGTTTTCACACAAGGAATCCTAGCTTACATCCGTATCTTCCTACAATCGTAAAATCATCCCCAAACTATGCTTACTTTGGTCTAAGGATCATTAATATATGATAGTTTTAGGCATAGCATCTATGTTCAATATATCAACCTATCCAACATGTGAATTAACTCATAGAATCACGTTGTCCAACTTAATTCTAGTGCATGTATAATATCAAGTTTGCAAGGTTAAGTTTCAATTAGTCTAGCATGTATCATATCCAAAGTTCATAAATTAACACCAAATCTCAAATTTAATCATCATTGCCGACCAAACTATCTAACCCACACAAACACACAACTTAAACAAGAAAGTATATATTTTTTTTGAAAATTTTCAATTTTTTTTTATTTTTTCTATTATATATTAAAGCAATAACGAATAACAAATACACAAACACTCGAAAACACACGAAAAGTAAAAACTCAAAATTTTTTTCACCCCCAGACTTAAAACCGACATTGTCCTCAATGTCATAGAGCATAAATAAAAATATAAGGGGACGGGGAAGAAAATGAAGAATGTACTCCCTAAATCTTTGTGTTGAAGGTGCGATGCATTATGTGTGATGGCTAGACAGTCTCTTCATCATGCTTTCCCATTGGCCTATGTTGGTTTGAGTATTTCGCGACGTCATGTTCCTACACATAGTTGTAAAATCAAATATTAAAGATCAAATAACATAGAACATGTGTTACTTAGCCCAAACAATAGAAATAACTAACAATAAATTCAATGGTCTAAGGAAAAACATGATAGGATGATGATAATAAATTAAAATGTGTCTTAGTCTAATGCAAACTAATAATCAAAATAAATCTATGCGTAATGAGGTACAAAAAACAATATAAATAAAAAGGTTAGAAAATTGGGTTACCTCCCAACAAGCGCTTTTCTTATAGTCTTTAGCTCGACTTTGACAATTGAATCACAGACACCTAAAGAAGGCTTTGGATACCTTGCCCATTTTCCTTCGTTTGGATTTGATCCACTTTTCATTAGTCTTCAAACTTTTACTCTGCCCTTTCGATGTAATAGGACTTTTCTATTTCATTCGATTCAATTTTAACTATGTAGACTTCCACTCCTACATTGGGCTTAATCACAAAATCAATTTTTGGACAATCAATATAAAGTCGAAAAAATGTGAGTTGATTTCATTCTCATTGATTGACACATCCTCATTTGATTATGTTGTGATCAACTCGTCATTATCTTTAATCCTTTCGTCCATAGTCGATATATCTTCAGGTTGAATGATCGGTCCACAATCTAGATCCACAGACAATGAGAAGTCGGTCCCACTGACTCCTTCGAATGGATTGTACCCACATTATTGAAATCCTTCCCAGTACATGCAATCTCCCATAAGCATATCGTTTTCATCCAACTGGCAAGTTCTTTAAAGTACTTTGCAAGTACCTTCTCGTTCAATAGGGGAGGATTATCTCCCACAAGTTTGATGTCATCATCCCAATTGTCAGGTACAAAATCTCCCACGAGCATGTACTATTCATCAAAATTTTCAATTGCTTGTTTTCTACACATCAAATATTTTTGAAATCTCAGAAGTTTCGACGTGTGTAAACTAGTGTAAGAGAACAAGCATTTCCCACTACATGCACCGCGTAATAATTTTCACAACTTGAATATCCTCCAAGCATATCTTGACAATCCATGTAAATATTTGTTATTGCAATAATTTTGTTACTTTACAATGTCAAAATCATGCATAAATATCTGAAAAGTACAAAGAGAGAATACGTACACAAGATAAATTAAAACTGTAGGAGGTTAGCTAAACGATATGAAAAGGAAAACAAAGAAAAGTATATAAAAAAATTGTTAAAACTAAAATTAATTAAAGTACTAATCAAATTAAAAATAAATAAGCAATAAAAATTTAAATTAAATTTAGAATTAATTAAAACTAATTAAATACAATAGTCCCCGGCAATGACGCAAAAAACATAATCTTTTGATTTCCCGCAAGTGAACGAGATCGTGAACAAGTAATATAATAATGAGTAAAGTGTCGAACCTACGAGGACTACGTATTTGATCGAGTTAAAGTTAATTGCAACTTTAATCGAATAAAAAACAACTTTTGTGATATTTTTATATAAATACCTGAATTATCAATTAAACTAACGAAAGCAAGTAATATATTTTTCATATATGTGAGATGCATTGCTAAGATGTCGAATCCTTCTAATTATTCCATTTTTGGTGTAACAATTAAAGTGAAATATAAATGATTTATATTGGTCAATGTTCCTAATTTAATTGAAAGTCTCTCTCGATAACGATCAAATATATTCCCCAAATTTGACCTTTCAATTTCTCGATAAAAGATGCAAACAAGATAAATGCATTAACAAGTATTAGAACACCTATTAAAATCATATAAAGCATATATGTATATTTCTATCATCTATCAAACCTTACAATATTTATTATATTGCACTTAAGCCCTATTGTCTCTTTCGATAACAATAAAATCCACTAACAGTTTAACTGGTGGTCAAGCAATTGAAAAGAACGATAAAACGATAATAAACATCCATGAATCAAATTAAATAATAATTAATTTAATACTAATTAACCATAACAAGGGTTAATCTCATCCTAACAATGTATAAAACTAGGCTAGCAATGTGAAAAGACATAACTCGAATTTTTGATAAATTGAGAAGATGAAGATGAATCTTGAAATTTGAATCTCTCCAAGGGTTTCTTGATGAATCTTCACTTGCGTCTTCTCTTCTTTGCTCGAAAATCAAGTTCGAATCTTCACTTAATTGAATTTTTGCAAATCTTCTTCAATTCTCTCACAAAAACAATAAATCATCCTCCTTTTATAATAATAATTTATGAATATTGGAGTATGAGATGTATATGAGATGTCCTCCAATATGCATTTTGCTATTATCTATTTGTAGGAGTCGAAAATTAGTTGAAAATCACGTCCAAATTGACTTCCAAAAGAGTTCCAATCGAATAAAGAAAGTTGTCTTCACGTGCAGATTTTCTGCATAATAGTCAGTATTTTGGCCATAACTTTATTTTCCAATATCTGATTGATGCGATTCAAAGTGCATTCGAAAGTCTTTGGTTGCGCCCAGGCGTGTTGAATCGATTGCTTGTCGGAGTGCCGATGACATCGAGAGGGTTTTTTTGGTTCACACCCAGAGGGTACTTTTTTTGTACATGTTCTAATTTTGTGATCTCTTGTCCCTTTCAGGCGATGGCTCTTTAGGTTGGGCTCACCGAGTCTTGCTACCATTTAGAGTTGGAGTTGAAGATCTTTATAGAAGAAAAGGAGAAGGATGCTCACCGTTAAAAGAAGAAACTCTCTTCCTCTAGGAAGTCGGTTAAGCATTTGGAGTCTCGGTTTATAGAACAGGAGTCTGAGATAAATAACTTGCACTCTTTTAGCTTGGGCTCTTGAGGAGTAGGTGGCGAAGTATAGGGCCTCTGCTAAGTACACTAAGGATGTAGAGACCTCAGTAGGGCGATACAAGTCGTGTACTGACTTTGCTAAGGCTCTGAACTCTTATGGGGGGAGGTGATGGCAGTGCCCATCAAATTGGCCAAGAGTGGGTATCTACTGAGCATCCTTCTATCGATCCCACAGGCTATCATAAGTTCTTGGCAAAGTGCCCAGGTAAGGAAGGAGGAGCCCCCCAGCCCAAGACATTTGGGCAAACATCACGAGGCGTGAGTGAGGAGACCTTTCGCTCGAGCTGACCTGATCTTTAGTTGTAGACCTTTGAGCATTTTCTATTATGTTTTTGCCAGTTAATTGCTTTACACATTCTTCTATATCGAGATGTGGGCAAACACTTTTGTTACATTTCAAGTATGAGTACTTGTTTATTGAATATCATTTTGGTTTTGCCTTCTTCATGTTTTGTTAATTGTTACGTGTCGAGTAGTATTGCATCGTCGAGGTCGGGGTTAGGTGATTTTGAGCATTAATCATCTCTGGTTTTGAATGCTCACCACCAGCCCCTAGCGATTTTGAGTTAGCCATTTTTTGACTTTTTTGCTCACCACTATGTGTCGAGCAGTATTGCATCGTCGAGGTCGGGGTTAGGTGATTTTAAGCCTTAACCATTTCAAGCTCACCACTAGCCCCTAGTGATTTTGAGCTAGCTAATTTTTGACTTTTTTGCTCACCGCTATGTGTCGAGCTATCTTGCATCATCGAGGTCGGGGTTAGGTGATTCTGAGCCTTAATCATTTCAGGTTTTGAAGGCTCACCACTAGCCCCTAGTGATTTTGAGCTAGCCAATTTTTGACTTTTTTGGTCACAGCTATGTGTCGAGCGATTTTGATAATGTTTGACTTTTTTGCTCACCGCTAGTAGTCTTCACTTCAAGGAGTTATAAACAAACATCTCATAGCAAAATTTAACTTGCCTAGATTTGGGGACTCAGTAAACGCACTGAGACGTCTCAGCTAGGCGGCCCTTCCATAGCGCCCTCATCATCTGCCGCCACTTAAGCTTTCATTAAACAAATTTCAATCTGGTGTGCCTATTGTAGGCATTACATCATGAAAAATCCTAGCTACAATATTTACAATCGGTTACTACATCAGAAATGAAGAATTAAAAATTCACCTAACAACTATATTTACAAGCACACACTATGCTGCTCATATCCCACGCTTACTCGTCTACTGATAGTACTGCTTAAGGTGCTCAACATTCCATGGCCTGCCCAATGGTTTTCCCTTCAAGTCTTTCAGGTTGTAAGCTCCCTTCCCGAGTTTCGGGATCACCTTGTATGGTCCTTCCCAATTTGGTCCAAGCTTGGTTGGGGTGGCCTACTGTTGTTGCTTCCCTTAGTATGAGATCTCCTAATTGAAAAACTCTTGGTTTTACCCTGTGGTTGAAGTACCCAATGGTTCTCCGCTTATAAGCCGTCATCGACATTGCTGATCTCTCCTTTACCCCATTTAATAGGTCGACCTCTGCATTGGTGGACGAAACATCAAGCTGGTTGGCTTTCATCCTATCAGACTCATTCAAGACTTCCACTGGAACAACTGCCTCCATTCCAAAAGATAAATTGAAAGAGGTTTTCCTTGTGGACTTTTGCGGGGTGGTGTAATATGCCCATAACACGTTAGGTAGCTCGTCTGCCCAAATCCCTTTGAGGTCCCACAAGATCGTTAGGTGTTGTGAATTCTACCTGCCTATTAGATTGAGGGTGAGCCACCGAGGTAAGTCTGTGATCTATGTGATAACTTGAACAAAAAGCCTTGAAGCTATGGTTGTCAAACCGCCTGTCGTTATCGGTGACAGGGACTCTAGGTATGCCAAATCTGCATATTATATTTTTCCAGATGAAGCTTTGTACCTTCATCGTGGTAATGATGGCCAAAGGCTCCGCTTCAACCCACTTAGTAAAATAATCAATGGCCACCAGAAAAAACTTTCGATGCCCCTTAGCCATGGGCAAAGGTCCCAAAATGTCCATTCACCACTGAAAGAAAGGACTTACCCCAAAAATGGCTAACTACTGCTCGGCGGGAACATTAATCAAATTTCCATGACATTGAGACACATTGTACTTCCTTACCAATTCCTTAGCACCCTTCTTTATCGTGGGCCAGTAGTACCCCTGCCGAAGAGCTTAGAAAGCGAGGGTAGCTGCCTGATAGGAATGTAAAATATATATTTTACATCTTTATTGATTACGCTCATATGAATATTTTTTGCCTAAATGCACTTAGTATTCTCATATTTTGGTTTATGTGGCAATTCGATGGATATGGCGTAATTTGGAAGAAATAAGGGAAAAATGACTAAAATGAAAGATAGCGAAAGTTCGGGAACTAAAGTGCAAATATTCAAAAGTTGTATCGAACCTCACAATGAAGACTTGATAGTGTTAGAGGTCAATTGGATGAAAAAAGAAGTCAAATAGATGAAATACAATCAAAGTATTATCAAATATCAACTTTTAGGTGAAAACGTTATGCATCAATTTTTAGCTCCTATTGAGACCCGTTTTTGCATGAAAAACGATCGAATTGGAAGTTGATATCTAATCAGAGTTGTAGCGCTTTGAGTTAGCTTTGTAACGTATCTTGAATTACATCAATTGGACATCGATAGAGAAAGATATGGTCAAAATAGTAAAAGCTGTCCAGCAAAAAAAAATTGACAAAGCCATGCAATCGCATGGCACAAATACCATGCGGTCGCCCACTCTTTTACCGAGGATTGGGAAGCTGGAAACTGTATAACCATGCGATTGCATGGTTTATAACCTTGCGGTCGCACGGTAGTAGCTGTTGACACGAATTTTCAATTTCCTAAATTAAGTCAACTACCTATGGAAATAACTATAAATATATATTTTAAAACCTTAGAACACAACCAGAATGTACAGAACGCCTCCAAACTCCATTCTTCATTATTTTCTCTCTTAAATTCATAAATTGTAACTAAACTTTTATACTTGGTCGAAGGAAACGGAAGTCTCGGAACCACATATTGTGAGATCTAACTAGTTTTTCTTATTGTTTGATTTATATTTTGAATATTGAATGTTTTTCTGCATTTATTTCTGTGATTTGTTGCATTTAATTGCTAGGGTGCCCGCTAGTTCATTGATTATAACAATCTACCGCTAAGTTAAACATCAAATCCGTAATTCTTTGATCCCTTTAACTTGTGAAGCACTAGGATTTGATGAATTTTTGCGATTGAGGTAATTGAATCTTAAGAAGGATGTTCAAATAGATTGTGTGCAACCGCTGGTGTTTGTGTTAACTAGTTCATCAATTTATCTATTGTGTAAAGCTATTATTAAATTGAATCTTGAGTGTTGGTCTGGGATTATTTAATAATTAGGATTAATTAGAACGCTGGTTTCTAACTAACTAAAAATAAAGAGAAATAGGAAAATAACTCCAACGGTGAATATTCAAAATATAAATTGAATTATCATTGCATCTATGATCAATTGTGGAGCTTCGACGGTGGATGTGGACTTAGACCAATATTAGTCTTTTTATTATTTTCGTTAATCTAATTTTCATTGTTATTAATTGCGTTATTTACAATTGTTTGCATACAAACCCCCCTCCCCCCAATCATTGTACGAAGCATAAAATATTGAATTATACACTCTTCGTGAGATCAACCCTTACTTCAACTACTACATTAGTTTTAGAAGTTTAAGGACTATTTTTGGGTGCCTACGACAGCACACCAAATTTTGGCACCGTTATCGGGGAGTGGTGCTAATTTATTTTTGTGCTTCTTTAGTTGTTTATTTTATTTTTGAAAAAAAAAATCATAATTTTCTAGTTGTTTTAAGCAATTTATTGTTTTTAGGAATTTTAGTATAGAATTTTATTTGTTTTCTTACCCTAGCTTCTTTTTAATTTGTTTTATTTGTTTATGCTCGCAACTCGATCTTCTAATCAAAGTGAATTGCAGTGCAATCCGGAATAAGAAAAAACCTTGTGCAAGTTAAGGAGTGGCAATTGATGGAATTTTATAGTGAAACAATGTTGATCCCGAGACCCTATTCCTTGGTGATTTTGAATCAAAGGAAGAGGAAGTCATGGCTGAGGAGAATCAGACTTTGAAAGAACTTGCAGCCCCTAACTTGGATTAACAACCTCTATGCATTATTTTTCCTAATTTAGATGTTACTACTACTTTCGAATTAAAATCTGGGCTAATTCATCTTCTGCCCACTTTTCATGGTCTTGTAGGTGAAGATCTACGCAAACATCTAAATGAATTCCATGTGGTTTGCACAAGTATGAAACCTACGGGAGTCACCGAAGAATAAATCAAACTGAAAGCCTTCCCATTTTCTTTGAAAGATTCGGCTAAAGATTGGCTCTATTATCTACCATCGAGAAGCATTACCACATGGGATGGAATGAAGAGGTTATTTTTGGAGAAATACTTTCCAACTTCGAGGGCAACAAATATTAGGAGGGAAATATGTGGCGTAAGACAAGATAATAGAGAATCCCTACATGAGTATTGGGAACGGTTCAAGAAATTGTGTACAAGTTGTCCTCACCATCAGATCAGTGAGCAACTTCTCATCCAATGCTTCTATAAAGGTCTTCTATCCATAGAAACGAGCATGATTAACTCTACAAGTGTAGGAGAGATTTGGTGGATAAAACTACAGAAGGAGCGAGGAACTTAATTGCAAAGATGGTAGCTAACTCTCAACAATTTGACACTAGATTCGATCCCCCTTCTAGACAAGTTAACAAGGTAAATTTCTTATCTCTTGAACAACAAATAGCGAGTCTAACCACTCTTATTCATCAAATGGCTGTAGGTACTATGCAAACAGCGAAGGCATGTGAAATTTGTTCATTGGTAGGCCATCCAACTGATATGTGCCCAACACTTCAAGAAGAGTCTGTTGAACACGTAAATGCAGCCGATAGCTTCCCTAGACAGCCACAAAGAAATATGATCCCTATTCAAACACGTACAACCAAGGATGGAGGGATCAACCAGATCTTAGCTATGGGAATCGACAAGTGAATCAACCTATGAACTAGAATCGACATAATTTCCAGTAATATAATCGGGCATACCTTCCTAGACAACAACATGGCCAAGCTTCTAACTCTGGTGTGTCTTTAGAAGATAATATTAAATCCCTTGCTACTAACACTTTGCAATTTCAACAGGAGACCAAGGCTAGCATTCAATGTTTGGAGAATCAAATGGGTCAAGTAGCTAATGCGATCAGTCGGCTAGAGGCGCAAAGTTCGGGGAAACTACCCTTTCAAACAATGGTGAATCCAAAAGAAAATGTGAGCGCAATCATTCTGAGAAGTGGTAAAGAGGTTGAGATTTCAATAAAGGCAACCCCTAGGCCGTTGGAGCAAGAATAGGAAGAAAAAGAGGTTGCAAACAAGACTGTCACCAATGATACTAAGGTGACTGACTAATACCCCATTTTCCTCAAGCTTTAGTAGGATCTAGAAAATATGAACGAGATCATGATGAGCTGCATGAAATTTTTAGTAAATGTGAGGTAAATATTCCACTTTTAGATATTTTTAAACAAGTGCCTCGTTATGCTAAATTTTTGAAACAATTGTGCACAAGTAAAAGGAAACAAAAATTGAAGGGGATTGAAAGGGTAAAAGTTGGAGAACGGGTATCTGCAATAATTCAAGATAAACTTCCTACAAAGTGCACAGATCCAGGTATGTTCACTATCCCTTGCATTAGGCGACACTAAGTTTGAGAAGGCCATGATAGATTCAGGAGCATCTATTAATGTCATGCCATATTGTATACACTTCCTTGAAACTTGGACCTTTAAATAAAACTGGTCTAATAATTCAACTAGTTGATAAATCTAATACATATCCTAAGGGGGTAGTTGAGGATGTTCTCGTGAAAGTTAATGAGTTGGTTTTTTATGTTGATTTTTATGTGCTTGGCATGGGTAATAGTAATCATACTACCCCTATCTTGTTAGGAAGACCGTTATTAAGGACATCAAAAACTAACATGGATTTTAATACTGGCACATTGACCATGAAATTTGATGATAAGATAATTAAACTTAACATCTATGATTCCATGCAATATCCGTGTAATAATAATCATATTCACTTTATTGATGTGATTGATCAATTAGCACATGATGTTTTTGAATTTAATGCTAAAAATGAATGGAAAGCTATCATTAGTAAGCATCTTGGGAAGGAAAATGAGAAGTTGGCCTTAAACAAAGTTACAAAGAATTGTGGCAGCATTAAATGATCTTCCAAAGTTAGGTAACAGTTCTTGTTTTATATTACCAGTTTCTAATGAGAGACCTCTACTTTCTGTTTTGCAGACTTCCATCCCATAGTTGAAGCATCACCCAGTCACCACAAGTATGTATTCTATGGAGGTAGAGGAATATTGTCAGTTATCATTCCCATTGGACTTACTGTAAGGAAGATCGAAACTAACCATGATAGACTCGGGCTAAATAAGGAAACAATGAGTCGAGCTAAAGACAATAAACAAAGGATATGCTTAGGAGGCAACCCAATGGGAGTTTGTACCTTTATCTTTTTTTTCGCATTCCATTTTTTTTAGTTATATTTGTCATTTTCTTTGCATTGGACCTTATATTGGGGACAATGTAAGTTTTAAATGTGGGGAATGGGATTTAGACTTAAGGCATTTCAATTTTGAATGAGTTTAATTTCAATACTTTTTGCATGATTTTTTAGGAAAATGAGTTGAGAGTTAAATGATTGTTTTTTGTTGTATATGTTATTTGCTAGAATTAATTAGGCTTTTGAAAAACTCATTACATGATTGAATGAATAATCATCCAACTTATAGTTGATTAGTAGAGTTATTTTCTTCTAGGATGGTAGTAACTAGATTTTGTAGACGAAAGTCGGTGAGATTTTTGAGCTTTGAGATTGATACATCCATAACATTCTCATTTTTCTTTTTCACGTGTGATATTCTTCCATGGTTTTGTTTCTCTAGAACTTGTCTTGATTCTCTTCAAAATCACATTGACACATGCATGCACGAATATGATTAAGGTAATCTCTGTTACATAAATGAGCTTCATTAGCTAAATAGCCGACTCTGTAATTGAATTTTTCATTATTGAGCCCCTTTGAGCCTTTATGTCTTTTCTTTGTATAAACCCACGTTACAAGCTTTAAACCTAGAAAATAATCTTTACCCCAAACCTTAGAGCTAGTGGAGTATTGTTCATCATCATGATATGTATACATGCAAGAAAATAAGTGTGAGGGTATCAAGATTTATGGTAGTGATATTATTGGTGAATTGGAACAAAGTTTCTATGTCAATTCAGGGAGTTCCATTATAGGTGTATAATTTGAAATTTACATTGTACAAGAAAAACGTAAGAAAAAGAAGGAAAAAAATGAATGATCGAAGAAAAAGAAAAAAAAAAGAAAGAAAAAGAAAATAAGTGATGAAGGAGAGTGATTTTAATATGAAAAAGATATATATTCATAACTCTTCCTACATCTCAAGAAAAAGTTCGATTTGTGTGGATAGATGCAAAAACGATGAAGCTATCATATGGATTGGTTGGTTTACATGTTAAGGTATATATTTGAGCTAAGTTTATTTATCTTTACTCCACTAGTTTCGATGGCTCTTGAGTCACATACCAAAATATTTCCCAACTTGACCATAAGTCAAATTACAACCTTTGAAAATTCTTTATTATTCTTGTAAAGTATGTAATCTAAGTGGTGGCGAATGAAAAGATATGCAAGCATATGGTAGAATATCTCCATTGGAATGAATTTGAGTGAAAAACTTACCCTTTTAAACACATGAGAATTGAATGATTATCTCCGTGAGGGTCTACATGTTTATTTTATTCTATCTTCATATGAAAATGCTTGCTAATTGATTATGAGTTGTGTGGAATGTTTATTCATGATATTTTATGTGTTTTGAAAAAAGTTTGATGGTTCTATGTTCTTGGCATTATGACCTCTTTTTTTTAGGAATCAAATTTGAGTTTTCCCTGAGAACAAGCACTGCCCCTGAGTGGTTGCGACAAATCCCTGAGTTTATCTCGAGTAGTACATCCCGAGCTTCTGTTGGATGCAAGCACTTCAAGATGGCATTGTAAAACCTCGTTTGTATAGCTGTCCATCGATCATTGTGAATGATGTCACTCGTATTTTCAGCCTCCTAGCCTCAAGTGCATCGTTGGGCAACTTATTTTCCGTCAAGTAATATGCTAATGAGTCTACCCAGCATTTGTCGTGCTCCGAATTAGAAACATCATCTATGAATAAAATGCTCGATTGTCTAGGACTTGTACATTAGCAATGCTAGATAGATGCTTAGGATTAGTCGATGACAACTTATACAGGGCATCCACCCATTCATTGTCTTTACGAGGGACCTGGTTATCTTGAAACTCATAAACCCCCTTTGCAAGTCCCTAACCTTCATCAAATAGGATGCCATCTTTTCGTCCCTTACCTCAAATTCTCCTGTCACCTATTCGACAATCAACTAGGAGTCATTGTAAATTTTTACTGATGTTATCCCAAGTCTGACTGCCAAGTTCAAACCCGTGATGACCGCATCGTATTCTGCGTCATTATTTGTCGCAGGGAACCTAAAATGCAACGAATGGTCAACTTCTCAATTATGGTCCTATCATAATTATATCAGCCCGAACACCTCATCATGAGAGGATCAATCTACAAAGATTTTCCAAACTGCCTCTATTTTTTGTAGGTAGTCAGATGGAATTGTTAGCTTTGCAATAAAATCTGCCAATACCTGAGCCTTAATAGCCATTCTTGGCCTAAAGTCAATGTCGAACTCACTCAGCTCGATTGTCCACTTCAACATCTTTTTGGATATCTCAGGCTGGTGCAAGATTTGCTTGACAGGGTGATCAGTCATGACCTGTACAATATGGGACTGCAAGTATGGCCTTAACTTTTTAACTGCTATAATTAATGCGAATACCAACTGCTCCACAATGATGTATCAAGTTTTCGTACCCCTCAACACCTGGCTAACATAGTAGACAGACTTCTGCATCTTCGGGAACTCTTTCACCAGCACTATAGTGACTGCATGTTTTGACACTGCTAAGTATAGGCCCAACACATCCGTTGGACATGGCCTAGTCAAGACAGGTGGATGCTGTAAAGATTGCTTCAGAGATTCCAACGACTCCTTACACTCATTGGTCTATTCAAAATTGGTAAAGCTCCCAATCACCTTGAAGAAGTGATAATACTTATCTACAGCTCGACTCATGAAGCGATTCAGTGATGCTACCCGGCCCGTTAACTTCTGGACCTCCTTCCTATTTTCTGGACTCTTCATCTCCAAAATGGCTTAAATTTTATCCGAATTCGCTTCGATACCCCTTTAAGTGATCATAAAACCCAATAACTTGCCACATGTTGTTCCAAAAACACACTTCTTTGGATTAAACTTCAGCTTGTTTTCTCGAGCGGTGTTGAACACTTTTTGCAAGTCGTTAATATGGTTGTTTGCCTTCACACTCTTCACGACCATGTCATCCACATACGCTTCTATGACACCTCCGAGTAGATCTTTGATGACCTTATTCACCATTCTCTAATAAGTTGCCCTGGCATTTTTTAGACCGAACAGCAGGCCGTGTAACAATACGTCCCAGCATCAACTATGAAAGAGGTTTTTTCCTGATCCGACTCTGCTATGGAGCTAATGATACCCAGAAAATGTGTCTAGAAAACTTAGGCACTCGTAACTTGATGTGGCGTCCACTAGGTGATCTATTCTGGGCAGAGGGTATAAGTCTTTTTGACACTCCTTGTTGAGCCCAGTGCAGTCTATACACATACGCTATTTTCCATTCGATGTTTTCACCAGGACGATATTTGCTAACCACTCGGGATATTGCACTTCTCTGATGAAACCTACTTTCAATAGCTTATCGACCTCGGCCTTTGCTGTTGCTTGTCGCTCCAGGGCAAGATTTTTTTTCTGCTTTATCGGTTTAGCACCTGGTAAGACACCTAGGCGATGTTGTACAATAGATGGGTCAACCCCTGGTATGTCACGCACACTCCACCCAAAAACATCCAAATTACTTGTTAGACATTTCACCAACTCCTCTTTCTTGCCCCGCTCCAATCCTATCCCCATGCTGAATTCATGTCATCCTTTCACCATAATTTTTTCTGTAGTGTCAAGGGTCATTCACCCCATTGGGGGCTCAAGGTCCAACATCATCACTGGTGGGGATCCATTCGTCTATATGCTGTCCACATAACACTTTCTCGAGGACTGTTGGTTGCTCCTTACACATCCCACACCTCGACTGGTTGGGAATTTCATCACCTAGTGATAAGTAGAGGGAATAGCCTTTGTAGCATTCAACAGTGGTTGACCGTAGATTGCGTTATATGCCATAGGGGTTTTGACAACCAGAAAATTTTCTAGGATGACCACACTCGCTAGGTGGGTGCCCAACATTACGGTAGCTCTACTACTCCTTCTGGTATCACAGTAGTCCTTCCAAATCCTATGAGGGGGTTCGACATAGCCTTGAACCTTTCCGCTAAAATTTTCAAACCTTGAAATACTTCCCAAGTGAGAACGTTCACTGCACTCCCATCGTCAATCAACACCCTTTTTACATCATAGTCTGCTATATCACCAATTATTACTAAGGCATCATCGTGAGGGGGTCACCACACCTATCAAGTCCTCTTCATCAAACGTGATGCTCTGATCAAACTTTGCCCTTTTCTGAATAGAACAGACTGTAGTTGTCCATGCATAACTTTTTCTAGCTGAGTTTGAGTCTTCACCTGTCGAAACTCCTCCAACAATTACATTTATAACACCGGCTCTAGGCGGAGGTCAATCGTCAACCTTCTGCTTGCATCGGTCATTCCTCACATACTTAGTGAAAAAGCCCCGCTTCAAGAGGCACTCGATCTCCTCCTTCAAATGTATATAATCTTCAGTTTCATGCCCATGGTCCTTATGGAAATGGCAATACTTGCTCTTGTCCCGTTTGCTAGCTGATGTTCCCATTGACCTCGACCATTCAAGTTCTTTCATGTCTTGAATTTCCATCAATAGCTTGTCCCTCAAAGTATTCAAAGGGGTGAATTCTTTGACCTCCTCCCGTCTCTGCCTAACCATTCGATTCTAAGGATACCTCCTACTTAAACGTTCATTCATCTGCCTGTCTTTGTCAATGGGTTTTCGTACATCGCCTATCTTTCGCTTGTTGCTCCCCATCTCCCATCTTTCTCCAAGATTTTTCATGACCTTTTCTACTTCTTCTACATCAACATACTTGTCAACCTTCTTCAACAGGTCATGCATTAACTCCGAAGGATTTTTAGAAAGTGACATCTTGAAAGCCCGATTCCGCATCCCGTTCATTAATACTGTCACTACTGCTAACATCTGAAGGTCCCTTATACCAAGTGTTGCCTAGCTGAATCTAGCCATTTACTCCTGCAAAGATTTATCCTTTTCTTGTACCACATGCATCAGTCATATAGTTGTTTTTCGTTTCCTCTCGCTGCTCATAAAGTATGCCACGAAACTCCTGGACAATTCCTCAAAGATCTTTATAAATCTAGGTACCAATGTAACCACCCAGTCTCTAGCCTCCCTCTTCAACGTAGGAGGGAATGATCATCACTGCATCTGAGGCTACATAGAGCCTCATTAAATCAACGAAGGTCTATAAGTGGTCCAGCGGGTCTGTGACTCCATCGTATGCTTCTATCATCGTCTACTTAAATTTTTTTGACAAAGGCACAGCCATAATCTCAGGGATGAAAGGGTCTTCCTCCTGGACCATCTGTTTGCGCTTGTCTTTTCTCTTGGTTAATACATCGTCTATCTTTTGGGTCATCTGTCTTCTATTTTCTTTCCCAGGTCTGTCACGGATTGGGAAATCTGTGGAAACACAAAACCTGAAGTCCCCATGTCTCATGTTGTTGGCAGAGTAATAGGCGGGGTAACCGTTTGAGCCACCTGGGGTGGTTGCTCACGTATGGCCTCCGACGAACTCTACGGAAGGGACTAGAATTTTTTGCATCTGACTTTGCAAAAGATTCATCGTGGTAGCCAATTGCATCTCCAAGGCATTAAATTGGCTCTACATTACGTACTATGGTGGCGGCGGCGGGTCTTAACCCCTAGCGAAAGACTTCAACGCCGTCTCCGCTGTATTCCCAACCACGCGTGTTTCACTCTTTATCTGTCTCCTTGACATAGCTTTTCTGTTCACTGGAACTTTCCACAGACGACGCCAATGAAATGTTTTGCAAGATTGTCCTTCATGTTTACCTTACCGAGTACGATGGTCTGGCTACTTCAGTCAACGGTTGTTACCTGCAAAATGAGGTCGAGGCTTTCTCCCCCGTTGTACTTCCGGCTTGAGAATTAATAATCGATTTACAAGAGCATGAAAGTAGTATAATGTGAATTCACGTAGTTCGGTTTCAAGAAACCAAACATTTCTCACCCTAGAGGTATTTATAGGTATATGTGGCTGCTCGTACGTTTGGCGGTAGCTAGTGATACGTGTCCCACGTAAGCATTCCTACTTCCCCACATTCAGGTAGAATGACTCCCATTTCTCAAATGGTTGGTTGGTTGTTCCCACGTTCGCTGTTGGACAATTTTTGCCTAGCACATCATCATTTGTATGGTTAAGTGTGGCGTTGACGTAATGCGGTAGGCATGTGGTTCGTAGCATGGCTCGATGGTGGTAGGCGGTCTTATGGGGGTGGACGGTCTAGTGGGGGTAGATGGTCTTATACTAGTAGACAAGCCATGTGAACTTAGAGGGGCTCATGGGGGTCGACGGCCTCCCGAGGGGTCTACGGTCTCACCGAGATGATGGCTTCGTTATGGTAGACGTGCAGCGTATTTTCGAGAATGTTGACCTTATTCGTCCACGTGGTTAATTATCAATGTCATATTATATCACTGGTGATTTGTGGTAGGCAATAAAGATGAAGATGAAGGTGAGTTTGATTTTTGTGGTACGGGGTGGGTCTGGGAAGAAGAAGAATTATGCCTAATTTTATTTGGGCTCGTTTGTACTTTTTAAAAATATTTTAGGACTATAATTGTAATTATTTTTTATTTTTTTGTTCTTTCCTTTTTGTTTTATTTAATTGGGAGGGTATATTAATCATTTCATTAATTTTTATTAATAAAATGAACGATATGGGTATTCCATACTAAACGTCTCAAATAGGGATATTTTGTAATATTTTGAAGAGGTATGGAGGTTTGCGACACTTTGTCCAATAGGTAGGAGGTTTTGTGCTATTTAGCCCAATATATGTATTAGAGAACATGGTGCACTATTATAGTGAGTATATATTATGGAGAATAAATATACATGTGAGTGGAGATTGTCTTAATTGCATGGGGGTAGTGGATAACATTATGAATTATTATGGAGAAAATTGGATAATGGATATATTTCTGCACAAAATCTATGAGGATGAAAGACACCGCTATATATTTTCACCACTTTTAGAATGGAATTTTGGGTCTTCAATTTCAAAAACTCCAGGTCCCAACAACCCATTGTTTGGTTTAAATTAACAAAAAAATTGATAAAATTTTGAGTTAAATTAAACAATTAGTTTTAAATACACATTTGCAACTTTTAAATATGATTTTTAGATATACCAAAAAAGGGTAAGTTTGAATTTGAATTCTAGAATCATCATAGCACTATAATCGTACGAAACTTTTACGTGGCTTAAAGTTAGAGAGCAAAATTGTTAAATTACTTAACAACCAGCTTTAAGCCATGTGTAATTTTAGCCTCATGTTGATGGATCCCAGGGATCTAGGTTTACATTTTAAATTAGTTCGATATTAAAAGCCTCAATTTTTAAAGTCAAGGACCCAGACAATTATCTTACAAGTAGCGGAACCATTCTAATTTTCCCTTTTAGAATTGAAGAATTGAGTTCAACCGGTAATACAGATTAGAATAAGCTAAACAACATTTCGGTACACTACGACGAAAAGAGTCATTCGCAATATTAAAACGACAACATTTCTTGATAAATGTTGTTAAAAGAGTCTTTTAGCAACATTTTAGTAAGTGAATGTTGCCATTGATTAGTATAATTGAGTTATGGCAACGTTTTTTCAGAAAAATGTTGTAATAGACCCCTTTTGGCAACGTTTGTCAAATGTTGCGAAAAGTGAGACTTTTAGCAACGATTGGCAAACGTTGCTAAAGGGGATCTTTGGCAACGTTTGTTGAGTATTGTGAAAAGTAAGATTTTTCGCAAAACGTTGCGAAAAGTCTTTTCGCAACACTCAACAAACGTTGCCAAAAGTGTGACTTTTAGCAACGTTTGCCTAACGTTGCCAAAGGCCCCCTTTGGAAACGTTTGTCAAACGTTGCTAAAAGTCACACTTTTCGCAACGTTTATGAACGTTACGATAGACCCTATTTCAATTCCAACCCAACACCATACAAAATATCCAATTCATAACCCACCAACCCAACATGTTTGGATTAAAACAAGAACAAGAAAAATTTTGGACATCACCCTGAAGCCCAATACCTCATCTCTCTCTCGCGATCTCGCTTTCACTCATCTCCATTAATCCCTCATCTCTTCTCTTGCATGAGCTATCCCCTGAAATCCTAAAATCACCAACCCTAATCATCTCTAATCTCTCTCGCACTAGCTTTTCCCTGAAATCCTCAAGTCACCAACACCATCCATATCTCTAATCTCTTTCGCTTTTCGTAGGCTGCACTACTCTATTAAGCATCATCTCTTCCCATAGTGGTCTTTACAAGGAAGACTAGTTCAGAGGGGTGGGCAGTATCTACGTCGTCTCTCCCTCGTAGGCGTCTATCTGCTGATTAGCATCAATTTCTCACCATACTCGAAAGGTAGGCAATATATGATTTATTCGTTTCCCTGAAATGTAGAAATTTTTGTGCTAGTGGTCGATTGTTATGCTTGATTTGGGGATAGCCTACTTCACTCATTTTGTGCCCTAAGGCTACCATCAAGCTGAACCTTTGTTAGGCTAGAAGCACGGATGATGTTTATTGGGGGGTATTGTCTGGTTATTTTTAAGTGTGGGTGCTGGCAGTGATGCCTTATTTTTCGAGAGCTGCTGAGGCTTTAATTTACTTGAGTGGTTAAACTGATCTTCTCTACAAGTAACAAAATGTGAAATATTGCAAGAAGTCATATTTTTGCATAATGTATTGCTGAATCCAATCAAGCTATTCAAATTGAAATGGAAAGAGTATTTGTTTCACTTGCATGTTTATTAGTAGTTTATTTCCACCTTAGCCCTTTAACTAATAAAAGCTACATCATCAGTAGCATTATGTTCAAACCATATCCTTGTTTGCGGGTGATTTCATGTGTGTCATTATATGGGTTTGTTTTATGTGTTAATGAGTGGTTTATGTGTGTGTGAAAATAGGAGGGAAGCTAGTGTACCAGAGCACAAAGAAGAGGGTTGTGGCCCAAAATGCCCTGTTGACCGGCAAGAGAATCCAAGGGGTGAGATTTTTTTTTTTATTATGTTAGATTTCTCTGATCTTGTTACATCTACCACACTCAGTATTGTCCAGGTACAGATGTTGAAAAACTTACAAGTTTATCTTCTTTTTAGACATTAGGCCATTTCTTGTACTCACTTGCCATATTTCAGGTTTCTGGGGGTCTGGACAAAAAATTGGCACAGAGGAAGCATTTCCCCTTTGTAAACTGGCTCATTTCTTACTCGAAGTACTCAGGGGTATGTTTCTATTTTGCTACGGTCTCTGGTTTATATTCTGGTCACATGCTTTATTTTATGCTCTTTGCGAGCCGAATTTTATTGAGAGGGTCTGTTTAATTTACTAAAAAGGGATTATAATCTGTTTACTGCTGAAGATTATTTCAAGACAGAGGAAATGCACTATGGCCTGCATGCATGTGGCAAATTAATTGGCTTTTTTCATGTAATACAGAGGACATTGTGGAGAATTATTTTTCAGGCCATTGTTGCTTTGAAGAAACATATGGAAGTTCATGCTGATTACTACACCCCAATCGTGTAGGCTAAGAAGGCAGCTGAAGAGGAGGCTTCAAGGGAATTGAAGAAAAGAAAGAGAGATTCAGTATCAAGGAATGCTATGGGGAAGAATCTGGGTTGGGAAAATGAGGAAACTTTTGATAGGGCTGAGTAAAAGGGAGGGTCTTGATTTGGGAGAATTGAGGAGATCGATCTGTTTAGATTCATATGTTGATTTTACAGATCAGAGAATGTTCTTAAGGTAGATTACTCAAAAACTAGTGAGTTGCTGGTAGAATTGGTATAATTCTGAATAATTGTATTTGAGCCAAATGTCTTTCAATGTATTCTTTTGGGGTTTTTATTTAATAACAATTCTGAACATGTTTATCATATTTTACACTGACTTTACACAAAGCATATGTTGAGCATGTTTTCGAGCTTGTGAGTAATGTTGTATAAAGCTTTATTTAAGTAGTGTTGTATCACATTCTAATGTTCAAGTCTATGGATTCAAAATTTTCTAATGAAATTATCAATTTTTATGCAATTCCAAAATTTATTCATAAGGAGTCATTTTCAATTTTGGCAATCAATTTACATAAATTGCTGTGTAAAAAAACCATATGGCAACGTTTGTTGAACGTTGCCATAGAGGTATACGGCAACGTTCAATAAACGTTGTCGCATCCCTCTATGGGCAACGTTTGGCAAACGTTGCCATAGCCCTTTACGGCAACGTTGGCCAAACGTTGCCCTAGCCCTCTATGGCAACGTTCAACAAACGTTGTCGTAGCCCTCTACTCTACAACAATACCTCGATTCGCAACAAACGTCCAAACGTTGCCGTAGACTATTTTTGTTGTAGTGGTAGGATCATTGTGTTGTAGAGGTGGACAAGTCATCTATTTTGCAACTACAATCCCACACTTTAGCCTAATTGTTTATGTGTTTGTGCATTTTTTTTTTATATTTATATTATGATATCAGAATTGAATTTTTCTCCTGATAGAAAGAGAAACCAGCAGGTGGATGGTTATACTATCTAATTTACATACCAACCATATACCACATTCTATTGGAAAATATGGGTTATGGATCGCCCATATGGGGTAACTCAACCCACAAGACATCAAAAGAGTTGGAGGAGGTGATTTGAATTTCAAATTCGAATTTACAACTCCCCATAACCTACCATAACTCCCATAAAATCTTCAATTATCGTCTAGCAATGAAGAGAAAAAAAAATGGTAGAAAATAAATAATTTTCGTACCATAACTCCCATAAAATCTTCAATTATCGTCTAGCAATGGAGAGAAAATAAATGGTTGAAAATATATAAAATTCGTATGGAAATTCATTCAAAATTGAAAAGTGTCTAGAACGACATATATGGCATAAAAACTCACAAAATTAAACATTTAGATTGTGGATAATAATCTCCTTCCATTGTGATTGAGAATGGAACCATTGGAGAATAAGAAAAAACAAATTTTGGAGTTTTAAAATGCAAGATGATTCAACCACATAAGGATCTTGGAATTCATCATTTCTATTAAGAAACTTGACCCGAAATTCATGTTAAAATATGCTTTAAATTACTTCATTGGTATCAGAGCCATAATGTTGAGTTCCTTGTTGTAACACATTCTTAAATATGTCATTACATGATACAATTGAGTTATGAATCTTATATGTAAAGTTTTGAAAACTTATGTAATCTTTAATGACATCTTTTGGTAATTTACTCTTTTTTATATTAATAATTATGTAGTGAGATTAGTATGGTAAGAATTGTATTTTAATGAGCTTTCCAACCATATAAAGAACTTAAATTTTGGATTTAAAACAAAGAAGTTACGAGGTTTTGAAATTTGGATGCAAATCTGAATTTTTATATGAAGATCGGTAAACTTCATCACATGATAACTTCTTCTACACGGTGTTTCATGCTTTCCATTTAGCATGGTTGTCGTGGCGAACCCAACACAAAAGTTCAGCACCAACGAATCGAATGTTGATCGTTGACCATTGACCGTCGACAATCGGTGATTGTAAAAATGAGGTCATTTATTAATATTTAATTAAAATCATCTCGTAAGTATGCCATCCTAACATCATCTTTGATATTAGGACCATATGACTCAATGGGGGGACGTTTCCCTGGATCAAAAACAAGATGATCCACACTAAACTGAGCCTGAGACTTCTTTGTGTCACGTGCTCAATTAGAAATAGTGGCGGAACTAAATGCACAACTAGAAGTAGAAGAATTAGGTATGAACTTCGGTTTTGATTAAAAAAATCGTTCCATAATCTGCAAAAATCGTTTCAATTAAAATGACATCAATCTAATAAGTAATAAATAGTTAAAACTTAAAATCACTATAATAATCCAACTGTCCAATCCAACAACATGCAACATCTAACACCTTGACAAATCACAAATTCATCCATAACTTTCACTTTTCACTAATCACTAATTAGTAATCACTACTCACTAGTTACTAGTGTAGAATATAATTCACAAACCGAAGCAACATCAACTCATATTTCTCTCCTCATAAAACTGTAAAAGGCCAGAGGCGAGATAGCCTACCACTAATGGGTGAAAAACTGAAAATTGAATTGCTAATCTTCTTAATTCTTGTTGATTTCTTCAAATTCATAAATGTCTCACAAAAAAAAGGAAAAAGAAAAAAAAGAACTGAAACATAAACATAAAGCCGAGAAGAAAGGGCAAAAAAAAGGTATTGAAGACTTCGGCGAATTCAGCAAGGGTGGTCGCGCCCCTCGTCGGGTGCTGGATCCGCCCCTGCATGGTTGGATAGATCTTCTCAAGACATTTCCAACAATATAAAAATCATTAATTTTGACCTTGAAATGAAGAAGTTGTGTGGCCTCCTGAATTTTCGATGTAAATCTGACTTTTACACGAAAGTTGGTCTAAACTTCATCACATCATAACTTCTTATATATGGTGTTTTATGCTTTTCATTTAATATGGTTGGATAGATCTTCTCAAAGCCTTTCCAATAGTATAAAGATCATTAATTTTGGCCATGAAATGAAGAATTCATGATTTTCAACGTTTGGTTGAAAATCTGAAATTTTGCATGATTTTTTTTTTTTTTAACAAATTCACTCTTGGATAGATCTGTTGATGTCCCAAACGTGGCCTTAAACATTGATTTTGTAAAATTTGACTACATAGATAAACTCAAAATGTCAAAATTAGTCGGGATAACAAATTAAAAAGTTTTTTCGAGGACGGTGCGACGACGATAACACACCCCCATTTTTTATTAATTTAAAGAATTATTGTAGATTGGTCCCTAAATTATTCTTGATTTTTCAGTATAATTAATTTTTTTTTTTTTGGATAGTTAAAAAAAATATTTTCTTTTGCATTTGATGCTTAAAATAAATTTGGTAGAAGCATTAAAAAATATTTTTAACTTGATAAAAATCTGAATTTTTTTTATAAAATCAAGAATATTTACTAAGTGATATTTGGCTAGTGAGAGTTATTTTTTTTTTTTAAGTTCTCTCATTTTTTTAAAAAAATGAAAAATACTCATAAAATATTTAAAATACCATGTTTTATGTACGTTCATAAGTTGGGTGGGTCTTTGATTAGGTTATGTAATTAATTGTGACTTGTCTCAAATTTTTTTTTCTTGATTAGATATAGCTATGCACACTTGTATCATCCTTAAGGGCAAGCAAGAAAAGCAAGAGTTATGATTTTTTTTTTGAAAAGTTACGTGCTTATTAAGATTTATAAATGGATTTGGAACATAACCCAGTGAAAGACGTGAATATTTTTGGAACATTTTTTGGTGATAAGCAGAATATGATAATTCTGATGTCACTTCTTATTTGTTGGGATTTTGTTGCAACAGATATAAAAAGTGAGGTTGTGAATCTATATAATAAAACTTAACTGATGTGAGTTTTATTATTCGATTATAAGAGGAATTATTTTCTGGAAGAATTATTTGTGATATTATGATATGAATCATAATTGGACAAATGTATTTATTTATGCGTTTATTGCACATTTTGGAATTACATTATTGAATTACATGATATATGTTAATTCAAGAATTGTTAAGTAAGCTAAGCTTAGAAGTATTAGTGAGATTCTTACTGAGACCTATTGGTTACCGGTTGAATGATAATTTGGTAATTGAAAGACTTAGAGAAAATCTCACCTAAGATTATTTGACTCACTAACTAAGTGGGAGTTCTCAAGCCAGAAGAATTAAGTTAATTCCCACTTAGAACTAATGAAATTTTACGTTATGAAATTAAGTTTATGATAGTGAAACAATAGGATTGAGGACGATGATTAGGAACATAGTGAAATTTTGACTCCGTGCCTAACATTGAACTATCGTATACGTAAATTTGCGTTAATGCAAAATTGTATGTGCATAAATAGGCATTGATTAAGAATAAAAATGGCTCTAAAATGTGATAGAACATGACATCAAAATCTGCAGTTATTGACCTTAATAAAGGAGATAAGCTAAATGCGATAACATTTAGCATGATAAGATTTTGAGTTTACCAATGAACATGATATTTTCGAGAGCTTCAACCACGTAATAGAAGACCTGATGTGGGTCAGACTACTTTAGAGAATAAAGATCAAGAACATTGTCAAGTACGAAAAAAGATGGATTCTAGTGTTGCATTTGAATTGTTAAGTTCTGTTATGGATGATCTTTTTTTCTCAAATGTGACTTAGTTGAGATAGTTAACATAATGTTGACATTTTGTTGGTCACATGTTTTGGTGAGTAGTAAGTTCAAACTAGTCTCTTCTCAATAGATGGGAAATTCGAATGTCAATGTGATTTACAAATTGAAACGTCAATTTTCTCTATTGATACTATCCGTTGTGTGAGTTAAAAGACGTGTGACTTGATGTTGTTAAGTCTCGAGAACATGCTTGTGGAGCAATGTTCTAGTTTGTATAAGATTTCAGATCTTAAGTATTAAATGAATTGGAACAAATGCGAGATATATGAGACAACTAGAAAAGGGACCAAGAAGAATATATCAGATAGTAAATGTTTGAAAGTGTTTTAGTAGAGGATCATTATTATAAATGTTTAAGTGCTTCAACTATACGTTTTGAGTCTCTTAACTCAAAAGTAGTTAAGTTAGATGAAATTGCACTTGAATATATTCATATTAGTTTTGTTTACATGTCAACAGTATACATATTGGATCTTATCTTGTGTGGGTAGTGAATTCAAAAGTTAGAAAACCACTTTATGAGATCAAGAAGTGTCTTTAGTTTATTGTCGAGTTTTTGCTTGATACAAAATAGATATATACAAATAATGAAGATTGAGTGGAGGTTTATATGACTAGTATATGCAACTTCTTGTTGCAAAGTGGAGAAACTGACCTCCTATTTGATATTAAGATAATATTGATAAGTACATTTTTTGTGCACTTATTCGGGGTCATATTACTGAGTTTTGTGTCGTTTTATTATTACAATTTACTTAACTTAGGTTATTTTTATTTTCTTTCAGTTTTGGATCTGTTTCTAAGCAATTGGAAAAGAAAGAATGATAAATCGGCCAATTGATGGAAGTTTGGGGACTAATATGCATTTGGGTAAAAGTTGAAGCACTAAAATTGAAGTAATTTGATGTAAATGACCAATATGGAAGAAAGAATGAAAAAAATGGAGGAAAAGAAAAATGACGAAAATTTAGCATGGGCAACCTCCCAAAGTTACCCGGTTATTTTGATTGGGCGACCGCCCCATTTTGTACTGGGCGGGCGCCCAGGCCATTTCGGGGGAGAAAATTCTGATTTCCTTATTTCAATAGTACTCTTATGGAAACGAACCTTGGGGCGTCTTTTAAAATCCTAGGGCCGTCTAAAAGTGGGGTGGGAGGGAGAGTTTTTATCAAGATTTTCAGAGAGAAAAAAGGCAAGAACGTAAAGAGCAACTCCAAAAACACGAAGATTCAATTAAAGATTAATCGGGGTGATGTCGTTCTTCATCTATTTTTCTGATTTTCTTCTCTCCACCATGCTAGACTAGATTAATTTGTGTTAGGGAACAATGAACTTTGTATTATGATTTTTAATTCTTAGTTTACATTCTTGAAATCAAAAATATGTTTTGGAATATTTGAATGATTTATATGATCTTAATTTCTCCATAATTATAGTGAACGATAATTGTGTGAGTTTGATGATTTATTTCATGCATTCGAGAGAAGGGAAATAAATTTGACATATATAAATCATTATAGGGTCCGATAGGGGATAGAAATATCGATGTCTTATTTAAATCTTTAAGTGTTCATAAAAACTCACTCATTCTCGTATGTTCGCATCTATCATAGAAATATAGTTAGGTCATATATGAGAATATGTTTAACATTGCTCGAGAGAGATTGTTGGATAATTTAGGAACATTAATTTGTCAATATTGCAATCGTGTGTCAATATGTAAAACTAGGGTTAAAAAGATTATTACTTAGGAATCGTGATCCTAGCACATTCATCACATATTAGAAAACACATCAAATCATATTCATATCCAAATTGCATTTAGTTAATTAATTAATTCATACTTACATATTTATCATTACTTCACTTATAATTTCATCAACACAAGCACTCTCCTTTAATTATGGTTCTGGATATCTGTGCAAGAGCTAAACTTCCATTGAATAAATCCATTCGAATTTCTTTGAGAACTATGATTAAGAGAGATAGAGATGAAGCTTCATATTTTCATTACATTTATAGATGGATTCATGCATTTCAGTTGTGTTTTTTATTTTCTTAAGTTAAAGATGTTATATTGATTTAGACTTCTCTAAAAGGAGTAGAAAATCAGATTGTGGAAGTGAAGGCTTTGAGAGCTGTTTAAGTGCGTGAATCTCTATCACGAGAGATCCATGATCTAGGTAATAAAAGAGAAATTCTTATGTGATTAATTATTCCTTGATCACCAACAATTATATGGTCTATTGGGAAGAAAGAACTGAATATTACTAAATGTGATGAGACTTGAGATAATGCAATCCAATTTATGTATTTTCTTTTTGGAAGAGTATTGATTAACTTAATGTGTCACTTAATGAAGTTTTTGCAATGTTAGTACCTTCAGAATATATAAGTTTTGGACACGTAGATAACCAGATATGAGTTGTCTTCAACTGATAATTGATTAAATAAGTTCTTGATAATGAGTTTAGAAACACGAATCTATTAAAATGATATGTATATCTTTGAGATACAAGTAACAATCCAAAGGGTACTTCCTCATTAGTGAAATTTTGGGTGGATTGAAAGTCACAAGATGTAATATTTGACACTTTTCCTAATGAGGGAGAAAACTTTGAAAAATATTATTGAAATTGATATAATGTGTATTGATGAATCGGTTTTGAATACATAAGAGTTGGTTTAAACTTCTGATTCAAGTGAGAATAATCTATTTTGAGTGGGATCTATTTGAGAACTATCTAATTTCAGTTATTCTTGGTTTCGAGTGGTAGCTAAGAGCTATCTAATTTCAATGATTATTGGTTCAGAACACAAGTGGAGAAATTTAAGAAAAGTGATGGAAGTATAGATTTCCAACCTAATTTGAGATGTGGTGAAAGTTCTAATTGGACATTATATTTATTTAGAACATTCAGGTTCTTAAGAATTATATGGAAGACTAATGAGTTAATAATAAATAAAGCTCATTTTTTTTTGGGAGAAATAGTATACTCAATATGAGTATATTGAGTCAGATGAGCTTTTTTCTTAGTAGTGAAATTCACTTCTGTACGCTGATACTAGCCATGATAGTATGTTTAAGTTTAGATTATACTAAATAGACTTATAGACTGTATTTTCATTCTCAATTGAGAATTGATTAAATAGATCTACATGAATCGATTTTTAGGTTCATGTTATGCTTCTATAGTATTGTGGTAACTTTATATTTACACATGTAAGCCTAATACAGTCATCTTGACACTGGTACTTAAGTTTTAACTGGGTTTAAATCTTGTACAAATTTTCATCATGTGGATGAGATTTATTGTTTTTATGTAAAAGTTTGATAGTAGGTTATAATTCTAATATTGATATTAATGACACAATATTAACTAAGCATGAGAAGGAGTGTAAAGATCATTTTGAAATTATCGTTCTTAGTTTTTTAGACGAAGGACACATGTTTAGTAAATTATACATTTTGTGTTAAAAAGATTATTCTAGTCTTCTTTCTCTCTCACAAAAGTTTTATACCATAAAGATTCTAAACTATTTTTAACTATGGAATTGCTATCATGTTCATGCTCCTATATCGAAATGTGACCACATGAGTAGTCATACATGTCCAAGAACTCCATAAGTGCATAAAGAAATAACCAGAGAACCATATCTAGTGCGATTAAAAATTAGAAGTATATTATGATGTATACTTACCCTAATATTTGTCATGCCATGGATCTAGTTAGTAGGTATTGTTGTTATCCTTAAAAAGGGTATTTTGATACCACAACAGTACTGTTATCAATTATTCTATTTTGTTGTTGAGAGAATAATTTGTTATTGGAATATATATGCAAAGTCGACTACAGATGAGAGTTAGTCGAGTACAAATAATCATTATAATTGCGCAAACTTGCTATATAGAGTATCAAGAAGCATATCTTGTAGTATATATCTCAGTAGTTAAAGGAAATTGTTTGGTACAGATATATTGAGCATTGAATGATACTAGTTGGGATCCATGATAATTATGCAATTATCTCATGTGTTGAGGATATCAAATATCATGATGAAACCAAACACTCAAATAGTATTTATGTGAGAGATATTAGCAGAAAAAAAAGTGTATTTACAATATATCTATATGAATGATGGTATGTAATCATTATACTCTAAAGATGTTTAGAGATATACTTGTTGGTAATGTCAAATTAAAATTACATAGAATATGATAGTGTATCAGAAAACTCTTGATTAAGTTTTATGTGCCCATAGATGAACAATTTTAAGTTCATGTGTAATCTATTATTAGGATTACGAGATAATATTTTGTATACACATATAAAATATATCGAATAGGTTGAGATTGGCTCACTTACATGAGCAATCGCCTCAAATATATTGGAGTGTGCTGAGATGAAACATAGTGATCATGTTGTGTACATGATCTAGTTGTCTTGATGAAATATCAATATGAGATTATAATAAGTAATCGATATGGATTTCACTAGGGCCTTATGCAAAAATCGTCAAACTGAAACTGCATTTTAGGAATCGTTAATTTGATGCCACGTGAATTCGTCAACGAAATGGTTTTGAACCAAACGTTTGAGAATTTTAATTGCAGTTTAAAACCAAACCGATCCGATGAAAAAATATCAAAAAATAAAAAAAATGAAAAATTCAATAGTTTTGTCATGTATGGATATTTTTGTTAATTTCTAGTTTTCTATCACATATATATTATTATTAACCAATAATCCTAATTAATATATAATAATCTCAAGACTAACCTAATATATCAAAACTATTTTCCTTTTTAGAATTCAGATGAACTTCAACCAACACCCGACACAACCTTGAGCCACCAGTATCACACCAAATCGGAGATAGAGATCCTGAGTCTTCGGTGATAATATTTGTTATGAATAAAGTTTCAGATCAATAATTTTTTTGAGCAAACTGAGGTAAGAAATCTGAAATTATATGGATTTCACATTTCTCTCAACTATTAGAAGATTGTGAAATAAATTTATTCACTTTGATGGAAATAGTTTATCTACTATGTACATGATTCTATTTGTGTGGACATACTCTTGTTTTGTGACTGAATTAGGCATAATAAAATATGTCAATCGAAGCTAAAATGTGTTCATATGCAATTTGATATGTGGATGAGCTGTTTAATAAGCTAAAAGAAATCAATAATAACTCCAGTAGCAACTATACTTGTATCAATTTAATTATTGTGTTTTATTGTATACTTGGATATTTTGTTAAACTGTATATTTAAGTGTTTTGAATTAATAAAGATAATATTCAATTAGCCTATTAAAGGCTTGGATTTTGATCCAATAGGCGTAAAGTTTATCATTTAAGGTGTTGTCTTATTGATGTCTCAATAACTATATTATGGAACTATATGTTTTCAAATAAATATTTAGTTTATAGGTGTTTTGATCGTTATGTTTAGTTTATTAGATTTGTATTGTAACGTTATCATAATGTCTTAGCCTAAAAAGGGTGAATAAAAAACTATTATTATGATTTTACTTGGATTTAGTTGGTATTTAGATTTATAGTAGATATATTTAGTTGTTTTAGATTTATTGCTAGTAATATATAAATATATATTGAATTCAATGAATTAATGACATAAAAGTAGACAAGCAAAAAAATATACGATGAAATCAATGGTTTAAAATTGGACCAACCCGTTATGTTTAGGTTTAAGTTTTTTTCAAACCATTCAAAATGATTTGGTTTAGATTTGAATTTTTCTCAAACCAGTTTAAACAGTTTGATTTGAAAATCTGTCAAAACCCCGTAAAACTGGACTGCTTACACCCCTATATTTCACTATCCATTAGAACTGTTTTATAGCTAGATCGAATTCTCGATTGGAGATTGCTTAGAAGAACAAATATAAAGAGAACTCAAGTTAGATATTGGGGGATACTTAAACTAGAATCCGGAGTGTGTTATTTATTTTCAAAGGATATGCCATACGCTCTAAGAAATGGAGAAAATATTGTAGCACGTATTTCATGCCACTTGTGCTTTTACAACTAATATTGAGTAAATAAGTGAATAAATCACTACTTTCTCATTGTGTGAGATCTTGAGGTTTATATAGTCTCATATATACCCTTAAGACTTTTAACTATTTCTTAAGATTTTATTTCAGTGTTTCTACTTTAGTATGTTGTCAATAAC
This sequence comes from Fraxinus excelsior, assembly GCA_019097785.1. Classification (NCBI taxonomy): domain Eukaryota; kingdom Viridiplantae; phylum Streptophyta; class Magnoliopsida; order Lamiales; family Oleaceae; genus Fraxinus; species Fraxinus excelsior. Next base: position 22,527,048 of record CM032637.1, read on the forward strand.
TATGATTGACTCAGTTTAATGGAATATGTCTAGGAAGCAGATGATTTAAAGTTGAAGGATTCGAGAAAGAAATGAAAACTCTTTTGACCAATATTTATATTTGTATTCACCGGTCGGATAATTGTATTTAACCAATTAGGGTATAAGGCAAAATTGTGAATATGATGATAAGATGTGGAGTTCAAGTATGTTCCATAAATACTCGAGTGATTGAAAATATTTAAATTAATATTGGAAAACAAGTTTGAGATATGGCGAGATGTAATGTTTCTCTACTAAAACTATTATATATCTTTAATAGGTTTATAGTACTGTGAGTTTTAATATTAATCGCTAGTTGTACGATCTATTTGTATTATGAATTTTTGTGAGATAGATTTTGAGAAAGATCTAGCGTGAGACATTCATTGTCCTTTGTGGTTTGGATCAAGCTCTTTATGTGCAAGTGAGAGATATTAGAAAATATGGGTCAAGGTTGTCCATATGGGGTGATCTGACCCACATGATATCAAAAGGGTTGGAGGGAGTTATTTAAATTTGAAATTCAAATTTACAATTCCCCATAACTTCTCATGACTCCCATAAAACCTCCAAATTTTGTCTAGTAACGGAAAGGGAAAAAAAAAATATGGTAGAAAATAAGTGAAATTCATATAAAAAATCACTCAAAAATCAAAAAATGCCTAGAATCACATATATGGCATGAAAACTCACAAAATTAAGCATTTAGATTGTGGATAATAATTCCTTTCTATTATGATCGGGATTGGAACCAAAAAAAAAATTGAAGTTTTGAAATTCAAGGTGATTCAATCACATAAAGGTGTTAGAATTCATCATTTCAAGTAAGAAATTTGACCCGAAACTCATGTTAAAATATGCTTTGAATTACTTCGCATTTTAAAATTTTCAAGACTTCGAATCCAAACACAATACATTGAACTATTCATTACCGTATTTTAACTTAAACCTTAGTGGAGCAAAAAAACGCACCAATTTTTTTAGAACCACTATTTCAACTGTCCTTGTCTGTTGATTAACATGAATAATAGACCTCTTAATTTATTTTAATTTTGTCCATTTTTAACTTGAAATGATTAAGCTCTATTTGAGCATTTGAGCCCATTTTTGGGCCAAAATACATTTTGAAATAGTATTTTGTTGGAGATTATATAATTAAAAAATGGGAAAATTTCATAATTAAGAGGTTAAGTTTCACTCATTTCAAATTCAAGAGATTAGGTTTAAAATTCAAAATTTCAGATTTTTTAAGGTTTAAAATTTCAAATCTCATTTTTTAAAATTTTATTTATAAATTAACTAATTAAATATATTAAGGTCACAATTCCATATAATTTGGTCACAAATCACAAATTTTATGTCACAAATTATTTTATGATCGCAATTCAAAAATTTTATGGGTCACAATTTGTTTATCGGTCACAAATAAAAAATTGAAACGTCACAAATTATTTTACGGTCACAATTCAAAAAATTTATATGTTACAATTTGTTCATCCGTCACAAATTAGAAATTTTATAAGTTACAAATTATTTTACAGTCACAAATAAAAATTTTTATAGGTTACAAATTATCTTACGGTCAGAATTTAGAAATTTTATAAGTCACAATTTGTTCATCGGTCACAAAAAAAAAAAAAAATTTATACGTCGCAACTTATTCATCGGTCACAAATCACAAATATTATAAGTCGCAACTTAGTAGACAGCCACAAATTATCAAATTATCGGTCACAAATTAACAATTTTTTAAGTCACACATTATTTCTTGGTCACAATTTATCTTTTTTATTCATCGAATAATCTGTGACCACCGTAGCCACTGTTGCCGCCAGAACCACCACCGCCACCAGAAATTTCCCAAAAAATATAAAATAAAATAAGGCCCCATGTTGTGTCTATTTATGAGTTTTGACATTCTTCACAACAAGATTGAACTTCTCGTGCTTGGTTGAAGCACAATTTCTAGAATATTTTAATCACCAATGAAATATGCAGGGGGTAAAAGGGAGCCTTATACTGTATAAAAACTATAAAGTACTACCCATTATTGTCGTCAAAACTTCCTTGAGCACTTTGTTGTCTCTCTTTCCGCCAATTCTCACCCCACATCTTAGCTTTCGTAACTGTGCGTTCCCTGTCCAAGTCCCTATTCAACATTTTCGTATTTTCTCTTGGAGAATTGTCCTTCTCAAATCCTTCCAACTCCCACTTGCGTCCAGATCTTTCCGCCTCTTCATACAATTGTTAACGCAATGAATAATGACCACTCCCACTTCAAACAATTGTTAACGCAGCTGATTTGGTCAGTTGGTCCTTATTCTACAAACAATTGTTAACGCAATGACGGCCTAGCTATAAGTGATTTTGCTATTCGACATGTCTTGTTTGTAGAATAATGACCATAAATACAAATGCAAATCAAATTTATCAATTCATCGAGATGAACCACAGAATATGTGACTTTATAGAATTCAAGCAGAGTTGCTCCCTCCATCTCATGGAGGCTGAGCTGTTGGTAGAGAGGAAGGAGAGTGGAGAGTGGAGAAGAGAGAAGAGTGAATGACGATGAGGAGAGAGGAGAGGAAAATTAAAATGAAATTGCTTAGGATTTGGGGTGAAAATTGTACAATTAATATTTAATATTTAAAATAAAATATCTTATTTTTGAAAAGTGAAACTTTTAATTTGATATTTGAAATTGAATATTTAAAATTCTGATTTTGTATAATTTCCACTTAAAAAATAAGGAATTTTTTTGAAATAACATAATAAAATTATTTTATAGGAGTGATTGAAAATGAATTTTGAAAAAAAATAGGGCCAAACATAGGCTACAGTTATTTCACCCTTCTTTAATGACAAGGGAGTTTAGGCAAGGATTCAAGTTTCCCCATTCACTCACTCATTTATCTTTTTTAGGTTTTTTTAGATACGAACTAAATTTTAGATACATAATAAATAAGATTACCATATTCATTGCCAAAACACGTACCAAAGTTATAACCAAATCCCAAATCGCCATTCCCCTCCCTTTCAGCGATTTCTCACATAAATTAAATTAGGCAAGAAATTATCGGAAAGAGTAGTGTAGTTTTTTTCTTGTTGAGAGGATAATGGTCCGATATGCCTCAGAATATTGCCAAAAAGAAAGCCGTATTTATTGAATTTCTGATGCAGAAGAATACAAAAGATGTACACATACAATGTAGCAAATATCTTAAAAGTTTGCTACTTACACCCAGTGCAACAGAATCGTAAGTTGATATAATTGACCACTCATATCCTCCCTAGAGTATTATCACCATGTTAAAATGAAAGTAAAATAGCTATCCCTTTTTCCAATTACCACGATAAAAAGATGAAAAATAAGAATTATTACTAACTAAAATGTTCCAACGTTTTAGCACTATTGACGAAGGTTGCACTTCTATTAAAGCCCTCGTGCACAAGAACTCGAACTGCTTCCAAGCCATTTTGAAATGTGAAATCCAACTGCCAAAAAGGCCAAGGTGCCACCATCAGAATCTAGATCAAAAGTCATTCTCTTTTCGGAGGAACATATGCAAGAAAGTCAAGTACCTCTACACTTTCGTCTCTTGTAAAAGGACGGAGAACAAAATTAGCAGCTTCCATTTTTCCTGGAGGCCTACCAATACCTATTCGTAAACGAGGAAAATCCCGACTACCTTTTAGGTGAGTTATGATACTCCTCATCCTGCAAATGATTAAAAAGACCGTATAATCAATTCAGGAAACACCACTGAAACTGTAATCAAAGAACACAGGAGTTAGCAACCATATTATGCTTGAGTGAGCTCAATTAGATATACAAGTCCAAGAGTAATATCAATCACTTAACCTAGAAATCCATCACAATTTGGGGAAAAGAATTATTTACTTCATTACTCAGAGATCGTTGCTTAGATTTGATAATATCATATACTGATTGTTCTCGAGTTACCTGGCCAATAAGATTATGGTCAATAAAGGAGTGTCAAGATATTTTTTTTTTTTTTTCCCAAAAACAACCGTTCTAAAGGAAAAGAAATGGAATGGTAGCATTTAGCACTGGGAGAAAAATAGTTAATGTTGCTCATCTCCCCTCTTACCATTTCTAAATATGCCCAGTAACTCTTTAACTATGCTCACTAAAAAAGCCAAGATATAATTCAAAGTCTATTTTCCATTATTTCATGTTTTCCAGCATCTCAGAATTCGTAAAAGAAAATCAGTTCAGTGGCTTAGTATTCACCCATTATGTCCCCCATGTCCACCTTTCGGCAACAATCGTAACTTCGCAAATGGCAGATCCATGTCATCAAAAATCTGAAAATATGAACTCATCAACTTTAGTGCATAGAAAGTGACATAATGGCTAATTAAGACTATAGATGATTTACCACAAGAATTTGGTTCAGTGGAATCTTATAATATGAAACAATAGCACCAACCTGCCAACAAGAGCAAATAACTCAACCTTTTACCACTTAACGCAGAATGATATATAAATAAAAAGTATGTCTAATAGTTGAGGAAACTTACAGACTCACCACTTGCGTTCATGAAAGTCTGCGGTTTAGCAAGCATAACAGGAACATTTCCAATCGAGCCTAACAAAATAGAAGAGAATGAGATCAATAAAGAAACTAAAAATCAAACTCCTAGATCACATTTTCCCTTCACCAAGGTTTAATGCTGTTTTGCCCTCTTTTGATGTCCAAGAATAATAGTAATGTCTTTCTAAAATTACTTAAAAGTACATGATACCAGTTCAAAAAAGAACTCATTATCAATAAAATTAATAAGTTAGTTAGCGGATGTTTCTTTTCTCCACTCTCATTGTATACACTTATCTCTGACCTAGTTTTTGAGGAAGGGCAAGCTCGAAGATACTTAAAATCTTAATACTAAGACTTCACTTTTCAGTACTTACTTAAAGCTCAAGATACCAGTAAAATGAAAAACTAGAAAATAAAATTTCCCTCTACAAAAAATTCTTTGAGTAATGTTTAACATGTGCAAGTTGAACGGTGTTTACTAGCAGCTGGGCAGAAGGAAAAGCAGCTCGACCAATCCCTTTACTCTCATTATTCAAGCATCATTTAAAATTCAATCTAACTTATAACAGCTTAATTATTTCTAAACGACTTTTATCCACTACATCACATATAGGAAATATTTTTCTAAATGTGTTCTAAAATGAGCATATACAACCGTCATTACTGTGTTTCAAATGCTATGAAATCAGCCAATTGTTGAAAGGACAAGTATAGATCAAAATAAACTCCAAGCTCCTGGATTGTTTATTTATCTTTGCTTCTCCAGTATAAGAAAAGCCACTTTTGGGGGACTGAACATGTTTCTAATGTTTCTTGTTGTAAATCAGTCTTTAGTTTCCACATTTTTCGTCTACAAGATACTTTCTCTCTCTTATTCTCTATGGATTCAAGAGGAATACATAGGAGTTTTTAATCTAGATCGTAATTCTGGATATCCCAGAACATCAAGTTTAACATTAACAGAGGACAGGAAAGTAACTTTTTAGTTTAGAATGGACGAATTGCTAAATGAAGTCAAACTAAGTGTTGTACAATTCCGTCATATTATCTAATCCCTCAGGCCATTTTAAATGTCATTGCTGCTGCAGAACTTCAGGGATAGCCACAACCAATGTTGAAGACATCAATGAATATGATCCTTTGAGAGAAGGTAATTCTACACCAACAGACTACAAACCGGGGAAAAAATCTAGAAAGGTTTTTCATTTTCCAAGGTAATTTCAATTATGTTTTCTTTCAAATTTACCATCTTTAGCTTTGTCCATTACAGACTGTTATCTGGAAATTATTTTTAATTTTAACGAGTGGTGAATATATGGATATTCATTAAAACATAGAATATTTAAAGCTCTACGTGCAAAATAACTGGCAGGATGATTCTTGCTGGAACAAAAGAAAAAACAACAGTAAAAAAAACACAGCATAAGAAAATATAGTACTCTTCATCTTATGCTCAAAAACCTAATAAAACATCATAATATAACATGAAAAATTGAAGACTGGTTGTTTGGACAAGCTTTTAAATAAGTCAAACTAATTTATAGGTTTGATTTAATTTTATACATTTTTTTTTTCAAATCAAAAGTAACTACTTCATTATAAGTAAAAACTTACTTATTTTGACAGTATAATGGGTTACTTCAGAGAAGTAACTTATCGATTTCAAAGTCTGGCCAACAAAATAATTCAAACATCTTGTCTAATTAATAATTTACAAATTGTATCCAAACCTAAATTGTAATATACAGAAAAACCAATTCAAATAACTACAATTCTAAAGTATTACTAAATAAAAATTCAAATATTAGATTGTCAAATTAATTTAAAATATCAAGATATTTCTACAATTAAAAAAAAATCATTACTATTAGATAATAATACTAGAAACTAAAATTTGTAAAATAATTTAAAATATTATATTATTGAAACATATATTTCGACATTAATTATTATAAGAAATTGAACACAAATTAGAAGTCGATAAAAAATAATAGCTAACCCAACAAGAATATGTATTCCTACAAACAATTTATTATCAATGTAACATTCATCTCAAAATTACGCCAATGATTACAAAAATGGGTAAAAACACTACTAGTCACCGAACTTATAGCAAAGTTTCGCTTTGATCAACTAACATTTTTGCTTCCATCGTAGTCCCTTGTGTTTCAATTTTTTCCTAATTAAGTCACTCCTTCCACCACCAATTTTTTTTTTTTTTAAAATATGCTAACCGAAAAGATGACGTTGTAGACTAAGAAGCCAACTTACCTTTAAAACCTTAATTTTATAATTTTAGATGTCTTGCATACAAGCATGTTTTACAACCTGAAGTTAAATGATCTAAGTAAAATCTCGATTAAAGTTTAGCATCCGAAGTGAAATGTTGCTCCAATATTTATAAATGATAGAAAAAAGGTAAAAAGAGAGAATAAATTCTCTCCCTCTCTCAGCCCTGCCCCTTCTAACCGCCGATCAACCCTCGCTCTCTCACTCAAACGCTATCAATTCTCTCGGACATGGTATGAAAAAACAGTCAAGAGGCACGCCTCAATTTGAGGCGTATGACAGATGCCTCGGGGCGTGAAATCTGGGGCTAATCTTGAGAGGCGTGCGCCTTAATTGAATTTGTTGTACGCATCTTGTACGCCTCAGACATGGCCCTTTTGCTTTTATTAAAAACTGGGCCCAAAAAGTTAGAAAATGCCAAGTCTCCTCTACTTTAATAGTACTACAACACCTACCTGCAGGCCTATATTATTGACCTAAGTCACCTAACACAAGAAAAATACGCAGAAAAAGGCTGAAGTAGGTTGCTACTTGCAAGACAGCTGTTTCCTCTCAAACTCTACTGCAACTGTTAAAGGCCGTTGGCTACAACTATTCCGGCGACTGAAAAAGTATCTACAGATAGTGATGATAATGGAGACCTTTAGGATTTATATCTTAGTACTATATTTCATTTTGAAGACTTTTAGGCTTTTTTTTAATTTAAACACTATATTTAATTTTTATTGTTGGATATAACTATTGATTATTTTCAACTTTATTAATATATTTTGGATTTTGCTTCTTTTTTATTTTATTTTTTTAAAATATTCATGATTGTTTACTGTTCATTAGAACCATTAGTTATATATTTTCATGTTGTTTTCTAATTTTTCAACTTAAGTTTTTTTGTTTGTGGTTTGAGGCTTACACCTTGCCTCGTGACAAAAAAAAACGCCTCAGTACCCGTTTATGTTTTTTTCAAACCATGCTCTTGGATAAGTTTATTTCGACAATTTCGCTCACATATTCTAGCGCATGACATACTTTAAACAGGTGACATGATCCATGATACGAGGGCAAGTCCGGGCAATGATCCATTGATCGTTGAGGAAGAGCCTGTGACTAGGTCGCGAGCGAAGCGAGTCAAAGAAACAATAGGACTACTCAAACCACGATGGACGAAACATTGATCACGGCAAGCAAATGGACAAGTTTCATGGTAGGTATGGGAGATGAAACGAAGTGAAGCAACTTGATTCATACCAAACACACAGTGGAGGAGTTCAGAGGGCTTATGCGGCCACATAGTACGTTTACAGTCACGAATTTTTTAAATTTCGCGCAATCTTCTATTTTAGTTAAAACTCTATTTTGTGATATCTTTCGTTATTTTTAGAGTTTAATTCCGTTTTTACTAGAGTTTTATAGATTCCATTTAAATATGATTATTATTTTCATTGTATAATACTCAATTATTGAGAGATTAATTGCAATGTATTATTGCTTTCTTTTTGTTGAAGACACGCTTAGAATGAATATTGATATATTGATAATAATTTCAACAATAATACAATCAAATTATAATACAAGGTTGGAAGAAAAAAGGAAAAATATTCTGCCTAATAAGGAAAACAAATAAACTTGCAATTGTCCTAAAATAAAAGTTTTCTAATTAATCATAATTTCCATCTATGATATTCTTCCACACTTGGACGTTTTCTACACTCCCATTGAGTTGACCTATGGATGTTGACCATGTTCAACTTGCGGTTAAAGTCATCAAACATTTGTCTGGATAACCCTTTGGTGAAGATATCTGCCGTTTGCTCTTTTGTTGGAATATATGACATGCAAATAATTCATTCATCCACTTTTTCCTTGATAAAGTGTCCGTCAACTTCTACATGTTTGGTTCTACAATGTTGCAATGGATTGAGAGAAATGTTGATCGCTGCTTTATTGTCACAATATAGTTTGATTGGAAATTCCGTTCCAACTTTCAGTTCTTCCAACAATTTCTTTATCCACAAACCTTCACATATTCCTTGAGCAACTGCTCTAAATTCAGCTTTTGCACTGCTTCGTGCCACTACATTTTGTTTCTTGCTTCTCCAAGTTAACAAATTTCCTCATACAAAGGTACAGTAGCCTGAAGTCGACCTCATATCTTCCGTTGATCCAGCCCAGTCTGCATCAATGAATATTTCTACTCCATTTTATTTATTTTTCTCGAAGAACAGTCATTTCCCAGCGGTGCCTTTTAGATATCTGAGGATTTTATATACTGCCTCCAAGTGAGTCTCTTTGGGAGAATGCATATGCTGGCTTACCACGCTTACTGCAAAAGCTATGTGAGGTCTAGTGTGCGAGAGATAGATTAACTTTCCAACCAGTCTTTGATATTTGTCTATTTCTACTGAGTTCCATGTGTCCTTTGACAATTTTCCTGCCTCGATAGGTGTGTCGCTTGGTTTGCATCCTAGCATGCCGGTTTCGATTAGAAGATCGAGCATGTATTTCCTTTGGGAAACATTAACACCCTTCTTTGATCTTACAACCTCCATCCCTAAAAAGTATCGCATTTGTCCTAGGTCTTTTACCTTAAATTCAACGGCTAAACACCTCTTTAGTCTTTCCATTTCAGTTATGTTATCCCCTGTTAGGATTATATCATCTGCGTATACAATTAGGATAGTCTTTGTCCCATCTCTGGGTTGTTAGAAGAACATTATGTAATCTGACTACCCTTGCTCATATCCTTGACTTTGTAATACCTTTGCAAATTTATCGAACCATGCTCTAGGTGGCTGTTTGAGCCTATATAGAGATTTCTCCAGTTTACACACTTGATTTTCCTTATTCTTGTTGTTGAAGCCTGGTAATGCTGTCATATAAACTTCTTCTAGATCCCCGTTAAGAAAAGCATTCTTAATGTCTAGTTGTTGAAGTCGCGAGTCTAAATTTACTGCTAACGACAAGAGAACTCGAACTGTATTGAGTTTTGCCACGGCTGTGAATGTTTTAATGTAGTTGATGCCATCTGTTTGAGTGTATCCTTTGGCAACTAAACGTGCTTTATAGTGTTCTACTGTCCCATCTGCTTTGTACTTCATGTTAAAGACTCATTTGTAACCTACAAGTTTCTTTCCTTTCGGTAGGTCTACCACTTCCCATGTTTCATTTTTCTCCAAATCATTCATTTGCTCTGTTACTGCTTCTTCCCATTTGGGTGATTTCAAGGCCTCCTGAATATTCAGTGGAATTTTTGTTTTATCAAGGTTAGCAGTAAAAGTATAGAACTTTGAAGATAGAGCATTATAAGATATGAATTTTAAGATAGGATGGAGAGTACATGATCGAGTTTGTTTTCTGATAGCAATGGGTAAATTCAAATCCGGAGATTCATTGGATGGATTCTCCTCAGGTTCAATCATTGGTTCTGACTCTCTGGTGCCTCAGACGTAAGAGTTTCCTTATACTTTGATTTTGGCTTCCTCGAGTAAACCAATACCTCTCTGTCACTATATTTTTCGATATCTCCCCTCTAAAATTCAAGTTTCCTATGTATATGGCACATTAGAAGGTAGATTGACATGTTTTGTATGTACTAGTCCATATGGGAAAGGTCAACACTTAAGAAGTCCCGATTTGAGAACCGATCATCTTCACTTATATACTCCCCCTGAAGATGAGGTTTTGTTGTAGTAAGGTGTGTTCTCAAAGGAAAGTTATGTCAAGGCCGACGTAGATTTTTTTGTTGGACAGGTCATATCATTTGTGGCCTTTTTGTGTAGATGAGTATCCAAGGAACAAACATTTGATTGCACGTGGTTCAAGTTTATTTCGAAGATAGGAGTGGATATGTACAAAAATAGTACTTCCAAATACCTTTAGAGGTAGATTGGAAGTGAGGTGGGAAGCTAGGAAGCGGTTTTGAAGTCTTTGTATGGGTCAATCGAAAGAGAGTTCTGCTAGGCATTCGATTGATGAGATATGCAGAAGTTAGGATAGTATCCCCCTAAAAAGTTTTTGGCATATTTGTAGTGACCATGAGAGCACGTGCAACTTCGAGTAGGTGTCTATTTTTTCGTTCAGCAATCCCATTTTGTTGGGGAGAGTGAACACGATCTTTGGTGGACTATCCCATGTTTTTTTAGATAGTCTTGTAATGTAGTGTTGAAGTATTATGTGCCGTTGTTGGTGTGCACAATTTGGAGTGGTGTTTAAAATTAAGTTTGAATCATAGAGTGAGAATTTATGAAGACGGAGCGGACATCCATTTTTTCTTTCAGGAGGTAAACCCAACATACTCGAGTGTGGACGTCTATAAATGTGACAAACTATTTCATTTGGGTATAATTAGGGTAGAAGGAAGGACCTCATAAATCATGGCAAAAGGTTTAGATAGTTTGTATGTGGAGGCTAGAAAGGATGTACGCTTATGTTTTGCAAATTTACAACTTTCACATTGAATCTCAACAGAAGTTTTATTAATAAAAATGGAAGGTAATACATGTTTCAAGTATTTCAAGCTAGGGTGACCCAATCTATTGTGCCATAACAAAAGTTCACTATCCTTAGAGATAGATGCAGAACTACAGCCTAAAAGGTGACCTGATTTACTCATATCAGCTTTTTCAAAGTAGTAGTCTCTCAAACTCCTTAGCACTGCAAATTGTCTTTTCCGATAAAAGGTCCTGAAAGATACAGTACGATGGAAAGAAGTTGGTAGAACAATTAGAACTTTTGGTCAATTGACTAACAGATAGCAAATTACAAGACAAATTTGGGACATAAAGTACGGATTGTAGTGTCATGGACTCAGAGTTTCGAATACTCCATTTTCCTGCCACAGATGAGAGTGATCCATCTGCAATTTTTACTTTAATGTTTCTCACACAGGTAGTGTATGAAGAGAATGGGTTATATGAGTCCGTCATGTGATCGGATGCATCGGAATCAATAATCTAGGTGATTTTAGATCGTTAGGTGCTTAAGGCTCTAAGAAAGTTACCTTTGTGAGAAAGAGAACTAGAAGGACCTTTAGGGGACCATTGCCCAGATTTTTTAAGGTTTGAGAACTGTTGTTGTTGGTAAAAGAATGAGAAGGCTTAACTATTGTGTTAGCCTCTCCTACTATTTATAATAAGTATTAGGAAAACCTTAGGAAACCCTAGGTATTACATAAATGACCTAAATACCCTTTAACACTCCCCCTCAAGATGGAGCATATATATTGTGTGCTCCAAGCTTGTTACAAATATACTTTATCCTTGAGCCCCCCAACGGTTTAGTAAATATATCAGCTAACTGATCAGCTGAGTTTACATATTTAGTCTTAATCTGCTTCTGCAACAATTTTTCTCGAATGAAGTGACAGTCAACTTCAATGTGCTTCGTTCTCTCATGGAAGACCGGGTTGGATGCAATATGAAGTGCTGCTTGATTATCACATATCAGGTCCATCGGTGAAGTGTGTTCAAATCCAAGTTCTTCCAACAAATGTTTCAACCATGTTAACTCACAAGTGGTATGCGCCATTGCCCTGTATTCCGACTCTGCACTCGATCGTGCCACTACCGTCTGCTTTTTACTCTTCCAAGAGACGAGGTTACCACCAACAAACACACAGTACCCAGTAGTAGATTTCCTATCTAAGGGTGATCCGGCCCAGTCTGCATCTGTGTACCCTTTTATTTGAGTATGTCCAAAATCTTGATATAGCAATCCACAACCCGGAGCACCTTTCAGATATCGGAGGATACGAATCACCGCATCCCAATGACAAATCATTGGACGATCCAAGAACTGACTGATAACACTAACAGCAAAGGAGATATCTGGTCTGGTAACTGTCAAGTAGTTCAACTTCCCAACTAACCGTCTATATTGAGCTGAATCTGTAAGTGGTATACCCTGATCTGGCAACAATTTGGTGTTTGGGTCCATAGGCGAGTCAATAGGTTTTGCTCCTAGCATTCCTGTTTCGCTCAATAGATCGAGGACATATTTTCTCTGGGACAGATAAATGCCTTGACTTGATCGAGCAACTTCAATCCCCAAGAAATACTTTAGGTGCCCCAAATCTTTGGTTTGGAACTTACTATGCAAACACTTTTTGAGTTCTTGAATACCACTGTGATCATCCCCGGTAATCACGATGTCATCCACATACACAATTAATAGGATTCTGCCAACCTTACTGTGCTTGTAGAAGACAGAATGATCGACCCCACAACGCTGAAGACCAAATTCAGTAACCACTTCACTAAATCTTCCAAACCATGCTCTAGGAGACTGCTTGAGGCCATAAATAGACTTCTTCAACCGACATACCAAATCAGACTCCCCCTGAGCAACAAACCCAGGAGGTTGCTCCATATAAACTTCCTCAGTTAGATCGCCATTTAAGAAAGCATTCTTGATATCGAGCTGATGTAATGGCCAATGAAAAGTGGCAGCCAGAGAGATGAACAAACGAACAGAAGCGAGCTTGGCAACGGGAGAAAATGTCTCATAGTAATCAAGACCATAGATCTGAGTATAACCTTTAGCAACCAAGCGGGCCTTGAGTCGATCAACGGTGCCATCCGGATGAACTTTAACAGTGTACACCCATTTACATCCAACTGGAGCTTTGTCAGGCGGAAGCAAGACAAGATCCCAAGTACCATTTTGATGTAAAGCAGTCATTTCTTCCTTCATTGCTTTAGCCCAACCAGGGTTAGTAAGTGCCTCTGAAACAGACTTAGGAATAGAAACAGAGGACAGAGAAGCAACAAAAGAGGAGTATGAAGGAGAAAGGTGCGCATACGAGACAAAGTTAGAAATAGGATGATTAGTACAGGTGCGCTTACCTTTCCGGACGGCAATGGGTATGTCCATGTCAGACATGGGCAGGTCTGCTGGAGAAGAATCTGAGGGCACAGAGTCGATAGGTACAACAGCGGAGGCAGCCTTCTGGCGACGAGAGTATACCTGCAAAGGGACCGAAGAACGATTGGGGGGGATAGGATCTGGAGCGGAGGAAGATAGCGTGGGGGTAGGGTCAATTGGCAAAGGAAGTGTAACATCCAGATCAAGTCGAGAGGACGGGTCAGAAAAGTAAGGAGTGGACTCAAAGAATGTAACATCTGCACAAATAAGTGAGCGACGTAAGGATGGACTATAACATCGATAACCTTTTTGCGTGCGAGAATAACCTAGGAAAACACACTTCAAAGCACGGGGATCTAACTTGTCCCTGCCGGGAGTCAACTGATGAACAAAACAGACACACCCAAATATGCGAGGAGGTAAACTAAACAAGGGTGAACGGGGAAAGAGAGTGGAATGGGGAACTGTGCCTCGTAGGGTAGAAGATGGCATCCGGTTGATTAGGAAGCAAGCTGTAAGAACCGCATCGCCCCAGAAATGTTTGGGAACGTTCATCTCAAAAAGAAGAGTACGGGCCACTTCTAGGAGATGTCGATTCTTACGCTCAGCAACCCCATTTTGCTGTGGTGTGTGAGGGCAAGAAGATTGATGCAGGATACCAGAGTGTGACATAAAGGAAGTAAAAGGCTGAGAAAAATATTCACGAGCATTATCACTACGAAGAATACGAACGGGTACATTAAATTGAGTTTTAACTTCAGCACAAAATGCACGAAAAATAGAGAATAATTCCGAACGATCTTTCATTAAATAAAGCCAAGTAACCCTTGAAAAATCATCCACAAAAGTGACAAAATAACGAAAACCAAATGTAGAAGTAACACGAGAAGGACCCCAAACATCTGAATGAACTAAACTAAAAGGACTCGATGCTCGAACATGAGCAGGGGAAGCAAATGAAACACGACGATGCTTACCCATTTGACAAGACTCACACTCTAAAGAAGACAAATGACTGAAACTAGGAAAAAGTAACTTGAGGTTGCCAAGGCAGGGATGACCAAGGCGACAATGGATCTGATGAGCAGACGCAACAGCAGGACATGCAGTAGGTGGATGTGCAGGGCTCCCATCATGATTAAGATAATAAAGGCCATTGTTCTCACGCCCTGTACCAATCGTCTTCTGTGTCCTCAAATCCTGGAGAATGACAGAATCAGGAAAAAAGGAGACAGAACAATTAAGATGTTTTGTGAGTTTGCTAACTGACATCAAATTAAAGGAAAACGATGGAATGTACAAGACAGATGAGAGAGATAAGGAGGGTGAGGGGTCCACTGTACCAATGCCACGGATAGGGACAGTGGAACCATCAGCAACTGTAACAGGAGATAACGAAGGAGATGACTGAATATGCGTAAATAAAGAGGATGTACCTGACATGTGATCGGTGGCAGCAGAGTCGATGACCCACGGTGTGGGAGGGGATGGACTAATGGAAAGACAAGCAGAAGAAGTACCTCGTTGAGCTAAAGAAGCAATAGGAAGAGATGCCTGTTAAGATGCCCTATACTGAAGGATCTGAGCATATTCCTCATCAGAAATGTCTTTAACCGCCTGAGATACTGGAAGTGGGGGAATATCTTGATCAGAAGTCACTGCATTGGCAAATTTGGGTGGACGGCCAACCAAATCCCAACATGTGTCTCTACTATGATTCTCCAATCCACAAAAGGAGCACTGACGAAAGGAGCCACGACCACGGCCACTACGGCCACCCCGAGGGCCACTACCACGGCGACCACGGGAGAAACCACCACGACCACCACTGAGTGGATCATCTCGATGTCGTGTAGGAATCTGTGTAACAAGTGCCGAATGCTCAGATGATGGAGATGAACCCATGTCCTTGGTAGTGCTACGGGAAACGCGAGAATACATTTCAGTGATGGTGGGGAGAGTAGCACTCGAAAGAATCTGAGATCGAACTGGTTCAAAATCTGAACGTAACCCAGCCAGAACTTCATGACAGCCATCTGCTCACGTTGCTTTTGCATTTCTTTCAGATCGGTAGTTAGTGGTAGGATAGTATTCATCTCCTCATAGAGGCGGTTGAATGTGGCAAAGTAATCTGTAACGGATTGCGTACCCTGCTGAAGTTGGAAGTACTCTACTGATACATCATACATCCTGGTGAGATTACTAGAATATAACACACGAAGATACTCCCATATATCTTTGCACGTATCTAGATGAGTACATAGATCAGCCACTTGAGACTCCATCGAATTCCACAGCAATGTTACAATCTGTGCATCAGTCTGAATCCAGTCGTCATACTTTGTATCATCTGTTGCCGGGGCGGATTCTGTGAGGTGGCGGTGTTTCCCTTGTCCAGTTAGTGCCACTTTTACAGCCTTAGACCAATTTAAATAATTGGTTCCATTCAACTTACGAGTTGTTAACGGTGAAGGTGTAGGCGTCGACATGGCTACTTTCCAATACAACTGACAACAAAGAGTCCAAACAAGGGAAACAGACCAACAAACCAATAACTGTAGGCTTAAACAAAGAACACGTGAACCATAACCAGACTTACAAACAAATGGAGGGCTGTCTCATGCACAAAAACCAAGAAATTGAAGGTCTGAACCAGCAGAATGGCCGAAAAACAGTAAACAGAGGGTCTGAAACGAACACCAGCCAAAGTGAAGGTCCGGCGAAGCTCCGACGAGGGTCAGCGAAGCTCGGAATGGCCGGGAAAAGGTCCGGCGAAGCTCGGAATGGGCAGAGGAGGTCCGACGAGGTGCTGAAAAACGCCGAAACTGACTGGGCTGGCGGCGGCGGGGCTTGGTATGCTTTGGAAGGCGCCGGAATGGAGTGTAGTGGTGACGGGGAAGCTCTGAATGGCCGGGAAAACGCCGGATCTGTGTAGGCTGAGTGACGGCGAGGAAACTAGGGTTTTTTTTTTTTTTTTTTTTTTTTTTGCGAAAACCAAAAAAAAAAAATAGGAAAATGTTTGAACAGATCTTATGGAATTAATTTTCCATAATTTGGCTCTGATACCATGTTGTTGTTGGTAAAAGAATGAGAAGGCTTAACTATTGTGTTAGCCTCTCCTACTATTTATAATAAGTATTAGGAAAACCTTAGGAAACCCTAGGTATTACATAAATGACCTAAATACCCTTTAACAAGAACATTTGGTAAAGCTGCTCCAGTTGTTCCGAATTAAAAGCACCACTAGAACTTTGGTTACTTGTTTCGGCTCGATACCTTCGGCTCCTAGTATTTTTTTTCTTGATTTCCAATCCGTGGGTTTTCCGTGAATTTCCCAACATGTGTCTTCTTTATGTTCCAACCTACGAGAGTGTTCACACCAAGGTCGTCCCTCCAATTTTAGGTTGGATCCATCAATATTGCCTTTTAATGATGGGCCCAAATTTCCTCCTTTTAAGTCCAGCTGACCCAAATCCACTAAAAGAATTAATACTTGACCTAGCCCAGTAAGCCCATGTATTTTAAAATGTCCAAATCCAACAAGCCCATTATTTCTCAAATTCGAAGACTCGCTTGCGGTTTAAGGCAGAAGACACGTCTCCGGAGATCTCCTTCATCATCACCTGCCGGCGCGCCTCTTCACGCGAACCTTAGAGAACACTTCACGAGTGGAGGGCAGTGGTCGCCGACCTAATATCCGACTTCTGACATCGTCGAGTTCCCGATTCAGACCCGCAAGGAACTCATATACTCTCTCGTTCTCCTGCTTCTTATACAATAATATAATCAATTGATAATACAAGGTTAGAAGAAAAAAAGAAAAATATTCTGCCCAATAAGGAAAACAAATAAACTGCCAATTATCCTAAAATACAAGTTTTCTAATTAATCATAATTTACATCTATGATATTCTTCCATACTTGGACATTTTCTACACTTGTTCTTCATCCAATTAATTCTAAACTTATCAAGATTATTTCTTGTGGCGTTCAATCAAATCGAGTAAAATTCTTGAGTCTTGTAATCACGGGATCAACATATTGTTGGCGATTGTGTTGGTTCCTTGGTTCAATATTTTTGAATCCATTAACTTGCTTTCTCCTTTTTCCATAATTACAATTTTTACACATTTCATTTTTCACCTAAATGAAAAGTATTTAGGGCGAGATCCATTAAGTGATTCTCGAGTTGCCGTGGGAAATACCGATCTGCCCCTTTCCAAACCCTAACCCAAACAGCGACCCCATCCCTACCGGCCTCACGCCACACATAGGCCGCTCCGGCCAAAACCTACACACTCAGGGGGCGGCCCTAGGTAGAAACCCTAGCACCGCCGCTCGAATTGGTAAGCGATAAGAGGAGAGACAGAGGAGCGAGCTGGGAAGCAGATCCAAATCTCGTGAGATCCGATACCCCTCAGGCAGACGCGCCCAACCGACGTCATCTGCAGAGGATTCCAACGTCGAAAGGCCGGCCGACCAGGCCCCGCGCAGCTCCGACGGCCACGCGCGGCCGAAAAAACAGGAAATTCACCAAATTAACCCCAGATTGCCTAGCCCACTTGTTCTGCCATCAGATGTGCCCTTTTTACACAATAATAGGAAAAAGGGGACGGATGCATATAGTTTTGTGTTCAATTGGCGATTTAAAGTTGAGGTGAAGGAGTTTGAAGTCTCTGTTAACGGATCAGGTGTTGTTAGGATAAGAGAGTGGGGCTCGAGGATGTCGTCCACAATCTATATAGGACGGTTTAGTGCGCTATGGATGGTGAATATGGTGGATAAGTTGAGATGGCTAACAAGTTGGAGGATTTTGTCTCCAATTTCAACGAGTCCCAAAGAGCTTTTCTGGCAACATGTGCAAACAACCGCGGCAGGTACTCGACAATAGCACAATACAGAGAGAAGCGAAGGACGGGAGTAGTGATGGTGCCAGAATGCGTGAATGGAGAGGGATGAGCATCATTTTTGCAAGTGTTTAAGGCAGTCGTCGAGTCATTTGTTGCTGGAGATAAGGCTAAACGTCGAATGATGGATAGTAGAATTCGACAAGGGGTGACTTATGCTGAAGTTACGGCTGACCTACAGACACCGCATCGAGTCGAAAAACGAGGGCTTGTGCGTAATGAAAGGAGGTATAATGTGAGGAAGAATGACGGTCTTTCTATAGTATCTAAGCATATGGAGACACTTGCAGAATGTTTACATGGTGGGTTACTGAACAGTACTGAAATAAGGGCCCGAGTCCAGGCGTTGAAAGAAGAGTTGGATGATTTAATCAGGCCGGTGGGATGTAAGCAGGGGGGAGCCCTTAGCCAACACTAAAGACAAGCAGGGGGCAACTAAACCCAATTACGAGTACCAGACACAAACTGAAGCAGTGCATTCTGGGAATGATGATGGGATCGAAGTGGTGGAGGGGGATACGGATGAGGAAGGTTCGGGGCTTTCAGCAAATCAGAAGATGGTCCTTTGGTCTAAGGAAGGAGGAGCCTAACACGGTGAATTTGGAGTCGGTTAAACTAGACGCGATGGACATGAATCCGTCGACAGATGGATTGCTCTCAGTCGAGCAAGAGATAGCACATGTATTGGTTAAGGGACCAGCCTCGATAGTCCTGAAAGAGCACGATACGACTCGTGCAGCAGTTATGATTGGGAATACTTATAACAAAAGGCGGTCTAAGCCCCTAAAAGATAAAGAATTAGGGACTGAAAAAGCTATAGTATTATGGGTAAATGGGAGCCAGAAGGGGGGACCGACATTGATGTTCATGTGGAGGAAGCACAGAGATATTCGTATGACCCATTAGAGTGTGGTCATGCAGAGGAAACTATGAAGGTGAATGCGTTTGAAGTTGGACCTCAACCTTCAAGTTAGGTCCTTCAAAAAATTCAAGATTTTAGTAGAGGAGGTACATAGTCGTGATAAAATCGCACGGCTGCGTCAACAAGTAGAGTTGCTGACACAGCAAGTCGCTGCACTTATGTTGCAGCAACATACGCCTGGAGGTCGTGGTCGTCGTGGGCAGGTTCCGATTGAGGAAGTCCAACACCGTGATCATAATATTCAGGATGTCACGATTGAAGACATTGAAGAAGCAACAGATGATGAAGAGTTTGATTATGAGGGTCCGTCTGTATTTGACAATGAAGACACAGAAGAAGCAATAGAGGAGGAAGAGTTTGATTATGATGGTCCGCCTGTATTTGACAGTGAAGGTGTAGAAGAAGCAACAAAGGAGGAAGAGTTTGATTACAACGGTCCACCTGTATTTGACAGTGAAGGTGTAGAAGAAACAGCAGAGGAGTTTGTGGTTGGTGATGTAAGTCAAGCGTTGGTGGTGAGGCAGAGTTTTCAGACTCCTCTGGAAAATAACACCGACTGGTTGCATAATAATATCTTCCAGTCGACGTGTACTATTGATGGAAAGAAAAGTGTGTTGCTTCCAGATAAGGGCTCAGTAAAAATAGTTGGGGATGGCTCCAATTTACTGACCAAAGTGAAGTTTGAAACAAATATGAAAGGATGTGGGATAGTGTACGTGTTTGTGGAAAAGTCAGTTGACAATGAGCGGGAGGTCACCCGCATGGTTCAGCTATTGCTAGAGGAGTTTCATGAGGACTTTCCAGAAAAGCCTCCAGATGGATTGCCGCCAGAGCTTCCATTTTGTGGTGATAATTCTGATGATGATGAGATTTCTTTTCAGGCAAATTCGAGGACGAATTTTTCTCAACCCCGGGAGAATGATGAAGCCAAAATAATAATTTCATGGAACTTCGATTTGTCCGCTTTTAGAAAATTGATAGTTCAATTTGATTGGAAAGGAGCCAATGATCACAACTCAGGGCCTTTTGCCCTGATGCACGTCAAATTTTGGGCAAATTCCGCCGTTTAGGCCATCAATTAAGCGTTTTTGCAGTTTATGGTAATATTTGATTTAGCAATATCTCATTCAATAAGATTCGAATTGCGATTCCGTTTGTTGGGGGACGACCCTGGTGATTAGGAGAATAAAGATCTGTCATAATCTCAAAAAAAATAATATTTTTCCATTATTATGTAATATTTTCGAATTTTCTTAAGTTTTCCGCTATTTAAATGTTGTAAGCCATTTGAGGCAGATTCAATTTTGAATGAAATTAAATTTTATTGAATTTCTCTTAATTGAAATTCTTTTTGTGAGATTTTTGTCTTTCCTATAAGCTTCATCTGCATCAGTGAAGTTCGAGACAAATATGGAAGGATATGAAGTAGTGTACGTGTTTGTGAAAAAGTTAGCTGACGTGAGCAGGGTCACCCGCAAAGTTCAGCCATTGCTAGAAGAGTTTTATGATGACTTCCCAGAAGAGCCTCCAGATGGATTGCCGCCAGAGCTTCCATCTCGTCGTGATAATTCTGATACTGATGAGGTTTCTTCTCCGTCAAATTCGAGGGTGAATTTTTCTCAACCCGAAGAGAATGATGAAGGCAAAATAATTTCATGGAACTTTGGGTTGTCCGTTTTTGGCGAATTGATAGTCCAATTCGATTGGAAAGGGCCCGATGATCACAACTCAGGGCCTTTGACCCTGATGCACGTCAAATTTTAGGCAAATTCCGTCGTTTAGGGCATCAATTAAGCGTTTTTGCCGTTTATGGTAATATTTGATTTAACAATATCTCATTCAATAAGACTCGGATTGCGATTCCGTTTGTTGGGGGACGACCCTGGTGATTAGGAGAATCAAGATCTGTCATAATCTCAATTTTTCCCATTTATGGAAAAAATAATATTTTTCCATTATTATGTAATATTTCCGAATTTTCTTAGATTTTCCGCTATTTAAATGTTGTAAGCCATTTGAGGCAGATAGAGTTTTGAATGAAATAAAATTTTCTTAAATTTCTCTTAATTTTTTGTGAGATTTTTATCTTTCCTATAAGCTTCCCCCTGCATCAAAACTCTACAAAGATTAAATTTTGATTGAAATCGAATTAGTTTTTTAAGCATTTGCAAAAAAAAGCATTGAGTGGAAAAGAGCAAGAGTAGTGAGACTAATAGAGGGAAAAGTTAATTTGAGTAATACACAAGCATATACACGTGAGGCAAATATTAAATTAGATTTAGGATATCGAATAGAAACTATTCTACTTTAAGCAGGAATAATAATCAAGTCAACATGTCGGATGAGGTGATACGACGATTCGAAAGGTTGCTCGAGGATGTGAGAGACAGATTGGATAGGCGTCTACATTGCTTGCTAATTTACATAGGGAACAATTTAAAGAAATTCCTAATGCAATAAGGCAAGGAAGGCGGGATTGTAGAGCGGATTTTGCTGGTGAATGTGAAGTGAATAGTGGCATTAATGAGGATGCATTGGTGGATATCGAATTAGGAAGAATAAGGGATAGAGGAGATAGACATGAAAGGAATGATAAAGATCTTGATGGTGTTGATAGAAGTATGAGCAATATTAAAATAACAATTCCTTCATTCAAAGGAATAAATTATCCGAAGGCATACTTAGAGTGGGAAAAGAAAGTAGAATTGATATTTGATTGCCATAACTACTCTACTCGGAGGAAAAGAAGGTAAAGATTGCGGTATTTGAAGTTACCGATTATACTATTATTTGGTGGGATCAAGTAGTAACATCTAGGAGGAAGAACCGTGAAAGGCTTATTAATACACGGTAAGAATTAAAGACTATCATGAGGAAGATAATCATGCCTATTCATTATTATAGGGCGCTTCATCAAAAATTGCAAAGTCTATACCAAGGTTCTAAGAGTGTGAAGGATTATCATAAAGAGATGGATATTGCTATGATTAGAGCGAATGTTGAGGAGGATAGGAAGGCCTCCATGGCCCAGCTTTTAAATGGTTTGAATAGGGAAATAACTAATGTGGTAAAGTTGCAATATTATGTGGAGTTGGAAGACATGTAACATGTAGTTATGAAGGTGGAAATGCAATTGAAAAGGAATGGGACAACTAGATATTCATCGGGTTCTTCGAGTTCTAACTCTTTTTGGAAACTGAGGTGGGATAACAATAAAGGTGATGGGGTTGTTTCAAAAAGTAGGAATTGGACATGTTGTTTCTCAATGTCCCAATAAAAGGGAGATGATTTTGCGAGACAATAGAGAAGTAGTGAGTGATAGTGAGAGTGAATATGATAACATGCCGAAATTGAAAGATGCTAGTGATGGTAAGAAAGTAGAGTATGCAGTAGGAGAGCTGTTAGTTACACGACAAACTCTTAGTGCTCAAATCAAAGTCGATGACTTGGAGCAACAAAGGAAGAACATATTTCATACGAGATGTCATGTCAACAATAAAGCATGTAGTATGATTATTGATAGGGGTAGTTATACAAATGTGGCACTACACTTATTGAAAAATTGGGATTAACTATACTAAAACATTCTAGGCCTTACAAATTGCAATAGTTGAATGAATGTGGAGAGGTTAAAGTGAATATAAGAGTGTTGGTGAATTGCTCAATTGGGATATATCATGACGAAGTGATGCATGATGTAGTGCCTATACATGCCGGGCATATCTTATTGGAAAGACCATGGCAAGGTGATATGAAGGTAATTCATGATGGTTACAAAAATAGGTACGGTTTTACTAAGGATAGGAAACATATTACTTTTGCGCCGTTGACACCACAATAAGTGTATGAAGATCAAATCAAATTGAAAAGTGAGGAAGAAATAAAATTGAAAGAAAAAAGGGAGTGGGATTGATCTTTCACAACAAGAAAGTAAGAGAAAATAGTAAGGTAGCTAATTGTAAATAAGAGAGAAAAGTCGAAAGTGAATTCCTTTGCAAAGGAAAGCGAGTTGAAAAGGGTAATAGTTGAGAACCAACCTATGATCTTATTGGTTTATGAGGAATCACTCCTTAACTTTGAGTAATCTAAAACACCCCCTCCCTATTTTCGCTACTTCTTTGTTGCAAGGAATTCTAATACGTGTATCAAATTGATTTTGTACCGGAGTTGTCATTCCAAACATGCCGGCTTATCGGAATAATCTCAAGGAGACTAAGAAACTTCAAAGGCAAGTGGAAGAATTAATAAGCAAACGGTATGTGAGGAAGAGTATGAGTTCATGTGCCAGCCGTGCTACTTGTGCCAAAAAAAGATAGACCTTGGAGGATGTGGATCGACTGCGGGCCATCAACAATATAACAGTATAGTATCATCATCATACTCCAAAGTTAGATGATATGTTAAATTAATTACATGGATCGTGTACATTTAGTGAAATTGATCTTAAAAGTGGTTTATCATCATATTAGGATGAGAGAAGGAGATGAATGGAAAATCGCTTTTAAAACTAAATATGGGTTGTATGAGTGGTTAGTCATGCCATTTGGACTTTTACTAATGCACCTAGTACATTTATGAGGATAATGAATTATGTTTTACGTGCATTCATAGATAAATTTATGGTAGTTTACTTTGTTGACATCTAGTATATAGTAAGGATCTAAATGAACATATATGTCATTTAAGATATGTGCTTGTGGTCTTAAGACAAGAACAACTTTATGCTAACTTTAAAAAGGTGCATATTTTGCATGAAAAAAGTTGTTTTTCTTGATTATCTCGTTAGTGTAAAGGGTATTGAACTGGATGAGGAGAAAATCAAAGCCATCAAGGACTGGTCAACTCCTAAAAGCATAACTGAGGTAAGAAGCTTTCATGGGTTAGCTAATTTTTATATGCGTTTGTTAAAGACTTTAGCACACTTGTTACACCACTCATGGAGATTGCAAAGAAAAATGTAGGATTTCATTGGACCGTCGAACAAAAACATGCTTTTAACACTATTAAGGATAGATTGTGCACCGCACCTATTTTATCATTACCCAACTTTACCAATACTTTTGAGATTGAATGTAATGCCTCAGATATAGGTATTGGAGCTGTTTTGATGTGGGATAAAAGACCAATAGCCTACTTCAGTAAAAAACTAAGTGGAGCAGCTCTCGACTATCCTACGTATAACAAGAAGTATGCACTCATTCGAGCTTTGGAAACATGGCAGCATTACCTATGGCCAAAGGAGTTCCTGATTCACACCGACCACGAGTCCTTGAAGCATTTAAGGGGTCAAGGTAAACTAAACAAGAGACATGCAAGGTGGATGGATTTCCTCGAAACATTTCCTTATGTTATTCGGTACAAACAAGGTAAAAAAATGTGATAGCGAATGTTTTGTCAAGGAGGTACGTAATTCTAACATCTTTAGGTGTGAAATTGCTAGAATTTGAATATGTTAAGGACATGTATGTTAATGATCCAGATTTTTTCTAATATAAATGAATCATGTGATAAAAGTGTTATGGATAAATTCTTTAGGCATGATAGGTATTTGTTTCAGGAAAATAAGTTACATAACCTAAATGTTCAATAAGAGAATTATTAGTACGTGAGGTACAAAGTGGAAGTCTAATAGGTCATTTTAGGTTAAGAAGACCTTAGAGATGCTAGGTGAACATTTTTATTGGCGTAAAATGAAAGTTGATGTGGAACGGGTTTGTAGTAGATACATTGCTTGTAAAAAGGCTAAATCTAAGGTTTTACCTCAGGGTTTATATACGCCATTACATGTTCCTAGTGAACTTTGAGTTGATATGCTTATGGATTTTGTGTTGGGTTTACCTAAGACTAAGAAAGGAAGAGATTTTATATTTGTGATCATAAAACTGATGAAGCCACCAATATCGCGGACTTATTCTTTAAGGAAGTAGTGCGCTTACATGGGATTCCTAGAAGAAATGTATCGAATAGGGATGTTAATTCTTTAGTCACTTTTGGAGGATTTTGTGGAATAAATTAGGAACCAAACTATTATTTTCTACTATTTGTTACCCACAAACGAATAGGCAAACTGAGGTTGTTAATAGGACTATGATACAACTATTGCGCACTATAGTCAATAAGAATTTGAAAAGCTTGATGGATTACTTGCCATTCATAGAATTTGCGTATAATAGGACCACGCATTCTACCACTTTCTTATACTCCATTTGAAATTGCTTATACGCAAAAGTTGGAAAAAAACCATTTTCCATGGAAAATTATGACTATCAAACGGGGCCTTAGAGATTGTGAGGTTAAAAAGTGAGAAAAGTTTTGATTTTACAAGTGAAATTATTTTATTGGAAGAATGTGTGGTTAAAAATGAGTTTGGAGAAAAATTCCTAATTCTTTTGAATAGGGAGGAGATAATGAACTAACAACTTTTCAAGTCTATATCAGCATTTTTGTAGTGATGAAACTAAAATATGAATGAAAATTATGCAAACAGATTGGGACACAAAAGTTTAACTTAGCAATGAAAAACTTAGCTATAAGTTAGGCAACTAAAAGCCCATACGTCTATTACACTACCGTAAGGTCAGAAACTGCAGAAAAATAATGCAAAATGGTAAATAAGTTGAAAAAAAACTATGGTTATAAAAATTTCCAAGAAATACTTAAGTTAAAATTCAGGTAACTAAGAGCCCCATATGGCGTACTCACCACCGGAAGGTCAGAAACTACAGAAATATAATGCAAACTAGTAAAAAATAGGCAAAATTATGGATTATCAAAAATTTCAAGTATGAGAACCTCTTCCGAAACAGGATTTGAAAGAAATGCTGCTCATAGGTATCCCCTCCGCTTCAGCTATAAAATCAACCAACTCAAAGCCCACCTGTTAATTAAGAAAAAGCCAAACAAATCTGACTAACTCATCGAATATATATGGATATACATATCATAGACGTGTATATATACAAACATCTACGGACGTTGTGCCGGGTTCCGCTGTAACGCTTCCCCGGGTTGCCAAGGCCTACAAGGAGCCAGGGTTTAAGATTTTCTGGGTCTGGCGAGGTGGCTCCGCTTGCAGTGGAAATTGAAGCCATTGCCCTGTGGCTGAGGGTTCTAACTGAAAAAATGTTATTTGAGCAATGAAATGGGGCAACGGAAATTAGGTTTTTTGAGGAGTGAAGGCAACACCTAGGGAATCGAAGAATGGTCGACGCCGCCGCCGACGCCGCCGAAGAGGACAAGATAGAGAATGCACAACTCGTTTTATACATTGTGCATTAGATGGTTGTACCCTACTATTAAGTTGGATGAAATGAAGACTGTTGAAGCATAATTCATAAGCGTTAATTAACGACGCCATATAGGACACGAAAAAGAGAGCGATTGAGCTACTGTAGATCTTTCAACGTTTTGTTTCACATTTGACGATATATTACCGTGGTCATTGATTATTTTAAATATTATTAAAATTAATGGTAAAACTATGCATCACATTATAGAATGTTAATCAAGATGTCAACTAAAATGTAACTATAGCAAAATTAAAAAGAAAGAACTCTATTGGATCAATTGGAAAAAAAAAAAAAAAGAATTTTTTTTAAGCCACACTTTAAGCCTCATTCTTTAAAAAATTATTTTTTTTTTCAAATTTATTTTCACTCTCAATTCTCCCATTAAAATAATTTTACACAAAAAATTTCCAATTTTTTAATTACAAACTTTCTTTAAAAAGTCATTATTATAAAATTCATTCTCTCAAAAAAATGGGACTCAAACAAACCTTTAGTTAATTTTCTCTTTTAAATTTAAATTTAAATAATAATCTAGAATAGGTGTTGAAAATATTGATGCATAATTTATTTTTGACAATTCACTTTTTACGTGCAAAAAGTTCAATAGAATTTCGATTTATCGAAATCAAGAAATACAAAAGGTGATAATTTGGTCAATACAAGAATTTTTACTCTTTCTTCTTTAAACGATAATGCTTTGCACAAGTGTTAACGGATTCAGGCACTCATCTTTGAAGATATAACTATCATATCTGACAATAGAAGCACTTCTAATTACGAAGACCAACTAACCTATTAATGCTTTTGAATTCTTCTCATGAAAGATCAACTCAAAATATGAAGCATACATTTCTAATACTGAAATGCAAAAGATAGAATAGTGCATAGAAAAATGAAATGACCATATTGTCAAGGGAAATTGGCGCAAATGATCCCAAAACTTTTTTCAATCTTTCGTTTTTTGTACAAAGCTAGGCATGTCAACGAGTCTAGTCGAGCCGCTCAAGAGCCAAAACTTGATACTCGAGCTCGACTCGAGTAAAAAAGGTTAGGGTTTTTTTTGGTCCGAACCGAGATGAGCTTTTGCTTGCTCAAAAGATTTAGGCTCGACCATAGTTTTCGATTCAAGCCTTGTCGAGGTGAGCCGATTCACATTTTTTTAATTAAAATACAGGCAGCAACTAGCTACCTAGGGTTTTTTTTTTTTAATTTTATTTTTTTGAAATAGTGTAAAGCAAGATGTAGCTATCTGCCTGCCTCAGAGTGAGCATACACTGCATGATTTTATTTTATTTTATTTTTAAATTTTTTTCCTTTCCAAATCGTCACGGGCCTAAAATAGCCCGTGACATAAGTCAATTGGCCACACGGGCTAGCTCAAGCCGCGAGCTGGGCCGGTCCATGAACATCCTAAGCAGGCAAGCGAAATTGACACCACTATACAAACCTTTAAACATTGGCACAAATTGTCACACTACTTTCTATAGACAATTGTATATAGAGAGCATTTCATAACATGACACACACACACGTGTGAGTTGTGTGTGTATTTTTTTGTTCTTGCAAATGAATTAAAAGCAAGCTTGAAAGGAAATAGACCATCATATGGCCAATATCATATCGACCTAGTCGCCTGGACTATCCTCTTGTAATCACCAAGTACATGCCCTTACATCCCATGTGCTAACCCAAGAAGTGTTCCACTCACGAGGCCTATGCTCATAATATCATAAAGCCACAATCGAGTGGATTATCCTCTCTTGACCACCATAGGTATACCTAAGGTCTTGCCTTTGATCCCCGAGAAGCTCCCACTTGCAAACCTAACTAATATCCAATAAGTATACCTCATATGCTCGGTGCACTAGTTATAGTCAATAAAAAAATTATATTTTAAATTCATATCTACAATCATATACATGCAAATGCTTATTAATGGTTTATAGAAGCAAATGGACTCCAATGTGTTTTTGGTACATATGCTCAATCATAGTGATCAATGTAAGATACCTAAAACATCATTAGCAAAGTTATATAAAGTCACGACAATGATAAAAAGAATATACTTCAACACATACTATGTCATTGCATTGTAGTTGTATGTGAATTTTTATTTACTTTTCACCGGAGGTGGCTCTAAGGATGCTCAAGTTAAGCAACTACAAATGACTCAACATTGTAGGAACACCAATTTTTTTTTTATTATAGGTGTATATATATGTATAGTTAATATTTAAAATGTTTTACTAATTTTAAAATTTTATTATCATGTCAAGTTAAAGAGCGCAATATTTATGAAAAATAGTAAAAAAATGATTACATTAATATTTTTTTAGTTTAGCATATTATTGAAAAAAAAAATTGTTTTTTCAAATTTTAAACTATCCCACTTTCAAAAAAAAAAAAATTAAATAACTAAATTAAAATTAAACTATCGATTTTACCACCCCAATCCCAAATGCCCAATTTGTTTCATTAACTAATTATCAATCCAACATGATAATAAACAACCCAAAATCCAAGTGATTAAAGTGAAGAGTGAAAAGCTAACATTAAATCCCTTTCCACTATTTCCCTCTCTCACGTCCTTTAACCCACAAAGACAATCAAACAAAGGAGAAGAAACTTTATATAAGTCTTTGTTGATAGCTTTACAGTAGTACAATCTACATAGTAATATCACCATTTTAATATTTGGCCGCATCTTAGTGTCAGGCTTAATGAAAGTGAAATGAGTAGTGATAAGTGTAGTTTCTACACTTATTCGAGATCCTAAATGATGATATTTTACTGTTCTTTGGATAAAATATGCTTAATTTGTGTTATATTTTATTGCATAGGTAAAACTCAATGTTTGATGAAGAATTGAAGAAAAGAATGCAAAAAGATAACAGAAAAATGGTCCATTGTATCAAATACAAAGTTCGGGGGCTGAAATGAAAATATTCAAAAGTTATGTCGAATCTCGCGATGATTATTTGAGAGTGTTAGACATCAATTGGATGAGGAAAGAAGCCAAATGAATGAAATATGGTCCAAGTATTATCACATATCAACTTCCAGCCGAAAAAGTTATGCTTCGGATTTTCAGGCTCACATTGAGACGCAATTTTGGCATAGAAATATTTCGAATTGGAAAATTGATATTTCTATAATAATTGTATATATTTGAATTATCTTTCTAACGCAACTTGAATCAGCTCAATCGGATATGTGTAGAAAACGTTATGATCAAAATACCGAAAGTTGTTCAGAAACAAACATGCGCGCGCGCAGGCAATTCATGGTTCGCGCGCACGGCCTTATTTCCCCCAACCCGAGAGTCAGTTGGTTCTACGGCGTGCGGGCAACACTTATAACGGTGCGCGCGCACAGGCATTTTCCGCAGAAAAATATTTAGTTTCCTTTCGCGATTCAAACTCTTTTGGAAACCAAATTGAACGAGATTTTGACCTATTTTCTGGCTCTTATAAATAGAAAACGAGGGATACACATAAGGGGAACCTCTCTAGACCTAAAAATCTCTATATTATACATATTTTGAAGGCGAAGAACATGCCCAACAACGTGGAATCAAGGCGAATTGCATAGGATATTGAAGATTTTTCATCCGGATTCAAGATTCATATCAAGAACGTGGAAAATTTCCAATTCTTCATTATTTCTTCTTTCCGGGTGATGATTTTCCAATTGTTCCTTTGTAATTTAATTTTAAATATGTTAGGCTAGTTTTTCATTGTATTGGATGAATGTTTCAACCCTATTTTCATTTATTTTAATTCAAGATATCAATTTAGGATTTTTGTGTTATTTGTTGATTGATTTTACATACCTATTGCACTACTTATTGCTTAATCACCAATTAAGTAGTTAGTTGCTTGTTGTAGTGTAGGAATACTCACAATAAATCTAGAACGCGGTAAAATCAACATGTGTAGTTAGAATTAGGAATAATCTCTTTCACGCATGCGATTTTATTGATAATCTAAATCAAATGCATGACTTTCATATGAATTCGGACTAGGAATAGGATCATCTCGTGTTAGTCATATGTTGGTGTATCTTGGGAAATAACATTTAACATATTAGCTTTATCGATTGTCAAAAATGCATGAATGTACTAGATTAATTATTGAGAATTGAAATAGATGAAAATAGGAGGATTCATGATTCCAATACAAACATTCACGTATTATATAAATACTTTATTTGTTTTGTTAATTTAGGATTAGTATAGAAATCATACAAACCATCTATTTTGATATGATCACAATTCGAATTTAATAGTAGCTATTAAACTATAGATTAGACCTTATTACTCGTGGGAACGATACTCTTAACTCACAAATCTTATTACTAGTACAATTATCCCGTACGCTTGCGGGTTTCACGCGAACAAGTTTTTGGCGCCGTTGCCGGGGAATAAGGGATTTAATTTTAGTTTAGTAATTTATATTAAATTCAATTTTTTTATTGATTTTGGCTACCCACCCTGATCTCTCTTACTTGATATTCTATCCAGGTGTCGTTCAACAATGCATCTAAGATTCTAACGCGGCATGTTGAAAAGATTTTTGCAATGAATAATCTTGACATGGACGACGAGAAAGAAGATATATATTGTGAATTATGTTATGGGGTGCATTATACTGGCTACTGCGTGAATACATGCACTGAACCCTTTCAGCTCAAGCTTCTGCGGTTTAAACAATATTTAAGATGTCGAAGACTAGCAATTGACACATCTTTTGAAGCCTACATGCCTGTGGGTGAGTGCATCCCTTCCGATACATTTGTGGAATTTGGTCCTTCCATGTTGAACGAGGAGGCAATTGCAAAATACTCACTGATTTTGCCAAGTCAGATGAAAACAAAATGTGTATAGGAGATGGCGTATTCTAGATTGAATTTAAAAGGTGGGGATATAATCCACTCGAAAAGTTTGAAAGAAAAGAGTTTACATTGCCTGTCGATTTAAATTGTGAATCGGCCATTCAACCCGAGGAGATATCAATTATGAAAGACGAGTACAAAGACGATGAAATATCAATTACAAATGAACAAAACAAAGAAGAGGCAATTCATGAAGAAGACGTTAACACACATTCTGTGGATTTCACTGATTGCACTATCATTGAATTTGTAATTAAGCCTGAAGAGAATGAAGAAGTATACATATTTGAATTCAAATCGGAGGAGATAGGCATATCATATCACATTGGAGAGAGCAATGTTAAAATTTGTAGAGGTAATGATGAGTGGGGCAAAGTCAGAAGAGACAAACTGAGCAAGGCATCAAAAGCATTCTTCAAAATTCCATGATGCCGAAACAACAAAGTCAAGCTAAAGACTTTAAACAAAGCGCTTATTGGGAGGCAAGCCAATTTTTCTTCCATTTTATTTATTATGCTTTCTAGAAATAAGATAATTTAGATTAATTTTTTTTATTATTATTCAATTTTTGGGACTCATCATCCATATCACGTTTCCTCTTAGGTCTTCGGTATGTTAGATGATTTATTAGATGTTAGAGCTAAGTAACACTTGTTCCAGTTATTTGATCTTAATGCTTTATTTGATTGCATTGTGCAGGAACATGACGTCGCGGAACATTTAAACCAATATTGACCAAGAAGCCAACGAAAGCAATATGAAGCTAGTCATTGGATTATGAGTCATATCAGGGGAGTCTTTTCTTCATTTCTTCCCCATCCCTTTATATGCGGATTTAGAATTTAAGACATTGAAGACAATGTCTAATTTAAGTTTGGGGGTGGAAAACATGAGTTTTCATTTTCATTTTTATTTTGTTTTCAATTTTGTGTGTGTTTGTATCATTCTTATGTTTATTTATTTTGTTTGCTTTTATTGCTCCATTTTGTGTGCTTTTATTGCTTTAAATATATATATAAAAAATTGAAAAATTGAAAAAAATTCAAAATATTTCTTTTTGTGTGTTTGTGTGAGTTAGTTGGCCTGACAGGCAATGAAAAATATATTGAATCATTAATTGATCTATGAATGGAGAATAAGTTGCATGCTTAGATTAATTTTTATTTTTTCATGTGAAATTTGATATATATTGAGCACATGAATTAAGTTAAATATTGCGGAGGAATGAGTTGATTTCATAATTGGATAGGTTGAAATATTGGACCATATATGCTAAATCCAAAACCACTAAATTCCACATCCTTAGACCAAATTTATAATAGTTTAGGGGATTTCATATTTGCAGGAAGATATTGAGATAAATAGGGATTCCGTGTATGAAATTTAAAATCTTGTGTTGATTGTCTAAGGTCAATATGATGCAATTTGGTGAAAATTTCAAGTTAGAGGTCAATTTTACTTGGATAGGTAAAATGAGGGACATTACACTAATCAAGAAAAAAACACATTTTATTTGAAAATTTCTCTTTGTAGCCTTTATGACTCGAGTTATTAAGCTTGTAAGGGTGTTAAAACATGTTGCCCTAAAGTCAACTGACTTTGGAGTCATCGGCCTAAAGTTTGTTACATGGGTCATTTAGAAAGTTTAAGAAAGAGAATGCTGCAAATAAAGAAAAAAAAATGTGTTGAAAAAAAAATGAGAAAAAAATATAAACAAAAAAAAGAGCAAGTGCATTAAACAGACGCATCAAATACCTTGATTATGTCCCAAACACTTAGTTTAAGAAAATTTAACTTTTGATAGGAGATTATTAGCCTAATTAAATCCTAGAGACTGAAGCAATCAAATTTAATGGAGAATCCTTATTTATTGATACATTGACTTGCAATTAGTGAGATTTACCTAAAATAGAGAGGTGAGGATAGTATAGATTCAACATTAAGAGGGTGTGTGGTAGAGATTAAAATCAGATTAAAATTGAAAATATAGCTGTTATTGTTGACTTTTATTAGACGGGTGGGACCCAATAACGGTCATATTTTCAATTTTAATTGGATTTTAATCCGTACCAAACAGGCTCTAATTCACACACTTGAAAATAGCGAAAAGAATGAGTTTGGGGGGTATGTGAATCTTACGAGTGATGAAAAAATATATTTGACCATTGATGGTCGGGAATTGAAACAACTCATGAATTCATAATGCTATGCTTAATTCTTCACACACACATCGATTTTACATTGGAGAAGTATATTTTAATTTCTGTTTGTGATTTTGAAGATGTGCATAGATCTGATATTATGATTTCAATCATGAAATAAAAAGTCAGGTTAGCTAGCTAAATTTTTTCCTTTACTTGATTGACCTGCCACCAATTAGGTAATTAGCATTGTGTGTTTGTGTGTTTGATAGATTTTAGTTTTGTTTGAGGACAAACAAATAATCAAGTTTGGGGGTGTGATAAGTGTAGTTTCTACACTTATTCGAGATCCTAAATGATGATATTTTACTGTTTTTTGGATAAAATACTGCTTAATTTGTGTTATATTTTATTGCATAGGTAAAACTCAATGTTTGATGAAGAATTGAAGAAAAGAATGCAAAAAGATAACAGAAAAATGGTCCATTGTATCAAATACAAAGTTCGGGGGCTGAAATGAAAATATTCAAAAGTTATGTCGAACCTCGCGATGATTATTTGAGAGTGTTAGACATCAATTGGATGAGGAAAGAAGCCAAAGGAATGAAATATGGTCCAAGTATTATCACATATCAACTTCCAGCCGAAAAAGTTATGCTTCGGATTTTCAGGCTCACATTGAGACGCAATTTTGGCATAGAAATATTTCGAATTGGAAAATTGATATTTCTATAATAATTGTATATATTTGAATTATCTTTCTAACGCAACTTGAATCAGCTCAATCGGATATGTGTAGAAAAAGTTATGATCAAAATACCGAAAGTTGTTCAGAAACAAACATGCGCGCGCGCAGGCAATTCATGGTTCGCGCGCACGGCCTTATTTCCCCCAACCCGAGAGTCAGTTGGTTCTGCGGCGCGCGGGCAACACTTATAACGGTGCGCGCGCACAGGCATTTTCCGCAGAAAAATATTTAGTTTCCTTTTGCGATTCAAACTCTTTTGGAAACCAAATTGAACGAGATTTTGACCTATTTTCTGGCTCTTATAAATAGAAAACGAGGGATACACATAAGGGGAACCTCTCTAGACCTAAAAATCTCTATATTATACATATTTTGAAGGCGAAGAACATGCCCAACAACGTGGAATCAAGGCGAATTGCATAGGATATTGAAGATTTTTCATCCGGATTCAAGATTCATATCAAGAACGTGGAAAATTTCCAATTCTTCATTATTTCTTCTTTCCGGGTGATGATTTTCCAATTGTTCCTTTGTAATTTAATTTTAAATATGTTAGGCTAGTTTTTCATTGTATTGGATGAATGTTTCAACCCTATTTTCATTTATTTTAATTCAAGATATCAATTTAGGATTTTTGTGTTATTTGTTGATTGATTTTACATACCTATTGCACTACTTATTGCTTAATCACCAATTAAGTAGTTAGTTGCTTGTTGTAGTGTAGGAATACTCACAATAAATCTAGAACGCGGTAAAATCAACATGTGTAGTTAGAATTAGGAATAATCTCTTTCACGCATGCGATTTTATTGATAATCTAAATCAAATGCATGACTTTCATATGAATTCGGACTAGGAATAGGATCATCTCGTGTTAGTCATATGTTGGTGTATCTTGGGAAAGAACATTTAACATATTAGCTTTATCGATTGTCAAAAATGCATGAATGTACTAGATTAATTATTGAGAATTGAAATAGATGAAAATAGGAGGATTCATGATTCCAATACAAACATTCACGTATTATATAAATACTTTATTTGTTTTGTTAATTTAGGATTAGTATAGAAATCATACAAACCATCTATTTTGATATGATCACAATTCGAATTTAATAGTAGCTATTAAACTATAGATTAGACCTTATTCCTCGTGGGAACGATACTCTTAATTCACAAATCTTATTACTTGTACAACGATCCCGTACGTTTGCGGGTTTCACGCGAACAAGTAGTGTAATCTTTTACCAAAGGAAACAAAAGGAGGCTTTTGATATATCAACTTATTTGAAAAGATTGAATTGATTTCCGATTACATTTATTGCATATAAAATATTATTGACAATTTTTGTTACTATTGCATCTACCATAAATTAGTGATTTTACTTTTAGAAATGTGAAGAGATGTTTTTAATTGATTTGTTGCATTACAAAGTTTACACACGGTATATAATGTTTTTTATTTCAAAAATTGCTCATATGGAATTGCATGAGGAGTTTAGTGGTTTTGATGGTTATTTGTTGATGACATATAAATTTTGATGAAGCTCATGAGGATCTTTTAAACTTTACTTGTATTTTTCTTATACAAAATATGTAAAATATAAATAGATTTTTTTAATGTCATATTTTGCAATGAAATAATATTATTGAAATATATATATATTTTTTAATATATTTTTTTGAATTTCGTGAAAATGGGAACCATTTTAAAATATCGTACGGTGCATTTAAAATTTTAGGTTCGGCCCTGCCTTTCACTTTGGGTGTATCTTATACTAGGTTAAGTCAAGTATTTCTTCCCAATTCTAATCGACCTCAAATTGGCAAACTCCAAGTACAAAATTTTATACTAAGACTAGTATTAAAGTAAGTTAGCTGACAATCAAACTTTTCAAGTTACAACTGTAACCTAAAAAAACATTGTAACCCTCAAACAACAAAACTTTATATAATGACCTTAGTACTAAGGTAAGCTAGCTGACGATCAAACTTTGCAAGTTACAATTGTAACCTAAAATAACACCATAACCCTCAGAGTCTCTGATGTCAATTGCAACAACAAGAATAATAAAAAAGAGAATAAAGTAGAATGAGATAAATGAGAGAAATATTGTAGTTTAATTCAATATTCAAGTGTGTCCCATTACAATCAACGGGCCTCTTTATATAGGTTAAAAACACGACTAATAAGGAAATAACGACTACTAAGGAAAATTATGATCTTCCTTTTACAAAATCAATTTACCAAAATGAATAAAATGCAATACTGGAAAATTCTATTGTAATTGATATTAATTTCATTTACGCCTCGGATATACTTTCCAATTAGCATCATTCTTCCCCAGTTGAAAGAAAACTTGACTCTGACGAGGTATAATCCAGATAGGTGTCCAAAAGCGTAATATCCAGTCGACGGAATTCATCTTTATTAATTCCAAGTAGCATCACTAGGCGGACGACCCTTCCAACGCACCAGAATCTGACGAAACCTATCATCCTGTGAAGTAACAAACTGATCATCAAGTACCTCATCAATGATATCTTGCAGAGAAAATGTGGTAACAGGAGCTCGAGGAGGCAATCGAGAAGACTGTCCTGTAGAAATATTAGACGACAATATTGGAGGCTCGAACGTGCCTTGATAAGGATATAAATCTGCTATATTAAAAACGGGACTAATATTTAAGTGTGTACCAAACTCAAGTAGATAAGCACTAGTTCCAAGCCATTTAACTATGGTGAAATGACCTAGTGATCTAGCATAAGGTTTTTTGGCAGTATGTTTAGGAAATCGTTAATGTGCATGTCGGACCATGACATAATCGCCCACCTTAAATTCTTTATGCATACGGTGGGAATCAATTGTTAATTTATAGTGATCACTGCTTACAGAAATTTTACGTTTAATTTCATCTTGCAAGTCACGAATATGATCAGTAAAAACTTGGGCAGATGCAGCAAGACGAAAATCAGCAGGTAAAGGATATCAAGCGGCTGACTTGGAGAAAAGCCCTGAACGACCTCGAAGGGACTATGATCGGTAGACCTATTAAAGGAATTATTGTAAGCTAACTTAGCAGTTGGTAACACGAAGTAGATTACCTAGACTATGGTTCACAACTTCAGTTTGACCATTGGTTTAGGGATGAAATGTAGAAGAGAACTTAAGTGCCATCCCAAATGGTTTCTAGAGTGTCTTCCAGAAGTAATTAACGAACTTAACATCACGATCAGACAAAATAGTGATCGGAATCCCATCGAGACGGACAACCTCTTTGAAGAACAACTTAGCGATATAATATGTATCAGAGGACTTAGAACATGGAATGAATATCATCTTAGAGAACTATCAACCACCACAAAAATAGAGTCATGACCTCAAGCTGTTTTAGGTAACCCGAGAACGAAATCCATACTAAGGTCACGCCAATATGAGGAATAGGAAGATACTCATACATCTCAATATCTTGACGTTGTGCCTTACCCAATTGACATGTATGACACTAAGACGATAGTTTTATCTCCATCAAAATGACCAGCGAGACCCTCGGCACATAGTTCCCAGACTAGGAAGTCACGAAGTGAGATACGGGGAATGTATAATTTGGTACCCTTGAAAAGATGACCATTTTTAAGTAAGAAAGAAGCATGTGTGCGAGAAGGATAAAAGGTCCTGAAAGATGATGCCAAAGTCGGGACAACTAGGATAACCGTCCTTCAAACGCTCAAATTCTACCACAGTAGTGCTCATGGAATGGAGTACCGTAGTGATACGACTAAGAGCATCGACCGCTTTATTTTCGACCTCGACCCGATGACGGAGAACAAAAGTAAGCTCCTAAAGAAACTCAACCCACTTAACATGTCGTTCACTTAAATGATGCTGTGAGTTAAGGTAGCGAAGAGCATGATGGTCAGAATACAAGATAAACTCTTGAGGCAATAACTAATATCGACATCGACGGAGAGATTGGATAATGGCATAAAATTCCTTATCATAGGTAGGATACTTTTGTCGAGCCTAATTTAATTTTGTTCTAAAGTAAGCGATGGGCTGACCATCTTGACTTAACACACCCCTATACCCACACCAAAAGCATCACAAGCAACCTCAAAACTTTAGAAGATTTGAGTACCGTAAAATGATAGCCTCGATCAACTTTTGCTTGACAGTTAAGAATGCTCTCTAGGCTGGGTCCAACGAAAATGACCATTCTTCATGCATTTAGTGATGGGAGTAGTAATAGAGCTAAAACCTTTAATGAATCTCTTATAGAATGAAACGAGCCCATGAAAACTACGAACCTCGGTTAATGTGGAAGGTTCAAGCCAATCACGAATAACATAGATTTTAACTAGATCAATAGAAATACCCTGGGAGGAAATGATGAATCTTAAGAAGAAGACCTGAGGCTGGAGGAAAAAATACTTTTTTAGGTTAGCATATAGCTGTGCAGAACGAAGAGCAAGGAAGACATGTCGAAGGTGATCGAAGTGAGCCTCTTGCGATCGACTATAAATCAAAATGTTATCAAAATAGACGACCAAGAACTTCCCAATAAAAAGTTGCAGGACATAGGTTATGACCCGCATGAAAGTGCTAGGTGCATTAGACAACCTAAAAGGCATAACCAACCACTCGTATAAACCATCTTGAGTCTTAAATGTAATTTTCCATTCATCTCCTGGTCTAATCCGTATTTGATGATAACCACTCCGTAGATCAATTTTTGAGAACCACAAAGATCTCGCCAGCGCATCCAACAACCTCAAGTCGTGGAATAGGAAATCAGTATTTAACTGTAATTTTGTTGATGGCGCGACTATCAACACACATACGCCATGAGCCATCATTCTTAGGGATGAGTAAACGGGAACTGCACTAAGGCTAAGGCTAGGGTGAATAAAACATTTAACGAGTAAAGCATCAATTTGCTTATTGAGTTCAAACCACTGAACATGGTTCATTTTATAATGGGGTGGTTTGGCAACTGGGAACCAGAGACAAGATCGATAGCATGTTAAGTATCCTGCATAAGAGGAAGCTCATCAGGGAGATGGACAAGTATAATATCACTAAACTCATCGAGTAAAAGAGTTACCTCAGGTAGAAAATCGATTTGAGACTTACAAAGGGGTTGTGAACAAGCTTTAACAACCAAAGCAAACATAAGCCCGACATCTTGACCTTCAAGCTCAAAATCCTGAGACAGCAGTTGAATACGAGGTTTATAACGCCCTTGGGTGTAGAGATGGGTGTTGTTTTCTTCAGTGTGTCTGAGGGTTTGACCGGTAAAAGACAAATAGTTTTGCAGTTGTAGAGAAATTCATACATGTTGTCACGTCCGAAATGCTTGACATCATGATCATAAAGCCAATGGCGACCCAAAAGGACATGAGCAACGTCTATAGGTAAGACATCACAGTAAATGTCTCCCCAAAAAAAAGACCCAAAGTAAGGGGTACTAGACAGCGGTGAGTGACAGGTAAAGAGGTTCAGTCAACCACTCTACTTTAAAAGGACAAGGGTGTGTTTTGGTTCTGAAGCCAAACTTGGCAATGGCGGACTTGAAAACGACATTCATATTGCTACCTCGTCAATAACTAACTTACATGAATGAGAATTACAAGGGATAAATGTATGAAAAATTGAAGTTCATTTCCACGAGTCAAAATCAATAGCGGTGGAAATGATATATATTATGATACAACAATCGCTTTTTCCTCATAACACTCAAATTGGTCAAGATCCTCATCAGAATGGTCAATAGGGTTGATCGTGAAACACTCATTCTTCGGGGTCGGAATGAGCGGTTCTTGTGCAAGGGTAAGGACACGATTGGGACATTGAGAGGCTATATGACCTCGAGCATGACACCTATGACATACAATTTGAGATGTAGGGTCTCGAGAGGTGGTGGGAAAAACAGGTGGACCCTTAGAGATGTCGCGAGGAATAGGAGTCGAGGACGATCCAACAGTGGAACGAGTCTAGGTCAGCTTAGGGCCACCAATACGAGTGTGATAAGTGTATTTTTGTACACTTATTTAATACTTAAATATATTTATTATTGATAAAATGAGCGAATTTCTACTCACAATTATGTAATTATTGCGTTTGTAGGTAAAAATCACCCAAATGAAATAGAATAAGACAAAATGAGGATAATGGACTAAAAGTGTGCAAAATTGTGAATGTAGGGACCAAAGTGAGCAAAGAAAAAAGTTTAAAGATCTTGGA
Source organism: Fraxinus excelsior (assembly GCA_019097785.1). Taxonomy (NCBI): domain Eukaryota; kingdom Viridiplantae; phylum Streptophyta; class Magnoliopsida; order Lamiales; family Oleaceae; genus Fraxinus; species Fraxinus excelsior. The sequence goes on from CM032637.1 coordinate 22,567,922, forward strand.
TGCAATTCATGAAGAGGATAATTGATATAAAAATCAAAATTTGAGGACCAAATTGTACAAGATCAAAGTCGAAGGACTTTTGGTGCAATTACCTAGGGCTTGACTGGAAAATTAAAACCAAAAAAATGGTTTTGGACAGAAATGGTGGCTCCTAGGCGCCACTAAGTGCCACTTTTAAAATTTGGGGATGGTTTTAATTATTTTGTATAATTCCAGGGACTAAAGTGAAAATTTTGAATTAATTTCTATGTTTTAAAAAGTGGCAGCTTGGGACGTGCAGGGTTTCTTGCTCACTTGCTCTTTTCTTTTCCTTTTCATTTTTTTCTTTTTTCTTTCTTATTTCATTTTCATTTTCATTTTCTTTTCCTTTTCAATTTTTTGGTATTTTGGGAATACAAATCAAGAGTACAAGGAGAATACATTCAAAAATTTGGAGAAAAATTTGGGGAAATCAAGGCCAAGATTCAAAAAAATGGTTTTATCTATAACTTTAATTAATTTTAATATTTGCCTTTTAATGTTAAAATGATTATTTTCATGTGTATTTATTATTGTGTTGAATGTCTTTCATTTATTAGGCCACTAAGTGATTGAGTTTAATAATTTGTACATCATTTAAGAGAATATTGTATATTTTAGACCAAATAGTAAATACCCTAGATTTGTGTAGGGGATATAGATATACCCCTAACTCTAGGTTACCTATTGAGCTATTTTTACAAATATTTAATGCGATTGTTTGGTTTGAATCGACATAAAGATATATTAGGTTTAATCAATCAATTAGAGTTAATTTCGCTTGAGATGGGTAATTAACTAAATTTAGAGAATCTTGTTTAGCATCATAAATAAGCAATTTATTAATTGACTTGTGGAGAAATTAATTAGGTGATAGTTAAGCGAAACCATGAATCCCAGCCATATTTTTCCTCCAAAATATCCAAGTGTTTATGTTTTCTTATTTTGTAGATTTTAGTTGAATTTCCTTATTTTCCAACATCAAATTTTATTGTGTATTTGTTTTTATTGTTAAAATTAAATTGACTAAAGTTATGTAATCAAAAGTAAACATTCCTCGAGGGATCGACAATCCGGATTTAAAAAGTCCACTTTATTACTTGAACGCGACTCGTGAACTTACAGTATATAATTTTAACGAACAAGTTTTTGGCGCCGCTGCCGGGGAATGTTTTTACTTTGATTACCACTTTAATTAATTTTGGTTTTAACAATTTATTTATTTACTTGTTTATTTTTATTTTTGTATATTTAGCTAACCCCCATATTTTTAATCTATCTTGTATATTCTCTCCTTGTACTTTTCAGTTATAGTTATATTATTCCAATCTTGGTAAGGTAACAAAGTATTTGCAATATCTAATCTCTACATTGACTATGGAAATACGCTTGGAGGTTCAAGATGCATGACAATGCTTGTATTCGTGCACTGATGCCTCAATGTCGAAACTTCTTTTATTTAGACAATATTTGAAATGTTGAAAACAAGCATTTTACAATTTCGATAATAGATACATGCTTGCAGGAGATTATATACCTGACGATTGGGACGAGGACGGCAAATTTTCGGGAGATGGTCCTCCATTTTTGAATGAGAATGTATTTACAAAGTATTACCATAAACTTGCCAAGTTGGATGTGGATGACATGTTTGTGGGAGATTACGAATATTAGGATGGATTTCAAAAGTGGGGGTACAATCCACTCGACAGAGTTAATAGAAAATACTTATCATTGCCCGTGGAGTTTGATTGTGGACCAATATTTTAACTCAATGAGAGCTCAATCATTGAAGAAGAGCCTAAAATGAGTGAAAATTTAATCACAACGGAGCTAAATGAGGATGTGACAATCAATTGATTTAATGATTAAATCCGATGAGGAAGTAGAAATCTTCATAGTTGAATTTAAATTGGATGGAATAGGCAAGTCCTATTATATGGAAATGGTCAATGTTGAGTTTTGGAGATCCAATGAAGAGTGGAACAAAACCAAACGAAGAAAAATGGGCAAGCCATCCAAAGCCTTCTTTAGATGCCCATGAGTCGATTGCCAAAGACTATAAAAAAACGCTTATTGAGAGGCAACCCAATTGTCTAACTTTTAATCTTTTTATTTACTTTTATGCATTTTCATGTTTTTATTTGATTAGCTATCATTTTTTGTAGTTAGTTTTTGAAGTCCCACATATCCATGGTTCCTCACAAGTTTGGGGTAGATTAGTGGACAAAAAAGTCACTTGCCCAAGTGTAAAAGCTTCACAAGTCCAAGTAGAGTGTTCGTACCTATTTACCAAATGTCCGATTGGGAAATTTTCCTTACTCTCTCTTTTATTTTATCTTGTTCATTTACACATTGAGGACAATTGGTGATTTAAGTTTGGGGGTGATTGTGCTTAAATTGTTGTGATTTTGTATTGACATATTAGATAGTCTTGCCGACTTAGCATGGTTTGATGTTTAAAATTGTTGTTGATTCATGAGCTATGACCAAATATGCTATTTGTGCCTAACTTTTTCAAAAATTGCTTGTCCATGTGAGATCTTAAGTTACTTTAAGCACAATGGTCACAATTAATTGTTATCTAAATCTGAAATTTTTTTATTGATGGATGGATTTATTTTTAAATGGTAAGAATTAGGTTGTGAGTTGTGTTTAAATTTTTTTTTATCAATTTTACATTTTCTTTTCTTTCACTTAACCATATTGTGAGATAAGTTTGGGGGTAATCGAGTCGGTGAAGGAATAATCTAGAAATGTGTTGATTCCATGCACGTTGAAAGAAAGAAAGAAGAATTGTGTGGAGTGTTTTTTGTCAAGTATAAGCTAGGTAATGACTATATGCTAGGGATATAAGCCCCATTAGTTTTGTTGTTCTTAAAAGAATGATTTTTCACTTGTTGAATCTTAGACTTCACTTCGTAGCCTTTTTTACTCAAGTTATTAAGTTCATTGGGGTATTTCGAAACCCGGTACCCTTTGTTCTAAACAATCGAGGAGCTATCGACCTAAAACTCGTTACAAGGGTCAATAAGAAGTTTAAGGGAGCGAGGTCAATCACGAGCTTCTATTGAAAATCTTGATAAAATTGTGCAATTGTATTTGATGTTTGGGGTTAGATAACTAGTGAGTTTGAATTACTTAGTATAAGCTTAAATGTCAAAGCACTCACCTAGTGGAAAATGATCACGTGGTTAGGACCAACCAAACTGGAGTGGAAAAATAAATGACTGATTTGAGAGCAACCTTTAGATTTACACTTGGAAAAAGAAAGTAAATATATATTTAAAGAGTGTGAATCTCACGAGAGGGAAATGAAATATTTGACCATAAAGTGTCGGGTTGAAGTCAATTTGAATTTTTTTTCGTCTTGGAAACTTTTTCACAATGTAGATATTGATTGAAAGTGGCGATGTACGCACGCACCGATCGATCATTGGATAAGCCTAAATTCTTTTTGCTAGCATTATTTGGAGCATATTTGTTAATTGATTATACAATTTTACACTCGTTTATTATGGCAAGCTATCTAGTGTTGTTAATCTTTATAATGTATTACTTGATTGTATTAGTAGATAATCTTGCTCGGGACAAGTAATAACTTAAGTTTGTGGGTATTAAAAAACTTGTTCGCTAAAAATTATATACCGCAAGTGTACGAGTCGCGTTCAAGTAATAGAGTGGACTTTTTGAGTTCAGGTTGTCGATTCCTCGATGAATGTTTACTTTTGATTACACAACTTTAGTCAATTTAATTTTAAAAATAAAAACAAACACAAAATAAAATTTGATGTTGGAAAATAAGGAAATTCAACTTTTAATCTTTTATTTGTGAAAATAGCTCAATGGGTCACCTAGGGTTATGAGTATATCTCTATCCCGTACATAGATCTATGATATTTACTATTTGGTCTAAAATATACAATCTTCTCTCGAACGATGTACAAATCACTAAACGCAATCACTTAGTGGCCAAATAAATGAAAGGCATTCAACACAATAATAGATACACATGAAAATAATTAATTTAACATTAAAAGACAAATATTAAAATTAATTAAAGCTCGGTTAACTTTCAACCATAAATTCCAACAAAATACTTATAATATGGAGAATATTTATAATAATACATTACACATATGACAAAATAATTGAGAAAAAATTAAAGTTATAGATAAAATCCTTTTTTTAAGCTTGGCCCTGATTTTTCCAAATATTTCTCAAACTCTTGAATGTATTCTCCTTTTGCTCTTGATTTGTATCCCCAAAATACCAAGAAATTGAAAAGGAAAAGAAAAAAAATTGAAAGAAAGAAAAAAAGGAAAATAAAATGCAAGGGAGCAAGAAACTCTGCACGTCCCAAGCTGCCGCTTTTCTAAACATAGAAATGAATTTAAAATTTTCACTTTAGTCCCTAGAATTACACAAAATAATTAAAACCATCCCCAAATTTTAACAGTGGCGCCTAGGGCCACCATTTCTGTCCAAAACCAATTTTTTGGTTTTAATTTTGCAACCAAGCCTAGGTAATTGCACCACAAGTCCCTCAACTTTGATCTTGTACAATTTGGTCCTCAAATTTTGATTTTATATCTATTATGCCCTTTATAAATTGCATCCAAGATCTTTAAACTTTTTGCTTTGCTCACTTTGGTCCCCACATTCACAATTCCGCACACTTTTAGTCCATTTATCCTCATTTTGTCTGTTCTCTTTATTTTGAGTGATGCCCCACCATCATTTTTAGACTTATTTTTAGAGTTATTGTCTTTTAGGACACTCTTTAATAAAATGACCTTCTTCAAGGCAATAGAAACATTTTTTTTTCCTTTGGTGTTCATTTTATTTTTGTCCTTAAAGTTGCCATTTTTCTTATGTCCAAATTTCTTATTGAAATTACCATTTTTGGGATTAAACTTGGACTTCATCATCAAATTAACACCATTAACAGATTCCCTCTTATCAGATTTTAACTCTAACTCTTTTGTTCTTAAAGCATTAACAATCACATCAAAAGTTAGAGTGTCCCTTCCATATTCAACATTTTTAACATCTTTATATTTGTCACCAATTGAATTCAATAAAACTACAGCCAACTGCCCATCCTTATTTGGCATAGCTTTATTCAAATAAGTTTTCTCCAATTTTTTCCACAATTCAGCAGTAGTCTTAGTCACACCAATTTCTCTAATCACATTGTCAGATAAATGCAAGAAAATAGTATTCCATGCAGTTTCATCTTGTTCAGTTACTTTATTAGATTCAAGATCAGTAGGTCATGATTCATCAATGACTTTAGCACATTTTTGTTGAAGTAAAAGAACTCTCATTTTCTAGCACCAGAGACTAAAGTTTCCTTTGTCATTAAAAACTTCCATTTCAAATTTTGCCATTTCTTTGAAAAAATATGACTGAAAATGGATGTATGCAGATTAGTAAGTATCTGCTCAAGATATACAACAGAGAACACAAATTGCAAGTACAGAGACCAAAACTCATTCACAAAACTCTATTAAGCTTATGCTTGTGTTTGACACCCATTTTGGAGGAAAAATGAATTCTGGAATAATGATTGATGGAAGAATGTGTGGTTGAAAAGTAATGAAAAGTTTTATATTTGTGTGTAATATTATTTTATTTGAAGAATGTGTGGTTGAAATGAAGAAATAGAAAAAAATGAAAATGAGAATTTGTGTCAAACGAGGCCCTATATAATACTACAGACTGTTTAAAAAAAAAAAAAAACGATTATCAAGAATCTTGACTTTGATCCAAGTAACCCTCAGATTCCAGAAAACTCATGGTCTCTGGACAAAATGAATTACAAGGAGTCAATGATTTAGGTTTTCGAAACACAAGGCAGAATAAACTACAGTAGGCAAAAGTACCCAAACAAAGCAGTAAACTTGACCAAGGCAGAAAACTTAACCAAACAGTCTACCAAATAGGGCAGTATCAACTAACAGAGCAATGTGTGGCAAGGCAATAAACTCAGTCAAGTCAAGAAATACCCAAACACACATGTATAGCTTGATTTATATGTAAATAGTTTCAGAATAGAAAGATCTCACCAAAACCCCTAAGTTAGGGTTTCAAGAAATCGAAGCGCAGCTTAAGAACGGAGGTCACAGTGTCAAGATCAAGGGTCTACATTATCAAGAACTCTTTCCAGTGTGCTCTGATACCACTGTTGGAAGGAGATTCACTAATTAGCTCAAGCAATCAATAAAATATACATGTGCAAATCAAGAAGAACTAAATACAAAATGAACTGTAAAATATATATTGCAGGAATGCAAGTGAGGCACTTCTATCACTTCTGTTAGGTGGAGACCCATTATCCACGTAGGTTGGAGAAGTGATGTGTTGATAGAGGATTATCTCGAGAGCTTAGGATCTATAGAGACTTACCGTTACACATGTTTGTTTGTTTGTTTGAGTAATTAGTCTAGTGAGTATGATGGGCGATGAGGTGAGATATGTGTTCTCGAGGAGTGAGTAACACGGAATGGGATATGATAAGTGTGGTGAGATCTTTGTGAGGTCATTTATGCATCTGTTGCGTCGTCTGTTGATTAACTTGTTAATCTGTTGTTCTGTGTGAACGTGTGTGATAAGATCTTTGTGTTATTCTATATGATATCTCTGTCGCATGTTTTATTTGCTCTTGATTGATTACTGTGCTTATCTGTTTCTACTTGGGTGTTCTTGACCTTAGCCCTGATGAGTATATGGAACATGTATGATATGTGTTTCAGGTGGAGACACGAGGTAAGGTCTGTGATGCCAATTTTATTGGTTACCTTAATTGTGCAAGTGTAAACTGTGTGTTCTGTCTACTTGCAGATTTATTGGGATCAAGGTGGAGATTTGTTGGGTTTTGATACCCAATATATTAGTTGGATAATATTTCATAGGCCTCAGGCGATGATTGAAATGATATGTTGACACCACAATCGAACCAATCGAATCACGTAACCCACTTGGGCCATTCGAAGTAGCCTAATTGTATTAGTGCTGCTCATGGCCCGACCCGAACGACTTGGATGACTTTAAGGTGTTAGCCCACTTATTCCCTTTGTTTTTGGGCCCTGTTTGTTTGACCTAAAAGCCTAAACCCTAAACCTATTCTTAACCTATTTAAGTTAGTTGCTAATTACAATTAGGTTGTGAAGAAGAGTTGAAGCCGTCCCGTTTTGTGAGTTAAGACAAAAAACCGGTCCTTGCCTCTTGCTTTGTGCAATTTGAGCTTTGTGCTTGAGAGACCCATTTGTTCTTCTTCTCTACCTAGCCTTAGTGGCTCTTCTTGTGGCCGTAATCTTCTCCATCTGGTCCTTTGTGGGCTGAAATCTGGAGCAACCGAGTTTGGGTTTGGAAGGTGTTGGTTTGTGGTTGTTGGTTGATTGTGGTGTTTGATTGGTGATTAACTAAGCTCGAAAAATTGGTTTATTGGAGGCACAATTACAACACTTGCATTGTAACTTTTTTTTTTATTATTATTAATGAGAAATTTCATTTTATCTTTCTATTTGCTTCACAGCCGTTGTTGGACTTGTATAGTAAATAATCAATTAAGCTTAGTAGATTTTGCCCAACAATTATTCAAACATGGAACTTAAACACGTTTATAGTTAAATTCATTTAGTTCGCCCAATCAAGGAAAATTCCACGTTTATTGATAACAAATATGTCATTTCAGGGATATTTAATGGGTTTACCATTTTTCCCGACAAGCTTATATGTTCCCAATCCAACAACTTCGACTATCATATATGATCCTTCGGACGTTGAGCCAAGTGGACTCAAGTCATTTCTTTGTTTGTGAACGATATTTTCTTTAAAACTAAGTCCCTTATTTTGAAGTTTTTCTTGCGAACCTTGGAGTTGGAATATCTTCTATCCTCTTTTGATATGCAGCGAGCTTAACTTGAGAGTCATCCCGCTTTCTTCTAAGAGGTTTAAGTTCATTTTTATGGCTTCTTTATATCCTATTTTCTTGACGAAACGACTCCAATTTCAATTGGTACCATGACTTCCATTCCATAGGCTAGGGAGAAAGGGATTTCTCCTGTGGCGGTTTTGTGGGAGTTCATCAGCCCATAGTCCCTTTGTCGTATCTAACTTCCATTTAAGGATGTTTTTCAAGGCTTTATTGACAGCTTTAACTTATATCTTTTGGCTTGGGGATAGTACGGAGTAGAGAAATCTCTCCGAATACATAGCTGAAGGCACATTGCTTTTATCATTTTTCTTAGAATTGTGTGCCATTGTCTGAAATTATAGAATTTGATACACCATAGATGATGTTTTTCCATATGAATTTACAAGTGTTGGCATTTGTGATGTTCGCAAGGGTTCAACTTGTTGAAATAGTCTACTACTATGATTAAGAACCTCATATTGGATCTATCTTTCCCTAGGTAAAGGTCCAACAAAGTGAATTCCCTACTTAGTGAAAGGCCACTACTGGTTATTAGTTCTTATACATGCTGTCTTAGAATAGCTGCGAACTTTTGCCACTTTCACATTTTCAGGCAAAATTCATCATGTCCTTTCTCATGCTAGGCCAGTAGTAACCTTGCTTTTTGGCCTTTTGCCCTAGAGAATGTTAACTAGCATGGTTTCCACACATTCATGGATTTATTTCATTACATATATAACCTTGACTTCGTCAATGCATCTAAATAAAGGGAGTAGGCATCCTCGTTTAAACAAGATGCCACAATGTAGTGTGTATCTTGCAACCCTACTCGCATTTTTGCATTGCCCTTTTGTCTTCAGAACTCATCTTGTTTTCAAATAAAAAATGATGTCTCACACCCATGAGGTCTTATATTGCATCTATAAGGGTTCTTCTCTTTTTGGCCAACTGACAGTTTTAACAAAAGTTCTACGAGTACTAATTTAAAAACCTCTGCGTCTTTTGATCTTGCCAATTTTGATAAAGCATAAAAGCATGCTCATTTTCCTCTCCAGTGATTTGGACGAGTTCAAATTTGTTGAAACACTGAAGTGGCTTATGGCTCCTGCGAGGTAAACATATGGTATTTTATCCTTGCTTGGGAATTTTCCATTCACCCAATTTACTACCAGTTGTGAATCACTTTTTACAGAATATTTTGTGCTTGCATTTCTCTTGCCAATCGTAGGCTCGCTAATAGAGATTCACATTCGGCTACATTGTTGGTTGCTTTGAAAGCGAACTTCAATGCCCAATTCAACTTATGTTCTTTTGGGCTTGTTAGTATTGTGCCTACTCCAGAACCAGTTTCTCTAGACAGATCTACGAATAACTTTCATGTTCTTTGCTCGAGTTCGTCTTCAGGAACAAACATTTGATAATTATGCAACAAAGTTTTCTAGTGCATGTACTTTGATTGCCAACCATCCTTTGTAACTTATCTCGAATTGCCCCAGCTCTATCACCTATTTCTTTAGCCTCCTTGACGTATCGAGCTTTTGTAGTCTTGTTTAAGTGGGAAATTAGTTAATACTTCAATGATATGACTCTAAAAATAGGGTCGCAACTTTCATGACTTTGTAACTAAGGCCATGGCTAGCTTTTCCATGTTTGGATATATCGTCTATGCTCCTTGTAGGGCTTTTCTTACATAGTAAACTGGTGACAATTATTGCCCTTCTTCGTTTACCAGCACCGAGGCAACCACCACTTTAGAGACCGCCAAATACAGTAACAATTTTTTCATTCTCGGATTTGGCTAATAGAGGACTTTCCCCTAGATGAACTTTTAGAGCTTGAAATGCTTGCTCACATTCCTGCTCCATTCGAACTTTTTCCCTCATTTTAACACTTGGAAGAAGGAAGAGAAATGTCTGTTGTTCGTGATACAAACCTACTCAGGATGACAACCCTTCCTGTTAGGTTTTGTACATCTTTTGGTTTAGATGCGGATTGCATTTTTATGAGGGCCTGAATTTTATCAGGGTTCACTTCAATACCTAGCTCATTGACCATGTAGCCAGGAACTTTCCGAATTTGACTCCAAAAGTGCATTTTGTTCACTATCCTTTGGTACATATCCCCTCATTTTTAGCCCAAATGGTATTATCATCAATGTGTTACGAATGTTGTATGTTCCTTGTTAGATTCATACATAGGCATGCCTAGTAGTCGCATCCACTAGATAATCAATTCTTTTGATAAGAAGTTACTTTAGGGTAAGCTTTATTTAGGTCCGTGAAATCTTAGTACGTTCGACATTTCCCATTACTCTTCAGTACCGAATCAGATTTCATACCCACATGGGGTATTGAGTTTTATGGATAAAAATCGTTCTCTAATAGCTTATCCACCTCACTTTTCAATACTTCATACTTTTCTGCACTCACTGGTAACACCTTTTCATCTTAGGTTTGATCTTTGGATTGATTTTTAAAGCGTGACAGGCAACTTTGGGATGTATTCTCACCATGTCAGCGTGCTTCCATCACATCTAGGTTCACTGTTAGAAATTTTTTAGCAATCCTTTCATTGGCTCGCCGAATTCCTTGCCAATTTTCAGAGCAAAATTATCTTCTATGCTAACAGAAAAACTTTTTAACTCTTGAGCTACAGCTACTTTTGATATGTAATTAGTTATGCTTAGGTCATAGTGTCATCAATCTCCGGTTTATCCTAGGATTATTCGTTTCCACTATAATGATGATATTCTTACGAGTTATCTCAATTGTCGTTACTTTCATGATTTCTGTGTAAGATCCCCTGATTATGTTTTAAGGGACATTTCGTCTTTATTCGTATTTATAGGTTTCTTTCCATATTTCGAGATAATTTGGTAATTTAGGAAAAAAAATAGATGGTGGCTCCTTATTAGTTACTTTGTAACTGATTCTGTTAAGAGTACCATCCTTATTTATCAACTCGTGTACTTACTTGCCGGTCCGAAGACAACTTGGATAGATGGAGATGTTCGCCCACTTGGATTGAACTTCTTAGGCCTCTGATCCCTTCATACGCTGTTGAGCGGCTGTATTCACTTTACTAGCTAGGAGCAAAGTGCAAAGATTGTATTTCTTAGTTCAACAGCATGTAAGGCATGATTTATACTGGCTAAGTGAGTTGTCTGATGCTTGGTTATTAGATAAGAAAAAGTCTACTTGTACATCAACTTTTGTACATCGGGGTGTACACCCCCCTCACATGAGGGGTGGGACCCACTGCATAAAATATTTTTTTATTTAAGCGGGTCCCATCCCTATGTGAGAGGGGTGTACACCTCGATGTATACCCCGATGTACCGGTAGCAAAACCGATTAGATAATCTCCTTTACATGGATACATTAAACACATTGTGAACTTGAGACATTGGCGAGGGAATGTCAAGTTTGAGGCAAAATTCTCAATTCTCTCACCAATATGTAATGGACCATCTATCTGAGGCTAAGTTTTTCTTTCTTTCCAAATCACAAAACACCTTTCATTGGATAGCCCTTTATAAATGCTTGATCTCTTACCGTGAGTTCCAACATTCTTATTCTTTAGAGTGCAAGCTTTTTTCTCAGTTTTGGACAGTTCACAACGGTGACATATTTGTGCCACAACTTAAGTTATTTCGCGGATCATGATTGGACCTAGTAGTTTCATTTTCCCAACCTCATCTCAGTGAATCGAAGAACTATTTTTTATACCATATAATGCATCTAGGGAGTAATTATTGTTGTATAAAAGTTCCACTGACGGAACTAAATTACTCTACCGACCTTGGAAATCCTCATTTGGTACAAAAGCGGCCATCCTCATTTCATAAGCAATAATTGAGTGGCTTTTGCTATCTGGGGGAGAATAATTTCTTCTTAAGGGTCGATCCCATGAGAAATAGCCAATTAAATTGTCTAAATATCAAGTTGAGTTAGAAAAACAAGGGATTTTGATTTATTTTTAAAAGCAATTAAAAACTAGATTGGAATTCTATCAAAATGAAAACTAAAACTAAAAAATTATATTTGAATTTTGTTTTGTGAACGCTTAGCTAGGATTATCCCCCTTTTAAACAAGAATGATTAAATAGCAACTAGAAATTCAACTTTCAATTCATGAAATGAAGAAAGTGGGTTATGGTGTTTAACTTAGCCCCTATTTGGTGGCCCTTTTATTAGTATTTTTTTTTTTTGAAAATCATTGTTTTGAATAGTGAATTTTTGGAGATGTATAGTTAGAAAGTAGGGAACTTTTTTGGATTTACGTTTAAAATATTTTATTGTGTGAATGTGTTGTTGAAAATGAACATGTAGAAAAAAGAATTTTGAAAAAATGAGAGATGAACATGGGCTTAATTTGTAGCATTCTTTAAGCTTCACAGGTAAAACGCCTTGTATATGCGACATACTTGTAATAACATAGTATCCACATTTAACATTTCAAATTCCATTAAGAATAAAAAGATATGACTATCACCTGAACCTTAGAACATGGTATCTATTACTATGTAGCGTACAAACTACTTTTTTTTCTAGATTAAGTTCTTAGGTTTAATCTTAGTTGCACGAAAAATATTATTGATGGAGGCATGTTTAATATTTCAAATCCCATTAAGAAGGCCTATTTGAGCCCCATTTTAGTGTAGAATACTTTTTTGGAATAATATATTGATAGAGAATGTGTGGTTAAAAATGAAGGAAAAGTTTTTGGGTTGTGCGTAGTATTATTTTATTGAAAGCTGTATGGTTGAAAAAAAAAAGGGAGAGAAAAATATATTTAAAAAAAAAATGAGGATCAAACAAGGTTATAATAGTAGACTTGTGCTTTTCAACTTTTAATCGTAGACATGTCCAAGAAGATCAGTCTATGAAAATATCATGCAAGTCTCTAATTAAAATTGAAAAATAAAAGCAATCTCATTTATGAATTTAACATTGAAAACAAAATTTAAAATGCTAAAAATATATCATTGTTTATTGACTTCGAAAAGCGCCCTAACTAAGAAATTATTAACTAGTCATGTTATAAAGCTAAAAACATCATAATAAGACATGAAATAGAAAGGAGAAATGAAGATGTTATGGACTGGAATGTTTTGATACTAGTTTGTTGTGAAAAGATAAGAGATTATAGTTACAATATGAAATAACTGATTATAAGAACACAAGAATAAAGTAATGTGTAGAAAATGTAGATTTTGCCCTTGTTTGACATCCATTTTTTTTCTCATTCTTCATTTCAACCACATATTCTATCAATAAAATAATATTACACATAAACCTAAAAATTCTCCTTGCTTTTTAACCACACGTTCTTCCATCAATCACTATTCCAAATCAAATTCTTCTCCAAAATGAGTGTCAAACACAACCTTTATTATAATATGAAGAAAAAATACAAAGATTTTGTGTTTATGATTTGTCAACTTAATCTAAAATATAAGAAGAGCTAATTATAGGGACCAAATGTGGGATGTCCAAACCTTCAAAGTAAAGTTGCAGTTGAAGTAGAAAGCAAGAAATGGAGTCTAAAATAGAGTAGAATAGAAAAAATCGTACATGGGTAAAATAGATAGGTTGGCGACACTCCGAGCTCGGCACCGACGTGGCATCGTAGCATCGCGGCAGCCGCTATCGGGTCCTTTACTCCAATAAATTGATTTTCTTCATCCCAATATCTTTTCTAATCCAACACAAATTCCTACTCCCATTGAGCTTTTAAATAGAACTTCAATTAAAATTCGTCACGTAAACTTGAATAGGATTTCACAATAGCATTTCAAATTTAATTCTCCTTAATGTGCACTTTAATTAGAACTTCCAATTATTTTCAACAAAGAATTCAGATCAGAGCCAAATTCTAACAATCTCCACATTGACACTAATTTCACTGCAATGGACAAAATTTTAAAAAAATCTCCACCCGAAGACAAATTTCATTGCAAGGAATACTTGAACTCTTTAATGAAAAACACAAACTTCTCCATCAACAATTCCAACTAGAAATATTATCCTCCTCTACTATCCCAACTAGGGCAAAGGTAGTCTATTGAACACCAAATAAGGCTGAAACAAGTCTTGTAATAGAATCACAATTGAATGCTTCAAAAGAAGGATCTTGACTAGAATCAACACCCTTAACCGAATTCAAAGCATTAACAAAATCAGTACAATTGTACCTATATGGAACCGTATGGCCAAAATGGATCTATTTTTAATAATTGAATACGATGACATTATCAATAATGGTAGCTAGATGGATTTACCCATATCTTCAAACTTCAGCTGAGATGTGTTCTTAAACGAAAACCTCAAATCAGACTCCAACGGTAGAGGAGCCAACTCTAAATCTACCTGAGTTTTTAAAATATGCTAATTACCTGAAAATATGTATAACCATGTAAGATATATAAATGGGATCTTCTATGTCCCATTAGCGCAACACGGATTTCTTTGATAACTTTTAGAACTCCACGATCAGTGTGCCTATACCAATTTGAATCAATAGTACTTAAGATGATAAATTTTTCTAAACGTATCTCACTGCATCAAGTGTTCTAACGATTCCATCAAACATCTTTATTCTAATCCTACCAATACCAGCTATCCGACAAGATGTGTTATTACCGATCATCATAACACCTTTCGAAACTTTTTCATATGTTGAAAACAATTTTCAATTGCGTGGCATATGAAAAGTACAAGCTGTAAATCCAAACCTCAAGTTTGGAGTTGTAGTCAGACATAAGTAAAAGTTCTCCATCATTGCTAGGATTTTCTATAATACTTGCTATTTTCGAAGTATCTAATTGTTCATTTGTAGTTGACTTTGATTTATTCTGCAACTTATAACGATCGTTTACCAAGCACCCTTTTTCTTGCAATAATTACAAAATTTGAAGTTAAATTCTGATTTGCCACTAGAACGACCACCATGAATAATGAAACAATCTCCATGATCCCCAGACGCTACAAAATGCTCCATGATCCCCAAATGCTACAAAATGAACACAACAAAATCAATGACAATATCTTTAAAAGGAGCTAGGTGATCTTCAAGAGATGTACCTTCTGTTATACGATAAAAATATAAACATTACTTTAGATGCAATTTGCTAGTAAGATTCTTCGTCATGTATGATTGCTCCAATTTTAACCATAATGTAGCAGCCGATTTCTCCTTCAAAATATCATAAAGAATATTATTTGAAAGATGAAGATGTATTTGAGATAGAGCCTTTCAATCCCTCCATTGTTTTTCCTCCATAGTTCATGTTGTAGGCATCCTTCAAATCCCAACAACGCATTGTCTATATCCATCTGAGTAAGTACTACTTGCATCTTTACCTACCCACAAAAAGAATCTTGTATTGCGATCTAAAATGACAACAACACAAGAATAAAGTAATTTGCAGATAATAGAGATTTTATTATAATATGGACAAAAATTAACAAAGATTTTGTGTTTATCATTTGTCTAAAACTTGATCTAAAATACAATGAAGAGCTAAACATATATATGGAATAAATAGGGGACATCCAAACCCTCATAGTAAAGTTGTAGTTGAAGTAGAATGCAAGAAATAAAGTAGAACAAAAAAAATCGCGCATGGGCGAAACAAGTTTTCTTCATCCCAATGTCTTCTTCAAGCGAAACACAAATTCATATTCTCAATGGGCTTTCAAATAGAACTTTAATTAGAATTCTCCATGTAAACTTGAATAAGATTTCACAATAGCATTTCAAATAGAATTGTTCTTAATGTGCATAATAGAACTCTCAATTATCTTCAACAAAGAATTTGGGTCACATCAAATTCTAACAGAAGATAGCACCCAAAAAGAACTATCGAAATGCTCTTGAAGCATTTAACCTTCAAAAGAATACCAAAATCCTTTCTATGCCTTTGAACACTTTTTGAATTACAAAGTAAAGAAAAATATCTTGAGAGAAATGCTCTAAACCTTGAATTTGTTCTCCTTCTGAATTTTGTACCTTGAGCTTGCCTTGAATTGTGTTTAGGTTTATGATAATCCCAAAGTAGTTGATAGTTATCTTCTTTCCTTAAAAAGTTACATTTTAGAAGGATTAAGTGTAGTGACTGATAAAAAAAAATTGTGTTTCATTTTAAAAGATTTTTTCTTCTATAATTCAAAAATAATTTGGGTTACATCGCTACGACATTTCATAAGAGTCCTAATTAAAGTGTTGGTCACGATAGTGATGCTGTACTCACTTGTCTAAAAATTGTCGTAAGATGTCAAATTCTAAATTTAAAACCGCAAATTTCTTATTTTCTTTAAGTACCGCCTGTGTTAAATCCATAAAATTAAGATTAGATAACTTATTTCATAGTGCCAACAATAAAAAAATTATACACTTATATTATTCTTTTTCTCCACTAGGCATCCCATTTAAATTTTTTTACCATCCACTAAGTGCCATTACCATTCCAATCATTTAATATCCATTATGTTAATTTTTTTTTATTTAAAAACTATCATTTCATTTGAAAGGCTAACATGCATGTTGTCTTATAAATTCCTCATTTATATACATAATTAATATTCTATTTACCATTTGTTTTTAATTCCATTTTGGTTACTACCAATAGCCATTTTCATTTTGTATTTGAAAAACAATAATCTCCTACAACCCCTAAAGCCATGTTTTCTCTCCCAAACATACTTATACATAAAATTATTTTTCACTTTTCCCATAGAATTAATGTACTTTGAATCTGAAATTTTTCTGAAGGAGAGGCCTTAAGTACGCTATATTTTATTACAAATTGGTTGCAAAAGGATATTCAAATTCCAAGCATTTAAGGTAGGATGTTTTTAGCACTTTTGAAAGTGAAGTAAAAATTATTTATTTTTGATTTGCATTAAACGTATTATTGTTTTACTCATGAGAAAATGGAAGCACCATTTGGTGGTTCAAATAAGAGATGAAGAGATTATTTTTGTTACTTGAAAGGGTTATCAAAACCTAAAAGTAAGCGGACTGCCTGATCACCGGTTCCTTTGCAATTGATGGTGACACAAATAATAAAAGTTTGCATTTCTAGAATACATATATTTTCTTTTATCATTAATTTAAGTGTTTCCTACTTAGTATTACTTGTGGTACTATTTATACTAAATTTACAAGTTAATTCAAGACATGTCAGTGGTTTGGCATAGTGGCAAGTGCTCAGCAATTTGAAATGCTCTTTTAACTTTCTAGTGAAATTTCCAATTATGTAAGTATCTTATGAACACTTAGATGAATTTTTTAAAAATGTTTAATTGTCTATTTCATCTAGTTTTTATATATATATTGCATGTCAACTATAATTTAGAAATGTTAGATTGACTATGCATGAAATTTAATTACTGCTGAATTAAATTTTCAGATTTCATCATCTTACTTAAAAATGGTATAACTTGGGCCACGGTGCATGTTTTAGAGTAACATCAGTGGGTTTGAAAGGTTTATGAGTGTTCTAATAGTGCCCTTTGGAGTTACCTTAAAATATTATCTTGAGAAGAAGTTATGTCCGTTTTAGTAGACTGCGTCGGGTTAGTTTCGAAATTACTGTTTAGCGTAGTTGAATTTTTTTTTCGTACTTCAAACATTACCTTCGAGACCCCAATTTTTTATATATGTATACGAGTGTTGTAGGCCGTGTTAAGTTTTCATAAATTTTAGTCGACGTTTGGTAGGCCAAACATATTTTTCTCTCCACTGCTAAGCAATCGGTACTTGCTGAATTTCCTCGAGAGTTTTTCAATATGAAATTACACCATAATTGTGTCTATATGGACAAATATCTTCCATTATTTTTATATATTTCAAATCCAAAATTTTTATTATATACAATTTATTTTGGTTAACATTAAAGAGCCCAAACTAAAAAGATTTTTCTTGCAACGCTTTAAATTTCAAGACTTTAGGGCGTTACAACTTGGTATCATAGCAGGTTTATTTTATGTAGACTTGCATTAGAGACCATATCTTAGGAGTGTTTTATCACATATGAAGTTGATCAATTTTTTTTAGGATCCTGAGTACTCTGCTTGCCATAGCCACGCCATACCGATTTTGAGGTAAAAATGTTTTGTAATATACTTGTATCTATGTGATGAATATGAGAAAGATTATTCTAGATTTAATGTTCAAGAAGCAGACACATACACGTCAGTGAGCAATCCTTTATCCCAATGTCCTAAGTGTAACAAGTTTCACAGAGGAAAATGTTTGTATGGAAAGTATGTTTGCTATAAGTGTGATCAACCTGGCCATGTGACTTTTTCTTGCCCATTGATTAAGAAAATCGAGCAAGAGAAGAAAGGAAAAGCAAGGTGTTTTCTTTGACTCACGACGAGGCTACCCAAAATCCGGACGTAATCACAGGTATTTTATACATCTATAGCATTCCTGTTTACGTCCTTATTGATTTTGATGTGACTCATTTTTTCATATCTAATGCATGTCTAGCTAAGATTAATGCTTCATGTTAGAAGAATAATAGTGGCTAGAGGTTAGTATGCCATCAGGGAGAACTATTGATTATGATTGGATAGCAAAGGGGGTACAAATAAATTTTAATGGCAGTACTTTAGAGGCCAACTTCTATGTTATAGAGATGAAAGATTTAGATATTATTTCAAGTATGGATTGGTTATGTGAAAATTGAGCTGCAATAGTATGCTTTGAGAAATAGGTAATTTTTTCGAAAATCCGGGGAAAAGGAGTTCAGATTTTATGGATCGAAGATTAATGCATTTCCTCGCATTATCTCGACTTTAAAGGTAGAGAACATGTTGAGGAAGCATGAATGATAGGGGTATTTTGTCGGTCTTACTAGCACATCATCTCAAGGGAAAATATAAGATGATGCGCCAATAATATGGGATTATGCCAATGTGTTTCCAAATCTATCAGGTACTGTCCCTGATTGAAATTCACGATAGATACTTGGAGCTACTCCTGAGTCTAAACCCCCATACCGAATGGCACCAAAGGAATTACAAGAGTTGAAGATGTAGTTAGAAGAACTTTTAGACAAAGGTTAAACCGAGTATATCTCCATGGGGAGCTCTGGTACTCTTTGTAAAGAAGAATGATGGTACTATGAGGTTATGCATCGACTATCGTGAACTAAATAAGTTGATGATCAAGAATATGTATCCCCTTCCTAGGGGATACATATTGATTTAAGGTCTGGCTACCATCAGCTGAAGATTAAGTCGATAGATATACCAAAGATGGCATTTAGGACTCGATATGGGCATTATGAGTTTATGGTGACACCCTTTGGTAAACGAATGCCCCCAGCAGTATTTATAAACTTGTTGAATAGAGTGTTCCATCAGTATTTGGACATGCTTGTCATCACATTTATTGACGACATACTTATATACTCAAGACATTCTCAGCAACACGAAGAACATCTCAGAATAGTTTTGGAAATACTGTGTGAGGAGAAGTCGTATGCCAAATTCAAGAAATGCGAATCTTGGTTGGACCTGGGGTTTCTAGGCCATAAGGTTACAGCGCGAGGAATTGAAGTGGGTCAATCCAAAGTTGAGGCTATTACCAATTGGCAGAAACCTTCAAATGTTAGAGAGAAGTGAAGAGTGTTCTAGGTTTAACCGGCTATTATCAGTGATTTATAGAAGGATTTTTCAAGATCACGAGTCTTATGACACAGTTGACCCGAAAGGGTACTAAGTTCGTATGTTCAAAGAAACGCGAGTGGAGTTTTCAAGAGTTAAAGGACATATCTGCACCAATGTTGACTATTCTCTATGGTTCGGAAGGCTTTGTAATTAACAGTGATGCATCCAAGCTTGGTTTAGGATGTGTTATGATACAACATGGGAATGTTATGCTTCGAGGCAATTGAAACAATATGAACAAAATTACCCTATTCATGATCTTAAACTAGCAGGGGTAGTGCACCCCTTGAAGATTTGACGCCACTACCTATACGGGAACAAGTGTGAGATCTACATCAATCACAAGAGTCTCAAATACTTCTTCACCCAGAAGAAGTTGAATATGAGACAACGATATTGGTTAGAATTAGTGAATGGTTATGACAGTGCTATCTTGTACCACCTAGGTAATGCTAATATAGTCGCTGATGCACTTAGTAGAAAGAACATGGGACAGTTGTCGCCAATGTTAGCAAGTTTTAATGTAAAACCTACACTTAGGGACAGAATAGTAGCTGCTCAGAAAGATGACCCTTTTTTTTTGGAAAAGATCAGGATGAGGTGGGAACTGAATAGATGGAAGGATTTGAAATAGATGAAGGATAAAGCCATGCTGTTAAAAGGTTGCCATGCGTGCCAAATGATGTGGTATAGAGATATGAGATTATGATTGAAGCTCATTCTGCTCCTTATGCTGCACACCAAGGCAGAACTAAAATGTATAAAGATTTGCGTGACATATTTTGAAAGAGAAATATGAAGGGAAATGTAGCTTTGTTTGTGTCCAAATGCATAGTTTGTCAACAAGTGAATGTTGAACATCAGAGGTCATCGGGATCGTTGAATCCCATGGACGTATCGAATGGTAATGGGAGAAGATTGCAATGGATTTTGTCGATTTTCCTAGATCAGTAAGAGTTCATGATGCAATCTGGGTAATCGTGGATCAACTGACAAAATCTGCTCATTTCCTGCTAGTTCGGACAACCTATAACTTAGAACAGTTCGCACAGATTTATGTCAGAGAAATTATGCGATTTTATGGTGTTCCAGTTTCTATCGTATCGGACAGAGACTCGAGGTTTACTTCAAAGTTTTGGATAAGCCTTCAGAAAGCTATGGGTACCAAGTTAACATTTAGTACTACATACCATCCTTAGATGAATGACAATCCGAACGAACTATTCAAGTTCTTGAAGATATGTTGAGAGCTTGTGTACTAGATTTGATTGGTAAGTGGAAAGATCATTTGCCGCTAGTTGAATTTGCATATAATAATAGGTTCCAAGCAACTATTGGCATGGCACCATATGAGACTTTGTATGTCGACGATGTTACCATTATACTAGGATAAAGTTGGTGAAATGAGAGTTTTGGGTCCAGAATTGGTCAAGAAGACTGTAGAGGCTATATATAAAATTAGATCAAGAATTAAGACTACCCAAAATCGTTAGAAGAGCTATGCCAACAAAAGGAGAAAATAATTGACTTTTGAGATTGGAGATAAAGTATTTTCAAAGTGGCGCCGATGAAGGGAATACTACGATTTGGAAAGAAATGAAAATTGAGTCTAGATTTATCGATCCATTTGAGATTCTTAAAAAAAATTGGGAATGTAGCATATTGTTTAGCATTGCCACCCGAACTATCAATAGTGCAAAACGTATTTCACATTTCCTTTAATTACCGCCTTTGTTAAATCCATAAAATTAAAATTCGATAATTTATTTCAAAGTGCCAACAATCCAGAATGTAGCCATGTTTGATTCCTTCTCGTCCCTCAATCCGACTTTTCTTTTTCTCCACTAGGCGATGCCATTTAAGATTTGTTACCATCCACTAAGAGCCATGACCATTTCAATCATTTAATACCCATTATGTTAATTTAAAAAAAAAAAAAAAACTATCATTTCATTTGAAAAGTTAACTTGCATGTTGTCTCTGTTGTCTTATAAATTCCTCATTTATACTCATATTTAATATTATGTTGTTTTTAATTCCATTTTGGTTAGTAGCCAATAGCCATTTTCATTTTGTATTTGAAAAACAATAACCTTCTACAACCCCTAAAGCCACGTTTTCTATCCCAAACTATTATAGCTATACATAAAATTATTTTGCACTTTTCCTATAGACTTAAGGTACTTTTGAATATGAAAATCTTCTAAAAGAGAGTCTAAGAGTACGCTGCATTTTATTACAAATTGGATGCAAAAGGATATTCGAATTCCAAGCATTTAAAGATAGGGTGTTTTCAGCACTTTTTTAAGTGAAGTAAAAATTATTTGTTTTCGATTTGTATTAAACGTATTATTGTGTTACTCATGAGAAATGGAAGTACCATTCGGTGGTTCAAATAAGAGATGAAGAGATGATTTTTGTTAATTGAAAGACGTTATCAAAACCTAAAAGTAAGTGGACTGTCTGATCTTCACTTTGCAATTGACAGTGACCAAAATAACCAAAGTTTGCATTTTAGAAAACATATTTTATCATTTACTCAAGTGTTTCCTTCTGAATATTACTTGTGGGGTACTCATTCCTACTAAATTTTCAAGTTAATTCAAGGCATGTCAGTGGTTTGGCATAGGGCAAGTGATTGACGATTTGAAATGCTCTTTAACTTTCTAGTAAAATTTCCAATTATGTAAATCTCTTATGAACACTTAGATGACAATTTTTTTTAAAATGTTTAATTGTCTATTTCGTCTAGTTTTTATATACATTGCATGTTGCTGCTCAATTAAATTTTCAGATTATATCCTCTTACTTAAAAATGGTATAACTTAGGACACGGTGCATGTTTTAGAATAAAACCAGTGGGGTTTGAAAGGTTTACGAGTCCTCTAATAATATTAGTTCTTTGGAGTTACCTTAAAATATTATCTAGAGAAAAAAGTTATGTCCATTTTAGTAGACTGTGCAAGTTAGTTTCGAAAATACTGTTCAGCGTAGTTGAATAATATTTCGTACTTCAAACATTATCGTTGAGACCCCAATTCTTTGTATGTTGTATGTATATGAGTGTTATAGGTTGTGTTAAAATTTTATAAATTTTAGTCGATGTTTGCTAGGCCAAACATATTTTTCTCTCCGGTGCTGCGCAAACAGTACTTGCTGAATTTCCTCGAGATTTTTTACAAAACCAAATTACACCATAATTGTCTAAGTTTATAAGGACATCTTCCATTATTTTTATATATTTCAAATCCAAAATTTTTATTATTTTCAATTTATTTTGGTTAACATTAAAGAGCACCAACTAAAAAGATTCTTCTTGTAATGCTTCGAATTTCAAAAATTCGGGGCGTTACATTAAGAGTCCTAAAACGCAGCAATTAATTAGTGTAGAATTCGATAGAATTTCAGCGCCAACTTTGTAAGTAGAGTGGAAAGAATTTCTCTGTTTAATGAGAGGATAAGGGAGCATGAATTTATTGAAAAAGGACCCATTTTACAGTTAGTTTACTTCGTCTTTTTATGAAGAAAGAAGTCCATTCATCTTGGTTTCCTGTTTTAGAAATTTTCCTTTTCTAGATTTCTTTCTTTCACTTGAACTTTGAAAAATTCATAAATGATTATCCCAAATCTTCACACATTTTTAAGGTTGAAAGGGACTTCAACTAGGCTAAGTTACATGGTTTGGATGAAGAAAATAGAGTGGAATACAATCTAGGCCCTGTTTTGTGAAAAATAATCCTTACAAAGATTCAATGTCTGCATTCTACTTCATTATTAAAAAGTAGGAATTTTGTCCAGACTTCAACATTCATTTCTTCCACCCATTTCCATCAGTTCAGCCTTTTTGGACTCCTAAGAATGGTATTAAAAATACATATAAACTTAGTCTAATCATTGGCATGATGCATAAAGATGTTGCTGCATATAAAATTATTTTCTGGTTAGAAATGAGCACTTTGTTCTCATAGTAATGGCTTAGAAATTAAATAGAGGTATTTGACAAAAACTAATGCTAAACCATTTATTGTCATTCCTTCTAATATTTATCAAAATTTTGAGATTTAGGTCTTGAGATTATTAATTTGTCGCATGAGCCTACATATGTAATTAAATGTGTATAAAGCTATTTTAAAGCTAAACCCAATTAAAGTGTGACTTGGATTATATGTGGAGAGACCGGATCAATTAAGTTTGTATTTGACGACATATGAAAATTATAAATAAGGTTATGATCCCCAATTCATATGCGATTCTCATTATTTGTGTCATCACATCAACACAAGAATACAACTGAAAGTATATTGAAGAGGAAGATCTAAAACCCACAATCAATAATCAAGAAGAAAGATTGGTTGTTTAAACGAAGAACAAGATAATCAAAATTCATTACAACAAAAATAGTCATTTGCAACATTTAAAAGACAAAATGTTTGCCAAAATGGTCTTTTGGCAACATTTTAGTAAGTGAATGTTGCCATTGATATTATATAAATGAGTTTTGACAACGTTTTTCAAAAAAATATTGATGTAGACACATTTAGCAACGTTTATTGAGTGTTGCGGAAGGTTTTACTTTTGGCAACATTTATGAAACGTTGAGGAAGGTAACACATTTTGCAACGTTTATCAAACGTTGCTAAAAGTCACCTTTAGCAACATTTATTAAACGTTGCGAAAGTCTTACCTTTTGCATTGATAAACGTTGTTAAATGTGACTTTTATCAACGTTTGATAAACGTTGCGAAAAGTCTCATCTTTAGCAATGTTTATCAAAAGTTGCGAAAGTGACGAACGTTGCAAATAATATTGTGGCACATTTAAATGAATCCATCACATTCCAAATTAAATTATATATGCGAACCAAAAATAACCATAATCCTAAACTCATTCACGCCTCCATCGTTCCTCTCCCCATTCACGCTTCCCTCATTCCTCTCCCCGTACAGTTTCATTCTACCTTTTGCTTCCACTTCTATCTTCTATTTTTCGTCACCGTCCAGCTACCAAAACTGTCAGACATTGATCCCAACGGATTGCCCTTAAAATCTTCTACAAGAGAAGAAAACCCAGAGAGATGGATAGAGCTTCTCGTGGATGAGATGGCGGACCCAAAAAATAGAACTTTGGAGTTTTCTATGTGATTTTTGGAATTAGTGGTGAAGTGAAAAGAAAAAAAAAAAAAAAAAAAGAAGAAGAAGATGAAGAATGAAGAGTAAGCACGGACTCTGTTTGGGACTTTTCTCTCCGAGAGACCTAGATGGAAACAATTCCTCATTTGCTTCTCTGGGTTCTTCTTTGGTTATCTTGTTAATGGCATCTGTGAGCTATAACATTGAAGAATTAATAACAAAACTCATTTTCTTTGATGGTGTTTAGTGTGTGACATTTGTTTGATTTTCGGAAATTGAAAAAATTAATGGGAAAATGGAGGGAAAAAGCAGCTGTTACGATATTAATCTTTTGGACTTGTTTGGTGGTAAAATAGCTGAAGGACTATTGGATTTTGTCTTTTCATTTGGGTAAAAAGTAATTCTATTTGCATGTGATTAGTTTTGGGTGAGGAGATTTAACTTATGTTGATTAATTGTATATTTACTCATATTCTATTATGTATTAATATTCTATTCTGAGTTTTAATTCCAATTTTGTGTATTTGATTGTCAATCTTTAATTTGTTGTTAAAGCTGATAAAATTAGTCATTTTGATGCTTACCTTATATACAAAGGCGGTTGGATTTCTGTTCCAGAACTAATTTAGGCTGACAGATGATATGATGTTAATTGGTCTCATCATCATTTTTTTTATAAACTTCTTTTGAATTGATATGGCTCTGCCTGAACCTAATTTATCCCTTTTCAATTACTAACAATTATGCAGCATTTTATATCTTATGTGGATCTAGATTTTGACTTGTTTTGCTCAAAATTCAGGAATATGTGTACAACAGGCTCCAATTCAGGCGAGGTTATGAATTGCAATCTTCGAAAATGGAATTTGATCTTACAGGACATCACGAGTTTTGTAATTGTTATCTTATCGGATCTTTCGTTGGTTTACTTCTTTTAGCTATGGATGGTACTTCATGCTCGTTCAAGGATGGGTGTATATATTCTTGATTTACTCGCAAGGCTTTACACCTAAGCAAATGGTGAACCCATGGAAGACTTATGTGAAGCTCTCTGCTGTGCTCATGGGTTCAAATAGACTTACCAAAGGCTCTCTAGCTTCTCTTAACTACCTGACTTAAATATTGCCCGTGTTTTAGATATCATGGGTCAAGATTATAAAGAAGGAGAGGATGGTCAAGTGGTGGAAAAATAGGAGCATAATTTTTGAGGAAATGTCAAAAGGAAGTAGTTTTAAGAGCTTTCTCAATGCTGTACAGAGGTCGATTGATGAGGTTGGTAGGGTATTGGAGTTGGAGATGAGTTGCAAGTGTATAGCAAAAGAGAGAAAAGTTGGCCTTGCCAGGCCACTGGTGGTGAATGCTGGGCTGAAACGGGGAGTTCTCATGTCAAAAGAGAGAAAAGTTGGCCTTGCGAGGCAGTATCTGGACTCAAGATTGGGTCAATATGCTAAATCCAGGTTTAAACTCTCGACAAAAATGCCATTTTGTGTGAACACGGAGATGTTGATTTTTGATATTGTGGAAGAGGTTTGAAGGTGTGGAGAATCATCTGGTTCGATATATGATGAGTTGATAGAGAAGGAAATGAGTGATTCATTAGGCCAATAGATAGATTTCGATATTGAAATTTTTTTAAATTGGCATTCAGATTAGCATGCACATATTCCAGATTCTGGTTGATGAGATTGTTGTAGAACTTTGGAACTGCAAGCCGAATTCCTCTTTGATTGCATAGGGCTTCAACTAATTTTTACGTCCGCTATATTGTATTCCCATGCTTATATTTGAGAAGCTTATGTATTCAATTTCAGCTTTAGCAATCGCTTCTAATTTGGGATTTGCATCAGGAACGAGTTGTAGCTAGTGAGACAGACTTAAAAGTTGGGTGGTGATGTATTACATTTTGATGTTCAAGCGTATGGATTCAAAAATTTGTTCGAAATGAGTATTTTCAATTTTGCCGGCCAATTTACATAATTGCAAAAAAAAAAAAAAAAAAAAATTGTAATATGGCCTACGACAACGTTTTTTAAATGTTGAGAAAGGGTTCTTTGACGACGTTTTTTAAAAAAAATGTATCTTTCTACTCTACATCAACACCTCGACTTACAACACACGTCCAAACGTTGCAAAAGGTTTACAGCGTAGACTGTTTTTGTTGTAGTGATTATGGAGCAAGAAGCCTTCAAGATCAAGAACTCAAGAACCAAAAGAGCCAATAATCAAGATTCAAGATCCGGAATCAAGATCTAGCATTAAAGAATCATTTTCAAAGAATTAAGGTATATTTCGCATTTAATAATTTTCTTGATGATTTGACATGAAGGATCTTGGTAATTAAATAATTAGGTTTTCTAGTTTTATAAAACTTAAGGTTTCATAAAGTTTCAACATTAGGGTCGTGGCATTAATAAGATACGTCATCTTGATTGTACAATCTGAAAATTACAACCATACTTAAAATTTGAGCAAGTAATCCTGCAAAATTCAGATTTTGAATATAACAACATAATGTGATTATCTAGTAGATGTATCGATTACATAATTAATATCTAGATAACTATTTATTTATAAGGCCTTTATACATAATTTTTAACAATCGTAGCAACATTAATTATTTAAATAAATAGCATACTTATATTTAAATGAAAAGTTGGTACGAAAGGAATTATTGAAGGTTTTAAATATAAAAATAATTAGGGCAAGTAGGTTGGATTTTTGTTTGGAGGCACTAGACCATTGCCTTAGTGGCTTGGCCAAAGACCGCATCTGTCTAGGTAGTCAACATTGAGGATGACATAACCCCATATCCCTAATCAATTTATAAGATTATAGAGATTTAATCTTAATTTTAGCTAGTGATAGTTAATGATCATTTTATAATACAAATAACAAGTATTATATGTGAATTAATTGGATTGAAGAATATTTTGATTTCATTGAATGTTAATTCGTGCTTTCAATCATTTTTAACGCTATTATGAATCCTGGATGGTGTGACTGATTATGTTAAATAATAAAATATTCAAGAAATTTAACTTTTGCTTATTTACGATATATGTTTAAATTTTACTTGTACATTAGAAATTATGATGCACATGTTTAGAACATAGCATTTTTTTTATTAAGTGGGGAGCAAAATCCGATATTAAATTTTGTTCACTCAAATAACAAAATATTAGCTTTGTTAAGGCGAAGATCATATTTGCATAACATAAACATTGACAATAATTTCTATAATTCTTTTCCTTCTCCTTCAACGAGTTAATAATAAAAAAATTGAATTTCTGTAAATTAATTTATATAGTTGGCGTACTATGTGAACCATAATTAGTTAAGGGAATATTAATGTTAACTTCCATAACTCGTCATACCTCCTTAAAGAAGTTATGATAACCTCAACAAAATGTTTAGACGTATTTGTACCCAAAAAGATAAGCGAACAAATAAAATCAATCAATTTAATTAAGCAATGAATTTGTAATGGTATATTATAATGGACGATTAATATTTTAACGAAGATGATAAAGACAAACAATTATTATTTTCCTTATTTAATTGAGAATTTGTTTTCACAAAATATAATCTTAATAACAACTTTGATCAGCCAAGTCAAATGAGTGGACAAATATTATAAAAAATATATGGATCTCACAATCAAATCCTTAACCCTTTAAATAACTGAAACATTATAATTTACATAAAGCCAGCGTCAAACGAACATATATATGAGATAATCTCATGTGTTAGTAAACTAGTATAATAACTATAAGAGCGCAATCCGTTCTAGTCAAAGGCGACCCCGAGAGTGCGCGAGTTAGGCGACTGCACAAGGTCTCATCATTGTAGGGGCACAAAAAAATTGTTATTTGTGCATATATATATTTATGAAAAATGAGTTAAAAGATAGACAGATGATGTTTTTTATTTAATATTGTTATATTTTTTATTCCTAAATACATAGCGTAATAAGACATTTTTATTAAAGCAAGAGAAATGATTCAGATGGTTTAGACTCCTTCATAACTAATTTCAGTGTGTTGTGCTTAACTATTTTATTTATGAATTATTTTTTTATTAATTGTATGCATTTGACTCGATATGATATGCAATTGCATAAGATACTAAAACTAAGAATAATGTAATTAACTAGTTATAATTTTCTTAAATAGTATATTACTTTAAATAATGTCAACGAAAAGGGAAAAGAGAAAAAAATATTATTCATGGGAAGAAACATTTTGATGAAAATGCCACTGTATAGGATGCACAATCACTTGAAGATTCTTTCACAACCACTTATTTCTTTTATATAGTATATCAAACATTGAATCACATGAACGAAGTTTCTATCAATTCAATTAATATGAAAAAAAAAATTGAATTTCTATTTTCTTTTGACAAGTTAAACGCATTGTATGATGTTGATTTGGAAGCATGTTGCGATTATCTTGACATTGTTCTAAGACATGTAAATTTTTACGATCTTGATGGCAATGATTTGCTTTAAAAGTTAAAAATTTTGCGAAATATTTTACCAAAAGAAACAAAGATAGTTTTTGATATATTAACTTATTTGAAATACCAAAAGCAATAAAGACAACTTTTGATATATTGACTTATTTGAAAATATTGGATCGCTTTTTAAATACATATATTGCATATAAAATATTACTGAACGAAATTTCTCAAAATTAAAGTTATTAAAATCTTATTTACAATCAACCATGCTATAAGAACGATTAAATGGCCTAGCTTTAATATCTATTGGACAAGATTTGCTAGAAATGAAATTTTAATTAGTTAGTTTGCTTCTACAAATGGGAGAAAAAATATTTTTAGATGATTTGTTGTATTTCAAAGTTTATATGTAGTAAGTTGATGTTTTTTTATTTCAAAGTTTTCTCATATGGAATTGCACGAAAAGTTTAGGAGTTTGGATGTTTCTTTGTTGATGACATGAATTTTGATGAAATTTGGGCGGTGCTTTTGAACGTTATTTATATTTTTCTTATTCACGACATTTAAAAAAATAAACGGTATTTAAATATTATAATTTTGAGATGATATAATATTATTGAAATATTTATATATTTTTTAAATATTTCAAAATCTCAAGGCAGACCCTGGTAAAAAAAAAATAAACGGTATTTAAATATTAAAATATCTCACAAGGCATCCAAAATCTCAAGGGTAGCAGCCTTGGTTCCAGTAAGAATAAGAAAAGGATTATCATGCATTTGGAAAATGATAAAAAAGAAGAAAAAAATTATTTCCCTTCACCTTTATCAATTAAATGCTATTAAATCACATCTCAATACAAGGATCACTTCTCAATTAAATTTAGTATACAATTTTTATCTTGAATATTGTTAGGTATTTGATGTAATTGGCAAATCCGTGAACAAAAGGGATTAAAATTAATATGTTGTAAAAGTCAAGGAGTTAGTTGAATTTGCATTATATTAGGTCTAGGGTTCGAGTATGGAAAAGAAGGAAAAATGACATCAGAATTTCTCTAGCTTATCGCCAAACTTGGCTCGAGCGTCATAAACAGAAACTACGTCGCGTACCTTTTGCCTTGTCTTGCTTTCGCTCAAGCGACAACCTGTCGCTCGACTGTCGTCCAACCTTTGCTCGAACAACAGAGTTATCCAAGGAATTTTTAATTCATTTTTTTAAGACTTTTTATCCTACTCATTCATACCTTAACGTACGTATAAATTACAGAACACCTCTGAACGATTTTTCTAAGGTTGAACATTAAGAAAAACATATTCTCTCCAAATCATCGTTATCAATTCATCTTTCAACCTTCATTCTGTTATTGATTCTTGGCGGCGAAAACATCATATCCACAATCCAATTACGAAACTGTTGCTTCCTACATATCTGTCAGAGATCTGAAGATCAAGGAAAGATGACTGAAATTCTAGTTGGTGAAGAACACAGAGTTCTTCATTGATCTACAAAAGATAGATGAATTGATAAAGTCGGGAGATGCTGCAGGATCGCACATTCCAAGAGGGCTTTGAAAACTATAGTGGATTTTGACTGGCAAAGTGCCCAAAGAACCCAGTTGAGATTTTTTCGTGATCATACCTTGTGTTATTTACTACTTGCTTTACTACTTTTTGGTAGCAAGTGCTATATTTTGAGAGACAGGAAAAATTTGGGAATGTTCGATTCCAAAAGTTATGAGGGAATCTTCCTAGGATACTTCAAAAATAGTCGAACCCGTCGTGTATACAATACTTGTACACAAGTTGTGATGGAATCCATCAATGTACTGTGAATGATGCATGTAGTGAGGGGAAGATTGGAGGATATTGGGTAGATCTGGAACGCTTGAGTGTTGATTTCCGACATGGTAACTAAACCTAAAGAAACTTCAGTTCTTGATCCCCCCACACACGTCTAATGGTTTAGATATACCTTTTAAGGAGTCTACACATGATGATAAAGCTAGACATCTTAAAGAACCTTCGTCCAGAGTTAAGACGAATCATCCTAAAGTTAATATTATAGGGATTTTGAAGAAGGGATGAGACTTCGCAAGAGGGCTTTGAACAACCTAACATATGCTACTATGTGTCTTAGATAGGTCGAAGATGCCCTTAGGGATGAATGTTGGGTAAACACGATACATGTAGAGCTAAATTTGTTTATGAGAAACAAAGTATGAGATTTAGTTCTTTGGCATGATGATTGTAATATTATAGGTACTAGGTGGATATTTAAGAATAAAATTGACGATCAACGTACTATAACTACAAATAAGGCTAGGTTAGTTGCCCAAAGATATACTCAGGTTGAAGGTATTGACTTTGATGAAACATTTGTCCCAGTAGCAAGACTTGAATCAATTAGAATTCTCATGGCTGTTGCCTGCACTTTATGATTCAAATTATATCAAATGGATGTTAAGAGTGTTTTTCTGAATGGAATACTTCAGGAAGAAGTCTATGTTGAACAACCAAAAGGGTTTATTGATCTTAAATATTTACATTGAGGACAATGCAAAAATTTAGTTGGGGGTTTGCATCTTCGTTGAATTGTATGTGAAAATTTGGATTGTCATTAAATTGCATGTGAAGTTGAGAAAATATTTTTGTTTGAGTCTCTAATTTGCTGCATGTTCATGCTCTTGATTGACAATATATATCACTAGGAGTTAATTTTGTTATGAAAATCTAGATGTCACGACACTTGCTGAATTCTTTTTGTGCACACAAGCCTTGTAGTAAGATGATAGTTTAACACATGTAGCTAGTGAGTCTCTTGCGGAAGTTTTTCTTATGAGATACTTGATGAGGATTAAGAGCCACAATATACAAAAATATGACAATAAGCGTTCATTGATCTTGTGAATAAGAAACTCATTTGAGAATAACACTACTTGGTTTGTGGTAAGATGACGGATTACTTGGGAAATGATAAATGTCAATTTAGGATCGATATTTGAGCCTCTCAAGCCTTTCTTTTCAATAAGTACAACCCACTAGTAGTCATTTTGAGCTGACACACTCATATAGCATTTTCCTTCATGCACCTACGTCTCCTAACCCTCCATGTTGAAGTATAACCCATACACATATTTTTCCACCTTTTTACTTCGAAGTATGTAGTAGGTATTGGATATTTATTTGTGAAGAATAGAAAGGAAAACGACAAGGGTTGGCTAGTGTCAAGTATTTGAGAAAACAAAAACAAAGAAAAATAAAAATTAAAAAAAAAAGTGAAAAAAAACTGATTGATTTTGGGATTTGAAATGTCAAAATAGGTATTTATTGGAAGTTGTGATTGATCAAGATGTTTGATATCTAATTATGTGTGGAAGTATGTGAATTTTTTATATCGCTCTTTTCATACAATCCAACCTGAACTTCATTACAACCCTTTGTATTGACCGTTTTGATCCTAAGTAGGCTATGGTAAAAAGTTGATCAATTTTCATTTGGTTGTATGTCTATCATAGAATCAATATTTGCTTGTTGCTTTTGCATAATTGTTTAAACCTCCAAATTCGAGCGTTCATCTTTCCGAGCTCCATAGAGAGAAACTCCACACTAAACACTTTGATACCCGTGAGTTATGGAGCTGAACCTTTAGTTTGGGATATACTTGATGTTGCAAGTGTTAGGGTTGGCAGTAAGATGGATATGGCTTGGCGGTAAAGTGTGTGAGTGTGTACTCACACATTTCGCATGTGTTTTTGATATCCCGATGATCATATATTGTTGTACTTTTGTGGTGTTAAGTTTGAAAAGAGCATGAACTGTGGTTAAATTAGGAATTGATAATTTAACTTACATATTGACTAGTCTTTGATCATTTTATCTTGCATTAAATTGTTATGGACTAGCAATAAGTAAGTTGGGGTGTGATAATAGTGCAATTATCATGTTTTTCATCCACTAATAATTGCATTTTCATGATTTATTGGTGCCTAAATATTCTAAGTACACTTGTATTTTGGTTTAAGCTACAAATGGACGAATACGGTGGAAATTAGAAGAAAATAGCGAAAATGGACCAAAATGGAGGAAAGTGATAGTTTAGGGACTAAAGTGCAACTGTCAACTTTCAAACTGAAAAGGTTGCACCGACTTTCAGCCTCATATTGAGACCCATTTTTGTCATGGAAAACAATCGAATTGGAAGATAGTATCTGAAGAATAGTTGTAGCCATTTGAGTTAGCTTTTCAATGCATCTTGAATCCTCTCAATCAAACATCGGTATTAGAAGATATGACCAAAATATTAAAGACTGATCAGTTATATAGGCTGCCCGACCCTAAACTTCAAATACAGAAACTAATTTTTATACCCGAGTGGCCGTCCCATTTTCTATTGAGCGTCTGCTCAGGCCAAATCGGGAAAAAATTTCCAATTTCCTAATTTACGTCAAAGTCTTATGGAAACAACTTCTTTCTCGATTTTTAAACCCTAAAAGCGTCCCAAAAAATCAAAGAATGCCCCATACACTATTATTCTCCTTTTTGACTCAAGAACCTCATGGAGAACTAAATTCATTGGTGAAACTTGGAAGGGACTCGGTTGGTTTTGGAGAATTCATCATTCCTTCGTCCATGTAATGTGTTTTTATTGATTAAACAATTCTAGAACTTTTCAATTATCTTGTTTTGAAATTGGCTTATCCTTTATTAAATTCGTTATGGATCTAGTCTCGCTTTTTCCATTGATTAATTGAAATAATTGTTGAGTTTCAAT
Source organism: Fraxinus excelsior (assembly GCA_019097785.1). Classification (NCBI taxonomy): domain Eukaryota; kingdom Viridiplantae; phylum Streptophyta; class Magnoliopsida; order Lamiales; family Oleaceae; genus Fraxinus; species Fraxinus excelsior. Next base: position 22,601,908 of record CM032637.1, read on the forward strand.
TTCGATTGTTTCATTGGTGTGATTTAATTACTATTATATGTTGATATATATAGTCGCTCTTTGGATCTAATTTCAATGAATGATGTGAAATTATGCTATATGGAATCTATGTTTTGGAATAACCATAGAATTGATCGAGTATTGTATGCCAAATTTTTCGATTAGAGTATTAGGATAAAGATCTCCAATTGAGTAGTATGAATGGGTGATTTACATCGATTGATCCAAACCAATCGAGAAAATTTCGACGCTTCATTATTTTGACATTAATATTTGAATATAATTTAATTCGATAAACAACTAAATTCACACAATTTGCAAGAAGAACCCCAAGACTTGATCCTTTGAGTTAAATTTCCATCTTCCTGTGTAATCGACACTCCAAAGCTGTGCTACAACTATCGCATTATACTTTGGGCAAAATCACCTACACCTTGTAGAAAGACCACACACAAAGGAAAAAACGTAAGTAAAAATCCATTTACAACTACAATGCAAGTCTTTCTCACTATTCAGAACAGTGTAGCTTTCGATCAGGCTACAATGCAAGAACATAATATTTGTGCAATTCTATAGAATATTGTTGTAACATTTATATAACCTTGATAAGGAGTTCATTGGGTATCATATGTTGATTACGATAAATGAGCATGTAGCTTTAAAATATATTAATTGAGTATGACATTCACAAGCATTTGCACATGCATGCACAACATATGTCCATCATTAAAAATCTTTCATGCACGATTTGATTGGTAAAATGAGTTTACCTTATGAAATGTTTTATTGACCATTATTAGGGCACCGAGGCATGTGAGACATGCTTATGTGATATGATATGTTTTGGCATCACATATGAAATTTCTTGGGTATCGTAAGGGTAGGCGAGAAATGTGTCCTTGGTGGTCACAGGAGGGTGTACCACTCTACTGTGCCCTTGTGATATTATGATTATTGGCACAGCTGGTGGGATACTTTTTGGGTGATCATAAGAGCAGTTAGGTAATGCGCCTCTAGTGGTCCCAAGATGATGGTCCACTCAACTGTGTTGATATCATGTTGGCCATTTGATTATTGATTGTTGATATTGATTTTGCGTAGAGCTCTATTTGATGCATAGTAGGTGGGTCAAGGGCTCAACGAAAGGAAAAGATTTCAAATGAAATTATTTCAAGCTAACTTTGATGAATATTTGAATGACACAATTTTAGCATAATGTTTAAAGAAAATGACAGTGAATATACTCTTATCACTCATACTCGTGGCATGTATGATTTTTGCTTACTGAGCATTAGTTTATGTAATTCTTGCATTGCAGGTGATAGTATGAAACTTCATAGAAGACATGGATAATTGTGAAACTTTTACGGGATTCCAAAGTTCGATGTACATGGATGACGACCTATAAGGTTATTTTGTTCTTACAATCTGTTGTATTATATTTTGGGAATTTTGTATTGTACATATACGACTTTTGAAATGGCATGGTCGATACTTTTGTACCCTCAAAAGTAAATATGTTGAAATTTGGCTAAATAGTATTTTGTCTTTATATGCTATATGATCATCATAGGCGATCAGATGAGAATATACAAGGATTTTATTATGAAGATGAGCATTTCATTTTATCTTGTCAAAAAAAATATAATGTGTAAATCGTATATCTATGTTGAGTCTTCAAATTCTAACTTCTATACATGTGAGTGCATGGTTATCTATATAAATGAGGTGTGATATGCCATTTCACTTTAGGACATCGTACTATCATGAAACAACGTTCTGGTTTTGAAGAAATTATCATCAAAAACAAAATTATCTTTCGCATATTCTGTAATTTCTCACACTTGTGTTTTGTATTTATATATTTTTTCTGGAGTACAATTGAGACTTCTAGAGCCATTAATGATTGTTGCACAAGTTGTTTGTTAGATTGTTGTATCCTAGGATTGATTGCATAGATGTCGCAGTAGTTAAAGGCGGGCAATTTTACTTTAAGACATTGTTTGTCACGAGACAACGATTTGGTTTTGAAAAAATTATTATGAAAATGAATTATCATTTCCGTACTCTATAATTTTTAATACTCATATTTTATATTTGTATATATTTTTTGGATTACACTTGAGAGGTCTAAAATGATTTGTGATAGTTGTATAAGTGGTTTGTTAGATCTTTATAATGGACAATTTCATTTTAGGATATCGTTTAAAATTAAATTTTTAGTAGATTTTGATAAAAGTTAATGAAATGTGTGATTGAAAGCTTGTAGATCCCATGAAATACGTGGTTGAAATTAATTATTAACTTTTATTTATATTAAAGTATAGATTTTATTGTAGATAAAATCATAGCATGTTTTTTTTTAGATTTATGCTACTTGGAAGCACAACAAATAACACAATATTTTTCAAAAAATATTGATTTTTATAAAATCGTACTTTGGGTCTGAATAATTATCTTCTTAAAAAAGCAATAAACAATATTATTTTGAAATAAAAGTGTTAAGAAATAATGATATATTTTTAAAAATATTGGTATATAAAAATTATGCTTCTTCTTAAATAATGATATATTATTTAATACAAAAGTTCTGTTATTCAGAAGCAACGATGTAATATTTTAATTATTAACTTGTATTAGATTGTGAGTTCTCAAAAATAACAAAAACATATTAATCAAGAATGTGGATTTAATAATTTATACTTCTTCAAAAGCAATAGTTAAATCAAAGATTTAACAAAATTAAAAAAAAAAAAAAACTTTAATGATCCAATATACATCAAATCTTACAATATATTAAATTATTTGTAAAAAAAAATTAAACTTTCTTTTACTTCTAGGACCGAGAAATCTATAAAAACATCGATGAACTCACTAATCTTGAGGGGAGTTCATATTTGACATATTTAGAAAACTTCAAGTATGCTGCTCACAAATCTTGAATGAAAAAAATGATGATATTTAATGCCATCTTATAAAAAAGAACAAACCGCACTAATAAATGTTACAAACTAAAGAGAAAATAGAGAGTTAATAGATATGTGTTTATTTTATTGAGAACTAAAGCCCTATATTAATGGGTAAACTTAGGGTTATATGGGTACAATAGTTATAATCAGAGTTGTATGGCTATAATAATTAGGAAAATTGCAGTCACAGTACAAAACCATCACTTTTATGCAACAATACCAAACCTTTGAAAAAATCGCACCCAGAGTCCAATGTTTAACAAAAACTATTAGTTTGACTGTTTGTTGACCGGAGAATTGTCGTTGACCATAATTTTGACTAATATTGAAAGGACAAAATGGTGACTTTACATTAGAACATTTGGTCAAGTTCAACATGTTCCAAATTTGAAGAAGAATCTCATCTCATTGTCGATCCTTGATTGAAATGGTTATGAGTTTTTTGGTGAAGGTGAAGCTTTGAAGGTTTATAAGGGTGCCCAAGTTGTATTGGATGAATATAAAATGTCTCAATTATACATCTTGCATGGTCGTACAAAATCTAGAAAAGTCAAACGGCACATGTTCAGTACCGTGGTGGACATTCAGTTTGGTAAAATACCTTTAGGAGCTCGTAAAAGGGTCGGATTTGAAGAATACTTCTCAGTAGAGTTCATGAGATATGGATAATGCCACTTTGCCACCGTCACTCGAGGTGCCATTGTATTCAATTGCTAAGGACAGACGTAGTGGAAAAGGGTACGTGGATGCTGATTTTGTTGAACATGCTTTCAGCGTAGTTGAATGTGTACAATCTAGCAAGGTGTATTCTTTATAAACATTTGGGTTTGATTCAGCTTTGGGGTATGTTACAACCCATTTTGGTGAATTTTAAAATCATTATGATTTTTTGGGAATTTGAGGTAATTCTGCAGAGTAGTGCTTAGATTCATTGGAAGATTTGAAGTATTTTGTGCTTGGTTGGAGAAATCAATTTTAGTTATTATTGAAGAGTTTATTTCATTCCTTACAGATAGATTTCCTTCTCCAAGCAGAGAAAATGATGGAGCTTTGTTCATTGCAATGAAATTCGTGTCAAGGTGGAGATTGTTAGAATTTGGATGTGACATGAATTCCTTGTTGAAATAATTGAAGAATTCTAATTGAAATGCACATCAAGAAGAATTCAGTTTAGAATGCTATTGGAATCGTATGTCAAGTTGAAATTTTATTTTGGAAGCCCATTGAGAGATAAATTTTGTTTTGAACTCGATTTCTTGGTATCTTATTTCATCAACAACTCTCTAGGAGGGTTTAGACATCCTCAATTTGTTCCCTATAAAAGAGATTACTAGAACTTTAGGATCAATTGAATATTTCTCCATTATTATTATTATTGGTGCAATAAAATCTCTTAATTCCTCTGCCATATTTTCTTCTCTTCTTTATTATTATTTTGCTCGTGATCAAATACTGAAATTGTGTCATATAATTTCAATATCTCAATCTCATGGTTGATTTCATATCAAGTGATATCGAGCGATACAAAATCTTTGAATTTCCAACAATTGGTATCAATATTTTGGGTATATTTAACATAACAAGTGGTATCAGAGTGATTATATCTTGTTTATTTCATAACAAAGTGGTATCAGAGCCTAGGTTCAACAGTTCTGTAAGAGCGCAAGGTTTTATTTGTTCGAGATTTTCATTTGCAATCATGAAGTATGAAATTTTGCTTTTGGATCGGAGCACTAGATTTTCACTATAGAAGGTTAAGACTGCACTCAAACAACTGGATTTGGATGATGCATTGCTAGGAGTTGACAAGATGCCCGCAACTTTAACCGCGAAGGAGAGATTACGAAAGGATAAGAAGGCTCATATTCATCTTCATCTATCGAATACCATTCTTCAGGGCATTTTGAAGGAGGGTTCAACAACTACTTATGGTTGAAGTTGGACCAATTGTTCATGACTAAAAGTCTGACATTAAGTTGCTTCTGAAGCAGCGTTTATACTTTCATCGAATGGTAGAAGGATGATCATTGGAAGATCACTTGCTGTATTTAAAGAGATCGTCGCTAATTTGAAAACTTTGTAAATAAAGTATGATGAAGAAGATTTGGTCTTGACCTTATTGTGTTCGTGTCCACTTCGTTTTCTTCATTTAGAGACACGATCTTGTATAGTTGTGATCTCTCACCATAGAGGAGATGTATGATGCTTTGTTTTCAAAAGAGAAAATGAGACGTCTGGTTTCTAATACCGAGATGGAGAAGGTATAACCTCATGATGGTTCTGGAAAGGACAAATCTAAGTCTAAGTTCAGTAATCAGATTTGTAACTACTGCAAAAAGAAGGGGCACATGAATAAGGATTGCCACAAATTGCAGAATAAAGAAAGGTTGGCTGCAAGTCGATATGGGACAATCAGAGAGTTCAAGTGAAGCAAACCTCGCAGAGAACATTGTAAGTAAGGGAGATTTTTTGGCTATTTCTGACATTGGGTCTAAATCAGAGGAGGATTGGATTCTAGATTCAGCGGGTGTGTTTCATGTGTGTCCTAATACGAACTTGTTTACTACATATGAAATCGTTTCCAAATGTGTCGTGGTTATGGGAAACAATGCACATGTTGAGTTGCTGAAATTGGGATGATCAGATTGAAGTTATTAGATGGGACAATTAGAACACTTGGCCAAGTTCGACATGTTCAGGATTTGAAGAAGAATCTCATCTCGTTGTCTATCCTTGATTGAAAGGGTTGTGAGTTCTTTGGTGGAGGTGCCACAGCTTTGAAGGTTGTAAGGGTGCCCAAGTTATATTGGAAGGACGAAAAATGTCTCAGTTATACATCTTGAAGGGTCGTGTAGAATCTACAAGAGTCAAACTAAAGAATATTGAAGCTCGTAAATGGGTCGGATTTAAAGAATATTGCTCAGTGGAGTTCAGGAGATACGGGTAATGTCACAATGCTACCATCACCCGATGTGCCATTGTATTCAATTGTTAGGGCCGAACCCATTGGAAAAGGATATATGGATGCTAATTTTGTTGAACATGCTTTCAGCGTAGTAGAAGGTGTACAACAAGGGGTCTTCTTTAAAAGCATTTGTGTTTGATTCCGCTTTGGGGTGTGTTATAACCGAGTTTGGTAAATTTTAAAATCATTATGATTTTTTGAGAATATGGGGTAGTTTTGTAGAGTAGTGCTTAGATTCATTGGAAGGGATAGAATATTTTGTGTTTGGTTGGAGAAATCAGTTTGAGTTATAATTGAAGGGTTTCGTTCATTCCTTGCAGAAGAATTTTCTTCTCTAGGTGGAGAAAAATTTGGAGCTTTGTTCGTTGCAATGGAATTCTTGTTAAGGTGGACATTGTTAGAATTTGGATGTGACCCAAATTCCTTATTTCAATAAGTGAAAAATTCTAATTGAAATGCACATCAAGAAGAATGAAGTTTGGAATGCTATTGGAGTCTCATGTCAAGTTGAAGTTCTATTTTAGAAGTCCATTGGGAGTTGAAATTTGTTTTGAACTCGATTTTGTATTCTACTTCATCAAACACTCTACTAGAAGCGTTTAGATGATACTCTACACGTTCTCAATAAATATTGCGCTTTTCTATACAATTTTATAGTGTGGGAAAAGAGATAACTAAAACTTTAGGATCAATTGTATATTTCTCCATTATTATTATTAGTGCAATAAAATCTCTTATTTCTTCTACCATATTTTCTTGTCTTCTTTATTGTTATTTTGCTTGTGATCAAATACTTAATTATTGTCCCATATAATTTCAACATCTCAATCTCGCGGTTGATTTCATATCATGCGGTATCTAGCGATACGTGATCTTTGAATTCTTAACAATTGCTATCAAAGACTCTGGGCATAATTAACATAACAAGTGATATCAGAGCGATTCTGATATCTTATTTGTTTCAAACAAGTGGCATCAGAGTCTAGGTTTAGCAGTTTCGCAAGAGTGCAGGGTTTTATTTTTTCGAGGTTTTGTTCACGATGACTTCCATGAAGTATGAAATTCCACTTTTAGATTGGAGCACTAGATTTTCCCTATGGAAGGTCTTAATACATGCAGTACTCGCACAGTGGGATTTGGATAATGCGTTGTTGGGAATTGACAAGATGCCCGCAACTTTAACCGCGGAATAGAAACTACGGAAGGATAATAAGGCGGTTTCTCACATTAATGAAGATCCATCGAATACCATTCTTTAGGACATTTGGAAGAAGGGTTCAAGAGCTGCTTTATGGTTGAAGTTGGAGCAATTGTACATGACTAAAAGTTTGACAAGAAAGTTGCTTCTCAAGCAGCGTTTATACTCTCATCGAATGGCAAGGATAATTGGAAGATCACTTGGCTGTATTTAAAGAGATAGTCGCTGATTTGAAAACTTGGCAAGTTTATTATGATGAACAAGATTTGGCCTTAATCCTATTGTGTTCGTTGTTCGCTTCGTTTTCTTAATTTAGAGACACGATCTGTATAGTCGTGATACTCTCACCATAGAGGAGGTGTATAATGCTTACTTTTCAAAAGAGAATATGAAGTATCTGGTTTCTAAGGCGGAGAAGGCCTGATTGCTCATGGTGATTTTGGAAGGGACAGATCGAAGTCTAAGTTCAGTAATCAAATTTATAACTACTACAAGAAAGGGCACACAAAGAAGGATTGCTAGAATAAAGAAAGGGGTCTCTTTTGGCTATTTCTAACATCAAGTCTAAACTAGAGGAGGATTGGATTCTGGATTTAGCGTGTGTGTTTCACGTGTACTAATATAAGGACCTTTTTACTACATATGAAATCTCTTTCAAATTTGTCGTGGTTATGGGTAACAACATACCTTGTCGAGCAGCTAGAATTTGTACGATTAGATTGAACCTATTGGATGAGACAATTATATTACGTTGCCAGGTTCGACATGTTTCGGATTTGAAGAAGAATCTCATCTCGTTGTCTATCATTGATTGAAAGGGTTATGATTTCTTTGGTGGAGGTGGAGCTTTGAAGGATTGTAAGGGTGCCCAAATTGTATTAGAGGGACAGAAAATGCCTAGTTATACATCTTGCAAGGTCATGAAGAATCTAGAAGAGTCAAATAGCACATGTTCAGTACTGTGCTGGACATTAAGTTTGGTACAATACCTTTAGGAGCTCATAAAAGGGTATTCAATTGCCAGGAATGTGGAAATTGATTTTGTTGAACAAGCTTTCAACGTAGTTGAAGGTGTACAATCTAGCAATGGGTATTCTTTAAAAGTATTTGGGTTTGATTCCGCTTTGGGGTGTGTTACAACCCAGTAGTGCTTAGATTTATTGGAAGAGTCCAGTATTTTGTGTTTTGTTGGAGAAATCAACTTTAGTTATTATTGAAGAGTTCAGTTCTTTCCTTGCAAACGAATTTTCTTCTCCACTTGTTATGTTAATTATGCCCAGGATACTTTCTCAAGCAACGTTCATATTCTCATCGAATGGTAGAAGGAGGATCATTGGAAGATCACCTGGCTATATTTAAAGAGATCGTCACTGATTTAGAAACTTTGCAAGTAAATTGTGATGAAGAAGATTTGGCCTTGATCCTATTGTGTTCATTGTCCTCTTCATTTTCTTCATTTAGAGACATAATCCTGTATAGTCATGATACTCTCACCATAGAGGATATGTTTTCAAAATAGAAGATGAAGCATATGGTTTCAGAGACCAGAGTTGGAGAAAGCTTGGTTCTTGGTGGTGGTTTTGGAAGCGACAGATCGAAATCTAAGTTCAGTAATCAGATTTGTAACTACAACAAGAAGAAGGGGCACATGAAGAAGGATTGTTGTAAATTGCAGAATAATGAAAGGTTGGCTGTAATTCGATATGGAAAGCCATCAGAGACTTCAAGTAAAGCACCCATCGTAGAGAACATTATAAGAGAGGGAGGTCTTTTGGCTATTTTTGACATCAAGTCTAAACAAGAGCAGGAATGTATTCTAGATTCGGAGTGTATGTTTCATGTGTGTCCTAATAAACACTTGTTCACTACATATGAAATCATTTCCAAAGGTGTCGTGGTTATGGAAAACAACGCACCTTATCTTGTTGCTAGAATGGGTACTGTCGATGAATTTATTGGATGGGACAATTAGAACACTGGGTAAGTTCGACATCTTTCGGATTTGGAGTAGAATCTGATCTCGTTGTCTGTCATTGATTGAAAGTCAGTTCTTTGGTGTAGGTGGTGCTTTGAAGGTTTGTAAGGGTGCCAAGCTGTATCGGAGGGATATAAAATATCTCAATTATACATCTTGTAGGGTCGTGCAGAATCTAGAAGAGTCAATTAGTTGTGTTCAGTACCATGTTATACATTCAGTTTGGTAGAATACCTTTAAGAGCTCGTAAAAGGGTTGGATTTGAAGAATACTACTCGGTGAGTTTAGGAAATATGGATAATGCCGCTTTGCCACCATCACCTGTGATGCCATTATATTCAATTGCTAGGGACGAACACAGTGGAAAAGGGTATGTGGATGTTGATTTTATTGAATATGCTTTTAGCGTAGTAGAACGTGTACAATCTAGAAATGGGTCTTCTTTTAAAGTATTAGTGTTTGAGCTTGGGGTTTTGTTACAACCTAGTTTGGTGAATTTTAAAATTATTATGATTTTTTGAGAATCTGAGGTAATTCTGCAGAGTAGTACTTAGATTTATTGAAATGGGTGGAATATTTTGTGTTTGGTTGAAGAAATCAGTTTTAGTTATTGTTGAAGAGTTAAGTTCGTTCCTTACGGATGGATTTTCTTCTCCATGTGGAGAAAATCTTGGAGCTTTGTTCGTTACAATGTAATTCGTGTCAATGTGGAGATTGTTATAATTTGGACGTGACTCGAATTCCTTGTTGAAATATGAAACGAATTCTAATTGAAGTTCAAGTCAAGAAAAACTCAGTTTGGAATGCTATTGGGATCCTATGTCAAGGTTAAGTTCCATTTTGGAAGTCCATTGGGAGTTGAAATTTGTTTTGAACTCGATTTTTTAGTATCCTACTTCATCAACAACTCTATTAAGTGGATTTAGACATCCCTGATATGTTCCCTATAAATATTAGGCTCTTCTATACAATTTTTTAGTGAGACAAAATAGATTACAAGAACTTTAGGATCAATTGTATATTTCTCCATTATTATTATTGGTGCAATAAAATCTCATAATTCTTCTACCACATTTTCTTGTCTTATTTATTATTCTTTTGATTGTGATTAAATACTTAATTATTGTGCCATATAATTTCAAAATCTGAATTTCGTGGTTGATTTCATATCAAGTGATATTGAGGGATACGAAATCTTTAAATTCCCAACAATTGATATCAAAGATTCTAGGCATATTTAACATAACAAGTGGTATCAAAACGATTCTGATATCTTGTTTGTTTCATAATAAATGGTATTAGAGCCCAGGTTCAGCAGTTCCGCAAGAGCATAGGGTTTGATTTGTTCGAGGATTTTGTTCCCGATGGCTTCCATGAAGTATGAAATTTTGCTTTTGGATCAGAACACTAGATTTTTGCTATGGAAGGTTAAGATACGTGCAGTACTCACAGAGCTGGATTAGGATGATGAAATGCTGAGAATTGACAAGATGCCCGCAACTTTGATCGCGGAGGCGAGATTACGGTATAAGAAGGCAATATCTCACATTCATCTTCATCTATCGAATACCATTCTTCAGGACATTTTGAAGGAGGGTTCAACATCTACTTATGGTTAAAGTTGGACCAATTGTGCATGACTAAAAGTTTGACAAGCAAATTGCTTCTCAAGCAACGTTCATACTCCCCTCGAATGGTAGAAGGAGGATCGTTGGATGATCACTTGGCTGTATTTAAAGAGATCGTCATTGATTTAGAAACTTTGCAAGTAAAGTATGATGAAGAAGATTTGACCTTGATCCTTTTTGTTCATTGTCTACTTCATTTTCTTCACTTAGAGACACAATTTGTATAGTCATGATACACTCATCATTGTTTCCAAAGGATAATATGAAGCATTTAGTTTCTGAAGCTAGAGATGGAGCAGGCCTGGTTTCTCGTGGTCTTTCTCATAGGGGCATATCAAAGTCTAAGTTCACTAATAAGATTTGTAACAACTACAAGAAGAAGGGGCACATGAAGAAAGATTGCTACAAATTGCAGAATAAAGAAAGGTTGGCTGCAATTTGATATGGGAAGCAATCAAAGACTTCAAGTGAAGCACCCCTAATAGAGAACATTGTAAGTGATGGAGGTCTTTTGGCTATTTCTGACATCAAGTCTAAACTAGAGGAGGATTGTATTCTGGATTCAAAGTGTATGTTTCATGCGTGTCCTAATAAGAACTTGTTTACTACATATGAAATCGTTTCCAAAGGTATCGTGGTTATGGGAAGCAATGCACCTGTCGATCTGCGGAATGGCTACGGTCCGATTGAAGCTATTGGATGGGACATCTAGAACATTGGCTAGGTTCGACATGTTCCGATTTTGTAGTAGAATTTCATCTCGTTGTCTATCCTTGATTGAAAGGGTTATCAGTTTTTTGGTGGAGGTAGAGTTTTGAAGATTTGTAAGGGTGCCCAAGTTGTATTGGAGGGATAGAAAATATCTTAGTTATAAATCTTGTAGGGTCGTGCAGAATCTAGAAGAGTCAATCGGCACAGGTTCGATACCGTGGTGTACATTTAGTTTGGTATTGTACCTTTAGGAGCTCATAAAAGGGTTGGATTTGAAGAATATTGCTTGGTGAGTTCAGGAGATATAGATAATGCGGCTTTGCCACCATCACCTGTGGTGCCATTGTATTCAATTGTTGAACATGGTTTCATCGTAGTAGAAGGTGTACAATCTAGCAAGAGGTCTTCTTTAAAAGCATTTGTGTTTGATTCCGCTTTGGAGTGTGTTACAACCCAGTTTGGTGAATTTTAAAATCCCTATGATTTTTTGGGAATATGAGTTAATTCTACAGAGTAGTACCTAGATTCATTGAAAGAGGTGTAGTATTTTGCGTTTGGTTGGAAAAATCAGTTTTAGTTATTATTGAAGAGTTCAGTTCGTTCCTCGCGGATGAATTTTTTTCTTGAGGTGGAGAAAATTTTGGAGCTTTGTTCGTTGCATTGGAATTCTAGTCAAGGTGAAGATTGTTATAATTTGGATGTGACTCAAATTCCTTGTTGAAATATACAAGACGAATTATAATTGAAGTTCATGTAAAAAAAAAATTCAGTTTGGAATGCTATTAGAGTCCTATGTCAAGTTGGAGTTCTATTTTGGAAATCCATTGTGAGTTGAAATTTGTTTTGAACTCGATTTTTTAGTATCCTACTTCATCAACAACTCTACTTGGAGGGTTTACACATCCTCGATATGTTCCCTATAAATATTAGGCTCTTCTATACAATTTTATTAGTTTGAGAAAATAGATTACTAGAACTTTAGGATCAATTGTATAAATCCATTAATATTATTGGTGCAATAAATTCTCCTAATTCCTCTCCCATATTTTCTTGTCTTCTTTATTATTCTTTTACTTGTGACCAAATACTTCATTATTGTACCATATAATTTCAACACCCCAATCTCGTGGTTGATTTCATATCAAGTGATATCGAGGGATACGAAATCTTTGAATTCCCAACAATTGGTATCAACGATTCTAGGCATATTTAACATAACAAGTAGTATCAAAATGATTCTGGTATCTTGTTTGTTTCACAATAAGTGGTATTAGATCCTATGTTCAGCAGTTCCGCAAATAGCGTAGGGTTTGATTTGTTCTAGATTTTTGTTCTCGATGGCTTCCATGAAGCATGAAATTTTGCTTTTGGATCAGAACACTAGATTTTTGCTATGAGAGGTTAAGATGCGTGCAGTACTCACACAACTGGCATTGCTGAGAATTGACAAGATACCCGCAACTTTGATCGCGGATGAGAGATTACGAAAGGTTAAGAAAGCAGTATCTCACATTCATCTCCATCTATCGATTACCATTCTTCAGGACATTTTGAAGGAGGGTTCAACAGTTATGGTTAAAGTTGGACCAATTGTGCATGACTAAAAGTCTGATAAGCAAGTTGCTTCTGAAGCAACGTTCATACTCTCCTCGAATGGTAGAAAGAGGATTGTTGAAAGATCACCTAGCTGTATTTAAAGAGATCGTCGCTGATTTAGAAACTTTGCAAGTAAAGTATGATGAAGAAGAAGATTTGACATTGATTCTTTATGTTCGTTGTTCGCTTCGTTTTCTTCACTTAGAGACACAATTTGTATAGTCGTGATACTCTCACTATAGAGGAGGTATATGATTCATTGTTTCCACAAGAGAATATGAAGCGTCTAGTTTCTGAAGCTAGAGACGGAGAAGGCATGGTTTCCCGTGGTCTTTCTCAAGGGGCAGATCAAAGTCTAAGTTCACTAATCAGATTTGTAACTACTACAAGAAGAAAGGGCACATGAAGAAAGATTGCTACAAATTGTAGAATAAAGAAAAGTTGGCTGTCCTTGATTGAAAGGGTTATCAATTCTTTGGTGGAAGTGGAGTTTGGAAGGTTTGTAAGGGTGCTCAAGTTGTATGCGAGGGATAGAAAATATCTCAGTCAATCAGCACAAGTTCGGTACTTGGTGTACATTTAGTTTGGTACAATACCTTTAGGAGTTCGTAAAAGGGTTGGATTTGAAGAATACTGCTTGGTGAGTTCAGGAGATATGGATAGTGCGGCTTTGCCACCATCATCTGTGTGGTATTCAATTGCAAGGGACGGACATAGTGGAAAACGGTATGTGGATTTTGATTTTGTTGAACATTCTTTCAGCGTAGTAGAAGGTGTACAATCTAGCAAGGGGTCTTCTTTAAAAGCATTTGTGTTTGATTCCGATTTGGAGTGTGTTACAACCTAGTTTGGTGAATTTTAAAATCATTATGATTTTTTGGAAATCTGAGGTAATTCTGCAGAGTAGTGCTTAGATTCATTAAAGGAGATGGAGTATTTTGTGTTTTGTTTGAGAAATCAGTTTTATTGAATAGTTCAGTTAGTTCCTTGGGGATGGATTTTCTTCTCGAGGTGGAGAAAACTTTGGAGCTTCATTTCTTGAATTGGATTCGTGTCAAGGTGGAGATTGTTATAATTTGGATGTGACTCGAATTCGTTGTTGAAATACAAGACGAATTATAATTGAAGTTCACATCAAGAAAAATCCAGTTTGGAATGCTTTTGGAGTCCTATGTCTAGTTGAAGTTCTATTTTGGAAGTCCATTAGGAGTTGAAATTTGTTTTGAACTCGATTTTTTAGTATCCGATTTCATCAACAACTCTACTAGGAGGGTTTAGACATCCCCGATATGTTTCCTTTAAATATTAAGTTTTTCTATACAATTTTATAGTGCGAGAAAATAGATTACTAGAATTTTAGGATCAACTGTATATTTTTTCATTATTCTTATTGGTTCAATAAAATCTCCTAATTCATCTGCCATATTTTCTTGTCTTCTTTATTATTTTTTTGTTTTTGATCAAATATTTCATTATTGTGTCATATAATTTTAACATCTCAATCTCGTAGTTGATTTCGTATCAAGTGATATCGAGCGATACGAAATCTTTGAATTCCCAACAATTGGTATCAAAGATTCTAGGCATATTTTTTAACATAACAAGTGGTATAAAAATGATTCTGGTATCTTGTTTGTTTCACAACAAGTGGCATCAGAGCCTAGGTTCAGCAGTTCCGCAAGATTACAGGGTTTGATTTGTTCGAGATTTTTGTTCGCGATAGCTTCCATGAAGTATGAAATTTCGGTTTTGGATCAAAGCACTAGATTTGGATGATGCATTGCTGGGAATTGACAAGATACTTGCAACTTTAACTGCGAATGAGAGATTACAGAAGGTTAAGAAGGCTACCACACTCATCATCATCTATCGAATACCATTCTTCAGGACATTTTGAATGAGGGTTCAATAGCTACTTATGGTTAAAGTTGGAACAATTGTGCATGACTAAAAGTCTAACAAGAAAGTTGCTTCTCAAGCAACGTTTATACTCTCATCAAATCGTAGAAGGGAAGATCACCTAGCTGTATTTAAAGAGATCGTCCCTGATTTGGAAACTTTTCCAAGTAAAGTATGATGAAGAAGATTTGACCTTGATCATTTGTGTTCGTTGTCTGCTTTGTTTGCTTCATTTAGAGACACAATTTGTATATTCGTGATACTCTCACCATAGAGGAGGCATGATGCACTGTTTCTAAAAGAGAATATGAAGCATCTGGTTTCTAAGGCCAGAGATGGAGAAGTCTTGGTTCCTCTGCTGTTTCTCAAAGAGGCAGATCGAAGTCTAAGTTTACTAATCAGATTTGTAACTACTACAAGAAGAATGGGCACACGAAGCAGTATTGCTACAAATTGCAGAATAAAAGTTAGCCCTGCTAGTCGATATGGGAAGCAATCAAAGACTTCAAGTGAAGCAGACCTCGCAGAGAAAATTGTAAGTGGGTGAGATATTTTGGCTATTTCTGACATCGAGTCTAAACCGGATGATGATTGGATTCTGGATTCAATGTGTGTGTTTCATATGTGTAGGGTGAGGACTTGTTTACTGCATATGAAATCATTTCCAAAGGTGTCGTGGTTATGGGAAACAACGCACCTTGTCGAGCTACTGGAATTGGTACGGTCATATTGAAACTTTTGGATGGGACAATTAGAACACTTGGCCAGATTCGACATGTTTCGGATTTGGAGAATAATCTCATCTCGTTGTCAATCGTTCATGGAAAAGGTTATTAGTGTTGACCTATGATTGATTTCATATTTAATGTTTCGATCATAACAAACAATATTAATATTATTTCTAACAATTGATTTTGAGTGATGATAGTTTGATATTAAAATCAATCAAGCACTGCCAAAATCAACGCATCATAAATCGGACTCAAAATGGAGATCAAAAAAGAAACTTCGAAGCAAGATCAAATACCAGCCTTTCGAGATCCTAAATGTATAACACCAAAATCTGTAGTAATGAATAGTCATAACTCAAAAATCATTTTATGCACGAAAAGATTATTTCATAAAAACACTTGCATAAAGAAAATTATTTTTCAATTTCAACTTGATATTACTTGCTCATTCAAAAGCCCACATTTTGCCAAAAAAAAAAAAAAAAAAAAAATCAAAGCCAAAGTCAACTGGACGTCTGATTGACCAGGCTGGTGTTCGGTTCGCCAACGGACATTTTTTAACCGTTCTGATTTCTGATGCACAACGGCTAGTTTAGTCATCCGATTCAGTGGCGAACGTCCAGTTGGGCAGAGATTTTGGCGTTTTGACTGCTATAAATACCTCTTCACTTTGCGTTCATTAAACAACTAGAAGAGAGCTTTTTTGTGAAATATATTTGAAAAAATATCTTCTTTGAACTTAAATTTTTATATTCATTTCATTTATTTCTTCATAACAAAAAACTTTTATTGTTGGAATCATAACTTTTTGAATCAATTCTCTTATCAAAGTTTTTCATTTCTCTTGTGCTTAATTTATTTATATCAATTTTAAAATAAAGATATATTTTTGAAGAAGATTTTTGCATTTACATTGCATAAAATTTTCTACTTCTTCATATTGAAAATCTTGATTGATTGAATCAAACTTGTAAAATCATCATATTCAACAAATTTTCTCATTTGTCTCTTAGTTCTTAATTTATTACAATTATTCATTAAAAGAGGTATATATTTTGAGATGATTTTCTTGAACCTACATTGCATTTATTTCTTCTTCATCTTCCCATTGAAACACTTTGATTGATTGAATCTAAATTTTGATTATCATTTTCATAAAAAATCTTCATCTAACACTTGAGATACCATTTATTACTATTCATTGAAGTGCCTCTCTTAGTACTTAACTTGTTTGTATTATTTATCAAGAAAGGAATTCCATTGTAACATCACTTTGATAAAGTGTGAGTCGTGTTGAAATCTCTTAAAGATCAACATTGTATAAGGATCGGTAATCCTTGTATGTCACCGTGTGGGTCATATTGAGGTCCCGTGAAATCTCAATAGTGGGTCATGTTGAGGTCCTGTATATCTCAACATTGTATAAGGATTGGTGCTCCTTATTTGTAAGTCACCAGAAGCGTTGTAAAATGTTGGATTACGCCATAAGTCAATCAACATAGTGAAAAGGCATTGCTTGTGTCGGAGAGTTTGGTAATGGAGGACGTAGATCATTGTTTTGGATCGAACCTCCACAATTATATCGTTTGCACCATCTCTCCCTTTTACTTATTGCTTTTATATTTGTAGGTATTATTTGAATTAATATATTTAGTCTTTACTTGCTTGAATTTAGATTGATAAATCTCTTACTTAAAAGATTTTGAAAATTTCTTTATGAAAGCGAATGAACCGATTGTTGACATGATGTTTTACCGATATTGTTAATGGTATCAAAGGCTTTGATCAAAAATTCACTAACGGTGAACTTGTAAGTAAAGTGTTTACGTCACTCTCGAAGAATGGAGTTCATTGATTATCGATATATGAGCTAAATCACACCGAGACAAAGGAGAAAACAATGAAAAAGTAAAGAAGAGAAAATGCAACAAATTCGTAATTGATGAAGACACTTCAAGTGAAAATATGAATGATGAAGAACTTGATGATCTAGTTCTTCTTGTTAAGAAATGGAAAAGTTTTCGCAACAATTGTCGATTCCAAAAGAAAGAAGAAAATGACAAAGAGAAGAATAGATTTATCAAAAAGAAAACACTTCAATCAATATGGGATGAGAGTGACGATGATGAAGACCATGAAGAAGATGGAATTCAAGAGGAATTTGTCAACACGTGCTTCATGGCTATTGATGATGAGGTAAACTAAAACGAAAATTGTTCATATGATGAATTAACTACTTCTTATGATGAAATTTTTCAAGAATTTGAAATACTTGTTTTTAAATCATTTGATCCTTAAAAAGAAGAATTCTTTGTTGAAAAATGAGGTAAAGAGACACTTTTAGAAATTCAAAATGATTGTGAAAAAGGAAAAGCTGATTACAATTCTTTAATTAAGGAAAATTCCTCTTTACAAGAAATGATTTTAGATTTGACTCAAATTTATTCAAGGCAAGAAAAAATTTGATTTAATGCTTGGTGAGCAAAAATGTGTTTTTGATAAAGGAAGAATTGGATATAAACCATTTTTTAATCAAAAGTCTCAAAAAAAATTCTTTCTTAATGCTTCAACTTCTCATATTTCAAATGTCACATGTAATTTTTGCAATAAAAATGGACATGTAGCTTTTTATTGTTCTATCAAGAAGAAATTACATTTTGAAGACAACTATAAGTGGATCCAAAAATCCACTAACACTAACTATCGAGGACCCAAGGATGTATGGGTATCAAAGACCAAAATTGAATTATTTTTGTAGGTACCAAAGAAAATATAGAGCAAATGGAACTGGATAATGGATGCTCAAAGCACATGATCGGAAATCAATCTTTATTGTCAAGTTTTAAAATAAAGGATGTTGGTCATGACACTTTTGGAGATAATGTCAAAGGAAAAATCATTGACATTGAAATTATTGGTAATCATTCATTTTCCTTTATTGAAAATTTCTTCTTAGTAGATAACCTTAGACGCAATCTACATAGTTTTTAATCAATTGTGTGATGAATGTTATCATATCAAATTTGGTACCTACAAAGATAACCTTAGACGTAATCTACATCAAAAGAGGTGTTGTTTATAGGAAGCCGAAGTAAGAATGTTTATATCATAAACATTAAGTTTGAATGCAGAGGAAAATGTTTAACAAGTTTAAAATATGATACTTGGTTCAAAATTTCCAAAAATTATTTTGTTAAAAGTTTGTCAAGTTTGAGAAAGACAAAATTTGTAATGCATGGAAAACAAGTAAATAGTTCTTTTAAAATTAAAGCAACATTCTTCAACTACAAAATCTTTTTGACTTCTCCACATGAATTTTTGAACCATCTAGAATTACAAGCTTAAATGGTAAACTTTATGCTTTCATCATTACGTCTTTTCTAGATTTATTTGAGTGCCATTTTTGAACCTAGAAGATGAAGTTTTGAATGCATTTGAACATTTTTGTAAAAATGTTAAAATTAAAAAGGGATATACTATTATTACAAAGGAGTGATCATGGTGAACTTGAAAATATTGCATTTAATGATTTTTGCAAAAATTTATGGCTATGATCAAAATTTCTCGGCTACTACAACTTCTCAATAAAATGATATAGTGGAAAGGAAGAATTACACATTGCAAGAAATGATTAGAATCATGCTAACTGGAAGTAGCATGACAAAATATTTTTGGGCCGAAGCCGTTAACACCGCTTGCTATATTGTAAATATAGTTTTAGTTAGTGGAACGTAAACTAAAATCCCCTATGAGTTTTGAAAAAATAGAATTCCAAATATCGGCTATTTTAAAGTTTTTGGTTGTGAATGCTTTATTTTAAGCACAAAAGAAAATTTGAAAAATTTTGATTCAAAATCTGATATTGGAATGTTTCTAGGTAACTCATCGACTAACAAAATTTATAGTCTTTAACAAGATAACTCTAGTCGTTGAAGGATCTATGCATGTTACTTTTGATGAAACTAATCCTCTTGATCAAGAGAAATGTATTGATAATGATATAGGTTTGGAGATTCCTTTAGAGCAAATAAAATAAAAAAACAGAAATATCCTAAAGATGTTGAAGATTAGCACGAGGAAGAAATAAATGTGCAACTAATCTTTTGAAGTATAAAGTGACCAATCTCTTCCTAACTAGTGGAATCAAACAAAGTACATTATGAACATACTCAATAAGTTTGAAATGGAAGAGTTGAAATCAATGAACACTCCAATGAGCTCATCAATAAAACTAGATGATCAAGGTACTTCCATAGACATAATAAAATATCGAGGTATGATCGGATCTCTCCTTTATTTAATCGCAAGTAAACTCGACATTATATTTAGTGTGTGATTATGTGCTATATTTCAATCCAATACTCGAGAATCACACTTTAGTGCCATAAAATGAATTTTAAATATCTCTGTGGTATTAAGACATTATGTCTAAGATATTCTAAAGGCACCTATAAGTGATATATTGTATTAGAATTTGAAATATGTGGCTAAATTGAATTATACTAAATGTTCTAGTATGATTCTATGAGCATAATTGGATGAAATTTATATAAATCTTACCCCAAATGATTATGCTTTTGTCATTTTATCACTCATGCTTTGATTATTATTTTTACTATAAATGTGATGATTATCCTCTTATTTAAACTTATATATATTTTGGCATCTTGTGCTTAATTGAGGGGGAATATATTACTATTTTCTATGGTTGATTTAAAGTGTTGATCTTATATACTGTCCTCTTCCTCTCATATGTGCTACCTAAGCTTATGCTAAAAGGGAAAATTGAAAGGGGTAATCTTTTATTGAATCCTTTATTGTTTCCTATGGTCGCGTTTTGATCTTAAATGCTTATCTTTTTGCTTAAGACAAAAGGGGGAAAATATATGAGATGATATGCTTGATAAGAATGTGATGCTTGCCTTGATTTATATGCTTTAAAATGAATGACTATTGGTTTGTAAAATGTATGAGGAATATATGGATTACATGCAAAATTTATAATGTATATTCATTTATCAATGTGATATCAATTGTTCAATCTTACTTTGCAAATCATCTTGTTTGTCATAATAAAAAATGGGAAATTGTTGACCTATGATTGATTTCATCCTTAATGTTTTGATCATAACAAATAAGATTAATATTGTTTCTAACAATCGATTTTGAGTGATGATAGTTCAATATTAAAATCAATCAAGCCTCAAAATCAACGTAAAAAAAACCAAGATCAAAAGTTTAAGAGCCAAAGAGGAAAGAAACTTCGAAGTAAGATGACTAGGCTTTCGAAATCAATTGTAAATGTATAACACTTTGATCTTTAGTAATGAATGACTATAAACTCAAAAATCATTTTATGCACGAAAAGATTATTTCATAAAAACACTTGCATACAAAAATTATTTTTCAATTTCAACTTGATATTACTTACTCATTCAAAAGCCCACATTTTGCAAAAAAAAAAAAGTCCAAGTCAAAGTCAAAGTCAATCGAACATCGGTTGATCAGGTAGACGTCCGGTTCATCAACGGTCATTTTTTTAACCGATCTGATTTTTTACACACAACGACTAGTTTAATTGCCTGGTATGGTCATTCGATTGGGCAGAAATTTTGGCATTTTAACTACTAGAAGAGAGCTTTCTTGTTAAATATATTTGTAAAATATCTTCTTTGAACTTACATTTTTACATGCATTTCATTTATTTTTTCATAACAAAACTTTGATTATTGAATCAAAACTTCTTGAATCATTTCTTTCATCAAAGTTTTTGATTTCTCTTTGTAACTTATTTATATCAATCATAAAGAGATATATTTTTGATGAAGATCTTTACATTTACATTGCATAAACTTTTCTACTTCTTCATATAGAAAACTTTGATTGATTAAATCAAACTTGTAAAATCATCATATTCATCATTTTTTTCTCATTTCTCTCTTAATACTTAAATTTATTACAATTATTCATTAAAATAGAGATATATTTTGAGAAGATTTTTTTTGAACCTACATTACATTTATTTCTTCATCATCTTCTCATTGAAACACTTTGATTGATTGAATCTAAATTCTGATTGTCATATTCATCAAAACTTTTCATCTAACACTTGAGCTATCATTTATTACTATTCATTGAAGTGTTAGTCTCTCTTTGAACTTGTTTGTATTATTTATCAAGAGAGAAATTCCATTGTAAAACCACTCTGATTAAGTGTGGGTCGTGTTGAAGTCCTTTAAAGATTAATAATGTATAAGGATCAGTGCTCCTTATTATAAGTCATCGTGTGGGTCATATTGAGATCCCGTGAAAACTCAATAGTGGGTTGTGTTGAGGTCCCGTAAGACTCAACATTGTATAAGGATCGGTGCTCCTTGTTTATAAATCACCAAAAGCATTGTTTGTATTGTACCATAGTGAAAATGTCTGAAGAGCTTGGTAATGGAGGACGTAGATCATTACTTTGGGTCGAACCTCCGTAATTATATCGTTTGCATCGTCTCTCCCTTTTACTCATCACTTTTATATTTGTGCTTATTATTTGAATTAATATATTTAGTCTTTACTTACTTGAATTTAGATTGATTCTTCGAAAAAGTTTTAAAAACCAATTCACCCCCTTCTTGGTCAGTTACTCTTGGGTTATCAATACCAGAACAAGGTACTGATTTTGAAATTAAGATTCTACAATCTTGAGCAATGTATAACCACATTTTATCAAATCTTGAGGGGCATTCTATAAATCGTCATCCTTTCTTTGATGATCATTATAACTATTGGAAGGCTAGAATGATGATATTTATTCAATCAATAGATTATAATATTTGGGAAGTTATTGAATTTGGTCTATATGTGCCTAAAAAGGTTATTAAAAAGGATGATAACCGGATCAAAGTATATATAAACCTAGAGATAAATATAATAAAGTAGATAAACAAAAATTATTTTTAAATGCTAAAGCAAAAAATATACTTTATTGTGTCTTAGATAGAAATGAATTTAATTGTAGTAGTACATGTGATTCCACTTATGATATTTGGCATGCATTAGAAATGTTTGAACTAGTAAAGTGAAAGAAAATAAGATAAATCTCTTAGTTAAAGATTTTGAAAGTTTCTTTATGATAGCAAATGAACCAATTGTTGACATGATCACTCGTTTTACCGATATTGTTAATGACCTCAAAGGCTTTGATAAAAAATTCACTAACGGTGAACTTGTGAGTAAAAGTGCTTAGGTCACTCTCGGAAGAATGGAGTTCATTAAGAATGTCGATAGAAAACACCAAAGATATCAACACATATCCATTGGAAAAGCTATATGGAACATTGATGACATATGAGCTAAATCACACCGAGACAAAGGAGAAAACAATGAAAAGTAAAGAAGAGAAAATGCGCTAAATTGCTTTAAAATCCGTAGTTGATGAAGACACTTTAAGCAAAAATATGAATGATAAAGAACTTGATGATCTAGTTCTTCTTTTTAAGAAATTGAAAAGTTTTCAGAATAATCGTCAATTCCAAAAGGAAGAAGAAAAGGGAGAAGAGAAGAATAGATTTATAAAAAAAGAAAACACTCCAATCAACATGGGATGAGAGTGATTATTATGACCATGACGAAGATGGAAGCCAAGAGGAACTTACCAACATGTGCTTCAATGGCTATTGATGATGAGGTAAATTCAAATGAAAATTGTTCATATAATCATCTACTTCTTATGATGAAATTCTTGAAGGATTTGAAAAACTAGTTTTAAATCATTCGATCCTTAAAAAGAAAAATTCTTTATTGAAAATGAGGTAAAGAAACTTTTAGAAATTGAAGATGATTGTGAAAAAGGAAAAGCTGATTACGATTCTTTAATTAAGGAAAATTCCTCTTTACAAGAATGGATCTTAGATTTGACTCAAATTATTCTCAAATTTACTCAAGGCAAGAAAAATTTTGATTTAATGTTTGGTGAGCAAAATTTTGTTTTTGATAAAGGAGGAATTAGATATAAGCCATTTTTTAAACAAAAGTCTCTTAAAAATTTCTTTATTAAAGTTTCAACTTCTCATATTTTAAATGTCACGAGTGATTTTTGGAATAAAAACGGTCATGTAGCTTTTTATTGTTCTATCAAAAAGAAATTACATTTTGAAGATAACTAAAAGTGGATTCAAAAATCCACTAACACTAACTATCGATGATCCAAAGACAAAATTGAATTGTTTTTGTATGTACTTTAGGAAATAGAGAGCAAATGGACCTTGGATAATGGATGCTCAAAGCACATGACCGGAACTCAAGCTTTATAGTCAAGTTTCAAAATAAATGATGTCGGTCATGATACTTTTAGAGATAATGTGAAAGGAAAAATCATCGAAATTGAAATTATTGGTAATCATTCATCTCCCTTTTATTGAAAATGTCTTCAATTGTGTGATGAATGTTATCATATCAAATTTGATTCTTCTAAGTGCATTATTGAGGATACTACATCAAAAGGGGAGATGTTTATAGGAAGCCGAACTAAGAATGTTTATATGACAAACATTAAGTTTGAATGCGGAGAAAAATGTTTATCAACTTTAAAATATGATACTTGGTTATGAGATAGAAGATATCATGCTAGGATGGATCTACCTTCAAAATTTTTAAAAATTATTTTGTTAAAGGTTTGTCAAGTTTGAGAAAGACAAAATTTGTGATGCGTGGAAAACAAGTAAATAGTTCTTTTAAAATAAAAGCAACATTCTTCAACTACAACAAAATCTTTTTAAATTCTCCAGCTTTGCAGGTAAAGCATGATGAAGAAGATTTTGCCTTGATCTTATTGTGTTCATTGGCCACTTTGTTTTTTTCATTTAGAGACACGATCTTGTATAGTAGTGATACTCTCACCATAGAGGAGGTGTATGATACTTTGTTTTCAAAAGAGAAAATGAAGCATCTGGTTTCTAAGATCAGAGATGGAGAAGGTCCGCTAATGGTAGTTCTGGAAGGGGCAGATTGAAGTTTAAGTTCAATAATTAGATTTGTAACTACTGCAAGAAGAAGGGTTACACGAAGAAGGATTGCTACAAATTGCAGAATAAAGAAAGATTGGCTGCAAGTCGATAAGGGAAGCAATCATAAACTTCAAGTGAAGTAGACCTCACAAAGAACATTATAAGTGAGGGAGATCTTTTGGTTATTTCTGACATCGAGTCTAAACCAGAGGAGGATTAGCTTTTGGAATCATCATGTGTGTTTCATATGTGTCCTCACTTGTTTACTATATATGAAATCGTTTCCAAAGATGTTGTGGTTATGGGAAACAACACACCTCATCGAGTTGCTGGAATTGGTACAGTCAAATTGAAGCTATTGGATGGGACAATTAGAATACTTGGTCAGGTTCGACATGTTTCAAATTTGAAAAATAATCTCATCTCATTGTCTATCCTTGATTGAAAGGGTTATGAGTTCATTACTGGATGTGGAGATTTGAAGGTTTGTAAGGGTGCCCAAATTGTATTGGAAGGACATAAAATGTCTCAATTATACATCTTGCTGTGTTGTACAGAATCTAGAAGAGTCCATCAGTACAAGTTAAGTATCGTGGTGGACATTTAGTTTGGTGCAGTACCTTTAGGAACTCGTAAATGGTCGGATTTGAAGAATACTACTCAGTGGAGTTTAGGAGATATGGATAATTCTGCATTGTCATCATCACCTACGGTGCCATTGTATTCAATTGCTAGGAACGGACCCAGTGGAAAAAGGTATGTGAATGCTAATTTTGTTGAACATGCTTTCAGCATAGTAAAATATGTACAATCTAGCAGGGGGGTCTTCTTTAAAAGTATTTGGGTTTGATTCCGCTTTGGGGTGTGTTACAACCCAGTTTGGTGAATGTTAAAATCATTATGATTTTTTGGGAATATGAGGTAATTTTGCATAGTAGTGCTTAGATTCATTGGAAGGTACATTATTTTGTGTTTGGTTGGAGAAATCAGTTTTAGTTATTATTGAAGGGTTTAGTTCGTTCCTTGCAGACGAATTTTCTTCTCCAGGTGAAGAAAATTTTGGAGCTTTGTTCGTTGCAATGGAATTCGTGTCAAGGTAGAGATTGTTAGAAATTGAATGTGACCCGAATTTCTCGTTAAAAAAATTGTAGAATTCTAATTGAAGTGCACGTCAAAAACTCTACTAGGAGTGTTTATACATCCCCTACAGCCCTATAAATATTAGACTCTTTTGTGAGAAAAGAGAATATTAGAACTTTAGGATCAATTGTATATTTCTCCATTATTATTATTGGTGAAATAAAATCACTTAATTCCTCTGCCATATTTTTCTTGTCTTATTTATTACTCTTTTGTTTGTGATCAAATGCTTCATTATTGTTCTATATAATTTTAACATCTCAATCACATGGTTGATTTTATATGAAGTCGTATAAAGCAATACACGATATTTGAATTTCCATCAATTAATATTAGAGATTTTGGGTATAATTAACATATCAAGTGAAATCAGAGCGATTCTGATATCTTGTTTGTTTCACAACAGTGGTATCAGAGCCTAAGTTCAGCAGTTCCGCAAGAGTGCAAGGTTTGATTTGTTCGAAGTTTTTGTTTGCGATGACTTTCATGAAGTATGAAATTCCGCTTTTGGATCAGAGCACTAGATTTTCTCTATGGAAGGTGCATGTGTAGTACTCTTACAACGGGATTTGGATGATGCGTTGCTGTGAATTGACTATATGCCTGCAGTTTCTCATATTTATCTTTATCTATCGAATACCATTTTTCAAGACGTTTTGAAGGAGGGTTCAATAGCTACTTTGTGGTTGAAATTGGAGTAATTGTACATGACTAAAAGTCTAACAAGCGAGTTGCATCTCAAATAGCTTTTATACTATGATCGGATGACAGAAGGAGAATCATTGGAAGATCACATGGCCGTATTTAAAGAGATCGTCGCTGATTTGGAAACTTTGCAATTCCAACTTTGCAAGTAAAGTATAATGATGAAAATTTGGCCTTGATCCTATTGTGTTCATTGTCCACTTCGTTTTCTTCATTTAGAGATACGATCTTGTATGGTCGTGATACTCTCACCATAAAGGAGGTGTATGATGCCTTGTTTTCAAAAGAGAAGATGAAGCATCTGGTATCTAAGGCCAGAGATGGAGAAGGTCTGGTTGCTCATGGTGCATCTGGAAGGGGTAGATTGAAGTCTAAGTTTAGTAATTAGATTTATAACTACTGCAAAAAGAAGGGGCACACGAAGAAGGATTGCTACAAATTACAGAATAAAGAAAGGTTGGTTGCAAGTCAATATGGGAATCAATCAGAGACTTCAAGTGAAACAGACCTCGCAGTTTGATATGTTTTGAATTTGAAGAATAATCTCATCTCGTTGTCTATCTTTGATTGAAATGGTTCTGAGTTCTTCAGTAGAGGTGGAGCTTTGAAGGTTTGTAAGGGTGCCCCAATTGTATTGGAGGGACAGAAAATGTCTCAATTATACATCTTGATGTGTTGTGTAGAATCTAGAATAGTCAATCAGCAAAGATTCAATATCGTGGTATCAAACCCTAGGTTCAGCAGTTCCGTAAGAGCGCAGGGTTTGATTTGTTCGTGGTTTTTGTTTGTGATGGCTTCCATGAAGTATGACATTCCGCTTTTGGATCGGATGACTAGATTTTCGCTATGGAAGGTTAAGATGGGTGTAGTACTCGCACAGCAAGATTTGGATTATGCGTTGTAGGGAATTGACAAGATGCTCGCAACTTTAACCGCGGAGGAGAAATTACGAAAGGATAAGAATGCAGTTTTTCTCTCATTCATCTTCATCTATTGAATACCACTCTTTAGGACGTTTTGAAGGAGGGTTCAACAACAGATTTATGTTGACCTATGGTTGACGTCTCGTTTTGATTATCACAAACAAATCATGTTATTACTAACAAATTGATTTTAAGTTGGCCATAATGGCACAAAGTTCGAGATCAAGTAAGTTGCACACAAGCCCAAATGGAAACGAGTTTCAAACATTCAAGGCCTTGAAGAATGCTGTTGCAAATCCCTTAAGAATCGCCTACACGAATAGCGAGACACGAGTCGAAGTACCAATTGAGCATTACGCGTCAAAAGATTCAAACTAAGTACTTAGACATTTCCATAACTATATGTAAAGGTAAAATATTTCAATACTTGGAAATGCATCGTGACAAAGCTCAAAATCTTGATTCATTACAAATTCACGATAAAATATCTTTATTCAAAAAATATGTTTTAAAAGGTAAAAATTCGAAACAAGTATTTTAAATACAACAAATACTTTGAAAAACATTTTAAAACGTCCCTCTAGCACTTACATTTGATAAAAAGTGAAAAAGAGGACGTTCCAGGCCAAAATCAATCGTACCGGACGTCCGGTAAAACTGATCTTTTGGCCAACGATCATATTTTCAACGGTCCAAACTTCTGACAAAAAATAACAGCTATAGCGTTCGATACTGTACCGAAAGTCCGGTAAGAGGCATCCGTTAGGACAGAACTTATGACCGTTTGAGTGCTATAAATACCTCACAATTCATTCACTTGTATCAACAACTCTTGAGCAAAAAATGATGCTTTTATATCACTCAATCACCTTATTCCTTCATCTTTAAGAAGATCAATAACATTAAAATTCTTGAAAAACTTTTGAGTTTGTGAAAATCCTTTAATCATCAAAAAGCTTTTCTTATCAACACTTTGAGCTAAACTCATTGCCATCTATTGAAGTGCTTGCCTTTTCTCTTCTTGTTATCAATCTTGATTATATCATTCATCAAGAAGAGAAGTTTCTCACTTGTATATTCATCTTTGAAATGTGGGTCGTGTTGAGGTCCCGGAAAGTTGAATATTGTAAAAGGGTCGGTGCTCCTTGGTTGTAAGTCACCGAAAGCATTGTAGAGGGTTGGATTGCACCACAAGTTAATCAATATAGTTAAAAAGACCTTACTCGTGACAGAGAGCTTGGTAACAGGGGACGTAGATCATTGCGTTGGATTGAACCTCCATATTATAATCGTTTGCATTCTCTAACTCTTTGACTTAACGTTTTTACTTCGTGCAAACTTATTTCAATTATCAATGTGCCTATTTGTGTTTGGTTTGTTTCACTATTTTTCGTGTGATCATTAGTCTAAAATATTGTAGTGCTAACGAAAAAGTTTTAAAAACCAATTCACCTCTCTATTGGTTATTGCTTGGGCTTTCAATTGGTATCAGAGCGCGGTACTCACTTCTTTAAGATTTCACAATCTTGAGTTATGGCTAACACCGGTTTTCAAAAACTTGAGGGACATTCTACAAACCGACCTCCTTTCTTTGATGGCACACATTATAATTATTGGAAGGCTAGAATGATGATTTATGTTCAATCTATTGATTGTAACATTTGGGAAATAATTGAATATGGTCCATATGTGCCAACAAAGACTATTAAAATAGATGGCAAACCCGATCAAAGTATTCCCAAATCTAGAGAAGAATATGATGATGAAGATAGGAGAAAACTATCATTAAATGCTAAGGCCAAGAATTTGCTTTATTGTGCTCTAGATAGAAATGAATTCAATAGAATTATCACATGTGACTCGGCCCATGAAATTTGGCATGCTCTAGAAGTCACTCATGTTGGAACAAAGTTAATGAAACAAAAAAAAAATATGTTGGTTAAAGAATTCGAAAACTTCTTTATAAAACAAAATGAGCCTATTGTTGATATGATTACTCGTTTTACTGACATTGTGAATGGCTTAAAAGGCTTTGATTGAAAATATTCTAACGGTGAACTTGTAAGCAAAATGCTTAGGTCACTCTCGGAATAATGTACCCCCATACGAATATTCATCGAGAACACAAAGGATGTGAACTCATATCCTCTAGAAGAATTGTATGGAACATTGATGACCTATGAGCTCGACAATGCTGAAATCAAAGAAAAGACAAGGAAAAGCAAAAGGAGTCAAAAAAAGGCTCCCAAGAGACAAATTGCTTTAAAATCGGCAATTGATGAAGAACCATCAACAAGCAACATGAGCGATGAAGAGCGTGATGATCTAGTACTCCTTGTCAAGAAATGGAGAGGTTTTCGAAACAACAAAAGGTTTCAAGGAAGAGATGACAAAGCTAAAGAGAAAAGCAAGAAAATCATTTGTTATGATGCGACAAACCTGATCACAAAAGAAGCGAGTGCCCAAACAAAAAGAAAAGCTTCAAGAAAAAGGCATTTCAAGCTATGTGGGATGATAGCGGAACTGAAGATCAAAATGAAAGTGATGATCAAAATGAAATTGCAAACATGTGTTCCATGGCCGTTGAAGATGAGGTAAGTACAAAAGAATTCTCCTATGATGAATTGCTTAATTCTTATGACGATTTGCTTGAAGATTTTGAAAAACTTGCTTCTATTCTCAAAAAGAAAAATGTTCTATTAAAAGATGAATTCAAGAAAACCTTGGAAAAACCAAAAGGAAATCTTGATTTTGAGATATTGACCAAGGAAAATACTTCTCTAAAAGAAAAAGTTGAAGATTTGACAAAAATAGTGTATAAATTCACCGAGGGAAAGAAAAACTTTGACTTGATGCTTGGAAATCAAAAATGTGTTTTTGACAAAGCGGGAATCGGATTCAAATCCTCTTTAAAACAAAAATATCTTAAAAATATGTTTGTTAAAGCCTCAAACACTACTTGCACCTTTTGTAATAAAATTGGACATGTTTCTTTTAATTGCTTAGCTAAAAAGAAACTACTATACTTTCAAAACAAAAACAAGTGGATCAAGGAATCCCCAAAAACTAACTACCAAAAACCCAAGTTTGTTTGGGTACCAAAAATAAAAAATTAAATTGTTCTTGTAGGTACCAAGTAAAATCAAAAGCAAATGGTTTTTGGATATTGGATGTTCAAAGCACATGATCGGAGATCGATCATTACTCTCAAATTTCAAAATAAAAGATGGTGGTCATGTAACTTTTGGAGACAATGCAAAGGGGAAAATAATTGGAATCGGTAACATCGGTAATCATCTATCCCCCTCTATTGAAAATATTTTATTAGTCGATAACCTCAAACATAATTAGCTAAGCATTAGTCAATTGCGTGATAAATGTTATAATATAAAATTCGATTCTTCCAAATGTCTAATTAAGGATGCTACATCGAAAGAGGTGATTTTCATAGGAAGCCGAAACAAGGATGTTTATATCATTAATATTGAGCATGAAAGCAGCGAACATTGTCTACTTGGATTAAAAGATGAAACTTGGCTTTGGCATAGAAGACTTGGTCATGTAAACATGGAACTCATTTCAAAAATCTCTAAAAATTGCTTAGTAAAAGGATTGCCGAGTTTGAAATTTGAAAATGAAAAAATTTGTCATGCATGTCAACTTGGAAAGCAAGTTAAAAGTTCTTTTAAACCAAAGACATTTTTCTCAACAACGAAACCGTTGCAACTTATTCACATGGATCTTTTTTGACGGCTAGCTTAGGTGATAAACACTATGCTTTTGTTATCGTTGATGATTTTTCTAGATTTACATGGGTAATGTTTTTAAGCGCCAATGATGAAGCCTTAAAGGCCTTCAAACATTTCTATAAGAAAGTGGAAAATGAAAAAAGTCACACTAGTGAACAATTAGAAGTGACCATGGTGGAGAATTTGATAATTTTGCATTTGATGATTTTTGTAACGATAATATGGATATGAACATAATTTTTTGACTCCTAGAACTCCTCAACAAAATGGTGTAGTAGAAAGGAAGAATCGTACATTACAAGAAATGGCTTGAACCATACTAAATGAAAATAATTTACCAAAATATTTTTGGCCGAAACTGTTAATATCGCATGCTAAATATCATAAATAGAGTTATGGTTAGTCGCAAGAAAACCAAAAGTCCATATGAGCTCTGGAAAAATAAAATTCTCAACATTAGTTATTTCAAAGTTTTTGTTTGCAAATGTTTTATCTTAAACACAAAAGACAATTTGGGAAAGTTTGATTCAAAATCTGATATTGGAATTTTTCTTGGGTATTCATCAACTAGTAAAGCATATAGAGTTTTCAACAAAAGAACTCTAGTCGTCGAGGAATCCATGCATGTTACTTTTGATGAAATTAATCTACTTTATCGAGACAGAGGTATTGATGATGCTATAGGTTTGGAGACTCCTTTTAAACAAATGACTATCCAAAACAAAGGAGCGTCAAATGAAGAACAAACAAAAGAATCGAACGATCAAGAGAGAGAGAGAGAGAGAGAGAGAGAGAGGAAACTCCAACCGATGCACAAGAAGAATTCACGTTGCCAAAAGAATGAAAGTTTGTCTCATCTCACCCAAAGGAGTTAATTATCGGAGATCCATCAAAAGCACTACTAGAACCTCTCTTAGAAATCATCTAGGTAATTATGCATTCATTTCACAAATCGAACCCAAAAATTTCAAAGAAGCGGAATTTGATGAGTTTTGGATTCTAGCAATGCACGATGAACTAAATCAATTTGAAAGGAACCATGTGTGGGACTTGGTTGCTAGACCAACAAATCAACCGTTATTGGCACTAAATGAATTTTTCGAAAGAAAAGAGATGAAAATAGATTCATTGTGCGTAACAAGGCTAGATTAGTGGCGCAATGATACAATCAAGAAGGAATTGATTATGAGGAAATATTTGCACCGGTAGCTAGATTAGAATCCATTCGCATGCTTCTTGCATTTGCATATCACAAAAATTTCACTCTATCAAATGGATGTTAAAAGTGCATTTTTAAATGGATTTATCCAAGAAGAAGTGTTGAGCAACCACCCGGCTTTGCAAATCATAAATTTTCGAACCATGTATTCAAACTTAGAAAAGCCCTTTTACGGCCTCAAACAAACTCCTAGAGTTTGGTATGAACGTTTGAGCAAATTTTTACTTTCAAATGGTTTCTCTATTGGAAAAATCAATACCACTCTCTTTATCAAAATTCAAAAACAAGACATGCTCATTGTTCAAATTTATGTTGATGACATTATTTTTGGTGCGATAAATATCAAACTTTGTGAAGAATTTCAAAAAATATGAGCATGGAATTTGAAATGAGCATGATGGGTGAACTCAAATTCTTTCTTAGACTTCAAATCAAACAAACGTATGATGGCATATTTATAAATCAAAGTACATCTTAAACATGCTAAAGAGGTTCGAGATGAATGAACTCAAAACAATGAATACCCTAATGAGCACTTCCATAAAGCTTGACAATGATGAACAAGGCACCTTCGTCGACATCACTAAATATCGAGGTATGATCGGATCCCTTCTTCATTTAACCGCAAGTAGACCCGATATTATATTTAGTGTATGCTTATGTGCTCGTTTTCAATCTAATCCTAAGGAATCCCACTTCAAAGCCGTTAAAAGAATTTTTAGATACTTTAGTGGGACTCAAAACTTAGGGCTTTGGTATCCAAAACGTACTCATTTTGATTTACTTAGTTTCTCGGATGCCGATTGTCAAGTTGATCGGAAAAGCACTAGCAGCACTTGTTACTTTCTTGGATTCGCCTTGGTTTCGTGGTTTAGTAAGAAACAAAACTCCGTAGCCTTATCTACGGTCGAGGCCGAATACATTCTGCCGCAAGTTGTTGTGCTCAAGTGCTTTGAATGAAACAAACTTTTAACGACTATCACCTATCCTATGATCGTATTCCCATTATGTGCGACAATACAAGTGCTATCAATTTATCCAAAAATCCCGTCTTACACTCTCAAACGAAGCATATTGAGATAAGACATCATTTTTACGAGATCATGTTCAAAACGGAGATATTTTCCTTGATTTTGTCAACACCGAACATCAATTAGCTGATACTTTCACAAAACCCCTTGCATTCGATCGTTTTTCAACCATCAGATGGAGCTTGGGACTTGTCGAGCTTAAATGACTTTTCATATTCTTTCAATCTTAAAATTATTCACTTTCTGTCTTGTATGCTATTTATTAAGATCTCCTTACAAAATTTTATATTTTAAAAAAAAAAAAAAAATTACCGGACGTCCAATAAGGACCGTCTATTCGGGCAGAACTTTTTCAGCATTTTGCGAATTCTTTACCGACGGTTCGATAAAAATACCGGATGTCCGATAGAATAATTTTATGGCTTTTTTTTTCGTGATTCTCTCCCATTCTCTCATTTCATTCCATTAATTTTCTCTTCAACTTCAGATCAAAGCTCAAATGCAGAGTTCCTTATCATTGATTCTCCATTCTCAAAGTCATGTTTGAGGTAAAATTGGCTCTTATTTTTCGCATTCTTCACACACCCAGCTCTTTCTCACTTAAATCTCGAATTTTAGAACCTCTTTTCAAAAATTGTTGCTTGAAACCCAGTTTAAATCTCTAATCCACACCAAAACAACACTTCATCTAATGATTTCACAAAATCCAAGTTAAATCTCACACTCAGACCCTCGATTTTCAGCAAAAATCATTCAAATTTTCGCCAAATATATACGGTTCTTCACCTATTTCGTGCCCTAGCTCTCATTTTCCCTCATTTAAGGTTAAATCCCACCTAAAATTCATCTTAATAGGAGCGAAATTCACTGTTTTGAAAGTATTACAACATCTCACTTTCAATTTTATTTAACAGTTCAAATTTTCAAATTCCTCACTCAAGCCCTAATTCGAAAATCCCCAAAATTCGAGCACAATGTCAACATCTTGTGGAAGAGGAAACCGACTCAAGCAAACCGTTCACCGACGTGCTCCGTCTCCATCCAAGGAAGATTGATCTCGAGCCCGAATCTCCACCGAACCCCCTTGCAAAGGCGCCCATCCTTTTAGGTAAAAATCTCTTTTTCCTTAGATGCTTTGTCATTTAGAATTGAAGAATATATTGCCAATATTAGTTGGACCTCCGTTTGCACAATTCACGAGAATGCCTACTCGGATTTAATTCGAACTTTTTATAACACAATGACAATAAATCATCGTACGGGAGACATCTCTTGTTTTATGAAAAATGTTCATATCACTGTTTCACTGCCAATTATCCATACTATACTTGAACTTGAGCCGTGTAACACTCAAGATTTTGTGCACAAAGTCCACCCGACGGTGAACGGATACGACCTTACCTGCATGTCGTCGGGTAACCGGTAAAATTTTTGAAAACATTACTAAGATTTCTACAAACCATTCCTGTGCAAAGTTTTACAAAATATCATTGCCAGTGTCTTTCTACCTAGGAAGGGGTACCGGGATGAAGTGAACTGTTTTGACCTTTTCTTCCTTGACTCATTTCTCGTGGGTCGGGAAGTAGATTTCCCAACCATTTTTAGGCCTTATGAAACTTGTTCGCTCCACGCGCATATCTAAGGCACTTCCCTACGGTATGTTCCTCAATAAAAATTTTCAACACTTCGATGTCCTACTTCATGATGAGGCCTTTATTAAACCACGACCCACCGATAATGTTCCACCACATTTAAGCGTATGAAAATTGTTAGAAAGGATGGGCAGTGGGAGTCTGAAACAAAAGGGTTCGACCTGACTTCGGGGCCTTCCACTTTACCATTTGAGGCAGAGGACATTGACGACGACAACGATTGTATGGATACTCCTCCTCCCGATACCTCGAGATCGAGAGCATCTCGACCAGGACACGACACCGATCAGATTGCGTTATTACATGGGTGGATGAACTCCTTCACTACGACAGTCGATGTGATGAGCGACGAGCTCCGTCACATACGAGATCAGCAGGACGCGATCATTGGTCGCCAGACCTTTATGCAGGACCAGATGACTACATTCTTTGCCGACATGCTTGCTCGATTTTCACCTCCTCCTACGGCTCCGTAGTTTTCTATTTGATGTATTCAAATTGTTTTAAACCTATGGTTGACCTTTTGCTTATGTACTAAACTTTATCATATCTATGAAATGTTTTTTTCGCTATGATTGCTATTTTTACTTATGAGTACATGTTTGCGAACTTTTTGCTTATGCCAACAGGGGGAAGAAATAGATGAGATTTGCATGATTGCTTGATTATACTTAAAAATGGGAAATTGTAGTGAAATTAT
This sequence comes from Fraxinus excelsior, assembly GCA_019097785.1. Taxonomy (NCBI): domain Eukaryota; kingdom Viridiplantae; phylum Streptophyta; class Magnoliopsida; order Lamiales; family Oleaceae; genus Fraxinus; species Fraxinus excelsior. The sequence continues at coordinate 22,637,695 of CM032637.1, forward strand.
TAGGGAGAACACATGTATGCAAATATTGTTCAATAGGGAGAACACGTGTATACAAATATTGTTCTCTATTTCCTATCAATTTGTTCATACATATATCTTGCAAATCATATTGTATTTGTCATAATCAAAAAGGGGGAAATTGTTTACATATGGTTGACGTCTCATTTTGATTATCACAAACAAATCATGTTTATTACTAACAAATTGATTTTAAGTGGCCATAGTGACTATTGTATTTAAATGTAATCGATGACACAAAATTTGAGATCAAATAAGTTGCACACAAGCCCAAATGGAAACAAGTTTCAAACATTCGAGACCTTGAAAAATGACGTTGCAAATCCCGCAAGAATCGCATACACGAATAGCGAGACATGAGTCGAAGTACCAATTGAGCATTACGCGTCAAAAGATTCAAACTAAGTACTTAGACATTTTCATAACTATATGTAAAGGTAAAATATTTCAATACTTGGCAATGCATCGTGACAAAGCTCAAAGTTTTGATTCATTACAAATTCACGATAAAAATATATTTATTCAAAAAATATGTTTTCAAAGGCAAAAATTCATACAACAAATACTTTGAAAGATATTTTAAAACATCCCTCTAGCACATACATTTGATAAAAATTGAAAAGATGACGTTTCGGGCCAAAATCAGTCGCACTGGACGTTCGTACGTTTTACCGGACGTCCGGTAAAACTGATCTTTTGGCCTACAATCATATTTTTAGCGGTCCAAACTTCTGACAAAAAATAACGGCTATCTGAGCGTCCGATACTGTACCGAACGTTCGGTAAGAGTTGTCCGTTAGGAAAGAACTTATGACCGTTTGAGTGCTATACATACCTCACTATTCATTCACTTGTATCAACAACTCTTGAGCAAAAAAGTGAGGCTTTTATTGATCTCAACGACAATTCATCTTTGAATTGTGGGTCGTGTTGAGGTGTCCTGGAAAGCTCAACATTGTAAAAGGGTTGGTGCTCTTTGGTTGTAAGTCACCGGAAGCATTGTAAAGGATTGGATTGCACCACAAGTCAATCAACATAGTGAAATAGGTCTTGCTCGTGACAGAGAGCTTGATAACGGGGGACGTAGATCATTGCGTTGGATCGAACCTCCATATTATATCGTTTGCATTCTCTAACTCTTTGACTTAACGTTTTTACTTCGTGAAAACTTATTTCAATTATCAATGTGCCTATTTGGGTTTGATTTGTTTCACTATCTTTCGTGTAATCTAATATTAGTCTAAAATCTTGTAGTGTTAACGAAAAAGTTTTAAAAACTAATATACCCCCCTTTTGGTTAGTCAATCTTGAGCTTTCACTTGATGGTTGAAGTTGGAGTAATTGTTCATGACCAACAGTCGGACAAGCAAGTCACGTCTCAAGTAGCATTTATACTCTCATCAAATGGCAGAAAGAGGATCATTAGAAGATCACCTGGTTGTATTTAAAGAGGTCGTCGCTGATTTGGAAACTTTGCAAGTAAAGCATGATGAAGAAGATTTGGCTTTGATCATATTGTGTTCGTTGTCTGCTTCATTTTTTTCATTTAGAGACACAATTTTGTATAGTCGTGATACTCTCACCATAGAGGAGGTGTGTGATGCTTTATTTTCAAAAGAGAAGATGAAGCATCTTATGATCAAATACTTCATTATTGTGCCATATAAATTAAACATCTCAATCCCATTGTTGATTTCATATTAAGTGGTACTAGCGATATGTGATCTTTGAATTCTTAACAATTGGTATAAGAAATTTTGGGTATAATTAACATAATAAGTGGTATCAGAGCGATTCTAGTTTTTTGTTTGTTTCACAATAGAAATTTAGATGCTTGACATGGTCGAGTGGACAAGGGACTCAAGGGGCATGATCTTATGACTTCAACTTTAAGCTGCCCTACTCATTTTTACACTTTGGTTACAAAAAGTTTAAAACGGGATTGAAGAAATGTTTTAAATGAGTTAATTTAAATAATGATTATCGATTTTTTTAAGAAACTTAAACTTTTTAAAATGGTAATCATTCAAAATTTTCAAAATTACACTAATGGTCAATTGATTGGAAATCTATACTTAATATCTTATATGTCATCATTAAGTTTCAATCTGGATACAAACGTCATTAACTAGTAAGTCATAGACAAAATGTCACCTTCGAAAACTCGCCAACAAAAATGCAGAGCTTCACCAATTATGTCGTAAGTAACACAATCAGCCTTTATTTGACATGACAAACTAATTAACGTCGTTTTATGTATACTTTGAAATCTAATAATAATACAAGGTTTTATGCGTGTTTGTAATCAAACAATTATTAGTGTCTCTTAAAACTAGAATAACTACAACCATAGTAAAAATTACTTCAACAAACATTTTGAAATTTTTAAAAAAACTATAGGATTCCTACTCTTTTTGACCGTTACATTCATCAAATATTTGAAAATGCTCACTCTTCACTGCCACTCTACCTTTTGACTTAACCAGATCAATCCAATTCACAACGGCAAAGCACCACAGCGCATTGAGCTTGTTAATAAAATAAATGGAGTGTTCTTATCAACTCTTTTTCAAAAACTTCCTGCCCGCTTTATTGCTATATATTATTCTCTCAAATCAACGGTTCAGATTTCTCCCCCAAATCCGCCCCAAAACCCCTATATACGGCAATCTTGATTTTCTGCTGCAGAATCATCCATCATTTCTTTAGTTTTTAATCAAGATACTTGAGTTTTCACAAGTTGGAGTAGAAATTTGATTTTTCTTTGTCCGTATCGGTAAATCATATTTTCGAGTTTCATCAGCGAAGTAATAAGGTTAATAAGTAGAATCAAGAATGCCCGTATCTACAAGATCGCAGATCTTCAGCAGGCTTGAGCCAAGATCGAAAGATCAACAAGAAAAGAGCCACATGCCACTGAGAAATCCACACCATGGACTCAAAGAGAAGATGAAAGCACTCACCCTTTTGTATGAACAGCAGAAACAGGCTATCAAAGAGCCAAGATTTTCGACTCACCCAAGTGTGGATCTGCTAAGTTCCGGAAATACAGGTGAAAAACGGACTAAAGAATCGAAACCCAGTATTAGCCATGTGATGAGGGAGAGCACATTGAATAGCTCAACTCAGAGAAGGACTTATATCGTGCCATTGCATTCAATGGCAGAGGACTCGAAGGAGAACGCTGTAGTGGCGTGTGGTGGTGATCGGATTGTGGAGCTTTTGTCTCCTAGAAAGGCTAATATGTCCAGTAAAGTGGCCAGGAAGCTCTCAATGGTGAGTGAGCCTTGTGGAAGTAAAAAGGTTGACGTCGGAGAATTAATGACCACCAAGGTGAAATCAACAATGGAAAATGGTAGGATTCTTGTGTTTGTGAGACTGAGGCCAGTGGCAAAGAAGGAGAGGGAAGCCGGATCAAGATGTTGTGTGAGAATTGTTAATAAAAGGGATGTTTATTTGACAGAATTTGCAAATGAAAATGACTATCTTAGGCTAAAGAGGCTTCGAGGCCGGCATTTCACTTTTGATGCTTCATTCCCGGATTCTACTACTCAACAGAAGGTTTATTCCAAAACGTGAGTCACATAAAAAACACAATAATCTTTTTATAGTTTATATCTGGCTGCCAATGTGGATATTTTGTTAGAAAAAGCTTTCTTTAGTTTTAGTTGATCTCCCCAATCGTCATGAGATTTAAACACTGTAGGCGAAAACGAAAGAGAAAAGAAAAAAAGATGATGTCTTAGTAGTGTTGTCATGGTGCTACATTTTAATTCTCAATTTCTAATCTCTTAGTTCACTCACGTGTAGGCGTTTCCATTGATGTGTAATATTTCTGAAAGAATTCAAGGTTCCCGCACACCTTTAGAATTAGTAGTTCTAGTGCAATATTTCGTCTCTGTGGAAACTATGATATTTCAAAATTTGGTGCTGCTGTTGTGATGAGACTTGGACAGTGTTCAAAACAGTTCTTTTTTCTACTACTATGTAAAACAACTAATAAAATTATGGTCGTAACATAACAAAAGGAAATTAGGAATGCAAGGAACAGTAAGTTGCATCAAGGTCTCATAAGTTGCAGCATGGTGTTGGAGATCAGCTACTCTGTCATTTGCGATGTGAAACAGTAAGAGAGCTCTCATCCCTTTACTCATGATAAGAAAACTGATTTTTCTGAACATCTTGTTTGCATCTCCTTGGTGATTCCTTTTTGACTCTGCACCATTGATTCCACCGTTATTAGTAAGGAATAATGGAATAATTCTTTCATATTTATAGAGATAGGGAACACAAGTCACATGGATCAAATATGCAATATTTACAAACAAAAGTATACGGTTAATGGGAAAAAATCAATATATTTTCTAACGTTGAATCCTGATCAACTAGGACAGAAGGTACTATTGAGCATCACTTGAATAGAAGATGGACCTATATGGTAAGGGATTCTTTGATGGCCCAAATGAATAGTGCTTGGCATGGATTTCTTGGTCCAAATTGTAATTGATATAGGGCTGGATTGTGCCTCTCTGATCAGTTATACCATATGAGAAAAGTGGTTGCATCTCCATACATCATATTGGATGCTTATTTGATGCTGAAATTCTGTATCTGTGCACATTTTTTTCTGTTGACGTTCACTGATTGCAACGTTTAATTTTTCAGAACAGCAGGTCTTGTTGAAGCTGTTTTGCAGGGAAGAAATGGCTCTGTCTTTTGCTATGGCGCAACAGGAGCTGGGAAAACATATACAATGCTTGGCACAATGGATAATCCAGGAGTAATGGTGCTTGCAATTAAGGATCTCTTTAGCAAGATACAACAAAGAAGCTTTGATGAAAACCACACAGTTCATCTATCCTATCTTGAGGTCTACAATGAAACTGTAAGAGATTTACTTTCCCCGGGAAGGCCACTGGTTCTTAGGGAAGATAAGCAGGTTTGTTTTTCACCATATACAAATACACTTCATAGTTCTCCAGCGTAATTCACATTTTTTTACTTACAAAAGGAATTGCATTAGCCATTTTGTGTTATCCTGTTCTCCCTAAATGGTTTGCACCCCGTGCAATAGTAATGCTCATTCCTCGCTCCTTAAAAAATAAAACTGACTTGATATTACTTCAAATATTTCAGGGAATTGTGGCAGCGGGTCTTACTCAATACAGAGCATACTCCGCTGAAGAAGTATATCTTCAGTTTCCTTTTTAATTAACTAAGAACTGAGAATAAAATATCAGGTTTAATATATTATCTAACAATTAACAGGTAATGGCATTGCTTCAACAAGGGAACCTAAACCGAACAACAGAACCAACTCGTGCAAATGAAACTTCTTCCCGATCTCATGCAATTCTGCAGGTAATTACAATCCCAAACTTACGTAATAACCTTAATTCTTATGCCAGTGTTATGTATCCTCTGTTATGTAAATTCAGGTCGTGGTTGAATACCAAGTGAAAGGTGCTTCAGGCAATGTTGTCAATCGAGAGGGAAAGCTTTCACTTGTTGATCTTGCTGGTTCCGAGAGAGCTATAGCTACTGATCAGAGAACACTTAGATCGCTTGAGGGTGCCAACATCAACAGGTCACTCCTTGCCCTGAGCAGCTGCATCAATGCACTTGTCGAGGGCAAGAAGCATATACCATATCGCAATTCCAAGCTCACTCAACTGCTAAAGGACTCGCTCGGTGGAGCTTGTAACACTGTAATGATTGCAAATATTAGCCCCAGCAGCCTATCATTTGGTGAAACCCAGAACACACTTTATTGGGCTGATAGAGCCAAAGAGATCCGGACAAAGGTAGTAGTCAATTTCATTAGCTGTCGTGATTTTTCACTTTATGTTTCATACTGAAAGATTTTCTTTCTTTTTAGATGGCATTATTTCAAATGGAATACATGTCATAATTTTTCATAGTTTTGTGAACAGCATGCTGTCTCGTAAATGCCTCTCATCCCATTTCATTGCTTCATTTTGATGGGCATATGAATTCGTTAAGTAGATACTTCGTGCAATCCTTGTGCCTTTTCCAAGGCATGTTCTTGGATTTGATATCAATTGTCGTTTTCAGGCCTGTGGTGCAAATGAGGAAACTCAAATACCAGATTCTGAAACAGATCAGGCCAAACTGTTACTGGAGTTACAGAAAGAGAACAGAGAATTACGAATGCAATTGGCTCGACAGCAACAGAAGCTACTAACCATCCAAGCGAAGTCCATTGCTGCAACCTCTTCTCCAACCACTAAATCTGCCGGCCAGCCAAATGAAACACACAAACTAAGATCTTCTTTATCGGTAGGCAATTGTTTTTCACCAGTATCAAAGACAAAGGTTGCCAACCAGACAGTTAAAGAACTTATGAAGACTATAAGATCACTGGAGGCTGAAATTCAGAGAATGAAGAAGGATCATGCTTTGCAGATAAAGCACAAGGATAATTTTATTCATGATCTTTCACTAAGGGGTGCAGAACTAGCTGAAAAGAGAGGCAATGGAGTTAAAAGGAATAACTCCAAGGCAAAAGAACCACCAGAGGGTAACTTGAGGAGCCCAGCTCATCGATTTTTATCTCCAGCACCCACTGCCAAAAAACGAAGGTTTTGGGATATTACAACAGCTAACAGTCCATCCGTTGCCACATTAACTGGACGAAAAACCCGAAGCCATTTCACTACTGAACCCTTAGCAGCTCCGTCCATGCTTCTTCAGGTACATTAGATATTATATATGTATTAATTCCTTCCATTTTCCGAGTTTGATAGGCTGAACACAGTAAATGTGCACTATGCATGCTAATCTTTTTTCTGGTGTATGTTCATATTTGGACGGCATGTCATTGAATTACATCATTTAGCCCGGTTTTGCTTGCCATAGACCTGAAACTTTGAAGAGGTGAAGAGAGGGGAAGAAAACCAGAAAGTATTGAAGCTGCATTTTTCATCTTATCTTCCTTGCAAGATTCTCCTGAATAGAGTGAGTCGATGGAGTTTAACATGCAAAGTTTTTCGTGCATCTTTCTCACATTTCCTACCGTCCAAACAATGATGTGGAGAAATATAGCTTCTGGAGGCTGAAATTAAATATGTAATTCTTCTATTATAGTCCATTATTTCACTTTATTATGTGCATTTTATTCAACGGTTCTATCCCCAAACTCGTAGTTCAATTGACAAAATTTTTTAGAGCTTTTGACAAAAGTTTTCATTATTTTGTCTTTGTAACCGGTATGATATTAATTTTTAATCTAAATATAGGGTTATTGTTATTTTTAGTACAAAACTTTTAGTGAAAATTCAATTTTGTCATTCAACTTTAATTCATCTCAATCCTATCACTAGACTTCCGTTTACTTTACATTGCTATCTAAATATGCCATCTAATTACATCGTGAAGATAAACCTTGAAAATAAATAAAATGTGTTCAAAATCTACGTTAGTTCATTGAATGAGGAGCTCTATTCATCTCTAATTTTCAAGATTTGCAGCCAATACATGTACCATATTTACCTGGACTCAGAAACGGACAAAGGATTAGGACGTTAAACTTAACAACGGAAGTAACAAAATAGCTAATATTTACTCTATGAAGCATTCCTTTTCACAAATTAAAAAACATCATTAGTCAGCGAACATGATGTATGCATGGAAATATTATAGAGGAATTAACATAAACATAAACATAAACATTAACATAAGTATTCTCGAAAAGAGGAGGTTGTTTCACCCAACAACCAAACCTCAATAGCAACAAATTCTTTGACATTCTGAAAACAACTAGTTCGTTTACTTGCACAAAATCCAATGCTTGGAAGATTTTAAATTTTGACTATTTGAATAGTCAAGGGTGAAAGTTATTCGTGTAACATTGGATAATAATTTTTGATAACTTCAGTTGATACCTGTTCACAAAAATATATTGAATTACAAAGTGTATGGATCGTTGACAAGTAATATAATGGACTTTTTGAGTTCAAGTATCTTTCCCACAGATATTTATTTAATTTGATTTCTATTTACTACGACCTTAATCGAAACGATAATATTAACTAGAATTAAATCAACTACGATGTAAGTATGAATTACCATAGTAAATGCAATGATGGCTGAATACAAATTTTATGTAATTTATGAATGAAGGACGCATTAGGATCTCGAATCTCCAAGTAATAATTACTTCTAACTCTAGTTTTATAATTTGACAACACGAATCCAATTATGACGAATCAATGTTTCTATCCTATCCAACAATCTCTCTCGAGTAATATTGGACCTACCCTCGCATACAACCCGATTATATATCTATGACGGATGCGAATATACAAGAATATATGTTGTTTTATAAACACTTAGAAATTCACATAAGGCGTATCGGTATATTTCTACCTCCTATCTGACCTTATGATAATTTATTTTCATTCTCTCGAATGCACGAAACAATTCACAAAACTCGCATAATTATCGTACACTATAATGATGGAGGCAATTAATTCATATAAATTATTCGATAATTTAAAAACGTGATTTTGCGTCAAATATATAAAACTAAAGATCAAAACATTTTATAAGGTTCATCATTCACCTAACACTGATTAACTTAGCCTAGGTATGGTAGAAAGAAGAAAAATTGAAAATGAATCAAGAAACGACATCACACAATTAATTATGGAGGCGGAGGGAGGCGGAGGAGAAGAGAGTTTTTTTTTTAATATTTTTATAAATTTTGGATTCATTTGCATTTTTTTAAAAGTTCAGGAGTAAGATTGCAATTTATTTTTTATTTTTCTTTTCTTTTTTGTTTTGTTTATATATGAGGGTATATTGGTCATATTACGTTAAAATGGGTGAAAATGACGTTTTTCGCAATGAAAAGTTAAAATAGGGGTGAAAATGCAAAAAATTGAAATATATGGACGTTTTGCAGTGTACATGTCAAACGTATGGACGTTTTGTGCGATTAAACCTAAAACCCCATATTTGGTTATAAAATTCAAATTTCTAATTAAAAAATAAGTAAAAAACAAAAATGTCCATAATTGGAATTAACACATCGCACCTTTTGTATTAGATTATATATATTGTTCCTCACTTCAAAATTTTCAACTTCTCTTTATTCTTCAATTTTTATTAATCACTATTTCATTTTCATCTAATTCTTTTATTTATATATTTATGCATAAATTAACATTTAGGCAAATAGTCTCGCCGTTCATCTACACAATTCTCTTTCTTTTTCATTTTTTACACAAAATTATGTATTTATATTAGTTATATTTATAGATTATTATCTCTTATAAAGTTTTCTCCCCGAAAAGAAAAAATAATAAAGAGATACTAATAAAATTATACCCCACCTTAATATGAACAAGAAAGTTTTAGCTACAAAATAGCATCTAATATTAAAAATTATTTTAATTGATTGCTTTTAGTCTTTGTTCATTAAATTTTTTTTGTTGAATATAATATAGCAATTAAGAATTTTTATTTGTTTTATAATGTTGAAAGAATCATAAAAAATATTGATGTGGACCCCGTTGCAGGATGTACCCTAGAACCCACGAAAGATACGATAAAACCCCAAGAAAAAACTAAAATTAGAGCTACAAAACATTGACTCAATGATTTCTTAAATCAAGAATCAAGGTTGGAAGGTTTGAATGCCACAAATATTGGAAATTTTTGATAAGTTCAAATTAGTTCTGTTGACGTCGAAAATTGTATGAACAAAATTCAAGCCAACTTGAATTGTAAATAAGAACTTTATTAATAGTAATATGTAAATTACCAAAGTTAATAGTGAATATTTTCGGCCATTCTCAATGCCAGTTTGAGACTACCTTTCCTAGAATACTTTAACAATTTGTATCGTTTGGAGTTAGTTTTTCAACGTATCTTGAATCGCTTCAATCGGACATTGATAGAGGAAGATATAATCCAAATACTGAAAGTTGTCCGACGGGTAACCATGCGACCGCATGGTTATAAATCCATGTGGCCGCATGGTCATTTACCGAGAAATCAAGGGCAGAAATTCTTTGTTCCATGCGATCGCATAGGTTTATGATCGCATTGGTCATTTCTTGGTAAAGATTTTCTAACTTCGAAATTTGTTCTATCACTTATGGAAACACATTGGGGACGCGTTTTGAAGCCCTAAAACGTCCCAGAAAATGGGAGAACGCCCCCATACACCATTCTCATCTTTGACTCAAGAATCTCCATGAAGAATTAAAAACCAAGCTGAAGCAAAGAAGGAACTCATTGGATTCACATATTTCGCATCAATTTGTTCATGTAACTGCTCTTTTCATCGTTGAACAATTCTAGTATTTAGACTTTTCTTTTCATTAATTTACATTGAAATAGGTTTAACATTTAGAAGATTTTTCATGGATTCAGTCATAATTTTTCCATTGTTAAATTAAACTATTTGTTGAGTTTCAATTTCAATTACTTATTGTTGAGATTGGTTTAACTTTTATCAAGTCCTTTATAAATCAGTTGTGCTCTTTCTATTGAATGATTGAAATAATTATTGAATTTTAATCTCAATAACTTTATTGGTGGATTGATTACTGTCTTATGTTTGATGTATATGGTAGATCTTTGATCTTTTTACAATATAATTGTGAGAATATTTCATAAGTCTAGATTTTAGGGTTACATTTGTGAATTAAATTGGTTTTCACGATAAATCCCCCGATTAGAGTGTTGAGATGAAATTCTCTAATTGAGTTATAAAATGAATTATTGATGTGATCGATCCAATCCAATTAAGGGAATTTTGACGCTTCATTACCTCAAGTTATTGATTCTAATTTCACACTTCAAATATTGAAGAGGATAATTCATCAATTTTTTATTCTTTGAGCATTTTTCTATCTCCCATTGGAATCGTAACCCCAAAGCTACACTACAACTATCGCATTATTCTTTAGGCGTAATAAGTTATTCCTATCCTCTATCACCCATTATGTAAGTAAACATCGCTTTTGATATCTTTTCCTGCTTTTGTATTAAGTTCACCTTCCGAACTAACTTACTCATTCCTTGCAGATTATAAGAAAGCTGTTTTGACCAAAGCAATGCAAGAACGAGCTGTCGGGATTAGATCTCTTCCGAGAAAACAAAAGTCATGTGAATCTATTATCTTGGATTCCAACCTCTTCCAAGTGGGGTTATTCCAAACTCTCTCGTCGACCTCATCATCAGCCAGGGCTTCCACTTCTATCTCCTCTTCTTCCAGTAAGTGTTTCCCAATTACCTTAATTAACTTTTACTGAAACTATTGAATTTACATGTGTCCATTCCGGCCTCAGATCAAGACCAAGAAATGTTGGGATACAAAAGCAATAAAGGCAATAACGGATGATAAGGGCAAAATAAAAGAAATTCCAACCGAGGTCACGAACTGATATGGGGAGATCGAACTTGAGGTTGAGCCTGAACAACCTCTTAAACGTCGTTGAACAATTGAACTGCCATCAAGATATACTTCTGTGGCATCCTCGTACTCAGAATCCGCTCATATGCCTTCGGTGCCTGTTGCGCATTCCAATGACTACTACGACTAGCTCTTCATGGTCACAAGATAGGTGCCCAGATCTGTAGAAGCCTAATGTTGATAATTTGGTAGGCTATTGACCTGAGATATTCCTTGACTTTCTAGAGCTCCATCTCCTTCTAGGAGTTGGAATGATCGAGAGAAGCAATTCCTTGTTGAAATGCCAGTGGGCGAAGCAATAATTTTTACCCAACTCCATAGCCATAGATCAATCTTGTATATGATGTCTATGCTGGATGAGGTAATCTTTTCAAACTCAAGTAAAACTCATTAAGTTATGTGAATGTCATGATTCATAACTCATATTATTTTCCCATTTTTAGGTGGTCTAGACAAAGTGCTCGAAGTAAAAGACCAAGCCGTAACCTTATTTGACAAAATGGAGGCGAAAAAGGCAAAATTTGCTGAAAAAGAGAAGGATTATGAAGATCGCCTAAACAAAATGGGGGTGGAGCTGAATGCTAGATTGATCTTAGAGCTCAAACTTATGGATGATAACAAAGCTCTATAGATATGTGGGGAGAAAGCCAATACCCGAGTTGAAAATCAGAAGAAGAGAGTTGACGAATCTCAAAGCTCAAACTTATGGATTATCACAAAGCCTGCAGATGTGGGGGAGAAAGCCAATGCTAGAGCTGAAAATCAGAAGAAGAGAGCTGACAAGAAAAAGCTCGGGTGACAAGGCCGTAAAAAGAGCTGAGGAAGCTGCTAAAAAGGTGGAAGAAGCGGAGCTCAAAGCTTCGAAAGTAGTTGAAAATTGGAGGGCTTCTCCCGAGTTTGACGCACTGGCTCAGGATGCTTACATGGTGGCTTTGGGCGAAATAATAAATCACATTGATAGAGAAAAGCCAAATTTCGACACCTCCTTTTTGGTAGAGACAAGGAATAATAGAAGGAGCTTGAACAATAGTCAAGGGCAACAGGAGTTCGGATATCCCCTGTTGATGAAGATATCAATGATGAGTTCTTCACTCCTTAGGACCCAACAGCCTCTTAGCCATTTCATTATGTCATTATTTGTTTTTGTCAAATTTCAAAACTTCTTTAGGAGCTTTTCTTGTAATCTTTATTCATTAATGAATGAATATCAATCTGCCTTTTCTTTTACGTAAAATATTATTACTTCTGCAATTCTTATAAATTATATAAAAAATGAAACTTGCTACGCTTGTTTGGACTAAGTTTTGTAGCACATACAACCTTAGTTAGGCTTGCTCATAAGCAGGACTTACATGATTTCCTTGTAGAAAACTCTTCTAAGTATTATAGCACATGCAATCTTAGTTCGACCTTAAACGATTTTCTTGTAGGAAACTTATCTAAGTGCTGTAGCACATGCAACCTTAGTTCAATCTTAAATGATTTTCTTGTAGGAAATTCCTCTAAGTATTGCAACACATGCAACCATAGTTTGGCCTGCTCATAAGTAGGGCTTAAATGACTTCCTTGTAGGAAACTCTTTTAAGTGTTGCAGCACATGCAACCTTAGTTCGGTGAATTAATGGTTCTATATATTTTCCCTTTTAACAAAACACACATTTTATTATAGATAGCATATGCCGATACAAGATACATTCGCTTTCTACTGGTAACACTTCTTAAGATGTTCTGTATTCTAAGGATGCAGCAGAGGTCTACCTTCCATATCTTCTAGCTTGTAAGCCCCCTTAAGTAATACTCCGATTACTTTGTAAGGACCTTCCTAGTTAGTTCCTAGAGACCCAGAGATAGGTTCCCTTGTTGCCAGAAAGCTTTTCCTTAATACTAAGTACCGACCTCGAACTCTCGTTTCCTAACCTTCTGGTTATAGTATTTTGCGTTGTGTTGCTTTTATACGACATTCCTGATTTCAGCCTCATTCCTCATTTCTTCTACTAGATCTAGTTCTCCTCGCATCGTCCTTTCATTTTCCTCTTCACGGTACATTATTGTTCGAATGGAGGGTATTCCTATCTCAAGTGAAATTACGGCTTCCACCTCGAAAGCTAAAGAGAAAGGGGAAACCCTGTTGTAGCGACCGCGAACTTTTAATTATTATAAATTAGTTTTCTCGAAAAACGTGTCGTTAGAACGTTAACCCTAATTTTTAGAGAAGCGCGTTCGTCTAGCCGTTATTATATTGAATTCAAATGTGTTCGATCGAATCCGATCCCAAATAATAATTTTATTATCAATTTCGAATTATTTTATTTAAATCCAATTTTTATTAATTTCAAGTCCAATTACGAAAGCCCAATTATTCAAGCCCAATTATTATAGTCCAATATTTATTGTCCAATACCTTGAATTTTAATTCATTTAGCCCAATTCACTTAAACCCAATTAAATGAGCCCAAAACCGGATATTATTTATTTCAGCCCAACTTAAAAACCCTAAAGCCCAATAACTTGGCCCAATAACCCGTCTAGGGTTTTGTGCCCAAATTCCACCCCTATTCATACCCCACTCACTCCACTCCACTCACACTCATTCACACAATATTCACTTGGTAAGAAAATTTGTCCATTCTCTCCAACTCTCTCCCCATTTCCATTGTGTCCAATGTGAGATACCATTGATGCTAGAAAATTCATTTCTAGCATCAACAGTGAACTCAACAATGAACAATGCAGTTCACATTTCATCCACTGCAATGTCACTGCAACTCCATTCAAAAACTGAGACCAACAATTCTGCAACACCACAACACCACCAACCTACTGCAAGACAAACCGAGACCACCAACCATCAACACTCACTGTAACACCAGCACCTCCACTGCAGGCAAGCAGTCACACAAACCAAACCACCATTCCATTTCACACGCTATCCACCATAGCCAACAGAGAACACCTCCAACCACCTCGAGCCAACACTAAACTGCAACTCCAATTCAAACCCGAAAGCAGAGCCATAGCCACCGAACCAACACCACACCATTCCACCAACAGGCCACCTCCAACCGAACCACCCAAACTAAGCAGCAGCAACACCCCAAATTTCAAAGCAAAGAAAGAAATCGAGATACCCAAAACCAAACACCCAAACCAACATCCTCACTGCACCAAAAACCGAAACAGAAAACAAGATCTGAAAGCCCCAAATCGAGCCCAAAAATCGAGACCTCAATCAACACACAATCGACCCCAATGCTAAGAAATCATCAAAACCCATAGCTTACCTCGTTTTCCCAACCCAATTCCATCTAGAACCGAACCTCCAAGTCGAGTTTTAGCCTCGGTTTGAACCTCCATTTCGCACCCCAAGCTCAAAAATTAAACTACCACCACCTACACCCGTGTCCGGCGCCACCACCGCCGGCCGGTGGTGGTGAGATTTCTGAGGAAGGGGGCTTCGCCCCTTCCCCCGTCGCCTCTCCTCTCGGTCGAGAGAGAGAGGGGTGTTTTTTATTTAGGTTTTGTTTTTAATTAGTTTAGTTAATATATATATATATATATTGTTATTTTAGAAATTATTAATTTAAGCCTCAAGTTTTAAGTTTTATTCATTTCAGTCCCTTAATTATTTATGTTTTAATTTCAGCCCTTACATTTCCTATTTTCAGTTTAAAGGTTTAGTTATTTCAGTCCCTAGTTTATATAAGTTATTATTTCAGCCATTTAATTTTATTTACAGCTTTAATATATTTACAGTTTAGTGCTTAAACTTATAAAAGTTATTATTTCAGTTTTTAACATTTATTTTCAGCTTTATTATAACTACAGTTTAGTCCCTAAACTTATTAAAGTTATTGTTTTAGCCCTTAAAGTTTTATTTTCAGATTTAATAAATTTCCAATTTAGCCCCTAAACTTTATTTTATCATTCTAAGTCATTTATTTCAATTCCAATAATTTTCAATTAAGTTCTTAAACTTAATTTCAACACTTTAAAACTTTAAAGTTCGAAATACTAATTCAAACTTATTTTCTATTGGCTAGACGAAACGTACGGACCACTAAGAGATTGAAGCTACTTCTCGCACTATTTTCACAAACTCGATATATTGAGGTAGACTCGCCACCATTAATTAGTTTAAATTATAATTGCATGCTTTATGTGAATTACGTGATTTATATGCTTTAATGCATAAGATGAGAATTTATCATATGAGATATATGATATTGTTATGCTTGCCATAACTTATATGCTTAATTGCATGAGAAAGAAGAGAATCCCTTATGGGATAAGAAGAGAATCCCTTATGGGATAAGAGAATGTTATGCATAACTTATGTGCCTCATCAGCACAAGAAAGAAAGAGTATCTACATCCCATGTTTTTAAAGAGCCTATGATTTTCAAGAAAATGAACCAAAGATGATATCACAATGTATATTGCATAAGTGTGTATTCAATTATTCTGTAAATTAATTATCGGCGATGAGTCTACTGAGTATTTCTTCGAAATACTCACTCTGCTATTTTTAACAATATTTGCAGACTTCGGAGGCGATCGTGATTGATCCGGCAGTGGTGGCATAGAAAATTTGACTATCAAAATTATTATCTCTTTGAAGTTTTGTATTCGAATATTGATAACATTTTATCATTTTTCGCTATTTCTAAAATATGATATTTAAATTTTAAATTTCTATGAATTTATTTGTCGATACAGTTTTTCAATTACAAATGTGATTTCAAAATTAGGTTATTTCCGCGAAAATTGATTTTGAAATTAGGGCAAAAGAAGATGACGTGGCAATCCGGGTTAACAGAACTCGGGGCGCTACACCTGTGCTATTCCTAGACATGGTGCAGTAAGACCATATCACATTGGGAGTTCTTCAGCTTATCCTCCCTTAAGAGCATCAAGTTTAGCCTTCAGCGTATGCTTGATGATCTTATTAATTGCTTTGATTTGGCTGTTAGCTTGAGAGTGGTTCGGTGTGGATAAATACTTTCGTATACCAAGTTCTTCACAAAAGTTAGCAAAGTGAACATTGTCAAATTGCTTTCAATTGTCAGTTACGATGGAATATGGTATTCCAAATCTGCATACAATTGACTTCCACATGAAGTAGATGGTTTTTTACTCGGTGATTTTAGCCAGAGGTTCAGCCTACACCCATTTAGTGAAGTAATCTACTGCGACGATCACAAACTTTGTTCTCTCTTTTCCAGTAGGCATGGGGCCAATTAGATCGACCGTACACTTGGAGAAAGGCCAAGGTGTAGTTACACAGTTTAATTCTCTTGGTGGTTGTTTTATGTTAGGAGCGAAGCATTGACATTTATCACACTTTCTGATAATGCATCCTTCCTCATAGTGGGTCAAAAATATCCTGGTCGTACTATCTTGTGAGCCAATAACTGTCCACTATAATGATTTTCACACACTCCTTCATGTACTTCTTGCCAAGCATAAAGTGCTTCCTCCTCATTCAAGCATCTCAACAAAGGCACAGAATATTCTCGTTTGTTGAAAACATTGTCAATCAATGTATACCTTTCTGACCTCATTCAAAGTTTTCTTGCCTCAACGGGATCTTCTGGACACAATCCTGTTTTCAGGTAGGAACTAATTGTTTCATCCATGCAGGCTTGGGATCAACCATCATAGAAACTATCCTAGTCTTTTGATGGCTGGGTGAGAAATCCTCCATACAGGAATGCTATCAAACTCTTCTATCCTATCACTTATTGCCAACCGAGTTAAAGCATCGGCATCACCATTTTGAGTTCGGGGAATTCATTCGACCAGCACAGTTTTGAAAATTTTGAACTCTTGCTTAACAACCTGAAGGTAGTTTGTTCATCCTTTCTTCCTTAGCTTGTACCTTGTTGACCTAATTCCACCAATCGTGAATAGCTATAAATTATCAATTGAGTAACCCTCATGTCTTTCGCCATTCTCACCCCTGATATAAGTGCTTCGTATTCAACCTCTTTGTTCAAGGCTTTGAAATCAAATAATATTGCTTTGCAGAATAACTGATGATGCGGACTAATCAAGATAACTCTAACCCTCGACTGAGCTTCGGTAGAGGATCCATAACGAAGAGTTTCCCATGGAGTGTAATACCTCGAGCTTTACGTTACATATTTGGCCAATATGATTCATGCATACTATTTACAATGTCATTTGCATCCATTTCTCCTAATTGCTTTCTTTTAAAACTGTACATTTGATTATTGAGAGCATGAGATCTTTATATGGTGTTAGCCTTCGACTCCTCGACCTAGGTGATGAATTTTACATTGAGCGATGATAGAGAAGCTAGGTTAATCTAGATGTGGAAGATTGACTTGTTAAGCAAGTAGAACCTTGAAAGGTCGGAATTAGTATCGATAACGGTTATAGCTTTCCATTCGGTTGATCTAAGGTCACCATAAACCCTAAGTTGGTAATTGACCTATTTGGGACATGAAGCATGAAATGACATGATCACTACACAATAATATGGGTATTATATGACGTTATAAATGTTGAAGTGCGAATTGTTGAAATAGATCGGAGATCGGGTATCAATCAGGCAAGTAATCAAATGAACGGTTGAGGAGGTAATGCTATAAAATATTTTGGGATCTTAGGGCAGGTAAATTGGATTGTAAACACATTAAAATAAGCCAAGGATACTCGATTTTTACCTGCAATGATATGTACAAAATCAGATTGTAACCCCAAGAGACCACCTCATGCTTAGTCACCTCCTACTTGTTGATTTATCCTTCACTCTTAAGTATTATCCACATCTACCACTTCTTAAGACTTTAAATATGTAACATATTATCCATAAATGTCATACAAATAGCCCAAAGAGTGATACAAAATAAAAATGTAACTAGAAGGTGACACATCCTATTTAGCATGTGATTATTTGTCACTTTATCATCAAGTTCCTTCAACCTTAAGGCTTCTATCACATCTTCTAAATCCTCATCACCTTATATTGGATATCTATATATCTTACAAGTCACATAAAGGTCTAAATATGGGAAAGGAAAAGTCAAGTATGGATGCATGAAGCCACATCATGTTTGGACACCTCATGCTTGGAGACACTTGTCCTTTAACCACTAATTTCTTCATCCTTAAGTATCAAGCACGACCCCAACCCTTATGACCCTTTATTTAAGCCCTTAAAGAGGACACTTAACCCCCAATGTTTTTTCAAGTTATCCCCAAGTGAACCCAAGTGAAGAGGAAAACAAACGTCTAGCACTCTCAAGTACACATTTCAACCAAAATTACTCCAAGTTTAAGGTAAGATACTTTCCATGCTCAAGTGGTAGGATTTCATGGTAATATTTATATTTAAGCTATGCATGAAAATCATAATATGAAAGTTGTGGACAAGTCCACAAAGTTAGATATCTATTTATGCCTTAAGACAAGTCTGAAGGGCACCGGCAAGCCGGAATGTGCAAGTATGTGTTTGAATACTTTCTTTTGTATAGTATTAACATGTTAAATCCAAGCATGGTATCTTACTGAGTATTCTTTATTATACTCATTACTTTTTATACTAAATTTTCAGATCCATGATCGTTGAATTGGTGGAAATCAGTCGGCATACTCGATGATGGGTTAAGGACAAAGCTATTTTGTATCGAAATTTTCTTTTCGTATGTTTTGTTCGAAGACTAGTTTCCATATGTTTTTCTTGTGGTATTATATATAAACATGTATAAGACATGATGTAATATAGTACTAGAAATAAATTTTGTAATCATGTCTTTCATGTTATGTTAAGAGGTATTTTTATGGACCTTTCATGCAAAAGAGACAGAAATTGGACAGGTTTTTAGGGTCAATTCAAAATACTTTTACTAACTCTATAAACGCCTATTTGAGTCTCTAAACATACTACTGCATTCCTCTTTGAGTTGTCTTTATATGAACGCAAGAATCACTCAATTTGGATATGTGTGGTCTGAGATATAAATTTTCAACCGTCGAAAGGTCAATCTGAAGTTTCTATGTAGTACCTCACAGTTTTTGGTAAAACGTCTATATCATATGATCTTGGAAATATCTTTCTAATGCTACAAATTTCATAGAAAATGGAGTTGGGATGAATTTTATAAAAATATTTGAACTGGATGTCCTAATTAGTCATGACAGCCCTGAGTTCGTACATGTAAAGAATAATTTCAAATCAGCATGTACTTCTGCTGGCCATTAAATTTTACTATAAATTGAAAATAAATATCCAGTATGTATTACATTTTATTTAAGAGTTTTTACATGTAGCAAATGCAGAAGTTATTATGTTTAGTACATGACACTCGAAGCTTAAGTTGGGGTGTCACATGGAGTGTCGTGACTCTCTTCTATTGGATTCAAACTGAACTCCACAATGAAATCAGCGAGAGCTTGACTCTTCATGGAGGTACAGTGCTTGTATCTTATGTCGAGCTGACCGATCTCTACTGCCTACTTAACCATCTGACCTGAAGTATCAGGCTTTTGTAAAACCTGCCTTAACAGATAATTGGTTAAAATCTCAATTAGGTGTTCCAAAACGTAGGGTCTCAACTTCCTTGCTGACATATCCATAGTATAAGCCAGTTTCTCTAAGGGAGAATAACAGAGCTTGGCTTTATGTAGGGCTTTGCTTACACAGTAGACAAGATGTTGCATTCCTTCTTCCACATTTGCTTAAACAGCACTAGCGGCATGTTCAGATATTGCTAGATTTATCATCAGTACTTTTCCTGCCTTTGGTTTTGATAATACCGGCGGCTGTGCCAATTATTATTTTAACTCATCAAAGGTGAATTGGCATTCGAGGGTCCATTCAAACTTTCTTCCTCTTCGTAAGACATCGAAGAAAGGTTTGCACTTATCAGTCCAATTTGACATGAAACGGCTGAGGGGAGCTACTCGCTCAGTCAAACTCTAAACCTCTTTAGGCTTTGTTGAGGAGATGCATTTCAATGATGGCCCATATCTTTTTTTGGATTTGCTGCGATTCTCCTGCGATTCACTAGATAACCCATGAACTTTCTTGAGCTCACACTTAGCTTCATCCCGTATTTTCTTAGGATTTCGAACATTTCAGCAAGATGTTTTCGATGATTCCTGGCTTCCGTACTTTTTACTAGCATATCATCAACATATACCTTCATGGGTTTACCAATTTGCTTGGCAAACATAGTATTGGCTAGACGTTGGTAGGTAGCCTTAGCATTTTTGGGACCAAAATGTATCATATTGTAGCAATAAAGACCTCGGTCAGTGATGAAAGTAGTGTATTTCTGGTCAGGTTCATACATAAGAATTTGATTATACCCCGAGTATGCATCCATGAAGCTAAGCAACTCGTGTCCTGTTGTTGTATCTACCATTTGATCTATCTTTGGTAATGAAAAGTTGTCCTTAGGACATGCTTTATCTAGATTGGTGAAATCTATGCACATTCACCAATCTCTATTGTTTTTCTTCACAAGAACTGGGTTAGTAACCCACTTTGGATATTTTACTTCGTAGATAAATATGTTATGAAGCAACAATTATTGGATTTTTTTTTATAAGTTTTGGATACTTTAAAAATAAGAATAAGATTGAAAGTGAATCCACAATTTATAAGTAATATCTCAAAATAATGTGCTTTGTAAGATGAGTCATGCTAGTGGTACATCGGGATGTACATCACAGTGTACACCCCCCTCATATGGGTAGAGGACCCACTCGAATAAAATATTCGAGTGGGCCCCTCCATGTGAGAGGATGTAGACCTTGATGTACACTTTTGATGTACATCTAGTATTTTTCTTGTAAGATTGTACAATGAATCAAGCTTTATACAGGCGAACTCAAACAATCATAATTACCTTGTAAAATATCAAGATAAAACTATATAAATAAAGTTCTAATGACTAAAATTCATCTCGAAACATACCATGTGTGCTCATGGTAGTACGTTGTTTGCACGCATGGTGCACATTATTTACTCTTAAGTTTTGAATTATTGATGCTTGTGCATGCATGTCACGTGTTTTATACAACGTGAAATATATTGCAAGTGTATGGTGTCAAGTTTTGTAATATAGTATTGAAGTTAGGATGCCGAACCCACATGAATTGTAATTTAATTTCCATCAAGTACTATAATTATGTAACTTCTATTTTATCTAGACAATTGATGAATGATTGATTGATTGTTTTAAACTAATCCAAGGTAAAATGTTACGACAAAATTGAAGAATATAAATTTATCAAAATGAGAAAGCCTAGGGAATGATTTCACCTAACTTTCAATCATGATTCAATGACTTCAAATTATTCCAATTGATTTTCCCATATTTAAAGCAAGAATCCTATTGTAGTTCTCTCCCATCTCTTCAGTGCTGGCTAGAAATTAATCCTAGATTTCAACCCCAATATCTCTATTCCGAATTAAAGCTTAGAATTTATCAAAGTCCATATTCTTTTGTGGAGTAAATTTCATAAATTTTATACTTTCTCTCGACACCTATAAAACCTAGGTTGTGTTAATCATATGATCACGCTTAAATTCCCCTCTAGAGTATCGGAATTAGCTAGCATCTATTCATCCAATTATTGATCAGGTAATTGAAAGCATTATTATACTCATAACACATTTAAATACACGTGGGAAATCCAAAAGAAATAATTATAAATTCATCAAACCATAATCTCAAGTGGCTACATCAAACCTAAATTATTTAGTTCATGAAGAAATTCATAAAATCTAAACAATCTACAATGGATAACATAAAGGAGAAGGTAAGAAAAACTCTTTTTGTAGTGTTGCTCAAAGTCCCCTTTAATATTTCCACGCTTTCTTCACTTGATTTCTTCAATTCCTTGTTCTTATTGTCCTTGGAGATTCAGCCGTTTTGTATCTTTTTTCTCCTCTTCCCCCCTCCAAAATTAGGTCTTTATGGTGGTATTTATAGTGTCCACAAGTTTCAAGACAGAATAGGGTTGGACCGGACCGGACCGAAAATCTTCTAAACTTTTCCATTTTTTCTCATTCTCGAGATCCGATGCCTTGGCGCCGCATATTCTGCTGATTTTCAACATTTCGGGCACCTTGGCGCCCGGCATTCTGTTGGGTTTTTCTGGGTCTTTTTTCATTGTTTGTATCATAACTTGTTCTCTCGATGTCCAATTGAGGTGATTCAAGATGCGTTGGAAAGAAAACTCAAATGGCTACAAACTTTCTTCAGACATCACCCTCCAATTCGATTGTTTACTCATATCAAAAGTGAGTCTCAATATGAGACTAGAAATCTGGATCAAGACTTTTTCGGTTGGAATTTGATGTGTGATCATTCTTTGGTTATATTTGATCCATTTGACATATTTCTTCATTAAATTGACCATTAACACTCTCAAATCTTCATCATGAGGTTCGGCGCAATTTTTGAGTATTTGCACTTTAGTCCCCGAACTTCGGATCTCTTACAATTTATCCCATTTCTCCAATTTTTGTCAATTTTTGTTTATTTTCTTCAATCTCATCAACCTACATCACAACATCAATATCATGCACTAAAACATCAACAACTCATAAGAATTAACCAAATAACAAGTTTAATGGCATTGATATCATGAGTGAAATATCACTTATCAATGCAACCCTCTCAAAGCCATGCATCTTCCCGGCTGGTCTCTCAACTTCGCTTTTGCCACTTTAGCTTGAATCAAATGCCCTAAGGTAGGTTCTTCTTCTTTAACGTCCATCTTGAAACTTGGTGTCTTGCTCATTGAACTTGAACTCTTGGCCAATGTAGCTTGGAGAAGTCCCTGCATGGCTTCCTCAATCTTCTTTGCTTATGACCTTTTTATTAGCCCCTTCGAAAAATGCAAAGGATCCTTGCTAACTTGCCCTCCGTGATACTCATCTTTGCCTTTCTAGTTCATTTTCTGGATTCATTTTTCAATTTTTTTCCTAGAAATCTATTTTTGGTAGAACTCTTGTTATGCTATCTTTTTATATCTTTTTTATATAGTTCCGTTTTAATTAGGTTTTTATGGGTTCCCAATAAATAGGAATCATTAATTTCATTGTAAACAACACATTATTATTGAGATTAATTACAACGCAAGGTTACTTTCTTTAGTGAACTGAATTTCGAACGTATTAAAGATTATTTTTTTGTGGCCTTCAACAAATTCATAGCTAGGTTCATAATTTTTTTGTGATTAAGGGGTCAAGTTCTTTTATAACTTTGGTTCCTTGATTCAATAAATTATTGGGTCAAGCTTCAAATCGGAATTTTAGCTTTCTTGGGGGTTGTGATCCAATCTTTTGTGGATTTCGAAACTACTATTGCTACGTGGGTTCACATCAAAAAACTTTATCGAGGAGGAGATTTGTACCAATTCATTACTAGAGGGACCTTTATAAAAAATTACAATCTTTCTCAAGATTCAAGGAGTGTAGAGGACGTGGCTATGATTGGGCTAATGTTGTGGATAGGGAGGCCACAATGTCTAGAATTTTAATGGATTAGGATATAACCAATGTAGTTGAGTTATAACGCAATATGGAGTTGAAGGACATAGTGCACATGTCTATGAAGGTAGAGAGGTAATTGAAAAGAAAAGGAACAACAAATTATTATTTGGGTTCTAATCCCCTTTGGAGATCGAAGTGGGGGCTGTTTCAAAGAGTAAGACAGAATCACCTAGGAGAAAAGAAGACGTAGTTAACAAAAATAAACCCAAGTCAGATTCTCAACCTTCTAAGAATATAGATATTTTTAATTGCTTTGGGTTCAGGGTACACATTGCATATAATGCCCAAAAAAGGGGCAATCAATGATTATGCGGGACAATGGGAACTAGATTATGGATGAGAGTGACAGTTATGAGATGCCCAAGCTGAAAGATGCTAGTGATGGTAATAGGGTAGAGTACCATGTTAAATGTAAATCTTTTAGTGCACAAATTAGGTAGTTGTTATGGAGCAGCAAAGGGAGAATATATTTTATATAAGATGCAATGTAGCTTATTAGACCCTTATAAGTTACAGTAGTTATTCAATGTGGGAAGGTCAAGATTAATAAGCAAGTCCTTGTGAGCTTAACTATTGGGAGGTATAGTGATGAGGTGATGTGTGATGTGGTGCCTATGCATACTGGCCATATTTTGTTGAGGGGGCGGTATTTCATAATGGGCTTAAGAATAGGTACAACTTTGACAAAGATTGGAAAACGGTTACGCTTCTTCCTTTAACAACAAAATAGGTCTATGAGGACCAACTGAAGTTAAGAGGTAAGCAAAAAAAAGACTTGGAGAAAAATGAGAGTGAGACCTAAAACTCAAGAAAAAAGAGAGTGATAGTGAAAATAGGGAGGTCATTGAAAATTATGAAAAAAGAGTAGAGTCATGAGAAAAAAAGGCAAAAAGCCTGCAGGGAGAAAAGGAAAAAACAAATATGAGTTTTTATTTAAAAGAGAGTGAGATTAAGAAGGATTTTCTTGGAAAACTAGCCTATTACGATGCTGATGTACGAGGAATCCTACCTTAATCATGATAAAATTAATCAATTTCTCCCAGTTTGGCTATTTCTTCATTGTAAGAATTTGAGAACAGGTTCCCTGAAAAAATACCTAGTGGGTCTCATTAGTGTTAGGAACTATTATTTCAAACTAATCAGCCTATAGAAGTACTCCTGAGGAGACAAAAGAGCTTCAAAGGCAAGTTGAGGAGATGATGGGCAAAAGTGTATATGAGGGAGAGAATGGGTCTGCCCTATAATCTTTTTTAGGTACAAGTAGCATTAGCAAAACATAACGGCTATGTATCATCATCTCATACCTTGATTAGATAATACGATTGATGAATTGCATGAGTCACATATTTTTAATAAAATAGATCTTAAAAGTGGCTATCAAAAAATTAGATGATAGAAGATGAATGTAAATATTCTTTTAAGACTAAATATGGATTATATGAATGGTTAGTTATGCCATTTGGACTAACAGACCTAGTACTTTCATGAGATTAATGAATGGTATTTTTCATCCATTCATAGGAAAATCTATTTTAGTATACTTTGATGATATCCTAGTGTACATCAAGAGTTTAAGAAACTACATAATAAACTACATTCTTATTTTAAGAAATGTACCTTCGAATGGAAAAAAGTTATTTTTCCTGGTTATGTTGTTAGTAGGGCTAGGCAACATGTTGGGTCGGACTGATTTTGGCCCAAACCCGACCTGACCCAATCTGACATACTTGGTTCTAGATTATCTTGAACCTGCCTGACCTGACCCGACTCGTAATTTAAAATCGACCCAACCCAAACCAGTTTTTTTATTTTTTATTTTTCAATTTCAATACTAATAAAAATAATACTTATGCCATTCAACAAGGAAGCTTCAATGAAATAATATTTGTTTGAATTTTTTCACAAATAGAAATTAAAGCGGATGTCCCAAATAATTATTTTCCCATAAATTATTACCATACTAGTAAAACCAAACAAAATCAATATTTCCATTAAGCATGAAAAAGTAAATATAAAATAGAGTAATTGTATTCACCCCAATTTTTATTTTTTGCGCCATATTTTAGGTGCTATTAATTATTATTTTTTTCTTTGCTCATTTTATCGCTTGTGTCCCTAATGGTTTTCTTATCATTATTATCCTCAAATTCTCCATTGTTAACATATTTTGTATTTGATAACAATTTTATGTCCAAAAGTGTAATACCCCGAATTTCACTTTACACAATTAGCACATATGATTCATGCATTACTTGCTATTTATATTGCCATTGCATTTGCTTCAATAGTTCGAAATTGTTTTCTCTTATTATGGTGCATTTGATCATTGAGGTTTTAAGAATTCTATACGGTGTTGGTCTTTGACCCCCCGACCTAGGTGGTGACTCTTACATTGAGCTATGGTAGAAATTTAGGTTAATCTAGATGTTGGATATTGATGTGTTAAACAATTGTAATCTTGAAAGTGTTGGAATCATTATTGGTAAAGTTACATGCTTTTAATTATGTTAATCATGGTTACCCTAAACTCTAATTAAGTCTTTAACATATTTGGGACATGAGGCTCATAGTGACATGATCACAATATAATAATATAAGGTTCACGTGACGTTATAAACTATATTGAGGTTAGTAAAGAATGGGGCGCCAATCGAGTAAGAAATCGAATAAACAGTTAAGGAGTTAACTCTACAAATTATTTTAGGATCATATGGAAATTGAATTAGGTTTTACACATTAAAATAGGTCAAAACACCAGATTTGAACCTACAAGGATAAGTGCAAAAATCAGATTTTTACACAAAACCACCTCATGCTTGGGCTACATGTCTTTTTAATTGCAACTTTCTTCACTCATGACTCAATCCCCTTAAAGACCTCTTCGTACTTCCTAAATAAGAGATTAACTCCTTCAACTCATCCCCAATTGATTTCAAGTGAAAAAGAAAGCACAAGAGCAAAAGAGAAGTGGAAAACAAAGAACATAAATTGGAAATTCTAGGGTCACTGAGTTATGTCACTCTTTTGAGGTTTGCCTTTATTATTTTTGAAGGTTTTATAAACTCTTGAACCTCCAATATTTGAGGATACATTAGACCCAATAGCAGTAGAGGGTTGGTTGAGAACTTTAGAGAATATGTTGTACATGAGAGTTTCAGAGGTAGAGAAAGTGGTTTGCGCGTCTTTTATGCTATGAGGTAGTGCTGGACATTGGTGAGATACCACAAGCAGCATAGAAGATATCAATGCTATGACTTGAAATAGCTTTAAAGAGCTATTTTGTAACAAATATTTTACAGTCACAATTCGAGCCATGAAGATGAATAAATTCATGCAGTTGAGATAGGGAAGTATGACAGAGAGTATATTCGTACGTTTGAACAACTATCCAGGTTTGTTACCCACATGGTTAATATTTGTACATTGAAAGTAGAAATATTTCTTAAGGGACTAGGCCAAAATTAAATAGAGATGTAAGCATAGCAGGAATTCAAGGTGTTTCATATTCCCAAATAGCAGAGAGAACATTAGTCGTAGAACAGTCTGAACAAAGAATTAACCGTGGTCAAGAGGCTCGACAATAGTTTAGACAGGGTTAGGTATAGTATTTGGCCTAGAAATGACGAGAAAAAAGTATTCCAGGGCCGGAGTAAAAAAACTTAAGTTTCAACCAAAGCAAAGACAACAAGAGTGGGATTAGGGTAAGCGTCTAAATATAGATAAGGGTAAAACCTTGATTATCACTATCTTCTTGTCCCAAATGTAGTGGACAACATACTAGAGCATGTCTTACAGAGACTAGGACAAGTTATGTTTGTGGAAAGGTGGGATATCTTGCTAGAGCACGCTTGGGTAATCTAAATCCTAGAGAGAAGAAGTAGGTGCTAAGGTGTTTACTATTACCAGATCAAATGCCGAGACAAATGCATTAGTTGTAACAAGTAAATTCTCTTTGGCATTTCAACAGTTGTATTATTTTAAGGGCTTGTATAATCCTCCTAGAAAATCGAGAACTCTATGTTGATTTAATTGTATTGAATATGAGAGATTATGATATAATTTTTGGTATGGATTGGTTGTCAAAATATCATGCTACTATAGATTGTAAGAAGAAGTTCATAACCTTTCAACCTTTAGGAGATGAACCTATTCACATTCATTGAGATTGAAAGATTGAAAATGGTTTTAGATTCCCAATTGTATTGGCATTGAATGCGCAAAGGTAACTAGATAGTGGGTGGTGGGTTAATTTGTTAGTGTTACGGCTATTCAAGTACAACATAATCCAAATCTTAGTAATGTACCAATGGCACAAGAATTTTCAAAGGTTATCCAGATGATCGATCTACCTGGGATACCACCAGATTGTGAGATACAATTTGTCATTGATTTAATTCTAGGAACACCTCCAATATCCAAAGCACCATATAGAAACCTTAACCGAATTTAAAGAGTTAAGTTACAATTACATGAGTTGTTGGATAAATGTTTTATTAGACTTTTCTCCGTGGGATGCACTAGTATTATTTGTTCGTAAGAAAGATGATACAAAGAGATTGTGTATGGATTATATAAATTTGAATAAGGTAACAATTAAAAGTAAATACTCATTGCTGAGGATTGATGACTTGTTTGATCAACTTCAGGGTACAGCTATATTCTCGAAAATTGATTTGCGATTTGGATACCATTGATTAAAGATAAAGGAATAGAACATTCCTAAGATGGTATTTTGTACGAGATATCGTCATTATGCGTTTTTAATGATGTCATTTGGGTTGACAAATGCCCAGTGACTTTCATGGATTTGATGAATTGTTTTTAAGGATTTTGTCAGTTAACTTGTCATTATATTTGTTGATGATATCCTTATTTATTCTCGTACTAGAGAAAGTAACAAGCCTGTAGAGTAGGGATCCGTCTTATTCCTCAAATGCTGTTTTCCATTATTTCTTCCTTATCCCGCTCGTAATCTCTGATCCAACCATATGAGTATTTTGATTACTATTGGCATCGATCGTGATCCAGGCCTCAATATCGACTTTTTGTCTAAGATCAAAATGGAGAATTTTCTGACAAAGCAGACAACTCAAGGGAAGAAGCTAGCACCCTTACCACACCAACCACCTTAGCGCTGGAAGTTCTAGCAATGGGAAGCTAGGCAAAGGAAAACCTCATTTCTTGGTGTCAAAATAGGATATGTGGTAGAAAAATGGAAGATCTATTCTCTTTTTTTTTTTCCAAAAAAAAAATCTTCGTTGCGCCAGGTGCTAAAGCATGGGTGTTTTGTATCCATTGAGCAAAAACGGGTTGTAATTGTATAGCGGTATCTGAAAACATATCTTGAGGACGCCCTAAAGCGTACTTCTAACCAATCTTTCTTGATCAAGGTGATCGAAGATCATGTGCACTTCGCTTTCACTCTTCTTGTCTTGTCTTCTCCTGTCCACTATGGTTGAAGTAAAACTAGACTTGAGTTCAAAAGCTTTCTAAAAGTCTTCCCTTGATTTTCTTATTCTGCGCCCGTAGTGTGGTAGTCGGGTTTTATTACATTTCAAGTCAGGGTAGCCTGCTAGAACATGATGAACAATTGAGGATGGTATTTCAGGTTTTAAAGGATAAACGATTATATAGTAAGTTTAAAAAATGTGCATTTTGGTTAGACAAAGTCATATTTTTGGGGCATGTAATATCAGGTGAGGGCATATCAGTTGATCCTAGTAAAGAAGAGGCTATCAATAATTTGGCACGACCTACAAACGCTTCAAAAGTTTTGAGTTTTAAGGATTCTCGAAAATAGCTTCTTTAATGAAATTAACCAAAAAGAGTATGAAGTTTTGAGTGGACAGATGCTTCTTGTGAGCGTAGTTTTCAAGAATCAAAGAAAAGACTGACTTTGACACTTATCCTTACTAATCCATTTGCTACTGTCGGCTTTGTGAAGACACTTCTAAAAATGGCCTGGGATGTGTATTGATGCAAAATGGTAATGTTCTTGCATATGCATCAAGGAAACTTAAGAATACGAAAAGAATATCCTACACATGACTTGGAGCGTGCCGAATTTGTGTTTGTACTTAAAATATGGAGGCATTATTTGTATGGGAAATGGTGCGAGATTTATACCGATAACGAAAGTTTGAAATATTTATTCACACAAAAGGAATTGAAAATGAAACAACAAAGGTGGTTAGAGTTAGTAAAAGATTACGATTGTGATATCAATTATCACCCAAGTAAGGTTAATGTTGTAGGTGATATGTTGAGTAGAAAATTGATATTTAGTCTTGCAATTATGATAGTGACTCAAATCAGAATTTGGTAGAATTACAGAAAATGGATATTGAAATTGTATCGCAAGGATCTGTGGAGGCTAAACTTGCGTCATTAAGACTTCAACGAACTTTATTTATTGAATGTAATCCAACAAGGGCAACAGGGAGATGATTATTGTTCAAAGGAAAACAATGATATACATGTTGGAAAAGTTTAGCCTGAGGCACATGCCTCATTTGCCTTTACCCAAAACTAGGTGGCCTACATCCATGTACATCGAATTTCAAAATCTGGTAAGAGTTTCACGGCTAGCCATATCCTCTATGAAGTTCCATGTTCACCTACATGCAAGAACTACATAAGCTAATGCCCAATAAGTAAAAACATGCATGCTATGAATATAAGTAATATGATTGAAAAATGCTAGATGCACAGTCAACTGGTTCATCCTCCTGTGATCACCAAAAGTACATCCCTTATCTACATATGCGATCACCCAAGAAGTCTCACATCAATATTTATAACGTCACATGAACCTGCAAGTATTGCATGATTCATATTGGCCAAGTATGTAAAGTGAAATTCGGGGTATTACATCCTCCCTTATAAAAATCTCGTCCTCGAAATTTGCTTACCTAAAAAGTTCGAGATATTTAACTTGCATTTCATCTTCCATTTTCCGAGTGGCTTCTTCTATTGTCTGATTCCGCCACAATACCTTAACTAACATAATTTTCTTGTTTCTAGGTTGTTTTACTTCTAGTTGAAGAATCTCTACTGATTTTTCTTCATAAATCAAATTTAGTTTTATCCCTCTGTTCATTCTTCAACACATGATAGGGATGTCCAATGTATTTTCTTAACCCATACATGAAATAAATTGTACACTTGGGGCACTGGTAAAGGAAGATCAAATTTGTAAGGAACATTTCGTATTCTCTCGATAATAGAAAATGGACCAATGTATCTCGGGCTCAATTTTTTCGCTACCTTCAAAAATACTTGATCCGTTGGCATATTAGTGTCACAACATCAACCATTTCACGAACCATATCTGGACCTAACAGTTTCCTTTCTCCAATATCATCCTAATAAATTAGATATCTACATTTTCTACCATGTAATGCTTCATAAGGAGCCATTCCAATTAGCCTGATAACTATTGTTGTATGCAAGTTTTAGCAACAACAAAAATTTACTCCACTGGCCCCAAAAAACATTATACACATGCCTCAACATATTTTCCAATATTTGTATCATTTTTTTCTTATCATTTTTCAGTCTAAGGATGATATGTTGTGCTAAAAGATAACTATGTTCCTAAAGCCTTCTGATGTGAGCTTTTCCAAAAGAGAGACAGGAACTTAAAATCTCTGTCAGAAACAATAGATAGTGAGTGGCACACCATCAAGTCTAACTATTTCTTATACATAAAGATGTGCATATCGGTTCATGGAATCAGTGGAATAACGAGGATGAAATGAGATACTTTGGTCCACCTATCCAAAATAACCCAGAAACTATCATATCCTTTAGTTTTTTTTCCGGCAATTTCACCACAAAATTCTTTGTGATTCTCTCCCAAGTCCACTCTGGGATAGGTAATGGTTGTAAGGTTCCTGTTGGCCTTAAGTATTTCGCATTTATTTGTTGACATGTTAAACATTATCTCACATATTCGGCCACCAATAATACAACTTCAAATCTTTAGTAGCTCCTGGATGAATAGAATATGGTTTTGTGTGCGCTTTAGATAGAATATCACCTCGGATATTTTCTGCATCAGGTACATACGATTGCCCTCTAAACCGCAAGAGTATGAAACTTTATTTATTGAATGTAATCCAACAAGGGCAACAGGGAGATGATTATTGTTCAAAGGAAAACAATGATATACATGTTGGAAAACAAAAGGAAAAATTAAACCGTCTTCATATTTTTGAACTTCTTGACGCACCATGTGCTCAATCTCTCGCACACGCTGTTCAATTGATTTGGCTAAGGTTTAAAATTTTGACTCTTTGCATGCACGACCCATTTTGCTTGCGCGTGCGCCGCTTTCCGGCTACACTCTAAGCTCCACTTCTTCTACTTTAGCTTGAACTAAGTGCACTAAGGTTGGTTCTTCTCTCTCATGCTCATCTTGAAACCTTGTGTATTGCTTATTACACTCGAACTCTTGGTCCATGTAGCCTAGACAAGTCCTTGAATGACTTCTTTCTCTTTTGCTCTTGCTCTTGTCATTGGTCCATCTTCAACATGCAATGGATCCTTGCTAAATTGTCTTCCATGATTTTCATCATTCACTTCCTTTTCAAAGGGATTTGACCTCGAATCTTCACCTATATCAAGAGAGAAAGATCACCAACTTTGAGAGTAGTAGACACATTATGCTCACCTAGAAGATTCAATTTGTGTGCATTGTAATTAATCTTTTCAAGGACTTGGAATGGTCCATATTCTCTAGAATGGAATTTAGAGATTTGAGTTGAAATTTTTTTGACAGAGACTCCCTTTGTAAACCCACAAATTCAATGGAAAATAGAACAAAACAGACCTGGTATGAACGTGAAGAAAGATGACCAGATTAGAACCCCAACCTTGAGACGCCACAGAGGTTGATCACTCCTTTGATAACTCAAATTTCAAGCATTCTACCAAGAACACAAGAAAAAGGCAAGCAAGAGCTTTCTTCCATACCTTCAAAAACGTCCCCTTTCCAAATAACATGGCTCCCTGTTTAAAGACAAATCCCTAGCTTAACTGAAGAAGGAAAAAACGAAATGGGGCCTTAAAAAGATGGATTGGGCCTAGTGGCTAAAACATAAAAGAGCCAAAATGAAAGTTCAAATCCTAATTGATCAAAACGTGAACAGTCCATAATTAATTAAAAGACTAAGTTGAAAATTCCTAATTAATCATTGCGTTCTTCTTGCTCTTCCAGATTTATCCATTGCACAAAAAGATAATTGACCATCCTTGGTGAAGCTAATTTCGTTCTAGGATCTTCTAGCCTTTGTATTGCACTTCCATGATCAAACCTTGCAAAGCTTCTTTCATCTTCTTTGTCTTTGCCCTAGTCATTGGACCGCCAATTTCTTGCGAAGGATCTTGAGAATATTTGGGAGCATCAACTTGGTCAGCACCTCGATCTCCATCATTCACCTCCTCTTCAAAAGGATTTGTTCTCGAATCACCTACATCAAACAAAGATAAATCAGCAACATTAAAAGTTGCACTAACATTACCATAATCGCTTGGCAAATCTAGCTAGTAGGCCACATTGATCCGCTCCAAGACTTGAAAAGGTCCATTTCCTCTAGGCTGCAATTTTGATTGCAGTTGTGTGGGAAACCTCTCTTTACGAATGTGCACCCAAACCCAATCGCCAAGTTGGAAGACAACCTTCAAACGTCCCTTATTGGCTTGCTCAGCATATTGTTCATTCTTTCTTTCAATGTTGGCCCAAACTCTAGCATGTAACTCCTTCATAAAATCTGCCTTTTTTTTACCATCAAGATTAGCATGCTTATTAGTAGGCCTTTAGGTGTTCAAGGATTAAAGCCATAAACAATTTCAAAAGGAGAAAATGAAGAAGTAGAATGAACAGTCCTATTATATGCAAACCCAACATCCAATCTCGCATTCAATAATTTAAATTGGTCATTAACAGACTTGATGAAGAATTTCATGTCGACCTCTTGTGGTTCTCCTCCTTCGTTACTCATCGCTTCAACCTGTAAAATCAAACAAAATAAAAGATGTTCCTCAGACACTCCCTCATGTGTTTGCAATCAAATCAGATTGTTATCACTCGTGTTTCACACAATTTGGGTTTTTCTGGTTGATGATCTCTTTTGCCTTTTACCTCTTAAAGCCAAACCAGCCCCCCCCCCCCCCCATTGTGTTCTTTAATAGAATCAAGAATTCAACAATCCTCAAGAAGAAACCATTTTAGATGGTGACCATCAACAAAGGTCAGAATTTTTAATGTCATAAATAGAGCAAAACTAGACCAAAATATGAGGGAACTAATTCAGCAAGAACAAGAAACTCAAGTAAATAAACCCCAATCTGAACTTAAACCAATAACGAATATGAAACTTGAACCAAGAACAAGAATGGGAAACTTATACTCTCAACAACTAGCCACGTTTTCTCTCTCTCCCCTTTTTTTTCGTTTTTCACCAGCAAGAACACAACAAGGTACGTGGAAATAAACAACCTATTTTTCAGCAACCCAAAGTGCTCTGATACCAAATGACAAAGACCCCCTTTGTAAACCCACAAATTCAATGGAAAATAGAACAAATCAGACTTGGTATGAACGTGAAGAAAGATGACCAGATTAGAACCTTATGGTAACAAAATCCTTAAAACCCCAACCTTGAGACGCCACAAAGGCTGATCACTCCTTTGATAAATCAAATTTCAAGCATTCTACCAAGAACACAAGAAAAAGGCAAGCAAGAGCTTTCTTCCATAGCTTCAAAAACATCCCCTTTCCAAATAACATGGTTCCCTGTTTAAAGACAAATCCCTAGCTTAATTGAAGAAGGAAAAAACGAAATTGGCCTTAAAAAAAGATGGATTGGGCCTAGTGGCTAAAACATAGAACCCCGAAAGACTAAAGTTAAAATCTTAATTGATCAAAACATGAACAGACCATAATTAATTAAAAGACTAAGTTAAAAATTCATAATTAATCATTGCATTCTTCTTGCTCTTCCAGATTTATCCCTTGCACAAAAAGATAATTGACCATCCTTGGTGAAGCTAATTTCGTTCTAGGATCTTCTAGCACCGCCTCTTTGTATTGCACTTCCATGATCAAACCTTGCAAACCTTCTTTCATCTTCTCTGTCTTTGCCCTAGTCATTGGACCGCCAATTCCTTGCAAAGGATCTTGAGAATATTTGGGAGCATCAACTTGGTCAGCACCTTGATCTCCATCACATTGATTTCACATGTGCACCCAAACACAATTATCAGGTTCAAATGTTACGCGCCTTATTCTTTTATTAGCTTGAGATGCATAATGTTCATTCCTCTTCTCAATTTGAAGTCGAAACTTCTCATGGATAATACCTTACCAATTCAATCTTGTTCTTTTCATCTAAACTACATTTCATTAGCAGGTAAAGAAATTAAATCTAATGGAATTAGTAGATTAAAACTGTTCTCAATTTCAAAAGGTGAATATACAGTATATTATATGCAAATTCTATAAATGGTAAACATTCCTCTCATCTTTTTAAATCCTTATTGAATATACTGTGCAAAAGTTGAGTTAATGTTTTATTAACTTACTCGATTTGACTATCTGTTTGTGGGTCACAAGTAGTAAAAAACAACATTTTGATTCTTAACTTAACCCCTTAAAATTTTCCAAAAGTAGCTAAGGAACTTAACATTCCTATCAGATACAATACTCCTAAGTATACCATCAAAATAAATTATTACAAATTTTCCGATTAATGTACAAAAAACATGGTTCATTAATATCACGAAAGTACTAGGTGCATTTGTGAGTCCAAATGGCATAACTAACCACTCATATCCATATTTACTCTTATAAGTAGTTTTTCACTCATCTCCTTTCATTCTAATTTGGTGATATCCACTTTTAACATCTATTTTACTAAAAATATAAGATGCATGTAATTCATCTAGCATATCATCTACCTTAGGCGGAATGACGATACTATACCGTTATGTTATTGACTACCTTGCAATCAATGTACACTCATCATGTCCCATCCTTTTTAGACACAAGTAGTATTGACACTTCACGTGGATTCATCCTCTCCCTTACCATTTGCTAATCAATTCCTCCACTTGCCTTTGAAGCTCATTTGTTTAGTCTTGATTAGTCTATAGGCTAGCTATTTTAGAATAATTGCTCCATGTATAAAATTAATTTGACGTTAAATGCCTCGAATGGATGGTAACCTACTATGCATGTCCTCAGTGACTAAGTCTTTAAATTTCTGCAATAAAGAAATAGCTAAACTAGGGAGGGGGGTTGGCTAGTTTCCTTATGATTAAGGAATGATTACTTGTAAACTAGCAAAATCAAAGGCTGATTTTCCATGAAAGCTCTTTTAATTTCACGTTCTTTTGCGAGAAAGCTCACTTTTGACTTTTTCTTCTCTCTACACACTATCTATCTTTTCTCTCTCGTGGTTCTGTTATTTTTTCATTATTTTTAGCCACGTCTCTATTTTCTCTCTTACTCTCTATTTTCCTTTAAGTTTCATTTTCACTCTTATTTTCCCTCTTGTTTCTTTTTCTTCTCTTCCTCACATGCTTTGGTGTTAATGGAACAAAAGTAACTGATTTTTCATCTTTGACCTTTGTACCTATTTTTAAACGATGATGTATTACCTTCCTATCATACAACTATGGTCTTCCCAATAAGATATGCCTGGAATGCATACAAATCACACCACACATCACCTTATCACTATACTTCCCAATAGTAAAACTCACCAACACTTGGTTGTTAACCTTGACCTCCCCACATTCATTATACCACTACAACTTATAGGGTCTAGGATGTTTTAACATAGACAAGCCTAACTTCTCAACAAGGGTGGTTCTAGCTACAACGGTACAACTCCCCCATTTATAATTATACAACATACTTTTTTGTTAACATAGAATCTACTATGAAATATCTTCTTTCTTTGCTGCTCTACATCCTAAACCTTAATTTGTGTACTAAGAGCACACCTCGCAACAAGTGCTTCACCTTGTTCTGGGTATTTTACTCCATTACCATCACTAGCATCCTCCAACTTGGGCATCTCATCACTATCACTATCACTCTCTGACACCAATTCCCCATTGTCACGTAAAATCATTACCCTTTTGTTTGGGCATTGAGAAGCAACGTTCCTCGAACCCAAGCATTTAAAACACTTTATGTCCTTATTCCTAGAAGGCTAGAAATTTGTCTTGAGTTTATTTTTGCTAGCTACTTTGATGTGAACTCACGTAGTAATAGTAGCTCAAAAACCCATAAAAGATTGAATCACAACCTAGGAAAGCTAAAATCCCGATTTGAAACTTGACCCAATAATTTATTGATCAAGGAACCAAAGTTATGGAAGAACTTGACCCCTTAATTTCAAAAACTATGAATCTTGCCGTGAATTTGTTAAACGTCACAAAGATGAAATCTTTGATAAGTTTGAAATTAAGTTCAATGAAGAACAAGAAGAAAGTCTCTCAATAATGTGTTGTTTCTACAATGAAAAGAATGAATACTATTTATAGGGAACCCATAAAAGCCTACTTAATAGGGAATTATATAAAAAAGCTATAAAAAAGATCAACAAAGCTATGGGTACAGAATTAATACAACATAATTCTTACAGGATTTTGAAATTGAATGACGTGGCAAAGTAAAAAAATAAAACAATTGAAAAAGCGTCCAATTACACAGAAACCGGGAAAGTCCAAAAAAATGTCAAAGCCTACTCACACCATTGACCATTTCCCCCACAATTCCCCCCACTTCTTCTCTCATCCATCTCCGGCCAAAAGTCGGTGAATCGAACGGCAGGCAACTCCAAAATTCGGTGAATAGGAAAGCGGACCTCATTGTTCGACAACGAAGCCATTTTTATCAACCATCTCTTGCGAAGCTGCGCTGACCCTAAATGGTAGAGAAAGGTAATTTCTTTTTTGGGTTCTAAATTGGTTTACTAATTCCGGAAGCCATAGCTATATATATGTGGAAGCTAAAATTCTAGCATTTCAACAAATTTGTGTTTAGTTTTTTGTCTTTGAAGAGTTGCTTAATTTCAACAATGTTCAAGTGAAATAAAATGGAAATGAATTACTCTATGTTAAAGCAGTATATCAAACTAATCTTCCCAAAGACAAAAAAAAAAAAAAAAAAACTAAACACAAATTTGTTGAAATGCTTGCTCCGGTCCCAGTATCTTTGAAGACTATAAATTATCGATCATTCTCCCTGGCCGAACTATCAAATAATGTTTACACACAATCATGTTTATGAAACTCAGTTGGCCGAACACAATAGCTTCCAATAAAGGAACTATCAGTTGAAAAAAATGGAATTTCAGCTTCCACATGAAAATATAGCTATGGCTTTCGAAATTAGTAAACATTGTTAGAACCCAAGAAAGGAAAGACATTTTTCTGCCATTTAGGGTCAGTGCCGCTTCGATAGAAATGGTTGATAAAAATGGCTTCATTGTCGAACAATCCGATCGGCTTTCCTATTCACCGAATTTTGGCCGGAGATGGATGGGAGAAGGAGTGGGGGGAATAGAGAGAAAATTTGGGGGAAATGGTATGAGTAGGCTTTGACTTTCCGAGGACCTTTCCCGGTTTTTGTTACATTCTGTACGAAGCTTTATTCCAAAAAGTACCATAAGAAGAGTTCTACCAAAAACAGACTTTTAGGAAAAGTTTAGAAAACATGTTCCAAAAATGAACTATGCGTCTGCATAGTTACAACTCCCGCGACAGCATAGAACAACCAAAATTCGAGTTCTTTGTTTCCGGAATAGTATATGCTATAGTATCCTTTTCTATACTATGAGACAACATAGTTATCCAACAGGTCTTCGTTTTCATTTGCTTGAATCAGGCTCAACAATTGGGGTTTCTCTTCCTTGCCTTTTAGTTCTACGCAATTCCAACACAAAGTCCATAAACACATCAACCCAAGGCTTAGTAGAAACAGGTAAATGTGTACAAACCTTGTACTAAAATCTTAGACTTAGCCTTTCTACATTTAATGTATCCACTACAAATGCGATTAACATCTATTTTCGTTTTAGACCAATAAAAATCTATGTAACATCTCTAAGGTCTTCTTAATGCCAAAATGTCCCATCGTTTCCCCATTATATGCTTCACATACTAACAATTCACGCATAGAACAATTAAACACAACCTATTTTTCTTAAACAAATATATATCATACTTATAAACTCCATTTACCTGACATTCCTCTTGTTTAATTTACCTTGGCCATTTAGATGTTTCAATGACTCATGATGATGTAAACCCACATAGCAATAGTAACTTTGAGACCCATAAAAGATTGAATCACAACCCAAGAAAGCTAAAATCCCGATTGAAGTTTGACCCAATAATTTATTGAATCAAAGAACCAAAGTTATGCAACTCGACCCCTTAATTACAAAAACTGTGAACTCTGCAATGAAATTGTTGAAAGCCACAAAGATGAAATATTTGATAAGTTCGACATTGAGTTCAATGAAGAACAAGAAAGAAGCAACCTTGCTTTGATAAAATCTTTCAATAATAATGTTGTTTTTACAATAAATAATGAATTCTATATATAGGGAACCCATAAAAACCTAATTAAAGCTGAATTCTATAAAAAAGATAACATAACAAGAGTTCTAACAAAAATAGGCTTCTTGGAAAAATCTGAAAAAACGCGCCTCTGTAGCTTGAACATGCATGGCTTCAAGATCATATTTACTCGTGATCACGGCATTGGTTCCTTTTTAAGTTGACACAGATATTTTTATGTTTGTTGCCCTCCATGGATCCTATAATTCCCTCCCTCTTTAAAATTATTCGTTCTCGAATCTTGACATGCATTAAAGAGAGAGTGATAATTAATATTGAAAGAAGTAAATACATTATACTCACCTAGAAAATCCATCTTGTAGGTTAATCATTAATTGTTTCGATAACTTGAAATGGTTCATCTCCCCTAGGTTGTAATTTAGACCTCATTTGAAAACGTGCCTTCTTGAGTGTACCCAAAACCCAACCATCGGGTTCAAATGTAATAAGCCTCTTTCTTTGATCAGCTTGAGATGCATGTTGTTCAATCTCCCTTCTATCTACTCAGCCACCTCTTTCAACAAATAAAGGAATTAATTCCAATAAAGTTAGTGGATTAAGACCATACACAATGTCAAAATCAGTAGTAGAAATTAAGTGTTTGGTCCCAAACTCAGTCCATAAATTCACCTCAAAATAGTTAAGGAACTTTATTGACAGAATATTTTCATGCTTTAAGACATCTACAACACATTTCAAATGCATATCATATCCATCTAGACTCTTGTAATATACTAAACTAGAGGGTGCTACTCGAACACCAAGAAGACCTAAACCATTCCGTTTTGAATCAATGTGGCTAGGTGAACAAGCATGCTCTGAGATTGTGTTAGACCAATGGTCCAAGAACAGGCCACAGAATCTGGATAACCTGATGGAGACTATCAAATGCGCAAACAACTCCAGTACTGGAATGAAACTAAATTTGGCAAGGTGCAAGTGGAGCTTAAGAAAGCTAAGTCATGGCTAGCCCATATTCAGAATCAAGATCCTACAAATATAAATACTGATGCACTTCAAAAATCAGCCAAAGAAGTGCAAACCTGGATGGATAGGGAAGAGCTTATGTGGAAACAAAGTTCAAGGGCCGCCTGGCTTGAGGGAGGAGATCAGAATACTCGCTATTTTCACGCTAAAGCTTCACAAAGTAGAAACACGAATACTATTACTAGACTCTTAGACTATCACGGCTGCTGGCAGGAAGGAGATGATTGTAACTGCCTCATAACCAATTATTTTACTGATCTATTTTCATCGACTGGCTCAAGTAATCCGCATGTTGTACTTGATTGTATGGAATGCAAGGTAACTCTTGATAGGAACTATGAACTGTTCCAACCTTTCACTGCAACCGAAGTCTCCCAGGCATTGAAGGAAATGCACCTTTCAAAAGCTCCGGGTTATGATGGTATGCCCCCTCTCTTCTTCCAACAATTTGGCCCCATATTGGGTCCTTTGTTACAAGTGTTGTTTTACATGCTTTAAATACCTACGATTTCCCCCAAGATATGAATCACACTTTTATTACACTTATCCCTAAAATAAAAAATCCTCAGAGGGTCAAGGATTTCAGACCAATTAGTCTGTGTAATGTTCTCTACAAATTGGTTTCAAATGTTGTGGCTAATAGAATCAGAATAGTGGCTATGGTGATCTCGGAAACACAATCAACCTTTATTAAAGGGAGACTTATTACAAATAATGCACTCGTGACCTACGAAATGCTCCACTTCTTAAAAGGAAAGA
This sequence comes from Fraxinus excelsior, assembly GCA_019097785.1. Lineage (NCBI taxonomy): Eukaryota > Viridiplantae > Streptophyta > Magnoliopsida > Lamiales > Oleaceae > Fraxinus > Fraxinus excelsior. The sequence goes on from CM032637.1 coordinate 22,679,078, forward strand.
AAGGTTTCATATCTCTTAAAATGGATATGAGCAAAGCATATGATCGTGTTAAATGGCCTTTCCTTCAAGCAATCATGCATAAATTGGACTTCCATGATAAAATTATCCAACTGGCAATGAAATGTGTCACTATCCCTTCTTTTTCAATTCTTATCAATGGACATCCCACTGGTCACATAACACCATCTAGGGGCTTAAGACAAGGGGACCCTATTTCTCCTGTGTACTGAAGAACTGGTTAGTCTAATGAATGAGGCGATAAGAACTCATAAGGTGGCTGGGTTTCAAGTGTGCAAGAGAGCTCCAAGGCTGAATTGTCTCCTCTTTGCTGATGATAGTTTATTTTTTGTGAAGCTAATGTGGGAACCACTTCTCGTTTACAAACTATCCTCAGTATTTATGAAGACGCCTCAGGTCAACAATTGAACTAGGACAAAACTTCAATGGTAATTAGTGCAAATGTGAAACCAGACATTCAACAAGCAATTATGGCTCTTTGGAATTCTCCCCAAATACAGCAGTACGAAAAGTACCTTGGATAACCACCTATGGTGGGCAGATAAAAAACGCAGCCTTTTCTGACATAAAAAATAAAGTATGGCTGAAACTGTAAGGATGGAAGTCTAGTATGTTCTCCCAAGGAGGAAGAGAGGTTCTTCTAAAATCTGTGGCATTAGCGATTCCTTCTTATGCTATGAGTTGCTTCAAACTCCCCTCCACATTGTGTCATAAAATTGAGAAAATGATGGCTCGATTATGTGGGACCAAAGAAAGGAGGAGAGGATTATTCATTGGCAATCATGGAGTAATATGTGTAAATTGAAATCCATGGGGGCATGGGCTTCAAGGAGCTTGAGACCTTCAACATGGCTATATGCTTGGTAAACAAGCGTGGAGACTTTTGCAACACAATGGCAGTTTGTTCCATAAGTTATTTTCGGCCCGTTATTTTCTTGATGCAAGGAAAGATAAAAAAACATTGAAAGTATTAGAAATGTTATACTCACCTGGAAGGTCCAACTTATAGGCATTGTCATTGGTCATTTCAAACACATGGAATGGTCTATCGCCCTTCGATTGCAACTTTGACTTTGAGCTGGAAAACATTCATTTCTCATATGCACCCAAACCTAATCTCCTGGTTCAAATGTAACACGTTTTCGTTCCTTATCTGCTTGAGAAGAATAATGCTAATTTTTCTTCTCGATCTGACATCATACTTTCTCATGGACGAATCATACCAACTCGACCTTTTTCTTTCCATCAACAGGTAAAGGAATTAAATCCAAATGTGTTAGTGGATTAAAACCATAAACAATTTCAAATGGAGTATAAGAAGTGGTAGAATGCATGGTCCTATTATAGCAAATTCTATGAATGGAAAGCAATCTTCCCATCTCTTCAAGTACTTATTGACTATAGTGCACAATAGTTGTATCATAGTCCTATTAACAACCTCAGTTTGCTCGCCCGTTTGTGGATGACAAGTTGTAGAGAGAGAATAACAACTTAGTTCCTAACTTACCTCACTAAACCTTCCAAAACTGACTAAGGAACTTAACATCCCTAATCGTTACAATACTCCTAAGTACTCCATGTAAGCGCACTACTCCCTTAAAGAATAAATCTGCTATATTAATGGTATCATCAGGTTTATGACATGAAAAGAAAGAAGCCATCTTGCAAAATTATCTACCACTACAACTATGGAATCTCTTTCTTACTTAGTTCTAGGTAAACCCAACATAAAGTTCATAGACACATCAACCCAAGGTTCACTAGGGATGGGTAATGGGGTTATACAAACCTTGAGGTAAAACCTTAGACTTAGCCTTTTTACAAATGATGCATCTACTACAAACCCGATCAATTGATAACCTTCATTTTAGGCCAATAGAAGTGTTCATTTAACATATCCAAAATCTTCTTAATCCCAAAGTGACCCATTAAATCTCTAATTGAAGCACCTAGGTACACAACTTATTCTCCCGATACAATATCCATCATGCCTAAAGAATCTATCTGTAGCACTTTTGTCACATGCTTCATATATATTAAAAAGTCCGGGTCATTAGTATATATCCTTAACATATTCAAATCTTAGCAATTTAGCACCTAAAGAAGTAAGAAGTACATACCGGCCAATGCATCCGTCACCACATTTTCTTTACCTTGTTTGTATTGAATAACATGTGAAAGTGTCTCGATGAACTCCATCCACCTTACATGCCTTGTGTTTAGTTTAAATGCTTGAAGGACTCATGATTCGTGTGAATCACAAACTTGTTTGGTCATAAGTAGTGCCGCCATGTTTTCAAAGCTCGAACAAGTGCATACAACTCCTTGTCATATGTAGGATAGTTGAAAGCTGCTCCACTCCTTGTCATATGTAGGATAGTTGAAAGCTGCTACACTCTAGGCTTCACTTCTTCTAACTTAGTTTGAATTAAGTGCACTAATCTTGATTTCTCTTCCATGCCCAACATGAAACTTGATGTTTTAATCGATGATTCGGCCCACATAGCTTGAACAAGTAACCCCATGGCTTTCTTAATCTTCTTTGTTCATGATCTCGTCCTTGGTCTTTATTCCATAATCAACGAATCTCTGCTAGCTTTCGTCCCATGGTTCTCGTTATTTAGAATTTACACTAGGTATCAGAGCAGATTCGCTTTTAAAAACTGTAATCTACAAAAAAACTAGTGATGGGCGGTGCACGATTTAGACCTCCTGTCTTAGACGCGACAAACTATTTATATTGGAAGATTAGGATGCAGATCTATGCCCATCTGTAGATGAAAAAACTTAGCATTCCATTATGTATGGATATAAAACTCTCACTGTGACTAAAAATGGAAAAGAAAGAGAGAGAAAGGCTGAAGATTGGAGTTACAAGTTTTAGCAATGCTAGTTAAAATTCAAAAGCTTTAATCTTTTGTGGATTCTAACCAGTTTCCCTTGATTTCTACATTTAAGGTGGCTAAGGAAGCATGTTATATACTACAAGTAGCTCATGAAGGAACTTCTATTGTGAAGTCCTCGAAACTTCAAGGATTTTTACCCCAAGCTAGTGACATTGTCAACTAAACATATAATTAGGGAAAGAAGTATTCAGAAAGCAAAGTACTGAGAAGATCCTTAGATAAATTTCATTCCAAAGTAACTACCATCGAAGAACGTAAAAATATTGAAAGGTGGAAGAGTTGGTGGGCTCCTTACGAGTTACACCTCCATAGGAGAAAGAAAGAAAAAGTATCTGGAGTTACCTTTAGAGAAAAAGTGTTGAGGAGGATGAAGAATGTGAGGGTGATGAACATATGAACATGTTCATCAAACAGTTTAAAAAGTTCCTAGAGAGCAATCAAAAAGGAAGGTGTTTGAAACCTAAACTGAAGAAGAGGTTCTTTAACAACTCAAGGCGAAATCCAACTTCATCTATGGGGAGACGCTGAAGGTGCTAACATACTAAAGAAGTCCCATCTAAGAAAGCATTGAATATTACATAGAATACATGATACTGAAAAAGAAACTGAAAATCGAAGAAGAGAAGAATGTCATATTTCTTGCGAGGATGGAGTTCATTGAAGAAGAAATGGTCGTGGTTGAAACTAAAAAAGAAACTCTATCCAAATTTCTAAGGGAAAAGAGAAAATCAATTCTTGAGTGTTCTTGGTGCAATTTTGGATATGAATGAGTCAAATAATGGAATGATGACTCAACGAAAGTGAAACAAAAATCAGATCCAGAAAACAAATAGAAAGATAAAGAACAAAACTTGATTTTAAAGCCAAATCTCTGATACCAACTGGTGTGAATCTCGTTACAGGATGTATACCCTATAACTCACTCAAGATTTGATATAAATCTCGAGAAGCTAATGAATCAATGATTTCTTCAATCAAAAACCTGGGCTGGAAGGGTTGAATACCACAAAGATTGAAATTTTTTTGTAAGTTCTTGATAGTTCAGTTAAGATCAAGATTGGAAGCATATCCTCACTTTATAATTAATTTCACAAAATAATATGTTGTTCTTTGTACAATGAATAAAGCTTTATATAGGCGGACTCAAAATAAATTCTAATCAAAATAAAACCCTAATTCTATATAAACTAGGAAATTGTAAAAAAAATAAAAATAAATAAAAATAAAAATTGAGCAAAACTAAAATATTACAAAAATAACGAAAATACCATTAAACTAACTTTAAAAAAAAAATGGACCTAAATAACGAAGTTTGACCCTAAAACGTTTGACACCTTATAAAAAAAAGGGCCGAATAGAAAAATGCTACTATGAAGTATCTACGAAAATCGAGTTAAAAGTTATGAGAATTTTCATATATTCTTCTTATTCCTTCATTTTTTTCTAATTGGTTTAAGATTTTCTCTTCTAATTGATCCGCATCATTCCCTTCCACTTCAAAACATCTCAACCCTGAGTTGTCATCGGGTTACAAAGGCTCATTGTTGTTTTAAACATACTCACAAATATCTATAACATTTTGTCTAGGCTCCCAGCTCAACTTCTGCCAACTTAACTTGAATCAAATGCACTAAAGTTGATCCTTCTCTTTTCATGATCATCTTGAAACTTGGTGTCTTGCTCATTGAACAAGTTCTTGCATGGTTTCCTTGATTTTCTTTGCTATTAACCTTGTTATCAACCTTTCAAAATATGAAATAGATCCTTACTAGCCTACCTTCCATAATTTTCATCAGTACATTTTGGATCTTCTCAATTTATTTAACTACTTTTTACTATATTTTTGTGAGTTAAAAGACTTTCACACATTTTAGAACACATAGGAGTGTTTTGTTACATTTCATACAATTTGGAACATTTGGATTGTTTTGTTTCCATTATGGTATTTTAGCTTCTTCTTCTTTTTTTTTTTTAACAATTCAAGAATTTTGTTATATGAAAAAGCAAGCACGTATCGAAACAATTTATTCATTTTTGTAAGTTTTGAAGCTTTATGGTGCCATTCTGTAACATTCTGAGCATTATCATACATTTTGGCTCGTTTTGACACAATTCCTATTTTGTTACATTATTGATGTTTTGATACATTTCGTGCTTTTTGGGATCGTTTTAGTACATTTTTCGCATTTTAGTAAACTTCTTTTGTTATATTTCTAACATTTCACTACATTTTGGAGTTTTTTGATGCATTCGTTTCCATTTTGGAGTTTTTTGTTGCATTCGTTTCCGTTTTAACCCCTTTGAAATTTTTCATACATTTCGCTCATTTTGGTACCCTTTGGAGTATTTTGGTATAAATTGGAACGTTTTGTAACATATCACACATTTTTAGTACACAATTTGCTATATTTTAGCGTTTTATGATTTATTTCACACACTATAGTCCATTGAAGAGTTTTTCATTTCGTGCATTTTGGAACTTGGATAGAACCATTTCTTTATTTTGGTAGATTTTGGCTAGTTTTCGTACAATTATATATTTTACATTTTAGACATGTTTCAATACTTTTCATGTACTTTACTACAATTTGATGCTTTATAGCAGATTTGCCCGCATTTTTGGTACATGTTAACCCGTTACGATATATGTCCCTCAATTTTTTGCATTTCAAAGCGTCTCGATACATTTTAGTACATTCTAAAATACATTTTGAGTGTTTTGATACATTTCACAAATTTTGGTCAGTTTTGAGGTTATCAGTACATTTCATGCATTTTGCTACATTTTAGCGTGTTACGGTCCATTTAGCGCATTGAGCATTCATTAGAGCATTTTGTTAAATTTTGCACTTTTCAAAATATTTTAAAGCATTTTGGTAGCATCCCAGCATCTTGATACATTTTTTCAATACATTTCACTCTTTATTAAAATTTGCCACATTATGGCATATTTGGTGCATTTTAGTTTATTTTAGCTTGTTTCAAAACATTTCACACATTTTTGTGTATATTTTGGCACTTTTTTTTTTATTACAATTGGGTATGTTTCAGTACGTTCATTCATTTTAAGTACACATTGGAGAATTTTAAGTATCCTTTACTATACTATGAGACAACATAGTTACCCAACAGGTCTTCATTTTCATTTGCTTGAATCAGGCTCAACAATTGGGGTTTCTCTTCCTTGCCTTTTAGTTCTACGCAATTCCAACACAAAGTCCATAAACACATCAACCCAAGGCTTAGTAGAAACAGGTAAATGTGTACAAACCTTGTACTAAAATCTTAGACTTAGCCTTTCTGCATTTAATGTATCCACTACAAATGCGATTAACATCTATTTTCGTTTTAGACCAATAAAAATCTATGTAACATCTCTAAGGTCTTCTTAATGCCAAAATGGCCCATCAAACCCCCATTATATGCTTCAAATACTAACAATTCACACATAGAACAATTAAACACAACCTATTTTTCTTAAACAAATATATATCATACTTATAAAATTTATCAATCGCACCTTTATCAAACGATAAAGGAGTGTGTGTTAGAAAAATCCGGATCATTAACATACATATCCTTAACATATTCGAACCCAAGCATCTTTGCACTTAAAAAAGTAAGAAGTATATACCTCCTTGATAAAGCTGAGCTAATTGTTCTCTTTTCTTTATTTTATATCACATGTGAGATTGTTAAGTTCTAATTTAACCACATGCCATGCCCTCTTCAAACTCAGTACCAAACAAAATTAATAATGTCACGATTATCAAGACGTCAAAGACTTATGGCAAATGTGTGAGTGTGTGTCAAGCCAAAACCATCTTACCGCTAACCCTAACACATGTAACATCAAGTATATCTCAAGCTGAAGGTTCAGCTCCATAACTCAAGGGTATTAAGGTGTTTAATGTGGGGTTTATCTCTATGGAGCTAAGAAAGATGTACACTCAAAATTGGGTTTAAATATTTATGAACAAGCAACAAGCAAACATTGATTATGTGGTAGGCATACTACTAAATGAGAATTCATCAGCTTCTTACCACAACCTGCTTGGGATCAAAACGATCAATAATTTGGTTGTAATGAAGTTTAGGTTGGATCTTATGATAAGAACGGATATAAAAATTCAAATACTTCCAAGCACATGGTTAGATATCTTATTGAACATCACGATTGATCACAACTTCCAATAAATATCTATTTTGGCATTTCAAAACCCCAAAATCAATCAATTTTTTTTTTCTATTTTTTTCTCAAATACTTGACACTAGCTAACTCTTGTCGTTTTCCTTGCTTATATTCTTCACAAATAAACATTCAATACCTACTACGCACTTAGAAGTAAAAAGGTGGAAAAATAAGTGTATAGATTATACTTCAATATGGAGGGGTATGGATGAGATAGGCACATGAAGAAAAATGTTATATGTGTGTATCAGCTCAAAATGGCTACTAGGGGTTGTACTTATTGAAAAGAAAGGCTTGAAAGGCTCAAATATTGATCCTAAATTGACCTTTATTTTACAAGATCAATGAACGCTTATTGCCATATTTTAGTATATTGTAGCTCTCAATCCTCACCAAATATCTCACAAGAGAAATTTCAGCAAGAAACTCCTCTAACTACATGTGTTAAACTACCATCTTACCACAAGGCTTTGTGCGCACAAAAAGAATTCAGCAAGTGTCATGACATCTAGACTTTCATAACAAAATTAACTCCTAGTGACACATTTTGTCATTTAAAAGCACAATCATGTAGCAAATCAGAGACTTAAGAAAAAAATTTAACCCATCATGACAAATCAACAAAAATCCATGATAATCATAATATCATTCAAAGTAACTCTCCCACCAACTAAATATTACATTGTCCTCAATGTATAAACATGAATACCAAAGAAATGAAGGGAAAGATGTCACCTGAGCATGGCTATGAATCACCAGAAACTTAAGGTATAAGAAGCATGAAAGCACTCAAATGGATGGTGGTGTAAAGAAAGAAAATAAAACTACAACTGAAAATGTGGAATGAAAATAACCCTAGAGCAAATGCAAGAATAAATAATAAAAAAAAAAAGGAAAGAACTTCTCTTTGGTTGCCTCCCAAGTAAGGTCTTTGTTTATTGTCGTTGGCTCGACCCAGTGTTCCCATTTTTAACCTGGATCTAACCAGGGCGATCCCAAGTTTCCTTGTGGTGCACCGAACTCATTGGACATAACCATTGGTATGTCTCATCTGCCTCCATCTAGTACATGCCCACGGTTACTAGGGAAAATTCAAAATCTAGAGTGGGGGCATGTTCATCGACGGCTGCGTCCAATTCATCTAGTTCTAAAGTTTCTTGCGGTGGTCCAAGAAACATATATTCAGCTACCCCCTGAGTGAGTACATCAATCATGTATGTTTGGTGACACGCATCATTTTCCTTAGCCTGCCTAGTGACATGAAAGATGTTAACTTCTAAGATCATATTCCCAAATGATAGCTTCATTAGACCGTTCCTACAATTTATAAGAGCATTAGCCATGGCAAGGAATACCAAGAATGATAGGAATCTTAGAATTAACATTTACATCCACTTTTAAGTCTAAAATCAAGAAATCAATAGAGTAGTAAAATTTATCGATTTGTACTAAGACATCCTCAACTACACCTCTTGGTTTTATTGTGGACCGATCAGTCAATTGTAGACTTACAGATGTAGGTTTCATCTTGCCTAAACCTAATAACAAGTAAATTTCATAAGGCATGATGTTGACACTGGCCCCTAGATCAAGAAGGGCTTGTCCAATCTCATGGTTCCCGATGATGCACGAAACAGTAGGACAACCAGGGTCTTTATACTTTGGTGGAGTCCTTTACGCAATCACAATACTCACGTGTTCAGTCAAGAAAGTGATTTTCTTGACATCGTGATTCCTTTTCACAGTGCACAAGTCCTTAAGGATTTTAGCATAGGTAGGAACTTGTGAAATCACATGCAAGAGTGACAGATTGATTTTTACTTGCTTTAGGTGCTCTAAGATTTCACTATGATGGCCAGCAGATTTTGAGGTAGACTTCATAGCTCGAGGGAATGGCACTCTGACTGGATTCTTTACTACCTTCTCACTAGGGTTATTCTCATTTGACTCAACCTCGTTTTCCCTAGGTTTGAGAGTTCGTTATAAGACCTTCCCTAAACGAGTGGTTATGACATTTACTTCCTTAAAGTTAGGTTCTCATAATCCTGACGTTTGTGTCATGTGTGGCACCTTAGGATTTGGTTGAGCTTGAGCTGAAATTTCCCACGTTCCCCCACAACTAAGGCATTGGTTAATTTAGACATATGACTCTTTATCTCCTTGTTTTCCTCGACTATCTGGCTAATCATAGTCTCAAAATTTTGGTTCGTTTTACCCTGTGCATCGATAAATGCATGTAATGTGTCTTCTAAGGAATTCCTGGAGGTTGTGAATTGATGTGGAGGTGCATTGTAAGCTCGATTTTGTTGGGTAGATTGTTGGTTTTCAGGTTTCCAACTGAAATTGGAGCGACTCCGCCACCCTGGGTTATAAGTATCAGAAAATGGAGCATAAGGCTTGTTATACGTACCTAAAGCATTGCAATATTCCTCATACACTCCCCTCATCTCAGCGTAAGTGGGACACTCTTGCACTGGATGTTCAGTTCCACCACACACAAAAAACAATTTCCACTAGACTCGACACGGGATACATTCTGTATAAATTTCGAGTCTTTAGCACGTAGGATTTCAAGTACTCTAGTTAGGGCCTCTACCTGTGCTCTAAGGCTATCTTCCTCTCTAAGATGGTATATACCTGTGCTAGTGAGGTTACTTGCGGGTCGTGATCTATTAGTACTCTTAGTGGCATTAGGTCGAGTCCAAGTATGGGCTTTTTTAGCTAAGTCATCTAAATATCCTATAGCCTCATCTGGATCTTTTTGTAGGAAATCGTCATTACACATCATCTCAACAAACTGACGCTCGCTAGGTGTTAACCCTTCATAGAAATAGCTATACACGCCAACTCTTATAACCATGGTGGGGACAAAGAGCTTGGAGTCCTTTATACTTTTCACACGCTTGATATAAAGTTTCACTCTCCTTTTGGATAAAAGAAGATATTTTCTTTTTCAACGCAGTTGTTTTGTGGTGAGGAAAGTATTTGCCAAAAACGCTTGGGTCATTTCAACCCAAGTTCCAATCGAATGTGCGGTCTCAATGAATACAACTAGCTTTTTGCCATTCTTTTCAGAGAAAATTGGAAGAATTTAAGCCTAATTGCATCCATCATACCATGTTGATTGTGAAAGATTGCTACTACTTTCTCAAATTCCCTAATATGCATGTACGGGTTCTCATTTTCAAGTCCATGGAAATTGGGAATAAGTTGAATCATTCCAAGTTTGAAATCTACGCATGGTGTATTGGGTGGAAACATAATACATGAAGGTGTGGATGTGCGCTTGGGGTGCAGGTAATCATGTAAAGTTCTATACAGTGCATCATGCTCACTATCAAACATTGTGTTATGTGATGTGGTGTTCGTGTTAACAGATGCAGAATAAAAAATAGGGTTAAAAAGATATTCAAACTCTATGAGAGGTGTTTCCACAAATTTTCCTTGCTCGTCTTGATACCTGCTCATAAAACACAGTTAAAAGGAAATGATGTGAGAAAAACAAATAAAAACGAAAAATAATAAACTAACTAAAAATGAAATTGAAAAAGGAAACGAAGTCATCCTTTTACTAGAGAATCCTTCAACTAATTGTACCGTCCCTCGGCAACGGCGCCAAAACTTGATTATGCCCAAATAATAACGATGTAGTTGTAGTTCAGATTTTGGGGGTCGTATCCACAAGGAGATGGAGGATTTCTAAACGGAGGACTTAACAATACAAACTAATTTAACTGCACATGTAATTCTAGAATTTAAGTTTCCTAAATCTCATTCCCACATTAATTTATTAAAATCAGATTAAAAAACCGACCATATATTTCTAACATATAGCAATAATTAAATGAACCAATAAAGTATTTGAAATTTAAACTCAAACAATTATTTTAATTGTTCAATTGAAGAAACTTGATTAAATCTATGAAAAACTTAATAAAAGTTAGGTCAAACTCAAAACTAATTCAAAGTAAGGAAATATAAACCCTAAAATTGTTTAAACAATGAAAAACACATTACATGAATAAAATATGTTGATTTCTCCAATTCCAATTGAGTTCCTTCGTAGCTTCACCAATGTTTATTAGTTCCTCATGAAGTTCTTGAGCACAAAGTGATGATAGAATGGTGTATAATGAAGAATGATGAGGAATGAGGAGTTCTAAAATGTTTTTGGGGTCCTTTTTTAGGCTTCTCGCTGCCCAAACATAAAAATGAACCTAAGTTTGCATGGCGTGGTGCCTAGGCGCCATGGGAGCAATGCCTAGGTGCTAAAAATTTGTTCTTTTGGGTCTGTACAGCGCCTAGGTGCTGCTACGTTGCTATTTCAAATTCATCATCTTCATTATTTTTATCATAACTTCCTCTCCTGATATTCGATTGAGACGATTCAAGACGTGTTGGAAAGATAACTCAAAGGTATACAACTTTGCTTCAAATACCATCTTCGAATTCGATCGTTTTCATGTTAAAAATTGGTCTCAATATGAGGCTGAAAATCGATGCACAACTTTTCAACTTGAAAGTTGATAAGTGATAATGTTTCATCCCTTTGACTCCTTCATTCATCCAATTGATCTCTAACACTCTCAAATCTTCATCATAAGGTTAGAAAACAAGTTTAGAGTATTTGCCTTTAGTCCATGAGCTTTAACTTTCTTCCATTTTGGTCCTTTTTCGCTATTTTCTTCAATTCTCCACCGTTTTCAATCATTTGCAACCTAGACCAAGATATAGAAGTACTTAGTACATTTAGACATCAAATAATCATAGAAACACAAATATTATTTTGGTACATATTGGCATATTTCAGTATATACTGCATATTATTTTATATTTTGTAACGTTTTCGTGCATTTTGAACACTTTGAACAAATATTTCATGAATTTTGCTACACTTCGCAACGATTTGGTACATTTGATGCCCTTTACCGCAAACATTGAAGAGTTTTGTTACATTCATGAATTTTACGAGATTTTGGAGTTTTTTGCTACATTTTTATCTTCTATTTTGAAGTGTTTTGGTACATCTCATGCATTTTATAAATCTTTCAAAAGTTTTGGTAGTTTTTGCACATTTTGGAACATAGAGGAGTGTTTTGTTACATTTTGTACATTTTAGCTCATTTGCACTTTTTTTTTTCCACATCTAGGCTCTAATGAGAACCATGAAATGAAGGCTAGTAAGGATCCATTGATTATTGAAGAAGGACGAATGATGAGATCACGAGCTAAGAAGATCAAAGAAGTCATGGGATTACTTGTTTAAGTTACATGGGCTACTATTTTGATTACAACGAGCAAAACATCAAATTTAATGTTGGACAGGGAAGAGGAACCCTAATTGTTGAACTTGATTCAAGCAAATGAAAAAGAATGCTATATCGTAGTATAAAAGAAAATGATGTCACATATACTATTACCGAAACAAAGAGGTGAATTTTTGGTTGTTCTATGTTGTCGCGGGCGTATATCTATGCGGTCACGTAGTTCATTTTTTTCTAGACGAGTTTTTTTCTAGATTTTTTCTAGAAATCTATTTTTGGTAGAACTCTTGTTATACCTCTTTCTTATATCTTTTTTTATATATATAATTCTGTTTTAATTTGGTTTTTATGTGTTCCCTATAAATAGGATTCACTCTTTTTATTGTAAAAAGACATTATTATTGAAGCAAAGGGAGATTTGGTTTTTTCTTGTTATTCATTGAACTTATCAAAAATTTCATCTTTGTGGCATTCAACAAATTCGTAGCAAGATTCATAGTTTTTGTAATTAGGGGTCAATATTTATTGGGTTTTGGAGTTACTGTTGCTACGTGGGTTCACATCAAGCTCATTTCGTAATATTTCGATACATTTCGTGCATTTTTGTCTCATTTTAGTCCTGTAGGTTTTGAAAAATTGTCTCTTCAATTATCTCTGGTTGAGATACCAATGAGGGTTGGCAACCAAGGATCATTTACATGCTCCAGGTGGACCGATAAATGGACATGTCTTGCTATGTGTACCGAAAGTCCAAGTGTAAAAAGCAAAAGATTGATATCTTCAAAATGGACGTGAGAGAAGAAGAACCAACTTTAGTGCACTTTTTATTCAAGCTAAGATGGAGGATGCGGAACTAGAAAGCTGCACAAGCAATGCCTTAAATACCTTGCATGTGCAACGCCTAATTAGACAAAATCCGAGGCTAAATCAACTGTACCATGCCACACATTGTAGTCCGAGAGACAAACATGAAGATTTCCAAGTATATTGGGACACTCATTTGCTAAGTTTATCTATTTCCTTTTTCCATTGCAATTTAGGGTAATGTTGAATTCCGTCTATATAAAGCATTGTGACAACAACTTTTGATGGTGTGAATTAATTGAAGTAAGGATTCGCTTTTCTTGTTCTTCATTGAACTATCAAAGATTTCCATATTGGTAGTGTTCAACCCTAAAAACATGGTTCTTGATTCAAGAGATCATTTGGTCAAGGTTCTTTGAAGCTTTTTCGAGGTGCGTATATCAAATCTTATTGTGGGTTCCAAGGTTCATCCTTCAAGGGTTTTTAATCTTGATTAGAACTATCATTCGACTTTGGGCAAGATTCTTCTTAGGAGTAGTATCAATATGCTCCAAAATGTGCGGAATGTTAAAAAATGCTCCAATTATCTCAAATTGTGCGAAATGTACATTAACCAAAATTGCAAAATGCACAAAACTCTCCAACATGTAACAAAATGTATGAAATATACCGTAACATGCTAAAATGTGTTAATATGTGTGAAATGTGTAAAAAAGTATACAAATTGAACCAAAACGTCAAGGTTTGTGTCAAAACATGCCAAAATGTACAAAAATATGTGAAATATACCGACATGTGCCAAAAATGTACCAAGTACACAAAATGGATCAAAACACACTTAATGTAATGAATGAACAACCTCTCACAAAATGTACCAAATGTAACAAAACATTTCAAATATGTACCAAAATGTTTCAAAGATACTAAAATTGGGTGAAATGTACTAGAATGCTCCACTCTGTAACAAAATGAGCAAAATCAATCAAAAACTTCCAATTGTAGAAAAATGCGTGAAATGTATCGAAACATTTTAGTTTTTAACACAATACGAGAATTGTTCTGAAAATGAAAAAATATATATATACAAATTTGTTGGAATTTATCATAATGCTCCGAAATGCTTGAAACAAAACAAAAACTCCAACATGTATCAAATTTTGCCAAGGTACCAATATGCTCAAAAGGTTTCTGTAGTCATGAAATACTACACACCAAAATATTGCAAAATGCATGAGAAATAAGGAACTCAAAAATTTATAAATTATATTGAAACACTCCAAAATGTACCAATTGTGAAATATACCAAAACTTTTCAAAATGTACTAAAATTCGTGAAACATACCTAAGTGTCCATAAAAGTAACAGCATGCACAATGTACGAAAACTCCAAAATATAGAAATATGCAAGAAATGTAACAAAACGATCCATTGTGTACTAAAATGAACGGAATGTACCAAATCGCTCGGTGTGTAGCTAAATGCATGAAATGTAACAAAACACACCCAAGCGACTAAAATGTACAAAATAGAATAAAACGTGCTGAAATAAAGTAAAAGATGCAAAATGTATCAAAATGCATGAATATTATCTCGCTTAATGTAACAAATGAACGAACGAGACAAAATGTATCAAATGCTCCAAACTGCAACAAATGAAAAACACTCGAATGTTTACATGTTTCAAAGATAGTAAAATTCATTGTAACAAAATAAAACAAAAACTCCCAATTGTAACAAAATGTATTAAATGTACCAAAATGTACCGAAGTGGGTAAAATGTATCGAAACATGCCTTAGTGTAACAAAATGGGAAAATTGTACCGAAATGACAAAAAAAAATGTACCAAAGTGCACGAATGGTATTAAAATGATACAAAATGTTCCGAAATTCATGAAATAAAACGAAACACTCCAGTGTGCATCAAAGTTTTTGAAATGTGCCAATATGTTTGATAGGGTTCTAAAATAAGTGAAATGTATAGTAACGCGCCAAAACATAAGAAAATGAGTAAAATGTATAAGAAATTCTAAAATGTATCAAGATTCGTGAAATGTCACACTTTAACGTGTATAAAATATGCGTAATGTACCAAAATGCTCCACAGTGTAGACAAATGTGCAAAATATAACTAATACACCAAATGTAGAATGTTGAAATGTACCCAAACATGCTAAAATGGTACCAAAGTGTGAAAAATACTAAACTGCGCAAAATGTTAAAAATGCTTCAATATGTACCAAAATGTAACAAAACGCTCCAAAGAGTACTAAAATGCACAAAATACTGAGCATGAAATGTAAAGAAAGTAGACAAATGGAACAGAAGCGTTTGAACTGTATCTAAACACATCAAAAATGTATTCAAATGTGTGAGATGTACCAAATCCATGCCAAATGAAACAAAATACTCGAAATGTATAAAAATGCATAAGTGTGACAAATGTAAGAATGACCCAAAATGCTAAAAAAATGCACCAAATGTAACAAAACTCAAAATGTGTACCAAAATGTATGGAATTTACTAAAACATCTCAAAAAGGTACAAGAATGCATGACATGTATTCAATATGTAACAAAATCGCTACATTTTAATGTATAAAATAGCTCCTAAATGTAACGGAATGCTTGGAACGTACAATTCACTAATATATACTAAAGTATACGAAATGATATGAAAATGTGCCAAACAAAATATACCAATATACAAAAAATGAACAAAAACGTGTGAAAATATAATGAAGTATGAGGAAATGCATTTAGACTGCTTAATGCAATAAAATACTCCAATTGTATGGAAATGAGCAAATATGTACCAAATTTAAAGAAGGGAACCAAAACATTCCAAAGGGTACTAAAAAGCATGAAAAGTATCATTACACGTCGTAATTTAGCAAAATGTATGAAATGTACTGTGAAACTCCAAAATGTATGAATATTTGTTACATCAAAATGCTACGAAGTGTAATAAAATGTGCGAAATTGATGTGAATCTCGTTGCAGGATGTACCATAGAACCCACAAAAGATTTGATAAAACCCCAAGATTTTTTAAACCTTGACCCAATGATTTGATAAAACCTTGACCCAATTATTTTTTAAACCAAGGCTAGATGGTTGAAATGCCACAAAAATTAGAAATCATTGATAAGTTCGAGGTAGTTCAATTAAGAACAAGATTTGAAAGCGATAATCTAACTTTGTATATTAATTTCTCAATAATGTCTTGTTTAATTTAAAATGAATTAGGCCTTATATATAGGTGTACTCAAACAACCCTAATTCACACAAAATTAACAAGATAAATGTGATAAAAAATAGAGTTTGAATCAAACTAAAAAACTGAAAAATCGGAACCAGCTAGAAACCTATGCGACCACATAATTATAAGTGTTGCAACCGTATGGAAGAAGAATTTTGGCCTCGGATTGTAAAACTTGGATGAATGCGACAATATAGAATTTAAAGCATTCGACAGCATGGCTTTATGAAAAATCTTCCTCTTCCTTATCTTGAATCAAATGAACCAAGGTCGGTTCCTCTTTCAAACCTATCTTGAAACTTTGTATATTTGTTGTTGTACTCAAACTCTCAACTCACGTAACTTGGACAAGTCCTTGCATGGCTTCCTTGATTCTCTTTGCCCTTGATCTTGTTCAATGCCCATCTGAAACATGCATTGATCCTTGCTATCTTGCTTTTAATGATTCTCATCATTCACTTGTATCAAAGAGAGAAAGATTAGTAACTTTGAAAGTAGCAAACAAATTATACCTAGTTCAAGTTTTCTCATGTGAACCCGAACCCAATTACCTAGTTCAAGTTTTTCACACCTCTTTCCTTTATTAGTTTGAGATGCATAATGTTCATTCTTCTTTTCAATTTGAAGTCAAACCTTCATATGGCAATACCTTACCAATTCAGTCTTCTTCTTCTTCTTCTTTACATATAAGCTACCTCTTCATCAACAACTATTAAATCCAACGGAGTTAGTTGATTAAAAATCATACACAATTTCAAAAGGTGAATAAGTAGTAGAATGCAGGGCCCTATTATATGCAAATTCTATAAATGGTAAGTAATCTTCCTAACTTTCCAAATTTTTATTGATTAACCCCAGGTTATCCATTTGTTTGTGGGCCAGTAGAAAATTCTAGTTCCCAACATAGCCCCTCAAAACCCTCCAAAAGTGCTAAAGAACTTAACATCCCTATCAGACACAATACTCCTAGGTATCCCATGGAGTCGTACTATATCTCTGAAGAACAATTCAGCTATGTTCGTGGCATAATCTATTTTATGACATGAAATGAAATGTGTCATCTTATTACCTATCCACTACGACAAATATGAATAATAATATTTATCATTATAATGATGGAACATTGGTGATGTGGTAGTATATGTGGAATTATGGGTATGGGCAGTTCAATTTTTATGAGAAATGGGAAGGAAAGAGAGGGAGGGAGGAGAAATGTGAGGGATAATGGGTTGTCAAATCACCGATATTTTATCATCTGATGATAAATAACATTACTCCATGAATATAGAATCTCTACCCCTTTTAGTCCTAGGTAGCCCCAGTACAAAGTCCATAGTTGAACTTTTTCTAATTGCTGATTTTATTATTATTTTTTTACACTAAATGTCCAAAAATTCAACCAAAAGGCCGAAAACAAATGAAAAAGAATTGATTTGGCACTAATCTAATGCAAAAATGCTTCTTGAATATTTTTGGTGTTTTTATTGGATTGAAAGATTCAAAATATGAAGAATTTTAAGAAGACTCAACGAAGATGATGAAAAAAAATGCGGAAAGATAACTTTATAACCTTCATTTTAGAGCCAAAGCTCTGATATCAATTGATGTGAGCCCATGTTAAGAATAGTTGCTTTCAAACCCACAAGAGGTCGAATCACAATCCAAGAAAGCTAAAATTCCGGTTTGAAGCTTGACCCGATAATTTATTGAATCAAGGAACCAAAGTTATGGAAGAACTTCACCCCTTAATTACAAAAATTATGAACCTTACTATGAATTTATTGAATGCCACAAAGATGAAATTCTTGATAAGTTTGAAATTGAGTTCACTGAAGAACAAGAAAAAAGTAACCTTGCTTTGATTTAATCTCTCAATAATAATGTTTTGTTTTTACAATGGAAATAATGAATTCTATTTATAGAGAACCAATAAAAATCTTAATAAAATGGAATTATATCAAAAAGATATAAAAAGATTAGACTTATAGAAAAAATCTAAAAAAACGCATTCCGAAAATGAACTGTACGACTGCATAGTTATAACTCTAGCGATAGCATAGAACAACCCAAATTTCACTTCTTTGTTTAGTGAATAGTACATGGTAGAGCATCCCATTTTATACTATGCTATAGCATAGTTATCTGATTAACTGGCTTTCAAATTTGTTTTCTTGATTCTGCCTTCATGCCCAACATGAAACTTGGTGTTTGCCTTGTTAACTTCAAATTCTTGGCCTCCATAGCTTGGACAAGTAAATGCATGGCTTCAGTTAATATGCAAATTTTTTTGTTGATGTTCCTAATAAAATGCAACCCAACTACATAGATATTCAAGAAGAATATTATTTTGATATTTCTGAAGAAAGTAGAATTTTATACAAATCAGTATTCATCTAGAAATCATTTTGTCGTTCATAAATAATTATAAAGTTTTAAATACTAATATTCTTGAAAAATATTGTTTAGTTATTCATGACTAAATCAAAAGAATATCGTGGCATTGCACTTGAAGAAGTATGCTTCTTACGTAGTAATATTCGCGAAAAATATTATGATGGTGTTCTAAAAAAGCACATTTCAGAATCATTTGAATCAAATACTGTCACGAATTTGAGGTTTATTGATTCGAAAAACTTTATGATTTGATGTAATGTTTAGATCATTAGACGTGTGTAATGAACCTGTAGTACGTCCGAGCATTCAACTAAATATGGTGACTCATTGAAAGGAAAATACGATAATAACGAAAATCAATACAATATAATATTGTATGCAGATGATAATGCTTGAAGGCTATGACAAGATAGCATGTAACATCTTCCCCAGAAATGTGATGTTGAAGACATTTGCGTACAAAACATGGATTGCTTGATACAAGAACTTTTATTTATTGAAATTAAGGGGAGCAGTTGTACTTTTTTTTTTCCCTTCGCTCAAGTTTTGTCCTATTGAATTTTTTTGACAGGTTTAAATGAGGCAGCATTTTATTATTCCAATCTATTAAGGGCGTGTTGTAAAACTGTGAGATAAAGATTAATGACTATTCAATTTTATCAAGACAGTTAGATAAGTCATATTTACTTCAAAAAAGTTTATTCTACTGATTTGTAACTTTCATTTTGAACCTTATAAATATGAGGCATTGATTCTCAATAAAATACAGACTTGAGTTTTGACTCTCTTTTATTTCTTCTCTCTTGTTCCTTTAGGTTTATGACACTCTTTCTAATTTTTTGTTTTATGGGTTATGTATGTAATTTTGTCTAATATCTTGAAAATATTTCCCTAATCATTTTGTACATATAAAAAAAAAAATTGTTAATTATACGTATCTAACAATTTTTTTACCCCCTTACCCCAAAAAAATAATGTTTCCCTATTTCATTTCTAGTGATGTCCATCTATGGAGATTCCTAGTTTTATTTCTAGAAATTTTTGTCAATGTGACTTCATAGTGGAATTTTTTTGATGTAGACAATAACAAGATAGAATATAAACACGCGATTATAAATTATTGATTCGTACATGAATACCGTTTCGATAAAAAAATGGATAAAATCTAACGGTTGTCTTAAACTTTTATTCAAAAAAATCCAAAACTCTTTTTGTTGGTAGCACCCCTTAAAACCGAATACAAATTTAATTAAATTGCAGCATTAATTTGTGAACGAATAATACTATTTATAGTTAATGACTGTAATAGTCATCTTACGTGGCATAATTTTAATAATTTTAAAAAGAAATAGCTGACTTGAATAGCGCTACTTTTTGTGAATTCGCATTTAATATACATAGCATCTAATAAGGGTCTTAACGTAATGTAATTGTTTGAAGCCAAAGGCTAAGTGTATCTACAGGGGCTAATTAATGTAAATTTTAATCCCAACTTTCAATTTTAACTTCTATATATGATAGTATTTCAAGAATCTGATGCTTATTAAGGAAAAAAGTCTCTTGTTTTATATGATGTTAATGTCCACGGAACCATCTATATATTGCCCATTACCTCTATTCTTCTCAGTTTCATAATGTTCTAGTTTGAAAACACCACCCTTCAAAATTCAAATTGGTATTAATCTGATGACCACCACAGCCGGACTTATTGAAAATTAACTATATATATCACAAGTAACTGAAGAGCACTAACAAAGGGGCCGTCATCACAGGCTGGCCACTTGCACTTACATGTTTATTCCTCGCCAATATCATTGATGCTCCCATACCTTCTCGTCCACACTCTTCATGTTGTTTTGCATGCGAGCGAGCCTACAAACTAGATGTAACTGTGAAGGTTGACCTCACTGTCCATTATGACTAACTTGTGATCTTTTTTTAATCAAAGACATCCACACTTTTCCTAATGAGCTTTCAAGCTCCACCAAAGAAGGTGGATGAGGGTTAGAATTCTCCAACCAAGTATTCATCATAAAAATGGCTAGTATACACGAAAGGAAAGGGGCATAAACCTAGCCTAAAAGCAACATAGCAACAAATGTCTAAAAGTAAAAAGAAAACAATAAATGAGTAAGTATTACTTTCCATAAAATGAAAGAATAAGTAAATGAAACTAAACTATAAACCTCTAATGTTGGAAAATCCATATCAGTCAATCTGCTCAAGTGCCCGAATCTCTCAAGAAAGGTCGAGTGATCAGTACTCCTAGTAGCAGCACTGGTCCTAACCCTCATAAGCCAATGAATGTGCAACCTGGTTTTCCTCTCTATAGATGTGGGAGATAGTGTTACGGTCAAAGGAGATGAGGTGTCAGATCTGGTGAAAAATGCTTTGGAATCACCATGGCCTCCACCACTAATGATGCAATGAATAGCCGCACTCAAGTCTATCGCAATCCCTATGCCCGTGATACTAATTCCTAGGTGGTGATGAGGAAGGTAGGGTCAAAGAAATATTGAATAGGGGTGCAAGAAAAGTCACCCGCATAAAGAAAAGAGATCATATAGTAAACTCTCCAGATGATCCATCTAGGCACCATACGGATCTCCCTGTGCTTCACATCATTCCTCACAATCTATAGAAACCATTTATCAATTGAGGAATGATAGTGCGATGTGTCCATGGCGTACATACTGTCCAGAATATCGCCATCTTTGGATCCTCTATTTAATTCCCTCACTTGACCGCGTAGGAAATATGTAGGATATTCTTGAGATTGAATAGGACATGGAACACGAATCACAACATGTTCGAGCTGGTGAAGGAATACAATTATATGATCTATTACCATCAGGTAAATCCAACAAGTGAGTGATGCCTTAAGCAAGAAGATATTAGGAAAGTTCGGGTCAGTGACCTCAAATACAAGAATATTTGGAAGAGTTTTGAAAACTAAGATTGGAAGTTATAGAACCATCGGCTTGAGTTTTTGCAAGGATAGCGACCTTCACGTGATGACTTATCCTCAAAGATGGAATTAGAGAAGCAAAAGATGAAGATCACATAATAAGAACAACTAGGGTAAAAATTGATGGTAAAACCTGGGAAACGAACTATATGTTTTGAACATACACGAATTCTACGTAATTTTAGGTGTGGATTTTCTTTCTAAGAATCATGCTATGCTTTGAAAGGAAAGTAGTTTTTAGGGGGCCTAGAGATTAGAACTTCACTTTTTTAGTGACCAAGACAAGCCTTACATCGAATTGTTTCTTCGAAAGCTTGAAGACTCTGAAAGTAAGAGGGGATATATAGGTTCCTAATGTCAATACTAGCAAAGGAAGATAAAGCACTGACAGTGGGAGATGTCAAAGTAGTGCAGGAATAACAAGAAGTTTTTTTGTTCGAGGAAGCTTGGGATACCTGCGAAACTGGAAGTGAAGTTCACGATAGATTTGACTCCCGACGCGCACCTATTTCTATGGCTCTTTACAAGAGTTGAAATCACAAATAGAAGAATTATTGGAAAAGGGAATTCATCCGACCAGTGTATCACCATGGGAAGCATCAATATTATTCGTCCAGAAGAAAGATGGTTTAATGAGGATGTGCATCAACTATCGTGAATGGATAGAATCACTATTAAGAATAATTATCCAGTTCAAAGACTGACATGAGGTCAAGATACCACTAATTGAGTATCAAATCTAGCGATATCTCAAAGACGATCTTTACAACTCGGTATGGTCACAAAGAGTTCTTAGTAATGCCATTTGGCTTGACTAATGCTCCCGGAGTATCATGGAATTGATAAACCACGTCGTCTATAAATACCTAGAGGGTGTTTGGTGGGGATTGAAATTAGATTTTTAGTAGATTGTGATAGAACTTTCTGAAATGTACAGTTAAAAAGTTGTGGGACTCATGAAATATGTGATTAATATTGATTGTTTGACTTTGACTTATATTAAAATCAGATTTTAATAAAAAACAAACAGGCTCCTAATTTTTCATTGCATCAATGAGGAGCAAGGAACATTTGAAGAATTGAAGTTAGTTTTGTAATATACAGTGATGTGTTAAAAAAGGTATGGTTGTGTATTTAATGCAACAAGGCAAGGTGACTAACCTATGCATCTACACAGCTGAAACCTTTGAATAGAAGAATTACCCCAAATATGACATAGAGCTTGTAGCAGTAGTACAGGCCCTGAAGAATTGGAGACACTATATGTACAGTGGTAAATGTGACATTTATATAGATCATTAAAAACTCAATTATATTTTTACTTAGAAGGGTCAACATGAGGCCAAGAAGATGGCTTAAAATAGTAAAGGATTACAATGTGAAATCTGTTACATCCAAGCAAGGGGAACGTAGTGACGGATGCTTTAAGTAGGAAAACCACAAATAAAGCAGCATTGTTAATATCTCAAAAACTTCTATGGAAGGAATTCAAAAGATTTGTCTTGAAGTAGTCACAACTTCATCTGGCGATATCACTGGATGGAAGCACTATCAATTCGACTAACACTCCGTGATTGAATTAAGAATCATCATAAAATTTATACAGAAGAAGGCGAAAGGAACTAGAATTTATTGTTAGAGCATTTTAAAAGTCACACCAACCTATTTGGCAGTGACTCTAAGGTCATTTTTTAAGACGAAAATTTATTTTAAAAGGGATAGATTATAATACCTCGACAAGTCCTAATAATCGTTAATCTTGAATTTGGGACCTTTGTATAAGATGTTGAAAGTTATGGGGCCAAATTGGTGAATTCCCATAGTTTAGGGACCATCTTGCACATTGACCCATAGTTGATGGACCCTATGTAAAATTTAGGAACTTGCTGTTTTTAGATCAAGGATCACGAAAAATTAGCTTAGTTTCTATTTCTGTATAGATTTATATATATGGGCATGATTTTGATGGAGAATACGCAGATACAATATATGCAAAAAATAAATTAAGAAGGTTCCTTCCTTGGTCACTTTTACAATATATGTGCCACTCCATCCATGGTTAAATGAGATATTTAGGGAATGATTATAGAAAAAAGACAAATTTCCTTCTGCATGCATTGATGTAACTCATTACCTTATTTAGTGCACAATTATAGGGACACCATTATAATACTTTCCTTTTGGTATCCCTAAATGCACATATATTTATCACACCTAAATTCCACAAACACAAAAAAATTATCACTTTGTTGAAGTTAAATTTTCCTATACGTATTTACAACGATTCATTCCTAATTATCAAGGTAAGTATAGTCGTACATTATATGTTGAATCACTTTTCATAATTTAAAATGCGAAATTCGATTTATGAATATGATATGGGCCCTACATATGTAAGTGTAAAAAATCGGAGTTCAGTAGTGCTATGCACGAGAATTATAGCATGAAATACAGTTCTTAATTCTCATCTCTCCATAGGTATATGTTGTGATTATGTATGATTATTATGGTAAACAAGGTTTGGTTTCTAATTCCCTATTACTTTATGTACTTTAAGAATTCCTAAATTTTAAATATGAATTACGATTTATGTGGCTTACTTATTGGAGTTTTATCTCAATATTGTTTATGATTCTTCCCTTTTTAGGTAATTGAAGTTCAAGGCGTTGGAGTTTAGAATTGGCCACTGGTGGTATAATAAAGATATTATTGAACAATTTATTATTTTACTATTATGATTTAGTAATTCTTTTCTTTTCAATTATTGTAATTGGGACAAAAGTTATAATTTTATGAAAGTTAAGTTTTATTTTATGATACATTCTAATGATCGAAAGGGTAAATTCTGAGTCGTTACAACATAACGCTGATTGATAGATACAATGCCCTTGTCGAGCCCTATTTTTTCAAAACTCATTTTTAACAACACATTCTCCAATAAAATAATTTTACACTTAAATCGATTTTTTTGCTTAATTTTTAACTATGCATTCTTCAAAAAAAAATCAAAAATCAAAAATACATTTCCCAAAAGGGGCTCAACAAGGGAAAAGTATATTTGACCAACTTAAATTATATAATTAAGTTTTGTCAAAAAGGAACATTGTTAAACTAAAAATTTTAAAAAGTAAATTTATTAAAATAATTCATTATACATTACAAGCATTCTAAAATGCATTTCTAGACAAGGCTCTGGTCTTGGAGAAAACAGCTTGCATAGGAGCAAGCATGAAAAAAAAATGTGTGGCTCTTTGTTTAGTAGAGTGTCTTTTTGTTTTTTTGGCTAGACCTAAAAAAGTCCAACCTCTGTTTACTAAGAAATAAGCCCCAAAAAACTTCTCTCTGCCAGTAACAACCACCGCACCACCCAATAGAATCTAAAAAAAATGCATTGGAGATGCACAAATGATCATCCCTTTGCTGAACTTATTTTTGAGTATTAGTTACCACCAGAAACCTCCATCGGCTGAGGTTACTCTTCTGCTAAGCACCACCGTGGACTAGTTGTTGATGGTGGTGGTACTCATGTTCAGTTGGCACAATCCATTTATGATTCTTCCTAGTTTGCTCCTCCACTGCCACCACAAGTGGCGGACCCATCACGAAAGTTCAACCATGGTGGACGATGACTATTGACGGTCGAAAATCAGCGATCGTAAAAGGAACAAAAGACCCAATTACAAAAAAAAAAAAAAAAGGAAGTTTCAGCCCAACCCAGGCAAAAGGCCCAATTCCAAAAAAAAAAAAAAAGGAAGAGTTAATCATGATTTGCATATATTCCTAGTTGATCAAGAGTTATTTGTAAGGGACTGTGTTTGTATGTCCAAAAAGTAGAAAATGAATCAAAGATAACCTCGGTGCCCCAGTCTGGGCTGCTTAAATGGAAATTAAAATAAAAAAATGATCATTGGGGGCCAATATATCACTATTTTATTCGACAAAATTCTGACTACTTTTCTGACTATATGCTGTACCCATAATTCATTGTTTGCTCATATTCTAAATTTGCCCTCAAAATGAATTCATTTTGTGGAGGATATACGTGTGAATGGCCTGTTGAAAAGGCCAAAATTCCATTTTGGCCTTTGACCAATAAATAACATAAAAAAAAACCCGAAAACGTTAGTTATAAGGTAAAACCCCAAAAATACCCTCATTGGAAGGAGAAGAAAAAGTCTAACCACGTGAAAACCGTCCAAATATTTCCCAAAACCGACCATTATTCACAAAAACCGACCACTTACAAAGAAGGATCTGGCCACCCACCGACAAAGATGACCCACGCAGAACAAATGTTAGTTTTTTTTTTATTTGAAAACACACTCCTCGTATATATACACATAAAGCTCGAATTTTTTTGTGTGATTATGAAATGTATGCGTAGATCTAGGCTATAGGAGAATTTTTTTGAGTGTATATTTGATTTTTGGACCTTGAATCGCCGGAAATGGCGATTTTCAGCCCATTTCCGACGATCTGCACGTAACCGGCCAAAAGGGCGGTTAACCGCCGGTCCAAAACTGGACCGGCGGTTAACAGCCGGTCTACAACTGAACCGGCTGTTAACCGCCGGTCCAGTTTTGGACCGACGATTAACAGCCTTTTGGTTGACCGTCGGTTCAGTTTTGGACCGGCGGTTAACCGCCGTCGGTTCAGTTGTAGGCCAATTGGGCGCCCAACGAAGTGGGCCGGCTGTTAAAGTCGGCCCGCTTAATTTTTTTATATATATAATTTAATAAATGTATATTATAATAGATTTTGTATAATTAAAAATATTTATATAGTTAAACAATTAATTTTAATTTGATAATATATAAAAATTTATATTATTAATTTTAATTTTAATATGATAATTATTAATATAATGAAATTAATAATTGTAATTGTTAATAAATAATTTTATATTATATATATATATATATATATATATATAATTAAATATTCATTGTAAAACAAGTCTTGAATTTTTCAAATTTAATTAAATAATATTTATATTCCTTATTTAATTTTAATAATATCTTTTTGTTCGAATTTTTTTATATATAATTAAATAAATAAATTGAAATTGATAATTATTAAATTGAGAAATTCTTTTTTATAGATATTTATAGAATTAAATATTTTACGAAACCGATTAAGAATTTTATAATTAAATAAGCAATTTTAATTTGATAATTAATAATATAATTAAATAAATAATTGTAACCGTTAAATATTATTTTTTAACAAATTAGTTACTTCTTATATTGTCCTTTAATTTTTTTTGATAATTTAATAAATCAAATATATATATATAATTAATTCTTTTACACATTTCATTACGATTTATATATTTAATAAATAATTGAATATTAAATAAAAATTTATATAATTTTATGCTTTACGTAATTTAAGCAATCGAATATCAAATAGATATTTGTAGAATTAAAAAATTTATATGGTTAAATAATAAATTTTATTTTTATTTTGATAATATAATAAAATTTATATTTATAATTTTAATTTTAATTTTAATTTTAATATGATAATTAATAGTATAACGAAATAAATAATTATAATTGTTATATAATTGTTTTTTTGAAATTAGGAACTTCTTATTTTTTTCGTTTAAATGTTTTTCATAAATGAAAAAAATAAAATATTAAATAAATATTTTACATAATATAATAAATTGAATATTAAATAAAAATTTAATATACTATTTAACGTATTTTAATAACTCGAATATTAAATAGATATTTATAAAATTAAATATTTTACGAAGCCGATTAAAAATTTTATAATTAAATAAGCAATTTTAATTTGATAAATAATAATATAATTAAATAAATAATTGTAACTGTTAAATATTATATTTTAACAAATTAGTTACTTCTAATTTTTTCGTTTAATTTTTGTTGATAATTTAATAAATTTAAATAAAATTTATATTTATAATTATAATTATAAATTTAATATGATCATTAATAGTATAACGAAATAAATAATTGTAATTGTTATGCGATTATACTGTATGTCATTATCTTATATTCGAAGTGCTGATAGTTAAATTTTTTTTTTCAATTTTGCAGTATGGAGTATCACTTGGACTTGACGTTGAGACAGATTCCGGGCAAGGCTACCTGGAACGGTAACTTTGGCAGTTACACCATGTTGGAGCTGCTTGATGAGCATCATGCAGATATACTTCGACGTTCATTTCTCTAGCCCCTGTACGAGTTGAGAAATGTACAGTTCTCCGGGCAGATCCTCGATGCACTACTGTGCCGGTTGCTTAGTCCAGTCGACGGCGATACCCTCCACTTCGACCTTGGGGGCAAGGTTGCGAGTTTTTCCATGTTTGATTTTGCTCTCATCATAGGACTGGAGATTACGGGTGATGATGCAGCTCGTACTGATACTCAGAGAGGCAGATTGCACGACACTTACTTTGAGGGACATGGGATGGTGCTGCGTCGGCTCTGATGGACGCGATCACGAGATGTGACGACATGTTGGATAGACTGAAGCTCGGCCTGGTCTACATCCTTGAGAGTGTGTTGCGATGTCACCATCGGAGGATTGGGATTGACCTATTCCATCTGCAGATCGTTGACGATCTTGATGTGTTCAACACATATCCGTGGGGCCGGAGATGTTTTGAGGACACGGTGCACGTATTCACCAGATCACACTCGAGGCCGAAGGGGACCATGCGTAAATACGATTCATACGGATTACCACTTGCCGTGCAGGTAAATGTTTAATATACTTTATTATAATATTGTTTACAATAAATATGAATATAATAATTGTATGTGTTGCAGATCTGGGCGTACGAGACGGTCCCCCTTCTAGGTACCCAGTTTGCGAAGCGATGGGAGACACGCTGCCCTCGGATGCATCATTGGCGAGCAGATGGATGTCCGACTAGCAAAAAGCTATCAGCTCTCCTCGACACCCTCAGGTTAGATAATACATTTGGAATTTATGTTCAGTGTAGCTCCAAAATATGATAATGTGATCATTAACAAATGTTGTTACGCCAGATTCGAGTAATAATGCAGTTGATGCCGTCGATGGAGGAGGAGGGACGTGGATATGTGCGTGAATTGGCCGCTCCGCATGATGAAGCCGCTCGAGATGAGGTAGGTGAATTGAATATAATCGATTTGTATGTGTTAATCGAATTTTCATTAAATATAATAATTTTTTATGTTCCAATTCGTGTAGGGCGGTCCAATTGCTTCACCGCCGCCGGTGCTGAGGGCTTCACCGTCGCCGCCACCGCAGAGGGCATCACCGTCCCCGGTGCCGAGGACTTCACCGCCGCCACCGTCGCAGAGGGCTTCACCTCCGAGGGTTTCACTACCCTCACCGCAAGGGGCCTCATTGCCCTCATGGGCATCACCGTTGCCGTGATCATCACCGCCACCGAGGGCATCACCGCCGATCAGATCACCTTCTCCACCGTCCACTGATCTGTACGATCGCCTGACAGTATTTATAGCGGGTCAGATGGACGAGATGCGCCGAGAGTATTCAGTATGTAATACTTTTATTTAAGAGTTTTATATGTAGCAAAGGCAGAATTATTTTGTATTGTACGTAACACTCAAAGTATATGTTCGGGGTGTTACACATGGGATGCTTGTACACATATATATGTTCCAACGATCTTAAATCATCATGCCATTGCCGTGGAGATTGTTTTTGCTGACTCCACGATGTATGTTTACGACTCCAATCCTTCGTGTTTGATACAAGGCCAGCTCAAGCAGCAGTTGGAGCCGCTTGCTGTGATCGTACCGTTGATGGCCGCCCGAGCAGGTGTTATTGTTAATGATAGGCTAGCCATCGTGCGGGACCAGATGACGGCGAGACAATCAAAATCGTAAGTATTTATATTTTGTTTTGTACTTTCAAACTTAGTTTTTTATCTAACACGTTTTCGCACTAACATTATTCTTCCATTGTAGGGGTGATTGCGGCATTTTTGCAATAAAGTACATCGAGTTTTTGAGTATAGGACATAAGGTCGATGGAATCAACCAAGCATGGATACAAATTTGGAGGAATAAATTAGCGTGTGATTTATACGAATTCGAGTGTGATCCGTAAACGTTATACATTTAATTGTTGATTCATTTATTTAATAACTTCTAAATATTGTAAAAATATAGTACGTTGAATTGAATTGAGTAACTCGTTTATGTATGTGTGAAATAACTGTACTTTTGTATACTTAATTATATAATTAAATATTATGCACTTAACTGTTACTATTGTACACTTAATCAAATTAGCAAATTATGGTTAAATAATTAAATATTATTCATTTAGCAACAATACCATTACATATTTGACTAATTGTTATCTAGGGGAATTTGACTCGTACAATTTTGACGAGTATGACCGACTGCTCTACATCTGCCGCACCGACGCGGTCGAGAAAACTCTCCAGTAGATGGTATTCTAGAAGTTCGTGGACGTCCAGGGCCACGCGATTCAGTTACCGGTGGCGACAAACTATTAAGTGGGAAAATATGGCCAGGAACTTCCCAATTAGATTCGTTCGATAAGGGAAATATAGTCTCAGCATATGCAGTTCTCCAATACTCAGCCGTGTAATACTAAGAGCATAATGTTCTCGCTGCAAAGCCTCTGTTCATAGATACCGCGACTGCATGCTCACATGGAAAACTCTCCAACTGAAATCGAGCACAAGTGCATGTGTGTTCATTCAGGTCCACAATGTATACCAGCTGACATGCATCTTGTACAGAGAAGCGCGACTCATCCAGTGGTTCCACATTCAACCTCCTCACAACCTGTGCGGCCTTGAACAATTTTTCCTCTTGAGCCGGGGCTAGCCAAGTCGAGCAGTTCTGCGATTCAACACGTCGGTCGTGAAACCACTGCTGCAGTTTCGTACGAATGTTCTCAATCAATGCGAAAATTGGCAACTCTCGATTTTCATTAACTAGTGAAGTCATAGACTCCACGTTATTTGAACGCGTTATCATTTTATTTGTAAGATAATCCCATGCCGATATCGACTTATTTCCTATCTCGACCAACCACTTATTACATTCCTCGACACTGTAAGCTTCGGCCGCCCTCCTGAACAATGAAACGATGCCTTGGCCCCGGTATCTAGTCTTCAGGTTACCTTGTATATGGTACATGCAGTACCCATGATGTGCTCGGGGAAGACTTCAGCAATAGCATTTATTAGAGACTGACCCCGATCTGTTACGAATGCAAGATGAGGGACTTCCCCAATCACTTCCCTGAGCTTCGTAAAGAACCAACTCATTGACCGATCATTCTCGCTGTCGACTATGCCGAATGCAAGTGGGTAAATCTGGATGTTGGGATCTTGACATGTAGCAATAATCAACGTACCCCTGTATTTCGATTTCAGAGTTGTACCGTCAACTAAAATTATCGGTCGCATCGCATTTGTAAATCCTCTAATGCATTGTCCAAGAGCTATGAATAAATACTTAAAACAATTCTCGCCCTCCGTCTCAATGAAAAAAGTGGAACCGTGATTAGTTGTCCCCAAATTATGACAGTATCTGGCCAATTTAGCATAACTCTCCTCGGCCGAGCCCAATAAATCCTCCAACGCACATTCTTTGGCCTTCAAGGCCTTCGGTAGCTCATGACCACTCCGTACTCTCGTCGAACGTCGTTAATGATGCCTGAAGGTCTATAGATCGTCCGTGGGTTCTGATACTTGTGCATTATCTGTCGTCCAATAAACCATGATCGAGCTTGTCTGTGATCGTTTGACGAATCCCCAATTCACAAGTATGTTCCCGTATATATTTGCGAACTACAAAATTCTCATTCGTATCCATCTTAGTCCCTCGCAACCGCCAATGGCAACTGTCGTCAACGCAAACAAGTGTCAACAATGATTTGTTTGATTTCTTTACCTTGAACTCAAAATTGAATTTCAATGCCAGGAGGTGCACAGCTTCCTGTAAAGCTTTCTTCGTTTCAAACAGTTGCTCAACATACAAATCTTCTTCATCGGGAACCACACGTGAAGAATTAGATGAAGGTCCGCTTGTTCCGGCCCCTGAGCGGGATAAACCAATTAAATCCTCATTTGTAAATTCATTTACATTCTCACTGTCCTGAACTACTGATTGAATTATGTGCGTCTTAGTGATGTCATGATGATGAACAACTGCCTCGGGAATATTAGTGTCATCCTCGCGAGCTATCTCCACCGTATCCCAAAAATTATTTGCATTGTCATCAGCTCCATCCGAATGTTCATTTCTACCTTCTAAGTCGTCCTTCATCACTAAAGTCACGCAAATTGGTGTCAGTTGCGTTTTGTTCAAATCATACAGATAACTCACGTCAATATCAGATGTAACCTTTGCAGGTGGAATTGAAAATGGCAAATGCTCTTGGAATTGATATCTCAGTACCATATTGTATAGAGATAAATCGACGTTCAGCTTCTTCTGTATATCATGGTACAGTTCGTCGTACGATGTAGTCTCTGTTATATGTGTTGGCATATTACGTTGTCCGTCACTTGTCCATTTCCATGTCCATCGATTATTTTCATCCAACTCAAAATCACCAAAATAACAAACCGGGAGTACAATCCTCATATCTGTGTGGCATGACAAAATCGAATTTGTAAATATTTCAAATATAAACTTATTAAAAAACAAAACAGCACCTAACAGTTTAACATTCCCAATTATTTGCATGTTAACAGCCGATTTTTTAGGTTGTTAACAGCCTTAAAATATAACCAATATTTTAGGCCGTTAACAGCCTAAAAAATCGGCTGTTAACAGCCCATATTTTAGGCTGTTAACAGCCTAGTTTGGGCTGTTTTAACAGCCCAAAATATGGGCTGTTGACAGCCCATATTTTAGGCTGTTAACAGCCTATTTTGGGCTGTTAATAGCCCAAAATTAGGCTGTTAACAACCTAATTTTGGGCTGTTAACAGCCCATTTATAGCCTGTTAACAGCCTAAAAAATAGGCTGTTAACAGGCTATAAATGGGCTGTTAACAGCCCAAAATTAGGCTGTTAACAGCCTAAAATAGGCTGTTAGGCACAAACAGCCGATTATTTGGCTGTTTTGTTAGTCGATTTTTTAGGCTGTTAACCATTTTTTTGGACCTTTTCGTTGTTTTTCGTAACAGCCGTTAAGGCAAACCAATCGAAAAGTTATGCAGATGAATTCTTTTCCCATTATGCTTACAATAAATTATATACATCTGCTAAAAAAATTTATCTGCCAACTCCTACGTCGAATCTTAATTTATCAAGTAAAAAACATGCACATATTTAACGAAAACGAAATTAAACATATGTAAATGTACTTACTGATTTGAAGTAATTGACCGAGAATTTTTTTTCTTCAGCTATGGATATTTTTGAGATTTTCAGAGTGTAGAAGATGAGAGAATTTTTATCTGTATTCGAGCTGATTTTGTAATGTTATGTAGGGAGTGTTTGGTTTTTATTTGTTAACTAAAAGGGTAGTGTTGTCTTTTTAACAATATCATATTTTGTAATTATATTATTCACTTAAGGGTAATTTTGTCTTTTAAACACCTTTAGGCCAATTTGAAGTTATTTACTTGTGAAAAAGTCAAAAGGAAATTATGGCCTTTTGACTAGGCCAATTTTAAAGTTACCCCCTTCCCAAACTGGTCTTTTTTTCACACTCAAAACCCTAACGTTCTCCAGATC